>OY720660.1:22333810-23533810 GCA_963170745.1 Phymatocera aterrima
CAGTGAAATTCGTGATTTGTGCACAGTTGTTCACTCGATGCTATATACACCGCGTCCGATTCACATAATTTGCGGCAAAAAAATATCCCACATGAAATTGGTAGCCGGTTCATCAACCAAAATTGGTAACGGCCGATCATCTCACTCGGCCGTCGATGTGAAACGTTGAATGACCGGTAAGAAGTAGCGGAACACACCTCACAATCCCCCCACTCCGGGAACCACATCGCCGCTCGGACTTGGGAGATCCCTCGTTCTTTTTCTTCTTCGTCTTCTTCTTCTTCTTCTTGTTCTTCATCTTCTTCTTCCTTGAGTGGTTATATCCTCATAGTGAGATCCCTCGTTAACTCCGTTACTCTTCGCGAATCTCATTGTCAGTGGTTTCGCCCTCTATTCGATCAACGACAATGGATTCCACGCAGTTTCTACCATACTCGATACAACGTCATCCCCGATATCGATCACGTTTGCACGTAAAATCATTCCCATGAGCTTTGTATGTTGTATTATGAAAATTCAAAGTATGCGGTACAACGAAAACCTGTAATTAGGTGCTACCGATACGTCCTGCTGAAACGGTCCATGGAGCACCGCTATGCCCTATGAGAAAGTCGTAGTAATTTCTGCTGATCGCTCTCTACCAATATTCAGGTGAAACGTCGTGTCGTCTCCATGAGCCGGCGGGAAAATAATCTCTCCCATTCCCTTCCGAACTTTCTGACCTGTTCGATCGTAGCAAATATGTGAGCTCGAACGTTCGATAATTTCATCTCTTAACTTCTATTGCGTTGAATTCGGGATGGACGTTACTACGCCTACATCAAGTTACTATCGCCTACGTAAATTTCTGGGTGTACACTTCCTTTGAGAGAGAGAGAGAGAGAGAGAGAGAGAGAGAGAGAGAGAGAGAGAGAGAGAGAGAGAGAGAGAGAGAGAGAGAGAGAGAGAGAGAGAGAGAGAGACAGAGAGAGATGTAGTAAAGTTAATCGAATGATTTGTATGCACAGTATTTCTTACCTGATTCCACGGGCTCGATACGTAACTCCAGCTGAGAACAAGATCGGTACTCTTTCGTGGGCAATATTTCGGCTGGAACATTGCTCGAATGGGTCCGAAATATTTGCGAAATTTCTTTCATCTCTTCTGTGAGCCCGAAGTCAAGGTCTCCAGCTTGACACAGAATTATATTACTAGGCTCATTATGATTCCGGAATACTTGTGTTAGCGACGCGGAATACCCGTTGGCCTATCTCGGGCGGCTGATCGCCCCCTGCAGACTGACCAATTCCTCTCCAATAATCCAGCAATGCACGTCTACCCATTTAATGTTACACGGTGTTCACGGATTGTGAACATGCCACGGAAAAGCGGATGACTCGGCCGACCTCGATGGGCCAGCCCCGAAGCTTCCGCACCTTCGGTTGATATATTGTATAAAATGATAGAGAGAAATATTTTCTCAATCGCAGGTCAGATCGAAGTCGCGGACGGCTCGAGGCCAACTGAAATTGCCGCGGGTCAAAAATCCACACGAGGAGTAGAAATTTTGAAAAAGGAGTGAAACAGGAGCTGAAGAGGAGCTTAAACATTTCCCACACGCTCTCTTCATTGTCTTAGGAATATCCCGACTCGGACCGGCGGGTGCCGCGGGTGGATAGGCATTTTTTAGGGGCGTGGAGGAGATGTTAGAAAATTGAAACATCGATCGTGAAAATTGATGGGATATCATTCCCGTGAAATCTTTTACATACTTTTTGTCTATCTACAAAATACATGAGAAAACGTTACATGTGAGGAAAAACTGACGTATTAGTTTCAGATACAATTATCTGCGGCTTAATTCCAACTGGGAATGCACAAACTGCAGGCAGAGCTATTAAATTCTGTCGGAAATACGTCATGTTATAATGTTGCAGAACTTGATAAATCGGTTTTTTTATGGTCAGGATGAAGACGATAAAAATAATGAAACTGTACCAAAAGTGAGTAATGAAATACAGAACCTCCGCAGTGAGATTCGATTCGTTACCGTATCGTACCGTGTGATGCTGGACTGTGAATTCTCTTCTTCTTTCGAACACCCGATCCAATGAAGTATACTGCAATGTCGTTAGGGATATCTTGTCATTATCAAATACAAAGGAGAACGTACAAGTCTCCTCGTGATTCGTTGGTAGCATAACTGAAGGCCGGGTGTACGAAACTTAGGTACTACAATCCTCCGGAAACTTATTCGCAATGTTACAGATCATTCGTCGCCTGTGAAAGATCGACTAGAATATGATTCCGCACATCGGACGATATAGCTCCGAGTGTCCGGGAGGATTTTTGCCACAGCTCGCGGAAACTATAGTATGCTGTACCTTCGCGGATGGTTTTTTTCAGGAAAATTGTAAAATTTTCTGACTGTTAGAAGGAGTTGTGAAACAAATTCGTGGATCCCGCGGTTACTCAAAATTCTCGCACGACGGGTAAGACTTGTCTTGAGCGCGCTGGTACATTACGTCCAGGATCCAAAGCATGTGCTCGGAAACCTTGGTGTGAACCGAGTACGAATATCTGTGGCAAGTTCTTTCGCCGTTGGTAAAGTCCACCCCGAGGCCAACGCTGACGATGCCCAGGATGTACCATAGCCCACCTTTTTTGAACACCAATCCACCGCCGCTGTCGCCTTCGCAGACTGCTGATCCTGAAATTGGGGAATTTGTGGCCATTCGAAGATTAGAATCGCGATCAGCGTTCGGCGTGGCGAAAGAATAGTTTCTCTTCGATCCAAGATTCGTCACGTACCGTTCGTGTAACCGGCGCAGAACTTGTCAGCGCCTATCAAAACGTCATTATCGTTGGGGGTGCTCAGGTTCTTGCACTGGCCGAACGACACGTAAGGCAGGGATAGAGTTTGCAGGATTCCGCTGGACGAGCCAGTTGCGGTTCTCCCGAATCCGGCCACTCGCCCGGAAGCACCAGGCTCGAGGATCTGCTTGGTGTAACCTTCTACGTCCAAACATGTCGGCAAAAGTATCCCGGAAAGTGTGAAAGGCTCATCTAACTCGAGCAACGCTATATCCGAGCCGTAGTGTCCTCTGAGTCCGTAGTACTTGCAAGGCGTGTAGACATACTTCACCTGAAACCAAAATTATCATGAAGGAAAGTCCGTCGGTTTCGAAATCCCGTGGATCGGAGTTCACGATGAACTTACGGCGCGTTTTTTCACGACCTCGGGATCATGCCCCGGGAAATCGTAGTCACGGAAGACGTTGCCAGTCATGACGAAGAACTTATTGGCATCCTCGGTGGCCCTCGTTTCCTCGTCGTAGACGCAGTGGGCAGCAGTGAGCAAAAATTTTGACTGAATTATCGACGCACCACAAATAAACTCCATCTTAATCCCTCTCGAAGACTTTTTCATCTTGTAGAGGGTCGCGTGCCACGGAAAATCACCGATTTTCGCGGGGGTTGCCCCGATCGCGAACGGTGTCTGATGGGTGACCGTTACTCCACAAACTGGAGAGACAACGAGAGAATATCTCAAGGTACTACTTCAGAATATCGTCAAGTTTCGTGATTATCATTCGCTCTCTTCATTCTTTTGCCGCCTCGTATACGTCGTGATTAGATTTTAAACGTAAATTCAAAAGCATATTCAAACGATAATCGAACCTGGCACGCATAGGATCGGATCTGGAGTCCATTTGCCATTCTCGTTGCACGTCACCCGCTTCCTTCTCGACGTTCCATAAGCTGAGTCCATCCTGTATCCCGGATAACAATATACGTCAGCCCTTGTCCCCGGTGGTACAGGCGAGTCGCAGCTCACCCGTTTGTCGAAAGGATCCTGACAGGTTGCCAGAGTCGACGCGGACTTCAGAGGATCGCATTCTATCTCTGTAGAAAACGCGATGTCAAACTATGAATGAAGTTGGAACTGGCCCTCGGGTCTCGGCTTTATCGTATCCCCAACATTGATGAATGTGATTTTGCATTTTGTTTTTTTTTTCTGCATATTCGTTGAAATATTGACTCACTCATGCAGAAAGGAATCATTGACCAATTTCCATTGGATCCGCAGTAGACGTCAGTGCGTCCAATAGCTCCGTACCCGGAGAAACACGTGTAGATCAATTGGGTGCCCGGCTTCATCTCAGCACCTTCGGGAACTTCACAATCCGTGTTACTCTTGCAGAGATTCCCGTGTATCCGCCAAGCACCATTTTCCGGCTGCGGCGGTGCCCGACAGAGATAATCCTCGACGATCGGAGCAGTCCTGTATTCCATGGAATCTTCCGTTGCCCCCAGCGTTCTGGTTAAGATTGTCGTACGCATCCGCGACCTGAGGTTTGAGCAATCAACCACGTTTATCACTCACGCAACGCCGTAGTATATACTATGCGCGCTTATAGATTTTCACGTAAGAAGAGGATTGATGAGAGGAAATTTGATTGAACGCAAACACGTGTCGTGTGTATGAAAAATGAGAGAATTCAATTACCATTCACGATTGCACGGAGGGTGAGTCTCGTACCGTTCCAGATTGAATATTACGTCCTGAATCCAGGCGGTGTGTTGAGAAACGTCGGTATAAATTGCATAATTCATGCACTCGCTATTCGCAGATCCGACCGTTGGGATTTCGGTAACGATCCCCATCACGTACCATAGATCGTTCTTTTCGAATGCCAAGCCACCGCCCTCGTTTTGTACGCATACAACTGATCCTGCAGTGTTTGGACGTGTGTGGATCAGAAATATTGTGAAAGTATTTACCTCGCGTAACGGAAGAACAAAGTGAGAGGAACCCGAAGAGGAACCAAAAATTTGCCATTTGCTTCGACAGCTTCTATATGTCCTTCTACAAAACTTTAGCAAAAATTAACGTCGAGGTTTCGATCCATCGCCTCTCTAGTTTCACATTTCATATATCCTCCACGCCCAAATTCTTCCGAAGATCAACTACATACGATTTCCAACCTGATTGAAAATCCAGTGCAAAATAACGGATTACTCGAGTTTTTGTCTGTCCAACGAATAGGAATAAAATTAAGTTCGTTTCCGTTGCAACTAGAGTCCGAAAAATCATGAATGGTGCCAGTAGATTTGATCCGAAGTCTTGAGTCAATTGGTTGCTTCGATCTGCAACGACTCTCCCTGGGAAAGACGAAAAGAAAACGGAAGCTGTACGTACTGTTTGGGTATCCAGCGCAAAATTTGTCCGTCGAAAGCGTTTCTCGGACAGAAATTTTCCCCGAAGTTCTGCACTCGTCGTAGGGTACATAGGGCACGCTTTTTATGGATACTACATCGTTGGCCATTGCCATCCCGCCAATGGTAGTGGCTCCGAATTCAGCTATGCTTCCGTATGAACCAGGCTGGAGCATTTCTTCACCGTATTCTGAATGGTCCAAGCAGGCGGGTGTGAGCGTCCTCGAGAATTCAAACGGCCTCTGGATTTCCACCAGAGCGATATCCGACGGGGAATCCCCCTTGGGACCGTGGTAGTCGCAGTTTATGTGCACGGCTTTCACCTGAAACAAAAAAATTACGTAACGAGCTCCTAAACATACCACTAAGAATAATTCAAAGGTTTCGGTTTCATTATGCAAAAATTTGTTAACGACATCGCAATAGTACGAATAAATTTGTTGACATATTTCGGCATTTCCGAATCAACAGCCTCTGAAGATTTTTGGTGCAGAATTTTCGAAATTAACGTGCCGAGAGATCGGTATAGCTACGGAAAAAGATGTAACGATGAATTATCAGTAACCATACGAATTACCGCGCTTTTCCATACGGTTCTGGGATCGTGAAGCGGATGATCGTAGTCCTGAAAAGTATTCCCTGCCATTATAAACAGATTTCCAGCATTCGTTGGCATCTTGGTCTTATCTTCGTACACGCAACTGGCAGCGGTCAGTACAAGGCTGGCGTGAACTACAGTAGCACCGCATTTGAAGTATTTGATACCATTAGCTGCGAACCGTTTATAGATAGATGCGTGCCACGGGAAATCCGATGTGGATCCGCTTATCGCTACACCGCAAACTATAATCACACGCGACGAGAATAATCGATTATGCTTCAACGATGGTGAATAGTAAGAATTTCGCTCCTATTCCACGTCCATTATGGTTTCTCTTCTGATTCGAGGCTTGAACAGAATTAACTCGTGAATCAAATTGGACAAAAATAATAGATCGAATATTGAAACTCCCGGCCGCTCAGTTTTATCATGATATTCGTTGAACTGACCTGGTACACATTCGATCGGATCTGGTTCCCATTTCCCGGCCATACTGCACTCGACGGTATCGCTTTGGCTCGTCGAGAGAGTCATAGGCCGTGCGTATCCAGAACGACAAGATAGTTTCGCCCTCGTGCCCGGATGCATCGTAGAATCGCAGCTCACCCAGCGACCTTGACGAAAACATTTTGCTCCGGTCGTCAAGGAGTCTAGAGGATCGCATTTTGCGTCTGTAACATACCGAAGAGGGGACCTAGGGAATCGTTTGCACTACTTCGCGTATTATGTATTCTAGAATTAACTGATCGATTCAGACTTCCCGAATCTTGGCAAATTTTTCATCCCTTTACCAATGCAGACAGGAAGAGTTGACCAAATTCCGTTTCGTGTGCACGAGACGATGGGATTTCCGTGGAGCTTGTACCCGGGGTCGCAGGTATAGTTCAGCAAAGTTCCCGGTGCGAGCTTAACGTCTTCGGCGATATCGCAACCGTTGACGTAGTCACCGCAGTGAACTTTGTGGCGTCGTCGTACACCATTTTCGAGCTGTGGTGGTGCCGGACAGTAACCCTGGACGGCGGAACCTCTCTCCAGTCGACGGCTATCCATGAACTTCATTATTCGGAATCGGTTGCTGGTTCTCATCCAACTCGGTGACCTGAGATACAATGAATCATTGCAAACAACATTTGCAATTATTCATTACAATACGTTTCAACATGACTATATCACTTACTTCAGGTTCGCCGGTGGAGCACCCTTCTTGTGCAGGAATTTGCGAGAAACATCTTGGGCTTCTCCAGAATCAAGCTGAAGAAAAACTATATCCGTCCAGAAATTGACGAAAATAATTCATTTTGATTCGCAGATTATGTATGTGAATTAGGAAAAAGCTGCTATGAATTATCGTTCTATCGACGCAACTGAAATGGACGGAATCGAATATTGTTGACGCGGTTTCATGGAGTTTTTCTGCAATGGAAGCTACATGTGCAGCTGCAGTTGTACTCATATACAATTTCTTCTATATTTGACAATAAATCGTTTGCAGAATATCCGTTATTGTATTTGATAAATGGGATCGATAGAAAATTTGCGATCATTACCGATCCACGTGGTTTCCTGTATATGTATACTTTGGCGAATTCCACCGAGTTTTTCCTTATGATCGAAATTATACGATTATCATTACACAATTAAACGATATTTTGAGTAAATTTGGAATATGTGCTATCAACTATGCTATGAAATGCTCGATTTCTCATACTTATACACTGGTGGATTCAATCGACGTATCATATCGCCCGAGATAACACCTTTCAAACTTTTTCACTGCTAATTATATAATGAATACAACTATAAGATTGTTAATATTCTTTCTAACCGTATTAAGATACGAAGCTTTTAATCTTGCAACACTTTTTGCATAATAAAGTAAAACTTTTATTTCAACTATCTGGAATTCGAATGAAATCAAACTTTATCCGAAATTTGCCACAGGATGAAAAGACTGACACTTAATTGGTATCACGGAATTCTTACGATTTTTGAATTGCCATAAAACTTTTGTTATATACATTCCCATTTGATGGAAATAGTCGTCTTTATTGCCTATTCTTTTATTACTGATTTTCAATTAGAAAACATCACAATTTTGGTTTACTAGAAACACGAGATACCCAAGAATTTCTGTGCTCCTGCGATTCATTGCACAATAGTTTTCTATTTCAAGATCTTATGTCTCTTCACGAATCCAATTTTGAAATAATTACATACAAGCTACTATGTCTTTTGGAATTTCTCAACTGTTTTCGGCGAAACAATTGTAAATTATGTCACTATTATATCATTTTTATTCCAAACTTCAATTCAAACTGGATTTATGCCATCTATATAATCTAATTAGCTTTCGTAAATGTATTGGATTAGCGACAATTCACAATGGTTTATACGTCGACATTATTGGAAAAAGAAAATTATAAATCCATTGTAGTTCTCGAGTTATGTAAATAAAAGTATAGGTACGATTTCCTCTATAAATTTATTCTCATGCCGTAAATTATGAATGAAGTATGTAATCTGCGAGGAAGCCGTAAATTCTATATATAATGTATATCGTATATATGATCTGCACTACAATTGTATAATTTTGTCTCATGAAACATAATCTTATGAAAATTGTGATCTGACCGTGTACAGCTCTGGCAATTAGTAGATTCTACTATCTTCCGGTTTTGTTATGATATGATCATACGTTGTACACTGTAATGACTGAATTACGATATAATAATTGTACAGGTATACGTGTGTAGTACATACCAAACAGCCATAAATACGCGAAGATAGATTTACGTATAGCAGCAATGAAAAGCATCGCGATTCCCAATCAGCCTTACTCACATAGCTATAATGATTTATAGAATTACAAATATTGAAACACACGACTGAATTCTCTTTATATATTCTGCTTAACACGGAATTCCCCACCCATGAACTTGGAAAGTCAGCAACCACAATAGGAAACGCGGAGAGCTTCCATAATTCTTTCTCTTAAGTGACAATTTATTACTTAATTTAAACCTAACTTTACTTAATTTAATTCATCAATCTAATCTAAGTACGAATGATAAAACGCGGGAAACGTGTATATATACATTAGGGCCTTCGTTATTTGGGGTGAAATCGACCTTCCTAATTGTAGAAAAACTGTTTCAAAATAATTCAAACAAATCTTTGAATTTTTTCAGATTTCTATTTTGGCGCTAGATGGCCCACAGCACTCAAAATTTGCCATTTAAAATACATGGGTTTTACAGTGTTCGGGATTTTAGTTCGTCAGCTTATGCTCGAAGTATGCACGAAAAAGTCACAAGCCATGGGATTTCACCAACAAATACAACCGCTGTTCGCAACAACAAAAAATTTACAACTCCATCGAAACGACGGAGTCGTACATTTGACGAATTTGATGCATTCTTTTTTTCGGAGTTGTACGAAGTTGCACATTTTTTCTTATTTTTTTTTTCGTAATCATCATCCTAATTCTCAAGTAATAGTACGGAGACACATGAATTGAAAAATCGTTAGCTAAAGCGTTAAATTATTTTCTCTTGTGCCAAAATTTCGTTTACGAAAACGTCATGCGATGAAATTCTATTTAATATTGAATAGATGAAAGTCTATTCATATATTAAAGAGGAATCGAGATGATAACTACATGTAGTTGTAGCATAATAAAGGATGATGAAAAACCTTCACGATCTGTATATCAAGAATTTTATCTGATACATGTATATAATTATGTAAATAATAATTAAATTAGGTTGTATTGCATCTATTATGGTATAATGGATGATGATCAATTGCAATAAAAAAAATAAAAATTACGCTATTAACTATCGAGACTTTCTTCTCTGGTACTGTAGCTATGTAGACAAAGCGTTGCCAACCATTTTAACATTCTGAGACACTTCAGTTAAGGGAAATATTTGACAATTGATGACGGATAATTAATGTAAAACCAATAAAATATCTCGAAATTATTACAATGCCTTCTTTCCTTCGGGAGCAATAAGTTTATGATGTAAAAGTTCTTATTTCATTAGGTTATTACTATCTTGTATCTGAAAAGTATAAAAAGGATACGATTTCTCTTCGTATTCCGTCTCGAAAATGTGCTTTAAAATATAGTCCTCTTTGAATTTCATTACTTCTTCATCTAATTCTTTGAACTCTAGCGCTTCGTGGATTCCATCTGCACCATAACGCTTGTCGTACTTATCGTAATGAACCTAGGCATTCGAAAACAGTGTGAAAAAAAATTGGACATACTCCAAGAAAGCTGGAGAGATACAAATAGAGGAAAAATAGCTGCAAAGAAGCAATCGATACTCTGCATTTTTAATCTTCAAAGACCAATGGGAAATGAATGGATGAACCAAAAATTTCAATCTAAACAGTGCTCTGCTCTTATAAAATATTCTTTTCTATTTCCAACCTGTTCCAAAACTAATCCCAAACTGGGCGCCATCGGCAAATCCATCCTCCCGAGCTGAAAAGCGGTAGCTAAAGTTTCTTCGGTCGCCAGAGTTCTCACAATTGCTATAGCCAGCGCAACCATTTTTCTGATTTGATGAAGTACGAAGCTTTGTCCTTTTACTTTTAACGTAATAAATTCCATATCGTTGTACATGAACGGTTCGCCACATGTGAAATTCATCATATATCTGATCGCACTTGGGTCTAGTGGCTTACTAAAAAAGCAAAATTTAATCATTATTCCGTCTTCGCCATAACATTCTTTTCTTTTTACTAAATATCCAATTCTCGAAGATTTCGGAATGTTCATTGTCAATTTATCATTGCATGTTAATGTTATCTCAAGTTTTGTCCATAGTTCAATCATTTCTGATATGAAATTTCTGTTTCGACGAACAAACGCCATTATCACAGACTCCAAATCATGACTATTTTCGGTTTCTTTTAATAATTGTCAAACAATGAACGATCTAACAACTGAATTAACGATCAAATTTTCAAGCCCTGATTTAATAGTCCTGAATAAAATTTGTCTTCCATATCAAATTTCGTATCAAATCAACCACAACGTCCCGAAATTTTTCCTAAAACTTACATTTTTGAAGTGAAATTATGAAAGTTATGAGTTCCTTCGTATATTTTAAGGACGGAGTTAATTCTATCAATCGTCTCTCTTGATATCCTGTACTTGGAACAAGGTTGACCGTCGATGATAGAAAGTTCCTCGATCTTTCTGTCAACGTCGAAATCTTCTATTGATAAATTAGGATCTGGTGTTTCTGGTGTGAATGCAAAAGTTGGGAGTGTGTAAACGTAAGTTCTAGCATCGCATTTACTTTTACTGTTGAAACCTTTGGTTACCCTTTTTATTGCAAATACTCTAATTTCTTCAGGTAAATATGAGTTTATTTCTTCCTTATTTCCATGTTCAGCTGAAAGAATGAAACATGAAAGTATTTAGAGTGAAGTAAAATGAGTTTCTATTGCAGGATAAAAATTGAGTTACACAAAGAATGATGTAGAATTAATTCATCATCAATTGCATACTTGGATGAAATTCTATTGAATATCAAACGAAGTTCTATTTCCGAAAAACACGAAACGACATAGTAAATTATCTTATAACTCAAAAAAAAATCGAATACTTATCACAGAAATTTGATATCTCTGTTCGAATCTTACGTAATTTCAGAGAGACGATTTGTCTAGCTGCGGAAACGCCTTTGTCGGTTCTAGCGGCTCTTTGAAAATGAATTGTTTGGATAGTTTCAAAGGCTTCGTCATTGATTAAATTAGCTTTAAGCAGCGCCTGGATTAGATCTTCCTCGATTGTTTTCATCCCAGGGTTTCTTTGCATTCCGTAATAATTCTTTCCCAAGTAGCCCAACAGCATTACTACTTTTTTTTTCTTTACTCTATAGGCCTCATCTAATTTTGCCTTTTTGAAACCCAAACAATTCTCTGGCGGCTCTTCTATCAATCTTTTATTATTATCTTGTACTATAGGTATTGTTGTTTCTGTTCTATCGACAGCTGTGACTAGCGCCGAAAACATCTTTCTGCATTTAAAAAAGCCTGCGGAGAAATGGTCAAGTGAAATTAAGAGTGTTTACAGATGACAGATTTTTGAAAATCTTTGTTTTCTCGAGAATCAATTCAGCGGTTTTATTCAAAATTAATATCTATGGATTGTTTCAGTAGATAAGCAAGACAGTGCAAACGTATTCTTTTCAAAATTTCATTCAAGTGTACTTTGCCGAAGATGAACTTTGAATTTCCCTGAAAATGAATCCAGTGATTTTATTCAAAATTGATATGTGAAAAGCATTCTACAAGGTGAATAAGACTCGGCAAAACTTGTTTTGCCGGACAAAATTTGTTTAAAGGTAATTTACTGATAACTGATTTATGAAAATCTCAAATTCCTCAGAAGTGGCTACAAAGATTTTGTTCCTATTTCATGTCTAAAGGTAGTTTCACAGGATAAATGTATTAGCACATCTATTTATGGACAAAAATGAAAAAAAAAGAATTTCCTCAAAACGTAATTTATGGTAGTTATGTATATTCTTTAATCGAATACCATAAATTCTATAATATTCATGATTTATGAGTTTTGATTCGTATGTTGTAGAATTCAAAGAGGGGAATGAAGTGTCGACGTAATTTTTATTGTGAAGAGAAATGACATTTGTCTTCTGTGTTTTTCTTCTTGCTTGTGACTTTTCAAGCTACGCATATGGATATACGTAAATAATAAGAAGACAGTGATATTGTTATAGGTTATGAATTTTTGTACGATATCAAACATCGCCGGTGATGCCATATCACATATTGGTATTAGCAGAAGAGAGAGTTATTACATACGGTATGCCCACAAACTACTCGTCAATCTGGAGTTTGAAACTGTACGATACATTGAAAAATGTACATATAGATCAAAACCCTCAACATCCACCCGTAATCCCTAAACACCACACGCGGGTAGAGGTACAAATTTCAAAGATAATATTAAATTAGATTTCAGGTAAGATGCATATTATCTAATCTCATTTAGAACTATGACTCGAAAAAATGTATAGAAACCTTCACTATTAACTGAATAGCTACTCAACATTAGTTAGACCATTGAGTGTAGAAGGGTACGGTTAGACCATAGACAGGAAGTATCTTTTTTTCAATACTAAACTTACCTATCTTGCATTACTTTATTACTTTATGCCGAAAAGTCTGTAAATTTAACCTAATATTTCATAACCTCTTCGACTTTACGATCATTTATTCACATTTATTAAAACTCAATATTATTATTCATTCTCTACGTGTCATGAGTTAATATTACCAATAAACTGATAACAATGTCAAAAATTGCTTCCAACACTATTTTTACTATCGGAAGAGTATTTCAGGTTAGTTTTTTTCAATAATTCTCATTCATTAATGTATCACTTTATCGTTTTTATTATAATTCATCTCAACCGGCTGAATATCACTTAATTATTCTTCGGTTTGGTTCTCGCCTTTTTTTGTTCTTACATCGTGAAGTCTAAATTCAAAATACACATATTTTGTTCTTCTGTTTTCTTCATCCAATTCTAATTTTCACTTTCATACAAAGTAATATCGTTCTTGGAACCAACGAAAATGTATCAAGAACTGAAGATTAATTTTCTGATTCCAACTGAGATTCTGTAGCTTCGAATAAGTTTATTTCTGTAATAGAAGAATTATGCTAACTTTTACACTTCTATTGTTCTTTAATATTCAACCTCGTATCGTTCTTAGACGTGATTTTTGAATACTTTATTTTCTTTCCTCTGTTTCAGCAGAATGCGACGCTGTTTTACACGCCGGCAATCACTGCAGCACCTTGCCTACAATTTATTAGGCAACGGACGAATAAGCATTGGAATCCAAAGTTCAAGAAATTGAGAAGAGAAAAAGTGCTTAAAGTTGATCTTCCCAATCCTAATCAGGACCTAGATAAAATGACCACAGAACAAATAAGGACCGAAATGAAAAAGCGCGGAATCATGAAACCTAGACCTTGGTCCGAGAGACCTATTCATCTTAGCTGCACCGGCGGCATTTTTGAACCTTACGTTCCTCCTGAGGGAGATGGAAAATTTTCCGCTATTTCAAAAATCGTGAGTTATACTTTTTCCATTTTTGGATATTAATTTGTAAAATGATTGTCTCAAAATATTCAGATCAGAACTGAAGGAAGTTAAAAATACCACAAATCGGTTTTTACAATACAATTCATCTATTTATTACTATTTTTATTCAGAATTTAGTTTTCAGAGATTTCAACGACTCTTAGAATAAAATAATTGAACTAATTCTTCTGCTGATCATGGTTTTATAAATTCGTTTCCAGGGTGCGAAACAGAAGGTGGAATTTGTGCAGAAAAAAGGGGCTTCGATACTGGCTGTCAGAAAGATGAGAACCTTCGATGAGGAGTTAAATCTAAAAGAATTTGCTCAAGATGCGAGAGATATTTACATCAGAGCGCATGAGAGTTTGGCTCAGTAAGATATGCTAAACAAATTTTTCTAAATAATACCGGTTTTGTGTTCATTTGAGACAATATTGAAACTAATAATCATCCCTTGTTTACTTTCCTTCCTTCTACAGGAAAAATAAAATTGCATTGAGGCAAAATGTGACCGAAAGAGCATACCCCGTGAGTATCTAAACTAACTACATCGAAAAATTTAGAAGATCATCTAATTAATCTGTTTTTTCAATTACAAATCCTATACTTTTCTCTATTTTTGTTTATTTCTTCAATTTTCTAGGAAATGGTACTCAACGTCAAGGATAAAACCATACATTGGAAATTTATTCAATCTCTAGAACCAGCACGAGTTGTTCAAGCTAGATGCACTAACATCATAACAAAGGATAATTTATTTGGGCAGCTAACTGTTCGGTTTCATACCCAGCAAGTGAGACAATTGCTTTCTAAATGCATTTTAACGTATCTGCTCAGGTTCTGACTACAATCAAATCTGTAAATTTTACTCATTCTTATCCTTTACGATTAACTTTGTTTATTTTTCAGGTACTAGCAATCTATGATAGATTTGGTCGCCTAATACACGGTAGTGAAATCCTAAAGAAAGATGTACTAGAGTACATAGTTTTTGAGAGGCATTTATCAAACGAGTATGGAACTTGGCGTCTCCACGATAAAATAATACCGGAATGGATGCCTGCCAAAGAGCCTGCGATCAAGACTTTTGTCGTGACCGAAGATCCCCCTGCGGAAAGTACAATCGAACCAGTTGAAAGCAAAGTTGAGCCAGTTGTAGCCGAAAAAGCAGCTGTAGTTCATGCCGCAGCATAAAGAATTTATTCAATAGACACATCTTCAATTATTACATCTAGATGTAATAATTTTAATATGAGCAGTAATTTTCATTGCAAAAGCCCGTAATAAAAAAAAAATCAGATAACAAGACTTGTAATCGCTTTATTGAAATCCTGTTACCTGTTCTTTTTATCGTAAATTAGATAAATAGTGAGAGACGAATAATGACGGCCTAGAAATTCCAAATTGTTTTTTAATTAAGATATATATTTGTACCTTTTGTGCGATACTATATTATAGTAATGTAATAATAATAATAATAATTAAATATTGGAAGATTTGATTAGGTAAACTCTTAATATTACTTATAATAGGTCGTCAAAAAGTACACCAAGCTATAGATATATCAATATAATACATATACGTATTTGAAAAATCATTAAATTACAGTAGATTCGATAGTTGCGCAATGATATGCCCACTTCAACGTTCGTTCCAGCTACAGCTCTTCGAAGAAATTATATGTTCACATCATCTGATGGTGTATTTCTTTATTTTTATCTTTTGTCTATCAATGTCGAGTGAACGGTTCTAATTCATTCATTTTACAATACGGGTATAATAGAAGAGATCCTATGAGGATGGAAGAATAGCTTTCTACAATCGGATATAAAATTGGAATCGATAATATGTGAATTAAAATTTGTTCTTCGTTACAATATGTTCCATAGTAGATAGGTAGATAATATTATTTTTGATATGATCAGTATGTAAGATGAGGCTCTCATTTTACAAAATCATAGACGAAAAATAATATTGAGTGATGGCACACCGAGACGTGGCAAAAAATGATGGACCGGGATTCGCGAAAATGAGAATTTATTCTCAACGAATAACTATCAGGCTAAATTTACATGTTTTGCAACATTTCAATGTCTATTTCTAGTTGAGGTTTCGGTTGTTCTAACGTTATAAACTTGTGCCTCATCATACAAATGCATAACGAACAGCTCAGAATGTTTCCATACAAAACGTTATTAGGTATATATATATAAGATTGTATAAAACATGATAGAACTGATAAATCATTGATTATCATCGTTGAGTGTAGAAGGGTAACACTCAACGTTATCATTTATCATGGTATAACAATATAACGGTGATGATTCACTTCTGCTTGAACTATGCGAAAAGAGAATAAAGCAATTAATTAGATTCTATTTACACCTACAATAATCTATTAGTAAACATATACAGCCTAGATAATGTCTTTCATAATCTGATTACTTTGAATATGTAATCAGACTGCTCGGTCCGCATGTGTAAATATCAAGCATGTTTCCTTGTTCATTTCTTTCATGTTAATGAAATATTTACATTGAAAAATCATATTTTCTTTGTATATTTTTCCTCTAATTTTTCTTGGACAATAATCAGTGATACAATAACATTCTATTCAATTTTGTTTCTCTAGATTCTATTCAGTTACGTTATAAAAGTAAACGCTACTGTTTTTCCAAGATTCTATGTAACAAAAATCACATAATTTATATATTGTATAATTTAATGTCTAGAGAAGAGAGAAAATTGCTTATTCTCTTACTTCTAATCTACACCTTCCAGAGTCTTCAAATCCCTTGAACATTCATTCGAAAATTAGTCTTTTTAAAAATAATAAACTATTTATATAATATATTCAAGCATTGATTAAGTGTGTGAAGAGTATCGTGAGACATGGCTTTGAGCATTAATAAATCAGGGTCTAAATGAAGATCTGAATTCTCGATTGTTAGAGCTAAAGCAGCGTTGTGTTTTTCAACTTTGTTCAATTGCTCTCGACAATTGGCGAACGCGTCTAAAACCTCAAGTTTTGCGACCGGCGTTCTCGACGGATTCACCGAATGCTCTCTGGGCGGTAGAGGCGGATGATTACTCGCTATAGCTCTGGTATACATCTCTGTTACGGCTCGTAATTTATCTACCCATTCTTGACGAGCTCTTGCGTCCGTTGCTCGCAATTTTATCATGTCACCTGTCACAGGCATGGAAAATATTGCATTTCGTAAAATTAATTATAATCTGAATAGATAAACGAAGGCACTAGTTTATCGACTGAATGATCGAATATTTGGCTAATAATTATAGAAATGTGAAAAAAAATATGATACCTTACTTAAATTATGTTTACAAAAATCGTCTTTTATAGGGAATTCCTTTCTTTCTCTTTGGTTATTATTGCGTGAATTGTTTTTATCAATTTGTCACGTTTTTCGCTTGTAAATTTTTCCTTTTTGCTTACCTGTCGCAGAATTCACTGTAAATGTATTAGAATCTTCATCACTGGGTGCAATCACAGCACCAGCAAGATAAATTGAACATCTAGGTCTCTGATTCTTTTCTGATTCGCTTAAAAAATAATGTAATTCTCCGGTTTCAGGGCTCAGATTAAACCATCGATATTGCCAGCCTTTCATCGCGTTCGTGTATTTGTGTAGTAAACCTTCGTATGGTTGTCTTATTTGGTTATTCATCGTTTATTTATTTCAATGTTATTTGATGTTCTTATTTCTTTATCTTTCACTTATTTTTACTTGACTTAGCTCATTCACCACTGACAACAATTGTCAAGTCATAACATTCACCAAACTAGATATTAGATTGACTTTACCTGACACTTTGGACTAATTTGAGGTTAGGTTAATATGAGATTTAAGAGATCGTATCATTACCATCTATACCTCAGATCAAAATGTTTACTACCGGGAAAAACCTGGAAATCTCAGGATATTTCGTACTCGCCGATTTCGTAGTGACTCGGGGAATTTTTTCACAAACGAGCAAATTTTTTGTAACGTTCGCCAAATAACCAATCTTTCCATGGAAAACGTGAATGATTTTATTCGAAATTTTTTCTTAAATTTAAGTTTGTATGACTCTGATTCGAATGAGCGCGCCAATCGTAGTAATAGTCAAATCTTGTTAAATTCTGGTATCAAAAAACAGTTTAAAGTTTTTGAGAGTTATTTAGCATCGTTTGGGAAATCTATAATGGGAAATCATTACTCCGGAATACCTGGAGAATTATAAAAATTACCTGGAAAAACGTGGAAGTCTCAGGGAATTGTGGTAGGAGATTTCAGTACACTCTCAGGTCTATATTTCAAGATTTTTTGCGGCAACGCAATTTCAAATTCGAAATGTTGTTGGAAGATATAAACAACGATTTTCAGTATTACTGACGAAATTTCTCGTGGACGCTTTCTCCCATGATTGTTTTGGGGATGAGAATAAAATCTTCAAGATTTTTGTATCTCGTTTGCGTTGTAAAATATGTAACCTGTATCGTTATCCGGGGATATCTCAACGATCGATAGCCCATTATTCAGTTACTTCGTGGAAAAAAATTACACCCAACAAAAATCTTTATAACGTTATATTGCTATTAGTAACTCGAACAAATCAATAGAAATAATTCTTTCCATTTTATTGATTTTTGGATCTGATTATCAATAAAACTTTATTATTCCATATCGGATAGGTACAAATGTATAATGCTGATACTTTCTTTCTCTTTTCTCTTCATCTTCCGTCCATTTATTGTTTCACAAATTTTATAAAAAATTTAGGATATCTTACTGAATCATTGATAATTGAACTCACTCAAGTCATGAAGAAGGTACATTATGTTTTTATAATCTATTTATAAACCGAATCTCAGAGCTTTGGTCTCATTAATCACTCATTAAAACTATTCTCTTTCAGTTTCGGAGTCAAATAACAAATATAGTATTATATTTAGGTCATTACTATACGTGGGTACTTAGGCCCAAATCCCCCACTCGCGTCCACCTAAAAGTCACTTTTAGCCATAAGATTCAACACAGAGAGGTCTTTAGAGGCGCTTTATGTGAAATCTTACCGCTAAAACTGACATTTAGTTGGAGGCGAGTACTGAATACGGGCCTTAGTGCATTAATGGTTAAACAGCAGTCGAAAAAGGATTATTATTATTATTAATATTATTATTATTATTACTATTAATATATAAAATAATGAAAGAAATTTGTCTTTCTTTTCTTTTTAGTTTGCAACATAATTATAATATTCACGTATCATAGGACAGGTATATCATATACTTTTATCGTATATTTAGTACTGAAAAAATAAACAATGAACAGTTATTATATCTATAGTATGCTAGATTCATATCACTTAACGTAAAATCTTATATAATTTGTTTTTTTTTCTTGACCCTCTCTTATGTTTATGATAATTCGAAATTGCGCACCGCCACAAGAAGTCAATAGAATACAATGATTTGTTGGGGGCTTCATGTGCTCTTGACAATTTTTTGTATCCCCCCCACCACAAATTATCTCGTGACAATTGAGAACAAGTATACCACATAAACTGAAAGGTCGCACGCCATTAGTACTAGCGGATTGCTCGCTCAAAACGCATTCGAGATTCCAATACAAAATTTTTGGATTGGTCATGAATTTTTTTTGTAATAGCCAATCAAAATGTAGCGAATCTGGTGCGTTATGTGAACGGAAAGCTCGTCTGTGAGCCACGCGCATTTTTTCCTTTCTCATTGAATAACTATTACGAGAAATCTTTCACCAGTAGAAGAATACGGTAAAGATACTTCGAACACGTTTTCCATGATGAATCCTCTAGTACCAATAAGATGCGATCTTGAAGATCCACCCTGTATATGTGTGAACATACATATTCCAAATATGTTACATATAGTGTAGTGAACTAAATAATGATATTTGTAATATAAAATAAAAAATATGAGTTGATTTCTTTTCTTGTTTCTGTTCTACAAAATATGAGAAACGACAGAATGCTCCATTGGTATAAAATAATTTTTAGTATGTGATTGACGGGTAATAAAAAATTGAAAAAAAAAAAGAAAAAAAACTAAAAATTTATTAATGACAAACTCTTCCTTTTTTTTCTTCATTTTTTTATCGATAATCGATGATGGTGATCAACAAAAATTTATTTTTCAATCCTTTCTTAGGTCCGTTTTTTATCAAATAATTGCTTGTGACATCGTTACGTCTTTAAAAACAAAAAACAAATTCTCTTTTCCTCTCCTTCTCGCACCTTTAATAACGGAACATCATTCTTCAATGATCAACTACTTCTGAACATCCTTCCGAATGAAATAGATTGACTGTAGTATTTCGCCTTTTAGAAAATATACATACCTACTATAATGTTCAACTATCTTTTCTTTCCCTCTTCTTTTCTGCTTTCTCTCTTCCTCAAATTTCATCACAGCTTGATTAATCCCTCTTTAACAAGAATTTCACGAACTTCAGGCAACTCCACAACGTACTCACCGGGTGTTTTAGCATCTGCTTCAACTATCTTCACTAGGGTAACATCATTCGGACGAACGAGTTCCATCACCCTAGCTCCAACCGCAAGCGGTAGTTCACCGTTTTCATCGACAGGGCCTAAACCAACTACCGTACAAATACTAGCCAGCGTTTTCGTGGTCATAAAATCTTTAGCCATCAATCTTAAATCCGTGTGTGGAACTTCTTCAATATTGCCAAAATCTATGAAATTGACAGAAGCTGTCATATTCGATTCATTTGGTTCGAGACATACCGCCCGGTACCACAATCCCTCATAAGGTGCAAGGCAAAGCTCGCCCTTTCTAGGGATATAATTAACTTTCAATTGATTACAGTATTCTGCCATCTGTGTAGCCATCGAGCCTGTGATATGTTCGATGAGCTCCACATCCTGTGGCGCCATAGCGTGGGCTAGAGGTTTGTGAGAAAAGAGAACTAGAACGCTTGTGATAGTACCAACGGCACCAAGTTCAGCCACTTCTATGTCTTCAAACATAAAAACGCTCGTTTTATCCTCCTCTTTTTTCCAACTTGGCGTTAATAATTCAACAATTTTCTGATTAACGGATGTTCCATCTGCAGCTCTGAGTATCACTCCATCGATCGAAGGAGAGCCTTCAAATGTACACATCAATGGTTTTTCTAGCCCAGTTAACATTCCGAGATATTCATGCACTTCACTAGTCATTGCGACATCTTTGGGTACATCTTTGAGCAGTATTCTCGCTGCGCAGGATGGATATTGCTTCAGTTTTTCATCAATCTGTCTGAGATTATCAAGCGTTGTCGTTTCGATGTTGCCGTAGTCGACATAAGACACCGTAATTTTCGAATCGCTGATTTTTCTCACAATGGCACGATAGAAGTTACCATCTTCTGCGTATTTTGCTATAACCATTTCGCCTATGATCGGTAGCTCTGTTAGTTTCAATGCTTTTGTAGCACAGTGCGCAACGTTTTGTAATACTCTATTATAGATTTCTAGCTCTTTTGGAACCAGGCTTCTCACAAATATCAAGACATGGCTACGGAAGGAAGCGAGACAAACCTCCGTTCCGCTTTTCAAAGTGGCATAAGGAACTCCCTTTTGTTCCGGTGCCGGTGTCCATGGTCTTAGAAACCCTTTGCCCTCCTTCTTGCCCGCACAAATCAGAACGGATACTCCTCCATCTTTACTAATACTCTCGGGATTTTCACCTAACACCATAAAATCGTACTGCGCCATTGCTTCTAGCTTGAAATCACCCTCAGTTAATTCACAGATTGCTCCGAGCACTGGCATTCTCTCGAAACTCTGCGGAACTGGTTTTAGATCTGTTACAGGCTCCATACGCCCTTCGTCTACCACTGCCAGTCGCATTGGGGGTCCAAGAGATGCAACGGTTCCTCGGATCCACTCGTCTGATCTTTTTCCACATACGAAATCTCCGGTATTTGGTTTGTATGAAAATGGTTTTGGAGTTTTTTCACACTCTGGTGTTAACTCGCTCATTATCTTTTTGTACTCTTCCTGGAATCTCAGTACGCAGACTGTAACTGCGGCTTTGTTAGCACCAAGAAGAACATGTGCTTCGAAACACCCGTCTTCGTTGACTTTCAGAAGCTCAACGACACTTTTCATACCTCCTTCATCTTGAGAACGTAAAGTCTTTGCAGAGGGCTGATCCTTTTTTCCCATTTTAACTGGTGACTTTTCGCTTATATCATTTCGAACAGATCGATGAGTACTTGTTCCCGCACACCCAGGAACGGGATCTCCTTCTTGCCCGTGGAAAGATACTTTGAGTGGCACTTTAGGTTCTGCAATCTTAGGCACATCTGCAGCCCTGTGAAAACTGAAGTCAGGATCAGGAAGTAAAGGTTTGCGCATAGGTTTGAGGGCTTCTGTGTCATTTATATTCAACGTCTTGATTTGTTCGTTGATTTGTTGATCATTTTTTTGCTCTGGATGTCGTTTGAACAAATTTTTATTTATCTGAGCGCCTTGATGAGGATGTGTTTCACTTCCCTGCGACCAAATTTTGTTTGGTTCTTGGTCATCTCTGATGTTTTGTTTCATCGATAGTGGTGGTATCCTGTTAAAGGAATTCAATTTCTGGTTTGAATTTTCGTCTTGATTGTTGCAGCTGCGAAGAGGCTGCGTATCATTCAGATTTTTCCTCGGATTCCAGAGACCATTATTAGAAGTTAATTTTTCAGGAGCTCGTTTTTCGTCACCAGAACATTGACGCTTAGAAGCAGAGTTACGCTGCAACGGCACCGGTTCATTTTCTTTCTCTCTTGGTATGGGAGCTCTATCAGAAATTTGAACAGGCATTTCAAGGATTCGAGATGTGCCAGGTACTGGAGTAGAAGTAGAATTTGGTGCAGTTATAGAAGGTGCGGGTCTCAATGGACGTCGTAACTTATTACGATTACTTCGTTTAATTGGCAATTGTGGAGGAACTTCTTCTCCACTTGATATTGAAAGAGATGCTCCTTCTAATAGTCTGCAAAAACATTGATCGAAGTTCGCTAATTGAACACGTACAGAAAAAAAACCGTGGTACTTGTATATAAACTTGTATAGGAATTCTTACGGCATAGATTGACACTCGATCTTGTGTCTTGGCCAATCGTTTTCTTGACAAGCTCTGCTACAGTAAAATTCTCTGCAACGCTGGCACCGCATTGTGGCAGATTGAGCACAGTTTTGGCACTTGCCGATCTGCTGTGCTAACTTATTTTCTCCATACTCGTAGAGACCCTTAAAAAATAGAGAATAAGTTATTTCATCAATTATTGACTTATGTCCAATTGGACGAAGAATCTGGGTAATGGGAGAGCTAATAAATCTCAGGATATTGAAATGAATGTGAAACTTTCCAGGTATCACTATAATAAACTCTACCTGAGGAAGATTAAAGAGGGAAATATTGTGGAAAACCCAAGGGGTAGAAATTCCTTGGAAACGGTGGGTTGTCTGGTTTATGTTTCTATTCATATTCATTCTGAAGTTTCCCCAAACTGTGAATAGTTTTGAGTGGGGGTAGAATTTTATTATTGGAAGGGAAGAACACGGGCAGTTGAGAATGGATCATAAAACATCTGGTTTTCACAAATTTTATAAAGCAAAATATACGGTCAGTTTTGTTAATTTTGATATCTTATTCTTTCGGGCAGAAAATAAATGCATATTAGTAGCATGAAATTCAACTTACAGCTTCTCTCTTTTCATAAACAGCTCGTACTTGTTGATGAACCCTGGGATGAGGAGTTGGTAGTTCATACCAAGTGCTCCCACGCCCCATAGCAACAAATCTATGTCCGTCATTAGATACTTGACGTCTTCCTCTGTGGAAAGTTAAATGAAATTACAAAGAAATTACTAAATGATGTTTTTAATCTTTTTTCTATTAAGTGAATGATGTTTTTTTCTCAAATTCTTGACTGGTTCAATAATTATAATGATGCTTTGTATAATACAATGCCACAAAAAACTCAAGCTCTAGACAGGGACTGAACAGGATGCTCAATAACGATTTGCTCACCTAGCCCACATATTATTTGTTTCCTCGAAAGGTTGCGCGTCTTCGTAAGGATCATACAAATTTGGATCATGCATAGCCGGATAAAGCAGATCGTCAGTTCCTTGATATAAGCGCTCAACAGGCGGAGCAATCCCCCTACGAGCTAGGACAGCCAAGTCTTTACCTCGTCCCAAATTCTGTACCCTAAGAGAGCATAATATTGAATGAGAAAAAAAAATTCTCATTTCTTATCTGCTTTTTTAATTTTTGTACTCTGTGGAATAATTAAAATTATGAGAAAAACTAAACTCACTCTTGCCTACTACGAATTAGACGTTGTTCGGGGCTGATATATTCAATAGGGCATTGATTTTGTAATACTGGTCCCATGGCACGATAGGGAATAGGTTCGATATTGGGGATTCCACGTTGAATCGTATGTTTTTGCTTCGATGACTCAGTTTCTTTCTTTTTAGCAAATGTTATCTTCAAATTTAAAGGCTTTTTTTGATTTAACTCTCTTATTGCCGTTTCCGCCTCACGAAAGCTACCATAAGTTACGAATGCCCATCCTGTACCGGGGAGACTCATCACGCTTAATGTATTTCCATAGCGATTGAAAACTTGGCGAACTCCAGTCTTAAATTGAAAAGTTTTTCCATTCTATGAATATTCTTTGAATTCCATCAAATTTTAATAACTACTATTTTTATTTCGAATTAAATATCTGGTAAAGTTGCGAACAAAAATTTCCCCTTAAAAGTAGGCCTCACGTTTTTACGTGAGAAAAACAAAAACTTGGAAATTTTCGTGAAAATCTTCACTGTGAAAAATGAAGTGGATAAAACAAAAGCTAGCAATGAGAAAAAAAACCGTTGAAAGATGACGAAAGAATTTTGTATACCTCAGTTAATTCCACAGGAATCTCCGAGACGTAAAGTTTATACTCAGAATTAGCAGGGGTACTGAAAATAAGGTGAAGGTCACATTGATGGGTTATTGTCACCAGATACGAAATGTGATGAATTCAACAAGTAGCATAAAACAGAGGTAGTAGAAATGAATGAATGTACTTCATTGAATTCTATTATTACGTATTATACTATTATTTCGAAAGTTATTTTGCACATTTAATCACATCAACTGACTATCCGAGCGGTATGGATTATATTTTATCGAAAAAAATGTAATATTATAGAAGTCGCAAAAACAAATATTACGGAATTAATAGTGAATGTATTCATCAATTTTATTGTAAGCAGAACTTTCAAATATTAAAATTCTTACTAACCTGGCATAAGGAGTCAAGTTAATGCCAGGGCCGTTTTCGTATGAATTGACATTAGCATCGTGGTAACTCTGGGCCATCGGGTCCCAGTCCTCGAACTTACGTGGATTTGCGTATGCCATTGTTATGTGTAGGCATACACTATACAGTATGCAATTAGTACTCGGCACTAGGCAAAGCGTAATTCAATACAATCATATACAATCGAGTGAAACGTAACAATAGCTCCTTGCAACAGTTTATGTATGCAGTTTATCTGTCCGTGTCGCAAAATGTAACGTGCGCGCCTAAAGGGTCAAGTCAGTAATAATAAGACAGCACGAGGCTCATGCGGTTATACGTAATGTGTGTTCCGTAAAGTCACCACTCCGGCAAAAATCATGTGCTGACAATGAGTTTGTATAACTAACGCACGAAAAACTCGCTCAGATGAATAATATTTATTTACTTTTTTTCTTTACTCGCAGCGATATCTGCGGAGGATGTTTATTACTCGATACATTTGTATGGTAAATTAACCGTATAAAATATACAAAAAATCTGGAACACTAGGGATACTTGATCCTCACCGCGGTATGGAATATGACCGGCAACCAGATTCTAATCTAGCCGTAAACAACGTGCTACACTAGGAGTTTGAACGGTTCTGCTCGTAGTGTCCGTTGGTGTTCGTTCATCCTTGCGCGTCTCGCGTTGAGTCTCTCGAGTTGATCGAGAAGAGTACTCTGTGAATTCGAGTTGTGTGTTACTCGGCGCATGCGCAGATCTTTGAAGGTCAGTCATCGAATCTACGTATTTGAAAAATGGGCCGGGATTGATTCAAGCTCGAGTATAAGGAAAAGATGAAATTTATATTCATTGTTGAAGTCTGAAAATTAATTTCGTTGTGATTCGAAGTTCTGGGTTCTCAGGTAGCATGAAATTCACTTGACTTGATTTTTGAGGAACAAGTTGAAGGCGAGTTTTGGCTGTGGTAATTTTTGGTAGCTTTACGAACAGCGGTATTTGGCGTAGTCCCGCCCCGGCAAACACTTGTGGACAAATTTATACACCCACACTACGCAGGACACACTCGCAGTTGATATTCGCGTGGAAAAGAGCGTGGAATTATTACTTCAAATTTCAATTTCAATTCGATTTTGACTTACTATCTAGGTTCAACAATCTAGAGCTTTGCTCAAACGGTCTTCTTAAGTCTGAAATTCAATAATCCTACTATTCCGTGAAAGTCTCAAACACGCTCTCAATTA
This sequence comes from Phymatocera aterrima, assembly GCA_963170745.1. Classification (NCBI taxonomy): domain Eukaryota; kingdom Metazoa; phylum Arthropoda; class Insecta; order Hymenoptera; family Tenthredinidae; genus Phymatocera; species Phymatocera aterrima. The sequence continues at coordinate 22,360,332 of OY720660.1, forward strand.
TTACTATCTCGAATACATCAATCATGAATTATTTCTAAAATTGTATTACTCTATAGGTTTGATTATTTTAATTAATTCATGAGAAAATGAAAACATCATTTGGGTATAATTGTTCTTTACTCGTGTTTCGAATCATATTGATTGACATTATAAAAATATATAAGCACCAGTTCCACAATCCACGGTTAAAATTTAAACCTCGGTTAAATCGCTGAAGATTGCTTGCCATTGGCGGAATTTAGCTTCAAACGCTTCAAACCAAGTTTAGGTCTTAAACCAAGGTTAAACTCGATTTGTGGCACCGGGCCTAATTCCGTTTCCAAAATTCGCTATTGGTGATGCTGACGACACCTAGCAGCGAATGTAGAATAGTTTACTCGGCTCATAGCTTAGATAGTTTCACGAACACCGTGACAGCTCAACTTCAAGCAACTTGAATCAAGCTCCAAGTGGTTCAGTTTTTCTGACGCCGTAAACATGGCGGATGCTGCAGCTCGGCAGCTCCAATATGAATATAAAGCGGTAATTATTACGAACATACATAAATATGATGAATCAACAGTAGCTTCTAAATTCTACGAGTTAAAATCCCAATATCAATCACTCCATGCATGATTATCTCTTACTGAAACTTCAGAGACATTGTTTTCGTTGGGGTAACGTCGCATCGAGGTTATGGCTTTCTTCGTGGTTTAGTTCCACGATTATAAATTACTTTACGATCATATATTCCGAAACACATTTGATTCTATAGTCAATCGGACGTATTTCTTTATAACTTTTCAGAATTCTAATCTCGTATTACAAGCCGATGTACGTCTGATCGAAAGACGAAGCCGAGATGAAGCTACTGGAGAGGTTATGTCCCTTGTGGGAAAACTCGATGGTACTAGAATGGGGGATAGACATCAACGTACTAAGCCGGGTAAAGCAGAGGAGCGCAAAGTCAAGTAAGTAAAAAAAAACAAGATAACAATGAACAACTCACCAAATTTTGTCGAAAACTTGTTTCGAATGTGAAATAATAAGCTGACTAGAATTTAAGAGTCAAATTTTAAGTATGAAATGATGAGTATCAATTTTGTGCGATAATATTTACTGGAATCAAAAATTACTTCCAGGCGTCAAAAGCGTGACGAAGCGCAGTATGATTTCACACGAATGAAAGGTGCGACTTTATTGTCCGAGGGTGTAGATGAAATGGTTGGAATTGTATATCGTCCAAAAACGCAAGAGACACGGCAGACTTATGAAGTTTTGTTGAGTTTTATACAAGAAGCTTTAGGTGACCAACCAAGGGATATCTTATGCGGTGCCGCGGACGAGGTTTTAGCTGTGTTAAAAAATGACAGACTGAAAGAAAAAGAGAAGAAAAAAGAGACGGAATTATTGCTGGGTACTTTGGCTGAAGAAAGATTCGCACTCTTGGTTAATCTCGGGAAAAAAATCACCGATTTTGGCAGCGATGAAAAAACTACTACCAATGAAGAGAATATCGATGAAACTTACGGAATTAACGTTCAGTTTGAAGAGAGCAGTGAAGAAGACGACGAAGATGTCTATGGCGAAGTTAGGGAAAATGATGACGACGGTGATGAAGGAGAGGAAGCTAATATCGATCGTGCCATTCACGCTGAAAATGTAAGCTTTTTTACATTGTAAAAGGTATTTTGAGACGTCAATATTTCTCTTCCATGATTTTCAATATTTAATTTTATGTCCTCTGTTTTCAACAGCTCGGAGGTGCGGAGGAAATGAAAAAAGAGAAACCATTACATCCGTTAGATATCGACGCGTATTGGCTGCAGAGGCGTTTGAGTAGAATATACGACGACGCTATGGTTTCACAAGCTAGAGCTGCCGAGGTACTGGCAGTTTTGAGGGATGCGGGTGACGATCGAGACTGTGAAAATCAACTTGTTCTTCTCCTCGGCTATGACTGTTTCGATTTTATCAAACAGCTAAAAAAGTATAGACATATGAGTGAGTTTGAAACCAAATATATTCAATATCATTGTATTCTGATTCACTTTTTGTATCTGTAAATTTGAGATGAACAAAATTTTACTTTTGTTTCTTCGTTTTTTATCACAGTTGCCTACTGCACGATGTTAGCATCCTCGCAATCTGAGCCTGAGAGACAAAAAATACGAAATAAAATGAATGATGATACGGCGCTTGCAAAAATCTTGCGTCAACTAGATACTGGGAAGGGTGAGGATGATGCCGATGAAACTATGGAGGCTAGAGCACAGAGAAAACGTCGGGAAGAAAATGAAGACGGAGCTGGTGGTCCAGGAGGCCAAGTTCAAGGATCTAGAAACTTGATTGATCTAGAGGATCTGATTTTCGCTCAAGGAAGTCATTTCATGGCTAACAAACGCTGTCAGTTACCTGATGGCAGTTTTAGGAAACAGAGAAAGGGGTAAAGCTACCAAATTCTTATTGGAACCTTCGTTTTTTTAAATGTTGCATAAATTTTCAACATTTTCTTCCCATCTTTTTCCAGTTATGAAGAGGTCCATGTTCCGGCGCTGAAGCCTAAGCCTTTTGGAGACAATGAAAAATTACACCCTGTAGATCAGCTGCCAAAGTACGTCCAGCCTGCATTTGAGGGCTTTAAAACATTGAATAGAATACAGAGCCGCCTTCATCACACAGCTTTAGAAAGCGATGAGAATTTATTGCTCTGTGCACCAACAGGGGCGGGAAAAACAAATGTTGCTTTACTATGCATGATGAGGGAAATTGGCAAACACATAAATGCTGACGGTACGATAAACGCGGATGAATTCAAGATCATCTACGTCGCCCCTATGCGATCTCTTGTACAGGAAATGGTTGGAAACTTTGGAAAAAGATTAGCCACCTATAATCTTACGGTCTCAGAACTCACCGGGGATCATCAGCTCACAAGAGAACAAATTGCTGCGACCCAAGTAATCGTTTGTACCCCGGAAAAGTGGGACATAATAACTAGAAAAGGCGGTGAAAAAACGTTCACCTCTCTCGTCAGATTAGTAATAATTGACGAAATTCATTTACTCCATGACGAAAGAGGTCCGGTTCTTGAAGCATTGGTTGCCAGGACTATCAGAAACATAGAAACCACTCAGGAAGATGTCCGGCTAGTCGGATTATCTGCTACTTTACCAAACTACCAAGACGTCGCAGCATTTCTGCGAATAAAACCAGAAACAGGATTATTCTACTTCGATAACAGCTTCAGGCCTGTTGCACTTGAGCAGCAGTACATTGGAGTAACAGAAAAAAAGGCACTGAAGAGATTCCAAGTGATGAACGAAATCGTTTATGAGAAAACTATGGAACATGCTGGCAGAAATCAGGTCCTAGTTTTTGTTCACTCGAGAAAAGAAACTGGAAAGACTGCGAGAGCCATCAGAGATATGTGCCTGGAAAAAGATACTCTAGGACAATTTCTCAGAGAGGGATCAGCCTCGATGGAAGTTCTACGCACAGAAGCTGAGCAAGTAAAAAATCAGGAATTGAAAGATCTGCTTCCTTACGGCTTCGCTATTCATCATGCCGGAATGACCAGGGTGGACAGAACTTTAGTAGAAGATTTATTTGCTGATAGACACATCCAGGTTTTGGTGTCAACCGCTACACTCGCCTGGGGAGTAAATCTGCCTGCTCATACTGTAATAATAAAAGGAACACAGGTTTACAACCCGGAAAAAGGTAGGTGGGTAGAATTGGGCGCTCTTGACGTTCTCCAAATGTTGGGAAGAGCCGGTCGTCCGCAATACGATACCAAGGGCGAGGGAATATTGATAACAAATCACAGCGAGCTTCAGTATTACCTTTCTCTTTTGAATCAACAATTGCCGATTGAATCTCAGCTTGTAAGTAAGATGTCTGATATGCTAAACGCTGAGATTGTTCTTGGAACTATTCAAAATATTAGAGATGCAGTCACTTGGCTTGGGTACACTTATCTGTACATCAGAATGCTGAGATGCCCAAATCTGTACGCGATTCCCCATGATAAATTGAAGGAAGATCCGCTCCTTGAGTTACATAGAGCAGATTTGATCCATTCAGCTGCTTTGGGGCTAGACAGAAGTGGTTTGATAAAGTATGACAGAAAATCTGGACACTTTCAAGCTACGGAATTGGGGAGAATCGCGTCTCATTATTACTGTACGCATGACACAATGTCCACTTATAATCAACTCCTCAAAAGAACTCTTAGCGAGATTGAATTATTCAGAGTGTTTTCATTGTCGAGTGAATTCCGGAATATCAACGTCAGAGAAGAGGAGAAGTTAGAGCTACAAAAACTTATGGAAAGAGTGCCGATACCGATTAAAGAAAGCATCGAAGAACCGAGCGCCAAAGTTAACGTGCTCTTGCAGGCTTATATATCTCAGCTGAAACTCGAAGGATTTGCACTGATGTCTGACATGGTTTACGTCACACAATCGGCATCTAGATTAATGAGAGCCATTTTTGAGATCGTTTTATTCAGAGGGTGGGCGCAGCTCGCGGATAAATGTCTGTCATTGTGTAAAATGATCGATCGTAGAATGTGGCAATCCATGTCGCCTTTGAGACAGTTTAGAAAAATGCCCGAGGAAATTGTCAAAAAAATAGAGAAGAAGAATTTCCCTTGGGAAAGACTCTACGATCTTGGACCTAACGAGATTGGAGAACTTATCCGTGTTCCGAAGCTTGGAAAAACGATTCACAAATATATTCACCAGTTTCCTAAGCTCGAATTATCGACTCACATCCAACCGATCACAAGATCTACTCTTCGCGTTGAACTTACGATAACTCCAGATTTTCAATGGGATGAAAAAATCCACGGAGCATCCGAAGCGTTCTGGATTCTCGTCGAAGACGTTGATTCCGAGGTGATACTTCACCATGAGTACTTTCTACTCAAAGCTAAATACGCGAATGATGAACATCTGATTAAATTCTTTGTCCCGGTCTTCGAACCGCTTCCGCCGCAATATTTCCTACGCGTTGTTTCGGACAGATGGATTGGAGCTGAAACTCAGCTACCGGTTAGCTTCAGGCATTTGATTTTACCAGAGAAAAATCTTCCGCCAACAGAGCTATTGGATCTACAACCTCTGCCTATAACCGCGTTAAGAAATTCTAAATTCGAGGCTGTTTATATGGACAAATTTCCCCAGTTTAATCCCATTCAGACACAAGTTTTCAACGCCGTTTACAACTCCGACGATAACGTTTTCATCGGCGCTCCTACTGGCTCTGGAAAAACTACGATCGCAGAATTTGCAGTTTTGAGATTACTAACTCAAAATCCTGAGGGAAGGTGCGTCTACATGGTGAGCAAAGAGGCGCTAGCTGAACTTGTCTACAGCGACTGGGTAGCAAAGTTCAATCAGCAACTAGGAAGAAAGGTTGTTATATTAACCGGAGAAACTGGGACGGATCTGAAGCTCCTGGCCAAAGGACAGGTCATTATTACAACTGCCGACAAATGGGATGTCCTCTCTCGCAGATGGAAGCAAAGAAAGAACGTACAGAATATCCAGCTCTTCATCGTCGACGAGCTCCAGCTCATAGGAGGCGAAGAAGGGCCTGTTCTTGAAGTAGCATGCTCCAGAGCTAGGTACATATCTTCACAACTTGAAAAACCTACGAGAATCGTTGCCCTTTCCGCTTCTTTAGCCGACGCAAAAGATGCCTCGCAATGGCTCGGCGCTCCAGCAGCAGCAACGTTCAATTTCCATCCTTCGGTGAGGCCTATTCCGCTGGAACTTCACGTTCAAGGGTTGAATATCACCCATAATGCTTCAAGATTAGCTGCAATGGCGAAACCCGTCTATAACGCGATTCTCAGACACGCGCCACGTAAACCGGCAATTGTTTTTGTCCCGACAAGAAGGCAGGCCAGAATGACTGCCATTGATCTTCTAACATTCACTGCCGCCGAAGGACAGCCCTCGAGGTTTTTCCACGCTGAAGAAGCGGACATCAAGCCCTTCTTGGATAGAATGACGGACAAGACTTTGAGGGAAACTTTATCTCAGGGTGTTGCTTATCTTCATGAAGGACTTTCGGTGGATGACCGGCATTTGGTTGAACAATTATTTGACAGCGAAGCTATTCAGGTGGCTGTCGCCACGAGAGATCTCTGCTGGGGTCTTTCGATAAATTCCCATCTCGTTGTAATAATGGATACGCAAAGTTACAACGGAAAGACGCATGCCTATGAGGATTACCCGATTACAGACGTTCTGCAGATGGTGGCACGAGCTAACAGACCCCTAGAAGATCACGACGCGAAATGTGTCCTCCTCTGTCAAAGTTCTAAGAAAGATTTCTTCAAAAAATTCCTCAACGAACCTCTCCCAGTTGAGAGCCATCTTGATCACAGACTCCACGATCATTTCAATGCCGAAATCGTCACTAAAACTATCGAGAATAAACAAGACGCCGTTGATTACCTCACGTGGACTTTCCTCTACAGAAGGCTCACCCAGAATCCCAATTATTACGGACTTCAAGGCGTCACTCACAGACATCTTTCGGATCATTTATCCGAACTTGTAGAGAGCACGCTCAGTGATTTAGAACAAGCTAAATGCGTTGCTGTTGAAGATGAAATGGACACCTTACCCCTGAACTTGGGTATGATAGCCGCTTACTATTACATCAACTACGCGACCATCGAACTCTTCAGTCTTTCCTTAAACAATAAAACGAAGATTCGTGGGCTCCTTGAGATCATATCCGCCGCTGCCGAATACGAAACGGTTCCTGTTAGACAGAGGGAAGAAAACTTGCTGCGAAGTTTAGCTTCGCGACTACCGCACGCCCCACAAGTAGCGAGAATGGCTGACCCTCATGTAAAAGCGCAGCTTCTTCTCCAGGCGCATTTATCTAGGATTCAACTCGGACCCGAGCTGCAAAAAGACACAGAACTCGTCCTCGGGAAAGCAGTGAGACTCATACAAGCCTGCGTCGACGTTCTTAGCTCTTCGGGATGGCTTGCGCCTGCAGTGGCAGCCATGGAACTGGCACAAATGGTTACGCAAGCAATGTGGTCGAAGGATTCGTACCTGAAACAACTTCCCCATTTCACATCAGAGACGATAAAGCGGTGTACAGAAAAGAGCGTTGAGACCGTATTCGACGTGATGGAACTTGAGGACGACGACAGAAACAGACTACTGCAACTAACTGATGTGCAAATGGCGGACGTGGCCAAGTTCTGTAATCGTTACCCCAATATAGAAATGGCCTATGAAGTACAAGATAAAGATAAACTGCGCAGTGGCGGAACCGTGAATGTTGTTGTCCAGCTTGAAAGAGAGGATGAAGTCACCGGGCCTGTTGTCGCGCCGTTTTTCCCGCAGAAGAGGGAAGAGGGATGGTGGGTCGTTATCGGAGATCCAAAAAGCAATTCTTTATTGTCAATCAAGAGGCTTACTCTGCAGCAAAAGGCGCGAGTCAAATTAGACTTCGTTGCTCCTGCTCCGGGCCAACATTCTTACACCTTATACTTCATGAGCGACGCTTATTTAGGATGCGATCAGGAATATAAATTCACTATTAATGTCGGAGAATACGAATCCGATGCTAGTTCTGAATCTGACTCGGACTAAGTGTTTTCTTCGTCTTCTCCCTGTTTTTCCTGTTTATGTATATTGAGGTACGATGAGTAATATCAAATGTTCATAGTTTCGTGTCGATTGCAAATTATATCATTCAACACTGACTTCTGATAGAAAAAACTGGATTTGAAACCATTTTTACCCATCATGACAATTTCTTCGATATCAATGATGAGAAACCGTCAAGTTCGTGTGAAACTTGAAAGTCCCGTTTGAGATTAATCGTGATTATTTTCTTCTTTTTTGTTTTTTTTTCTTTCTTTCCCGTCGGTACCTAAATCTAGTGAATCTGAAAAAAAGCAGATAGCTTTTGAAACAAATATATATATATATATAAAAAAAAAAAAACAGACAGAAAAACGAAAAAAGAAAATACTCGATTATGCTTCGAGAAGGAGGTGGTTGTATTTTATTTTCAGAGAGAAAAAAGTATAAACTAGTATAGATTAGGATAGTTTATCTGTATTTTTATTAAGATAATAAATAATATTAAACGATTTTTCAATTAGTAAATCAACGATTCCCGTTCACTGTACCTATACTTGCGTGGAAATGATTCATTAAGAATTCATACCAAATATAATAAAAAATGAAAATTGTCTTAGTTGTTCATGTGTTTCTTCTCATTACGGTCTCTTTTCCCCATTCCACCTCACGCACAATATTACGTACGATAACAATTATTATATTATATTATAGAGTATAAATAAATCTATTTAGGACATGTGCAACATCTATTTTTTTTTTGTTTTATCGTAAAACCTCAATCGAATCTTCGTTCTCCCCATTCACGACACCATATACTCACTCACACTTCGCGTTATGCTATGCTTCGCCATATGTCGTAGGTACGGATTCTCTCGCGTTATGTGTATTTGATCTATTTGCTAATAAAAGAAATAATTGACTCGACATACGGTGAGCGGTTCTAAAATTGCATTAGATCGACTCGTAATTATTCGACGGTCATATTCATTGCTTTTCCGCTATACACGTGAGCGCGTAATTCTATGTGGATTGTATAGCATGGAAAGGCCGATCCGTTACCGGCTTTTACTACTCACGAGGAAAACTTCAAATGATCTAGGATTCAATAGGCCGTCAATCCGCGACGACGAGAGTTATAAGGTACAATAAATTTCAAATTTATGGTTGGAATTAATTTGCATCGATGAAATCGAATTACCGTTAAAATTATTCAAATCTTATACATTCTCTCTCGGTATCTTATTTCTTTTCGGTTTTTACGGTTTTTTTTCTTTTCTGTGTTTGTTTTCTTTCTTTATTGACACTTAAGGCTTTTATTATAGGAACGCGTATTACGGGTCAATACGTACGTATATTATTATATATTATAAATTTCTGTGATTAATTTATTACAATTAAATACAGTAATTTACATAAAAAATATGCAATTTTTAATGTACAGTCAGCCAGCGTGCTGGGTCGCGAGCACTTGGGAACGCACAAAATTGAAACCAAAAGGTAAAATACGATTGGCAAAAGGGGGAATTCTCGCGCGTGGAACTGTGCCGCGATTGGCTGACTCGCGGAAAATTTCTCGTTTCCCCTTTTGCCCGAAATTTAATGCATTTTCAAGTACTCGTAGTCCAGCACGAGCTGGCTGTACTTACGGATCAACGATAATCTGGGCTTACTATTTATTTATATGTATGTATATTTAACATTGTAACATTTACGTAGCCAAATAAATCAGCTTTATATGGATTTGAAGTGTAGCAGAGATTTTTTCAATTTTTTCTTCGTTTTTAAAGGCATACATTGAGAGAGGAATACCTAGCCTAGTTGTTCCGAAAACATGCTTCGTCCACTTAACGATCAACCGCACGTATAATGATCCGATTTATTAGTAATATATTGTGCAGGTAACGTGATTTGAAAAGTGACTCTTGGCGGATCGAAATGATAATATGAAGAGAATCTCATCACGCTTGAGTGTATTGTACAAAAAATTCTTAACGCAATTCTGTTAGGCGATAACTCGGATTTTTCTCTTCGTTCCTTGTGCTTCATTGTATCCTGATATGCGTTTTCGAAAGGTATCTAGGTTTATATTTGGTAAACTTTTGTAGAATATGGACGCGAGAAAGGACGGTACATATTATAGGTATCAATACGGCTGCAGCGTATTATCAAATTTTAATCTTAGCACCTCATCTGTAATTGTTTCTCCGTTTACCAGCACAGTAGTATACAGCTCTCTATGATGTATTTGAAATGAAACGGCTGCGCTCGCGGTTTCCCACAGACTTTTCACATTGATTATCATGTTAGTTGAATAAATGCTATTTTGAACAGTCATTGGAAAATCTATATCTTCGGAATGGTTTCGTACGTTATTAGAATATACGAAAATATTTACACACAAAGCATGAAACTCTTAAGATTTCTGTATTCCTACTAGGTTACATATCTGTCCATGTAACAGCAATCGCTATAACGGATGATAAAATAATCAGTTCTAACATATTCCCGTATTCTTGATATAAATCTCTATTTTCTTATGCTTATGTAATTACAGGGCTTCAGGAATGCGATTCATTGTTATTTATTGATTCTGTTGATTCATCCACACCGTTGATTCCCTCCCTTTTTTCTTTTCTTCGCTAATTCTCACGTCACGATTTTCATATAATATCTCCTACAATTCACATGATCCTTATTTTCCGTCCGACATTGAAAAACCTTAATTTCTCATTAACGGTATAATAGATCGTGCGATGTAGGTATATTATATATATTCCTCGATGAATCGCGCTACTTGGAAAAACATTTATATATACGTATCATAATCACCTAATGGTATTGGAAAACGAATGGACCAACGATCACCTACATCAAACCCATGAAAACTGCGAATTTCAATAATCGCAAGTCGATAATCTTCGATCATGAAAAAAAGAAAATATACGATCAAACGCGACCGGTGGCATATTACTCGAACGTATGTATATACCTATATCGATGGAAACGATCACGTCGAAGAATCTTATACGACAATAAATAAAAATACAATAATTTGACCAATGAACATTACTCCAAAGTATCTATAGCCGTATCGTCGAGTGTATGGAGCCAGTTGAATATCATCATATTTCGTTCATACTTCGACAGCTGTTTCCCACGTTCTCTTTCAACGTCTCTAACTGTGAGCGGGAGATTTTTTCCCTCTCGAGATGTCGCCGACAGTATCGTACTCGAAGTTAAAGAGGCACCAGGTACCGATAGAGTTGCGCCAGGACTCGATTGCGCTGCTGATGCCGCAGCCTCCAATCTGTCCAGGTTAAATTCACTCTGCGAAAGTCGCTCTAAGGCTCTATAAGTAGTCATCAACCTTGAAATGAATCATGAAACAAGAAATTTTCAATATCTTTTAGGAATAAATCGAGAATGTGAAGTTATTGCAGTCTCATTCATCTACTCTTTTGCCATTTGCGAAATAACAAAAAACTTCAGGTTCTGACTCTGGTTGAAATTCTGTTCTGCATAGAAATCAGAAGAATGAATGTTATCTTTTCCGAAATCTTTTCGTCTGGAGCATAAGTTCAGAAAAAAGACACACAGAATGGATTTTCGTCAGCCGAAACCGACCCCCGACCTCTTCCTTACCTTCGATGAATATAATTCTGCCGGACTTTCTTATTAACGGATCTGACAAGGTCGGCTGCTGTGAATGGCAGGGGTACAGGATGATGCGAAGAAAGAGGTGGTGCGGGCTGGACAGCTCCGCCATGAGGACTAGGCAGTTGAGAAGTGGTTCCAACGTCCCCAACAGCGACCCAAGTGCTGCACGACCTCGAGGCATGATCCAGTCTAGTTTGTTCCAAGAGAAGACCGTTTCTGTGAGCGGTGTCAAGCGCAAGGGCTGAAACTGCGGAACGCAATTTACGGGAACATCCGGTTTCTGGGCTAGGTAATTGCGAAACATCGCTAGTGCTAAAACTCTTCTGTAGTCCCAAGGCAGAGGAAAGAACTCCGCAACTTCGGATTAATTCCGTTTCTTCCTCGAACCAAAGGATTTCTGGAATGTCCGCTGGCCTGGAATGCATTGGAAGATGTATTATACAGTCCTACGGATCCTTTGGGTATTTATTCTAATCAAAAGTCCGCCAACTCGAATTGAGTGCAATTTTCGGGTTCGAGAAATTCTCTGAATTTCATCGTTGAACTTCCCTCACGGAAGAAACCCTACAATTTAGGGTTCACCCGATAGATGGGAATGAAGTCACTGGAAAACTCTGAACTTGAGGAAACACCTGGAGAAGTTTTGTCCGCCGAATTTGATTCCTCGAGTGGAGGGCTTCATCGGTCAGGATAGAGGTCAACATCGCGTGTTATTGGGTTGTGAAAGGGAAAAGGACGTGAAGGAGCTGAAAAGATGAAGTTACAGGCCTCGATCGCGCGATGAGACTATACCCGAATTCATCACACAGATTGATAAGCTAAAGTGAGAGTAGAAATAAAAGGCTGGCTGTTCCAAATTGGACATCTAGAATTGCGGTTGAAGGAGAGAAACGATCATAAATAAGAGGAAGAAGATCGAGCGAGTTGAGATAAATGGCTCCCAAGCACTCGCCGATGTTCTAAAGGTCGGATATCTAATTCACGCTCTTTCGATGATCATTTTCACAGCCATAAATGCCGAATATCCACGATTTTTATGTATATATATACACTGATCGCGTGATAAAATCGTCAACCAAGCTCGTTAAGGCTCGCCGAAGAAAGTCTCTTACATAATTGCATGCCGCGATAGCCAATTACGATTTCTGCTGCAGCGCAGTGTCGTGTGTTTTAAAATATTGCACTCTACGGTATTCTTAAATTGGATATATTTATATATACCAACATCGTTACATGTTTAATACATTAGGTTATATAGTCGGCATAATGTACATAAAGATCAGGTTGCGAAACCTACCACAGCTACATTGAAACTAGTCTTATAAATATCCGATAAAAAGTTTACGCGCATCTTATTATATTATATGAAGAGAATATATAGCCGATGAAAACTGCGTCGAAACAAAACCAAAAAAAAAGAAAAAATAAGAAAATTAAGAATCGTATGACAGGGGGAAAGAGGGAGGAATTCGAATGAAAGTTTCACGATGATAAGTTTCTGCTTTTATAAAATCTTTTTCTACATCTCAATAATAATCACAAGACTGGAGTCTTTCATAAGAATTCTGAAAAAGTTGACAATTTTGCCGAACGATTTCCTGCGTGAAAAATCGAGGGACTATTATTCACTTGCGGTTTGATTCGAGTGACGATCACATTCAAACGATTTCATGCAATTACGATTGAAAATTATTTCTAACGGTTTCAAGTGATTCCAAGCGATTTCGAGTATTCGCCCATGCGATTACGAGATTTCTGTGCAAATTTTCCAACGTCTTTCGTGTAAATCAACCGTGATTCGCTTTATTTCTGGCAACTTCAACCGATTTCGATACACAAACAACTTGCATCGATTTCATTTTTCACAAATCGGTTCGCGATCTCAGCAAGTGAAAATCCCATCGCGAAGGATTGTACGATAATAATTATCCCCGCGAGTGAACTGCATTAGCAACGATATGCCTTCGAGCGTTGTATCGAATTAATTCAAAGAGTACAATGTAAATATCACCTGTTGCCTTGTATTTGACGAGTGTCGGGGTTCGGCGAGGGGCCTCTGCTCGCCAGGTGAGCATCGCTGTACGATTTAAAAGCTACAAGTCGATTTCCTTTGGCTTCACTCGCTATCGATGAAACACTGAATAGAGAAAGATCTGTGGTGACACTTTCGTGGCTTGGCGAGCGCAGCATTCTACAAGCAACTTGGAGAACCGGCGTTTGCAGGACTATCGTAGCTCCTCCAGGATTATTCGCCGGTGATGGCGCGGGGGATGCAGGCTTAGCTTCCGCCTCGGACATTTTGATCGGTTTTAAATATTCCTCGTTTATACTAGGAGGATCCCCAAACCTATTTTACCAGAAATCGGTTGGCACTGCGGGAGAGAAGCTTACGACACTCGGAACTCAATTTTTTATATTCGATCGATTTAGAGAAAGTTTCGTTTCCAAAAGTCACTCTCGTATTTTACCTAAATTCATACGATTAGTATTCATTCTTTCTTCTCATTTAATCGCCGTTTTATCGTCGACACTGTTCAATTTTTCAAAAGCTTCAATTTTTCCACTTCTAATCAGACCTCCTCATTACTCAGTGTGAACCACATTAATTAAAATTATAATGTTACGGAGAACGCCTCAGCGGTCGCTTATTCTCTTTTAATCATTTATTACCAACCCAACGGTTTAAGGTCGCCGATTGTGGATGAGAACGTGAATCTCAAGGATCAACAGACCATTATCTCACACGCATTACAGAGAACAATTATAACACGCCCCATAACTCGAGGGTAGTTTTACATCGAACCCGGAGGCTTTCGCTTCAACCGTTTCGTCCCACGTATCTTTCTAACTTCCCCGACGACGCTCCAACAAGGAGCCGGAATTCCGGGCCGAGCTAGTTTCCGAAGTATAACGTATGTATACTATAGTAAGTCGATAAAAAAACTGCAAGGGAATAGAGGCGTCGCGGTGTTTCGATAGGAGGATATTCCGAGTATCTCTGCAGTATCCTATTTTGTCACAATTTTTTCATCCACAAAGCACAAACGAAGCACTGATCCAGCACTGTTATACCTATACACGACCAAATATTGCAATATGCGTTGCTGAGCAGCTTCTGCAGCGATAAACCGAATCGGATCTTTTAGTGCCGGCGGATTTACACACGCATAGTAGGTACACGATCGTGCCTCAGAGGTGAATGGTGCAGATGTATATCACTTATACAATATTTCGTTCGCTTTCGTTCGTCTCGTTCACCTCCGCGTTTAGGTTTATACATACAATACAGATTCGTGTTTACTGCACAGGCGTCAATCGATATCTTCCAGCGCGCCGTCGCCGCACACAACTGTACCTACTACTGTAAAGTATTCCACTCCCATGGGAGTATATGTACACATTGCATACACTCGTACAAGGAGGAGAACAACCGACGCCGTCAGCTCGACGGATTCTACCAGCCTCGGGGACACAATTTGCAGATTTTGGTCGGCTCGAGCCAGCACCCGAATCGTCAAAATGAAATCTGCGACGTTGTCTTCTAGGTTGGCTCGGATAATTCGAAAAATTTCTACGACGGAGAAGAACGCGGATAACTTCGGGAGGAAAGACGAGAAAGAGGGCAAGAATTTGTATTTTTTTCTTTTTTTCTACCATTCAGAGTTTTTTTCTTTGCATACTGCCGATTTTTTCAAATTCCTTTTCGTACACCGTTTCCTTCTTTCTCCGTTCTCTCCCGCATTCGCGCCAGGACTGTGCAAATTCTCTTTTTTTTCAAACGTCGGGGGTAGATTCAATTTTCCTGAACGACGAACCGACGAGGATTCTACGTCGCGTGGGCATAGTGATGTAGAGCGTGGGTAGATGTAGATTGCTACCTATATCAACGCGATATAGAAAGTGTGTAACAGCCGCAAGTAATTGGAGGGCGTGAATCGTTTTATTGTTCGATTCGTTCAATACTTGCGGCCTATTCCACACTTCGTACTTATACCTACTACGGCTCATATTATTCGCGCAAGTCAATGGGTCAAGGATATTTTTGAAAGCGAGAGTAGATGTATATACTGTACCCGCACTCGTATAGGGAACGGCAATGAACCGAAATTGAAAATATCAATTCTAAAAAGTATTTCACGGACCTCGCTGATCGGTCTGCTGTCTACTGTCCATTTTTTCTACTAAAATTCAAGAATACATAGTTTTTCATTGTTTTCCGTCCGATCAGGAACATCGACGTAAGTTTTTGTCTTCCACTATTATCGCGACGTCTGAGAGCCCGGGACTCCGGAATAGGTGGCGATGAAGCGGAGCTCGCCAGTCCGCAGTTTCATGAACGTAAAGTGAGGCACTGTCCCGGATCTTTTCATCTTTTCATCCAAGCAAATATGAGGTACTCAGCCGCAACACGTCGTCGGGTGGTTCGTCGTTCGTCGTTTTACTGAAAACTAGGACGCGCTTCTCCGCCGGCGAGTAGATACAGCGCTTTGCTCAAGCGGTGTACCTTAAAGACGCGGTGCAGTACTACCTGTACCTACACACACATAATACATATATACATACTTCAGTTTGGTAGTGCAGAAGTGCAGAAAAGTTCATCCCGCTCGCTCACTTCGCGTCACCGCGGTATTACGTACCGCAGGCTGCATGCATGTATACTGCATCGCACGTATTGCATATTGCCGAATACATTTATTGGGAAGAAATTACGACGCAGATTTCCGACGGGGCGCCAATTCGTCGCGGTAATTTTCCCACTGTAACTTAATCCACGCGGATTCATCGGCTCGTTCGATACTCCCACGAGGTTCGCTGGAAATCCAGCAGGTCTCAGATGCAACTCATTGGAATCTGCTGGTTCCGAATAACCGCCGCGGATCAATCCGTCTGGAAATTTTCAGTAGCGGACGTTGTGTCCACGAAATAGGCTCTTCTGCTCCTTCGTCACGTTTCACGTTTAGATATCGATCGTTGCTGCAGCTCAGGGTATTCCTTTTTCTTGGTTATCATATTCTGTTTATTCAGCGAAATTATGTCGTCGATCAAAGGCCGACGTTTGCCTTGCTGTATACTCATTGATAATCCCAATCGGTCCCAAAATTCAACGACGCGGGAGTTGTATAATAATTATTCACTCGTCTTCGAGCTGGCATCGCGGAGTTTACCAGTCGAGGAAGAAGACGAAGCTCAACGAATTAATTATCGCTGAATACTTCACTTTTTTAGCTGCCATACATCCCACCCGCAATAGCACCTACGCTCGAGTTCAGAAACCTCTCTACCGATGTCCGATGTTTGTTCGCGTACCCGAACAGACGGCAACTCTTCTTCCGTAGGATTCGGATTCGATCCATCAAAAAAGTTCTTGGCACGCGTGTGCTATGTCGTTGGATCTCGAATCGATGTATCGAATCAGGTTTTATCAAACAGATGATCCGCTTCTGGAGGGAATTTCGCGGATCATGTATCACGAGATCCGCTCACACGTCCGTTGTTCAATCCCTCGCTCCGGTCTACCAGGATTACTAGAATCCTTCTCCAGCTTCCGTGGATCCTAATTCCGTCAATAATCCTCGTAAATATCTGCATAAATTTGAATATTTAGGTACGTGAAATTTTTTTCTCATTACGTAACGGTGGTGCTCCATCATCGGCCTCGGAGCTCCGACGTCTCTTCAATCGAGCACTCCGGATATTGAAATATCTTCTCCCGCTTCGTTGTAACCTTCGCTGTTTTCAGTCAATATTTGAAATTCGTTCACCGTTTGTTACCAGTTTTCGATAGTATATTATACAGACGTATAGTCGAGAATTTCGCTTTGCATCATCATCATCATCATCATCGAATAAATCGCATAGGTAGTCGTATATTACCCTGAAATAAACTCACCGCTGTCAAGTTTATCAAATCAGCGGGAAGAATGTGACGAAATCATTCGTCGCACCTCTCGCTATGATCCCAGAGGAGAAGAGCTGCTCCGAACCGCGCTGATGAACAAATTTAGGCCTATCATACTTTCGAAAATCATTTTTCTCTTTGTGAGGCATAATTCTGCAAGGCCTGTATTTATACCTATACACGGAGAGAATTTTATGAGAAATTTTACGATCATTTCATAGCAATTGAGGAATATACTGGAGTATGAGGCTCTGTCCTATGCAAATACAGAGAGAAGCTGTACTTGCGGTTCACCTCGTCAGAATTGTCGCAAACCTTGTCAGAATTGTATCAACGTTTCCAAAAGAACCTCATATACTCAAGTATATTCCACGATTGCTATGAAATTATCGTAAATTTTCTTATAGAATTCTCTCCGTGTATAGACGTGCTAAAGAAAAGTAACAAGATCTACCCTCCCCTCGCCCGCCAGGCATCATTACTTATCTTCTTTGAGTTGCCCGCAGACAATTAATTTGTAACACGAACGTGAACGCGAACGGAAACGTGAAAAGTAACTAATCTTCCTTGAAGTGCAAAAACCGAGGGAAAATTATTAATTGCGATATCACATTATCAAGTCAATATCGAGTGTACCTGAGGTAAAATCCAAAAATTTCGGTGCCAATTATTTCTTGCATCAATATATCAGCGATATCAGTGTCTCGTGACTGATATTGCCGATAATTATATCCACTAACCGACGAATATAATTGGCAGGACTCTTTTCCACTCACCATGTATGTAGCCACGTGTGAAATGGCATTGGGGACAGCAGGGGGTCTATTTGAACGTGTAAAAATTGATTCTGGAGGAGACAGCGATGATATACAATTTTCAGTGTCATCGGTGCGAGGGCAGAACGGTATGATGCATCTAATACGTACGTGCATAAATCATCCATTGTCAAGTTTCGAAGTTGATGAATCGTTAATTTGAAAAAAAAAGAAAAATTTTTTTAGAGCCGCGAAATACTGTAGTATGATATGGTATATTTGTGTATGACCCTGAAAATTCATTTTCGGACAGCCGTAGTAAATAATTGCCGTAGCTCTGGGCCGAGAATCCGACTCAACCTTTTCCGTTCTATTTTTCATTGTCTAGATGCGGAGTTTCCAAAAAGAAAGTTTACAGCTTGAAATTACCGCAATTTTTGCAGAACTGCTACTCTGGCTCGCCGTAACATATCTACGGTCGGATTCTTTTCGAAAGAATTAAAAAATCGGTACTTTGATTTTCGACAAAATTCGCATTCGGGGAATCGAACGAAGAATGAAAAAGTTCCGGGGAACATTTCTCTGAGATCGTCCGTGGATGAGTTGCAGCGTGCCGAAATAGCAGATCCGCGTATCTTCGTTGATTTTGGATTTGCCAAATTTATCCGAAAATATCCGCGGTCGGGGAATCAAATGCAGCAAAGAATACATTTCTCTCAGATCAACCGTGAGCAAGTTACAAATAAGGCCTGAATACAGCGTTTCAGCCAAAATTGCGTTAATTCCAATTTGTCATCGTTTTTCCAAATAATTCTCATCCATATAATTGAAAATAGAACAAGAAAGTCAAGCAAGATTTTCGTCTCGGAGCTGTCGAAAAATGGATTTCCGCAAATTATGCGGAAATTCTCTAGGATCACGTCGACAGTTTCCAGAGCACTGCTGCTGCCGCTGCTGCTGCTGATATTGTTGAGCATCAGGTTTTACACGACGTTTATATAGTTGGTGGGTGGATGGGCAGCTTTAGGACACGCGCGTGAACCAAGCTGCGGCTTCCAAGAGTGACGGAGAGAGAAACAGAGCGAAAAAGCGGTATATAGTTATATGTATATGTTGTACCTAACACATACATACCTGGCTATAGTACGTTCAAACATAAATACATGCACGCACGAAACGTACATACGTGTTTCCCCATCTATATACATCACAACGGAGAGAGAGAATCTCCGGCTATATAGTTTCGGTTGAGTTTAGTTTAGTTAGTGACGGTGTCTCTCATGAGGCGGACCTGCTGTAACAGGGACTATAAAGGGAATTGAGCGTCGGCCATTTCGACATTGTGCAAAAACGCAACGGGGGAAAAAAGGAAAAAAAAAAAAACGAAAATACCGAAAATACCGAAAAAAGGAGAACAGCACTGAAGAAGGAAACAGATTCGTCTCATCTGCCCAACGAAATCGACAGACTGCAGATCGCCGCGCCGTTTCCCGGGCCGCGCGAAGTCCCCGCAGAGTATATCAATTACGCCTTGCGGGCAAAGTTGTCTTTTGAAAATCGGTAAGTTGATTGAATTCACGGGCACGCACGATCGAGCATGCGCGGTACGCGAACTTTGACCCGGCTACGCGTTCTACTACACATTATAATGTCTAAGCGAATTTTCCAGTCACGTATCCATGGGTCGAGTGTGCGTCTGCATACATGCATGCATACATACATACACAGACACGCGCGCGGACCGTCGCAGGAACTTGTCGATGTTATAATTTCTAACAAACGATTGAATTAAACCCCAAGGACGTACATATTGGGTACATTTCACAGAGTGCATCACCACGCAGCGAGATATCGTTACGCCCCCCTGTTGTTGTTCAATCTTTGTCGCATGTACATACATACATATACGTGCGATCGACACAGGTATACAAATGTATTTCTGTACGCAATGAGTATATTGAAGCTGAATTCTTGGCATCACGTAATCGGCTAATCACTCCGCCCCATCCTGCAGCCGCTATACTCTCCGACTTTTCTATTTTCCATTCTCAATCGCCGCATATCGCACGATATCGGCAATTGATGTTCACTTCTGGTTTTCCGACTCCACTAGAGCTCTGAAAATTGAATTTTCACTCTGACAAACTCTGACATATGCCCATGGACAGAGAATTTTCATATACACTAGGATTATTTATGGAATCCTGGAGGAAACCGGGCGACTGCAATGGAGCTAAGATATTGTGTTTCTGATATGATGACGCAGTCCGGTATCAAAGACGCTTCGACATTAGTACGTTGAGTTTCCTTCAGCGGATTTTTATTTTTTTTGCTTTTTGTGTGCTTTATCGTGTTATTTGCTCGATTGGATGAATATTGGTTGAATAATCGATAATTGCTCGTGTCAAACCGCATGACCTCCGATCAATTACCTCGCGTCTGACCTTATACACGTGCTTCGTATACGAACGCTTGTGTTTTTCTGGCAGTGGTACGAACTACGAAGAATATTATCTCTCGGATTAGGTGTATCTACTTTCGTTCCGCTCTGATACGCTGCAAGCTCGATTCGATTTCATTTGCTTCACCCCGATCGCGCGAGCATGATTATTCGGAACTTCGTTCACTCTGCGCGTTCAAAATTTGCCTGGGCGATAAAAAAATCACCATTCTTTCGCTTTTCTTGCGAAGAATTGATGCCGAAACTGAAACACTGAACGACCTCATCCGACTAGCAATAGTATTCGTGTGCAGATTTCCGTAGAATATCTTTGTCTTTTCACTTTTCTTTTCGGTCGATTTTCCTTTTTTCCCTCTCTCTCTTTCTCTCTTTCTCTCTCGTTCCCTTTTTTTTACGTTTTCTTGCTTCCTTGTTGAAGGGAATGTGAAAACTTTGCAAATCTTCAGGCGTCGATATTTTCTACTTGCATTTGAATATCTACTGTGCCTATAGATATCATCGGCAATGCCGACGGTAGTATACATAAAACGCGCTTTGAATACAAGATTAAGTTTGACCTATGCCGATTCGCAATAACAGATATTCTGTAGTGCTTCCTTTCGCTTCTCCATCTGCTATTTTTGTCTTTCTTTCCTTCTGCAGTTTCGGTTCGTGGCTCAACTCCGCGGCTTCAACGGCAGCCGATTATTCGTATAAAAATATAATCAAATTTTTCTGTAACATAGCTCGAAGCATTTATTTTATATCTGTAATTTCCGTATCGCCAGTCTTTACTTCCTTATGCTGTGAATAAAGTAAATTCACGAAAGCATCGCCCGCAGTCGTCACGATTGTTAAACAAGTGCAATAAAAGGTGAAGGAAGAAGGGAAGTAGATCTCAATGTTATATCAAATTCGAATTCTATTGAGGCCGAAGCCTGCGAATGTTGAAGCTATACATGCGATGGCGGAAAAAATGAGATCGGCTTGTGTTTCGAAAAGCTGCATTTTCAGGCGATTTTTCGCCGAAATTTTTCGCCTTAAGGAATCGTAAGGTTTATCCACGATTTCTGCCAAAAATCGTTCGAAAATTGTATCCGTGCGAAACTGATGATATTACTTTTCGCCATTACATTGACCTTGTCACATTGACACTCGCGACAGAGTTACCGAGTAGCAGAAACTTCTGGAATCGTTGGCGGAATTTCAGCCCAAAATTTTTCGTTGTCCGACGTCTCTCCATCAACCGGCTCGCATCGTCGATCGATCATTATTTCATCGGAGCGTGCACGGCGAGAAAGGAAATGGAGAGGATGGAAGTAATTAACGTTAATTATCACCCTGGAGCGGGGTTCGACCTGAGCTTCAATATTTGTACAGGAAGAATAATTTCGACGCCACCAATGCGGCCGGTCGCGAAGGTTCGTCGCGTCAACGTCGTAGATACATCGATTCCCGAATGAGGAATCGAAACTGTTCAACATTTATACATGTACTGCAATATAGGTTGAATTTCGTCTGTTCGGAGTTAATTTTTCGATAGATTTATCCTTCAGTCTCTCCCTCTCCTCTATTTTTCTCTTCAATTTCGTTCGACCGCTTCGCTGCATAGCTGTGCATCTATATATACGTATAGGCATAAAATTGTGAAAGACAAATTCTAGAGTTCAACAGTTTTTGTTTTCTAAATTCGTAGTTTATTCTTCCGGCGAATAAAACTATAAATCGAGAATTACAAAAGAGTTGGGAACCCTCGAGCGAGGCGCGGCCAACAGGCCATGGCTATGAATAGCGTCGCGACGCAACGCGACGCGGCCGTCTCCGCATCGCAGATCGACGACGACCGTGTTCGTACGCGAGGCGTATACTATACACTACTGTTTTTTAATATCTCGCTGCGCGAAGTCGCGGCCTGGGTATGTCACAAGTCACAAGTCACAAGTCACAGACGACTGACCCCTGCGAAGAATGTTCATCACTTTGAATATAATCTTCGATTCTCTCGTTCGCTTTATTCTTCTTATTATACGGGGTGACCCGGGATTGAAGGGCCCAGATTTATTTCAACGCGGTATTCTTCGTCAAAATCTAAATCCAAATTGCCTCATAAATCCTTTTTCGAAATCCATAGACTGTTTTACATGGTCCGTCGAAGATGAGCCAATGACGCGCGTTCCGTAAACGCGAGTAGCTTCAGCGTGTCTTGTGCGCCCCTCGTTCCTCGATTTTCTTGTATTTCGCACATCGGGGAGCCTAGCTCCCGTTCACAGAACGCGTGCAGTCATTGGCTGATCTCCGATCGACCAAGACGGAAAATCTGTTATACATTTTGGTCAAAAAATCGGTGATGGAAATTTCGATTCCGTTTCCAACTTAAAGAATACTCCGTGAAAAATCTTGGCTTCAATTCCGGGTCACCCGGTATCGTATGTACGGTACGATAAGACGGCTCGTGAAGCATTTATGCGTGCACGCTATCCAAACACTACGAATCTATAAACCGAAGAGTTTCTCGACGTCGCGGTCGGATCATCACTTCCTACTCTATTAACGAATTTTTGTTCCAATTTTGTTGTCGTTCGGCTTCCTTTTTTTGTTCATTCGAAATCAGGTCGCTCCCGCGATTAGACGTAGTTATATTTAGGTGCCTACGGTATAACGCACGAGAAACGAATTGAGATATCGGGGAATGATCCGGATTAAGTGGATCACGTGACGCGGGCTGCGCGGTCGTCATCGGTTTTCGATGTTTCGTAAATTTGTTTCCCTTTTCAACATCATCGCATATATATATATATATAGCCCAACGACATACACATGTATCTTTACAAGAGGCGTCTGTTTTTCATACCTGTAGCTGTATGACGTAACTCTCGCGGGTGTCGAAAGAGTTCTCTCTCATATTTTCAGCCCTCTTCCTATCTCCTCATTCCCCAACCCTCCTCGTTCTCTTTTCATTTCCATTATTTATTGCACCTATATCGTCGAGGAGAACTCTGGCCGGCGTGTCACCGCGCCGTTGCAGAGTAGATAGATATACTCTGCTACGCTGCACACGCGCCTTCCATAATTCATTTGTGTCCGGACCGTACATAGAATTTGAACGTCCGTCTTTTTCGTACCGATGAAAAATAATACGCAGAGGTAAGATCGCGCAGGGCGTAGTCTCTCTTGTCCGAAAACAGCCAACAAAGGATATATACGGTTACCTTCCTCTCCTTCGTCATTCCTCGTTTCCCTCATTCCGTTTTTTCTTTCGCTTTCGGTGGCAATCGATTCGAATCCAGCGGTTATGCAGTTTTCGTAATAATTTCAAATTCTCCAAATTATCTTCGTACGCGTCGTGTGCCGGTACGACGATTTTGTCCCAGCTCGAGCATCCTGGTGTATATAATGTAAAACGTACGTTGCCAATTTCGTTCAGAAGCTCCGGTCTGCAGCATACACATATACGTGTCCACCTATAGCTATTATCTATACCGACTAGCTTTCGAGCGGAGGCTAAATTGAATTAACCTTTTAGTCTTCCTTCTCTATACAACGTACGTTTCACTCTCTACACGTTCAGCAAATAGAATTTTCTCCGCGATGCGTTACCAGCGTCCGCAATGGTATGCGTAGACCTGTACCTTGGGACGCGACTTGTTCGTTCTTTCGTTCTTTCGCTCATTCGCTCATTCGGGATTCTCCCGAGCGAGGAAGCGTGAGGAACACAAATCCACTGTGATTCATAATGTAAATTTGAAAACAAGTCGAGTTCTTTTCCACTTCTCTTTTTCCTCTATACGTGTGTGACGCTTTAAGAACGACGCCGATCGACCCCGGCGATCGTGACGCGCGCGCTGCAGCGGCGATTTTACTTGATTTTATGAAAAAACTGAAAATATCTACTACATACCTACTTGCGTATAGAATAGAGTTCGAATCCGATTTTGCGGAAATCTGTACAGGTACGAAAAACAGAACAAAAAAAAAGAAGAAAAAACAAGCAAAAACAAAAAACAAAGAGACTAAAAAAATGGTAAACTTTCCACGTGAATCACGCGGCAGGATAAGCGAAAGTATTCCCTGCACAGAGGCGATCGAGAGAGAATCGATAAACTGGATAACGATTTCACGCACTTTTCTTTCTCATTTATTATACTATTCTGTAATTAACGAATTTGTACAGTATACTTCTGTACAAATTTATCACAGTTATACTATATAATTACATTAATTTATACATAGCCGATCATAAGTTCTTTCGTACCGATTCATTTATTTATTTGTTTATTTATTTATTTATTTATTTATTTATTCATCTACATGCAAGCAAGGTGAAACTATCGAACGCTCCAATTAGCCGGAGAAGAGAAGGCGTTCGTAATTCTATAATTGACGCTGAATACTTGACGCAGATTGCAGAAGAGGACGACACGATCTCCTCTCAGTATAATCTCTGGCACGTTTTCTTCGAATGAAAAATTGTCAGACTCTCACTCATTTCGTTGCAAAGTAATATAACTATTATCATATGTAATACCAACGCCTTCATTCAACGTGGGCGAAGATGCAAATTTTACACACCGTGGTTTAGCTCGTAGTTTTCGCATTCAGAGCGAATATACAACTGCAAGGACTATCTTTCAAGATTCAAGGACTTTCGAACAAGCGCGTCGGAACTCCCGAAACCTTTTATGTTTATAGTATACAGGCGAGCGATGTAGCCCGCCGCGTACATCAGAAGCGCGTATACATATACCGGCTCCCTAATTCTGTACAAAATGTACGAAACCTTTTACACAAAGCGGAATGAACGCCTCGCCTTTTTCCGGTTACGTAGTTTTTCCACTAAAAAAAAAAACACTTCCACACATCTCGCTACTTGCAATCGAGCAGAGTGAGCCGGAAACCTTGAGAGTGTTTGATTCGAACGTTGGAGAAAATTTCACGAACTGTTCGAAGCAACGGAATTCCGTATCCGATCACGATTAAGAGCTGACGCAAGATTCTATAAAGCAGCCGACACTTTTCGTCATTTCGGAAAAAAATAACACCCAATCAATCGCAGCACGGGATTCTAGTATTTCTCGGGAAATTCTCGCGGGGATGAAGTTTTCGCGAAGTATCACATCGGTTGGAATTTCGTCCCCCCCCCCGCGCCCCTTCAAAAAGTCAGGATTTTTCCTTCATCGGGAAAATTGGAACGGGCGATATCTCCGGCGATTTTCGTTGCGTCGAAGCTACGAACACCTAATCCTCATCAGAGAGGAGCCCACTGCAGGCCTCAATTGAAAAGGATAACTCATCGTCCGTTCTCCGCGAGGACACGCCCTGTGCAGTCTAGATTCTCGGTGACTGGATTAATGTAAATTATGAATCTACCTATCTGCCTACCTAATGGCAAGCCATGAATAATGTAATGAACAACGATTGACAAAGCCACATCCACTCCGATCTTCTCCTCCTCCGCGATTACGCAATACCTATAATGCTACGCTGTATCGCCGCTGGTAGTGCGTCGCTCGAGCGAGCGTGTCCTGATGATCGGAGTAGCGCGATACACGCGGACCAGGACTGATTGCGAGTGTACAGTTCAAACAGTTAACAGTTGAAAGTTTAAAGTCAGAAGTTGAAAGTTGTGGGAATATAATATAAATCTAAGGGCATAAGCGTGTAAGTGAGTTACGGGGTCTTAACTCTACTTTACTTCACTTTACTTTGCTTTGCCTTACTTTAATTTACTCAAGGCAGCGAAAACTAGGATAAGCAATCCGTGACGTGACGACTTTCCCACGTCCTGGAACAACAATCTGCACCATTCTCCCGGCGGGCCGCGCGGCCGCTTCCCTAGGTTAACGTTTTGCTTCGCTATGCTTGGCCCCTGCAGCGCCAAACCAGAACTCATTGTCAGTCAAGTGAAGTGAAGTGAAGTGAAATAGCTCTGCAGC
Organism: Phymatocera aterrima; assembly: GCA_963170745.1. Classification (NCBI taxonomy): domain Eukaryota; kingdom Metazoa; phylum Arthropoda; class Insecta; order Hymenoptera; family Tenthredinidae; genus Phymatocera; species Phymatocera aterrima. The sequence continues at coordinate 22,386,623 of OY720660.1, forward strand.
AGGTAGAGTTGCGGCTTCTTTCGGTCGGTTTCTTCATGTATCATCATGCTATCGGTGATTCTCACACGTTTTATGTAAATCCGAAAACGTTGCGACCCGATTCTTCCTTCTCTGGATACAAAATTTGTGGATAATTATCAGAATATCACTACCTCAGGGTAGTTATGTCTCTTGGAACTGTGGTCCGCAGTTTTTGATGCAATGTGGTGTGTACACCTATATCCATCATAATTATCGTGAAATGATAATCGGTGAAGTCCTTCGCGGAGAAGCAAAATCTTTGGAAAAGTGAATTCCATTAATTTTTTTCGTTTTTTTTCGTCCAATCTCTCTTTCCCTTTCACGGAAAAATTCGTTTGCGTGGGCAATGCTGTGGAATGGGATCGATGGTTTGGTATGCCGCGCTAGTGTGGAAGTGGCTCTTTCCATTCTCTTCAATTCCACGCCTAGGTCTAAAATTTTAGTCGCCTTCCACGAATCAGTCTGATCCTGTTCGCGTGCTATTCTCTCTAATGACTAAATTAGACCTAATTTCGTAGTTACGTCAAATCTGTTATAGGTATACCTACTACCTCTTTGTAACGGAGTTGATATCGCGACAGCCCGATTCGCACATCGCGCATTATAGCATAAAAGTTCAAGGTATTGTTTTCATTCTTGCTAAAAAATCAGTCGAAACAAAGAAACTGGTATCGATAAAATGCCTCCGAGATAGTATCGCGGTTATCGAAATATTGCGTAAAAAGTTGTTAAATCGACAAATTTATGGCAATGTACTCCCGGCCGCGTGCGAATTCGATGGAAAGCTGCTTACGAAACGAAAGTACATTTTATGGCTCGATCGATGCAAGATAATTAAAAAGTTTCTCCAATATTTTGATATTATACTCTACGTTTTGCGCAATGTAACGAGTGATTGAAATATTGTGATACCGGTTGTTCTCTGTCATATTAATATGTAGGTATACCGTATTCAGGAATATTTGCTGTTGGTTCCAGATACAAGATGACTACGAACCCCTCAGCGGGAGACACCGTCATCCCGACGAAGACGATTACAATAACGAAACGTGGGGAAGGATCCCCGAGAAAAAATATCGAGTGCCTCCTCGCCCGGGCAGAATCGACACCTGCGGCGAGGAAGAGACACTTGGAATCGAGTTCACCGAAGGTGGAAGTCCCCACGAAGTCGCCCCGACGTGGTGAGCCCCGTGAAGGTGATCAGGAGCACCGGGAAAAGGAAGAACACAAAGTTGAAGAAGTGCGAACGAGCGGCGGGAGCATGTGCAACGTTAAGAACCTCAAGAGGACGGAATCCAGGCCGGAAGTTCCTCGAGATAAAACGTCGACACAAAACGTTGGGAGGCGTCGAACGACGTCGGTGGAAAATGTCGAAAAACAGGAAAAAGAGTCTACCTCGTGTTCCCCTTCTCACAGAACCTTGAAAAGACCTTCGGAAGATATACCGGAGGGTATGAAATCGTCACGAAAAAGTCGCGCCGACGTTCCGGATGCTGAAACAGCGAAAGGATCTACATCGTCGCAGAGTTCTGACTCAGTCGCGATTCAAAGGCCACAAATGTATCAGCAATTCCCGAAAAGGGATGAGGCGGTGAAACTCAGAAAGACTATTCAGTGGTTAGAAGAAGGGGCTCGGAGAATGAGAGAAGACCTTGCTGCGACACGAGCCGAACTTCACGAAGAGCGAAGAGCGGCGAAGTTGGCTAAGAGGGAACTAGATTCGGCAGTCAAGGACGCAAAGGTTGGGGAAGCTGCGAGACATTTACAAATCATTTCGGAGCTCAAATCTAGGTAAGAAATTTCGATTCTACACGGATTTGAACACTTTCTTCAATCCAATTCGCGAGAAGGACGCTCGTGCGGGTTACGCCGGGCGCGTTCGAGCACGCAATGAAATTGCGAAAGTTAATCGTTACCAAAATCGTTCTATTAGTTAAAAAAAAAAATTGTCATTCTCTGTAGTTCTCTGCCCCTGAACTTGGAAAATAATTGATACCGCGTCTTGAAGTACCCGGAAGAAAGATTCTCACAGTCGAGCGGTCTATTCTATTGTTAAGTCAGAGAATCTACTTCTTATCGTAAGATAATGCAATTTTTCAATCCTTTATCACACAGATTAGCGCAATCGCCAACGCGTCCCGGCGTTGACTGCGCGTCGACCTCTTCAAAGACAGATTTTCTCAAGGGAGAAAATCATCGGCGAGAGTTATCCGCCTTGAGGAAGCGTCTGGCAGAGGCTGAAGCGACCGTTCAAAAGCTTAAAACAAACGCATGCAATCCTCACGGTTCAGGAAAAAGAAGGAAAGTCGAAAGCGCTGACGGTCGCAGACTGGAGGTTGAGGTCCAGGCTCTGAGGGCTGCGAATAAGAAGCTGGAGGAACGACTGCAGGTCATTATAACCATAACAGTTTTTCAAAAATCCATTTCACTGTCATATGTCAAGCTCATAGCTCATAGCCTTAACATAGCTAATTTCTGACGATAAGAAGCTTTGTATGTAGTACACACCTTTCCCTCGGATGTCAGGGTTTAGAAATACTTTGCAAGTGTTCGTGGTGTCTTTTTCCTCGTATGTGTATGCACACAAGGCGGTTACACGTCCTCGACTATAAAACGTCGGCGGTGTTTCTTGTCTCAACCTATGACCTCCCCGTATACCAAAAACTTTGCCGCTGTGTCCGAGCCGCAGCTGAAGTCGTAAACTATTCAAATCTCATAATCTCTAGCATTAGAATGTCTAAAGGAGCTCTATCGTGGTTCAAAAGGTGTGACAAAATATAAAGGAAGGAGACACAGATGGAATCCGAATGAGCGGTCTTCCAAGTCCAAGACGATTAATGGATACCACATAGTAATATTCGGAGCTGTGACGAATCGTCCTAATCAGCGGATTAAACTCTGCAGAATAATCAGCAAGCTGAAGATCTTGGCCCGGACATTGAATAGGAACTCCGAACCTCGTGAGCTCTCCAAGAAAGGCTATGGCGCTCACTTATCAGTGCGAATCCGCCAAATAGTGATATGAAGGTATTCAAGGGTCAATATCTTGCGATCCGTATCGATTCTCACCATTCAACATCGGGAATATTTTGCTCTCGTGGACGTCAAGTCTAGCTGCACGGATGCTGTGCACGATAGTGCTGGCTCTCTCGAGACAAAGTGATCCACGAACGACAGCAAACACCTCCGGATCCTGTGAGCATATTAATATTTCACGCCGAATGCTCTGCCAGGTCGATGTCCGCGGAAGCGGATTCGAACCTCTGCGAAGGTGATTGGTTCGATGATCCTGAAAAAGTATTCCGGAAGAACATCTGCATTCGGGAGTAACGGTTCTTCATCATTTTCTTGATAACGCCCGTTGCCGCGGAACTTCGACTGGCATAGTTCCTCGATGGAGCCAACATCCGCACAGATCCGCACGAGGACGGTACGGAGTTAAGTCAGCCGACTCAGAAATGCATTTTTTACGCAACAGTACAGACGAGAGACATCCCCGCGAAGTCGAACCTCTACCGAAGATCTCTTGGCGGTTGAACCGAAAAGAATAACGGCAGACTAAGGTCCGAATGAATCCCAGAACGGTCTTGGAGGGCTGGCTTTTCCTTCCATGATAAACCGGAGGATTGCATTGGCCGAAACTGTTCCTGCGATCGCGATCCACACGAACGTTTTATACCGCAAGGTCATTTCGTCACCTTGAGAGCACCTTGAGGCCAGCTTTCTGAACGACTACGATAAGATTCCCGATTGATAGGTATTACGTGCGGATAGGCTAGTTCATGGCAAGGATTGTATTCTTCTGGATTCAAGGCCTGTCTAGCGAGGGCCACGTTCGTTAAATGATTCACGAGGTTGGCTGAGATTTCAATTGGCTTTCCAATTCTTCTATTCGTGTCTGATTGATCTTCGCGCGGTGCCCTGCGCCATGTGCTTTCATTGTATTTATGGTTTTCGATACTGCTTTGAAACAATCTCTGTTGACCTGTTCGTACATTGATAACGAGGACCTCACTCTGTCAGATGCTTGCCGATCGTAGTGTTTTTCTCGATAGAGGTTCCTAAAATCTTGGGGAACGTTGTCGTTTTGTGATGCGAAACAAAACGAGAGCCCTCGGATTTCTGGTTCGAGTGAATTCTGGAGCCGTAACGTCACTTTCGAGAAAAACGTCACTGTTCAAAAAAAAAAATGAGGAAAAGTCAACGCCACGAAATCCGACCCGGCAGAATTGATTTTTGAGAATTTTAGATCATTTCGTGTGTCATAGACATGTCGTTGTGATCTATGATCAGAATTTCCCGTAGCTCGTGGAGATAATTTCTCGTGAATGTGGACAGTCTATCTTCTGCTCGAAAATCCTCGTTCTCAAAGAGATTCAAAGAACTGCAGATCTCAGGGATCGAGATTAGGAATATTAGTTGCTTCCTCTTAGTGGCCTCTACCTGTAAATTCAGAATCTACTTCATCTCGACGTAGGTAGATATTCGAAAGATTCTCTCTTCCTTTTCCTCAAGTCGAACGGATCCCCACTGCAGATCACTTTTCCGTTCACAATTTCCATGGCGAACTCTTCTCCCTGATCGATTCTCATCCCTTCGCCAACATTTTGTGAATTGACTCTGATTCCGGTATATGTTTGACGGCATTACGTCCGACATGGCGGGTGACTTTTTCCGGTAAAATTTTCGGAAATGTACTTTCCGAGGTGCGCTACGTCGCGTTATTTGGTATTTCGGAGAATTCAGCACCCAAGAACGTTACTTCTGACGAATTGGCAATTACTTTTTTGGTTTTCCTCCTCAATGCGCGCTGATACTCAGCAAAAGTACCTACGTCCCTAAGTGCGCGTTGTATGAGTATCCTTTATTAGTTTTCACGCGCACGCCTCTCACATGGAAAGAGATTAAATCGAAGTTGAGCGGCGATGAGTTAAGTGAATGGTAGTTAAGTAAAAGTTGTCGTTTATCGTTAGCTGCACAAAAAGAAGGAAAGAACAAAAAACCATCCTCGTCTATCTCTAATTGCGTAACTAACCATACTCACTTTGCTTTCTCAGGTCGTCACAGAAGCGGAAAGGAAGCGGACAGCCGAGCTAAGGATTCAGCACGAACACCACGAGGCGCAGCTCGCAGCTCTGCAAAGGACGTTGCGCGGCGACACGATTAAAATGGTAAATTGACCTCGTTTTTCTTACTCTGCACCATACACACCGCATACACAGCAATCGATCTTTCTCAATCAATGAAAACGCGTTACTTGGGTATAATATACCTTCTAAAATCTCTACCTTCGAATCTCTACCTATATAAATCCAAACAAAACAAAAAGGAAAGAAAAGCGATCTGAAACAGTTAGAAAAATCGTCGAAAACGATCGCATCGGCAAACTCGCAGCTCATGCTTTACCGAAATATTCATTTCCCGATTCGTTTGGACTGAAAGGAAGGGTCAGTGTGTCAACGGTTTACGGACTTCAGAATTTTCCATCCCGAATCGATAACGAGGCTGAAGTTTGAAACGTTAACCGGACGTAATGGCGGAAAATAATATCGGCCGAAACTTGCCATGGTAGAATCGAATGCCAATTTTATTTTGATTTATCGGCGAAATTCGGGAATCCTCGACCTCGACGCCGACGTCAGGGATTCCCGAGGATCGCCGAGAAAATCAAAAATCAAATGGAGATTCTCGCTTTTCTAGATCGAAAAATCTCAGCCTATATTATTTCCCGTCATATTGGTATCATTAAAATTGTTGAAATATAACCTCAAATCCCGTCTCGCAATCAAATAAATACAGTAAAAATTCGAACGGTATTTATTTCGACCCAGCTGACCAGAGCCCGGTTCCTCACACTTGCATAATTATTTCCCCAAAAATTTCAAATCTATTGGCAGTTTTGCTAAAAGATGAGACCGAGTTTCCGAAAGACTCTAAAATCGGTCACGTGACCCCGTGTGAGGAAACTTGAGCTCGTTCGAATGCAGGGGTTTCCTGTCTGTATCTGCAATCATATTTCGTTACCGCAATGCACATTTGGACCTCTTATGATCATAATAATAATCGCATAATAACAATAATACCGGGATCGCGTGAAGAATACTTATAGGTATAATCCCTAGCTGGGTCATTAGGCGAGGTGCGCGTTTCTCGACCATTCTCTTCTCTTCTCTTCTCTCCTCTCCTCATCTCTTCCCGTCCCTTCTTTCCTCTTCTCTTTTCTTCTGGCACTGGCACTGACTATAGCTGGGCGTATGCCCTCAAGGGCCCTGAACTTAGCCCTCTAGGCACGCGATTCAGGCATACTGCAGGTACACAGGTAGTTATTAAAAATTGGGCCTCAGGTATTATAGGGATGTGTACCCGTACCGTCCGTATACCTGTACAATGTCTATGCACCTGTATACCGGGCCTATGCATTCGTAGTAGGAGTCTGCAATCGGTGGGTGAGGTGTTGACCATTACATATACTACGGTGGGTTCTGAGTCCAGCCGTAGGTCGCCGGTTAATCATTCGGTAGGAAATGCCTGCCATGCCACTGCGGTAGGAGTGTTCACTGCGGAGGTAATCACGCTGAATACTTTCCCACACTATTTTTACAAATTTTGCGTCCAATTTTCAAATTCCTGCCGATTCTTTCTTCTCCTCTTACGTTCGCGGTGTATGAAAACGCCGCGTCCCAGCGATCGCGGCATTGCAGTCGCATGCCTTGCATAAATTTTGAGCCGCAGTTAACAGAGCTTTAGGGAATTTTATGAATCGACGTGAAGCACATTTCGAACATTTCGTGCATCTTTCACTGGATTTCCAGAAGTAATCGACAAATTGAACGGGTTTTTGGGCAGAGGGAAGTCAAAAGTGTGAATCGAGGGGGAGAATCTCATCCGAGACGTATATAGAGACGCAGAGCAGGTCATCGCGGTTATTTAACTTGTTTACTGCGGTCGATTCGCGGACGGTTTCGTCCCAATTGTATTCTGGTTGGGCAATATGAGACAATTTATTTTGACCACCACTGAACGCTGACGGCAGCGCCGGTCAAGTGCCAGCGAATGGAAGTAACTGCACGATCTTCTGCTGTCTAGTGTCCGATCTGCGAGTCTCCGATGACAGTTTAATACCGATACCTAACCTCGTAATTTATTTTGGCAAATTGAAAGTTGTCATTCGAAAGTGATAATCGTTCAGAAAATTGTTGTTCAATGAATAATAAATACTCGTTGTATAGGAAAATACAGTTACGAAATAGATTACGAGGTTAGGTATCGGTATTCAACTGTGATCGGAGACTCTGAGATCGGACACTAGACAGCAGAAGATCATGCAGTTACTTCCATTCACTGGCACTTAATCGGCGCTGCAGTCAGCGTTCAGTGGTGGTCAAAATAAATTGTCTGATATTGCCCGACCAGAAAACAATTGGGACGCAACCGTCCGCGAATCAACCGCAGTAAGTATTACATCGTTCATCAATCCTTCATTGTTATACTTATATTGTGCCCACAACGTCCATACGGCGATTATTTCTGCGGTAGGTACACTCATATTCGCAAACTGTAACGCCGCGAACTCGAGGAATCTGGGCTGTTGGGTATCTATGTAGAAACTACATACGCATACATACACAGAGACAAGGCGCATACCTTCTGTTACGACTCGCCAATCGGGAACGGGACAACATATTAACGTCCGACCTAATAAATCGCGCAACCTACTCGTAGGTAGGTACGCACCTACACCTCCACCTGTAAACCGCTGCAGCATTTAATTGCGTGTGAATTTGGGACGCGGCGCGCTGTAGGTTGTAGCTGTGCTGTGTGCCATAGTTGGTATATAATATGCTATATTGTAGTTGCGGGCGGGCGAGGGGCGTTGGTCGAGACTTGAGCTGGTTTTGTGGCAGCGTGGGAAAACGCATGGCTGAAATCCAGTTAGGTAGTTGTAGTACCTGCTGCACCAACGGCAGCAGTAGTGAAGTGGACTGCAATATGTAGCAGGGTACCTATATAGCCACATGAAGTACCCACAGAACGAGGATTCTAGCTGATTTTGTAGATATCATAGAACAGAAATGGAAATTTCTCTTCGTTTAGTTCTTCCTACGGTTTCTTGCCCCCATAATCACGTTTCGCAAACGCCAGACACATATGAAATGAAAAAAAAATGCCACCCCGTAGATGGACGAGCCCTTGAATGCTATGAACAGCGCGGAGTCGCGTCACCTCTCATATTAACTGACGTGCAATTTTTTCGAGTTCTTTCGTGCCCCGGTGCTCGATAGGCTAAAGAGCAGCCATGTTTTCAATTTTCTCGTAGAAAAAAGCTTGCCCGTTTTATTCAAACGGGTTGAAAGTCGATGGTGGTCTTTTCGGAGATTCATGCCTGTCCGATGATCGTCACCGAAGAACCGCGGACCGTTTTATTTCATAACTATGAAATTCCGATCCGATTTCGTATGAGTTCGATCGTCGTAATCATTATACCTATCATAATGTTGTAACTAGGAATATTCTTACACGCGTCTTCCTGTTTCCGGTTTCTCCTGTGGAGAATTCGACCTCTCCGACCTTCGATCTCTGCAGCGAATTCCGAAAGAGAGATAGGGATACAGCTAGAAAGAGAGGAGTCGAGACTTTGAGAAAGACTTTCCCCGATGATTTGCGAGTCGAGAAGTAATCATCGGCGGCAACCCCGTCGAGTATTCTTTCGAGACACGACTACCGCGCGCGAATCAGTGTTTATGATATATGTGGATACAAACTCGAGTGGAGAATGCTGCTAACGTATAATAGTATGCCGATTTCCTTGAGGCTGTATTCGAATAGAAAGCACTGGTCTCCAGCGGCAAATCTCCGAAGGTTGAACAAATTGCAACTTGAGTTTGTATGCTCTTCTTCTATATTATATACTGTGAAGATCCGCAACTAATTTTCGATTAACGACGTTCAACGGTAGAAGAGATGTACGTACATGCGTCTTTGGAATTGAATCATACGTACTACATGTACATCTTCTTTTCCACACGAACTTATCACACGCCTGTACTGGTATGTTCCTACGTACGTGGTGCCAGAAGTGAACGCGATGATCAGGCGGCTACGTTGTTTTTTTAGATCAATTTACATCCAACATCCTTTGAATCAGTCACTTGTTAGAAAGGCGAGCGTTCGTGGAGCATTCGTACTGTGTAGGTATAAGGTACGTACGTACGTACCCACGTCGCAAGGTGAAGGTACGAGGAAAAGGCCTGGGGCGAGCTCGCAAGCACTTTGAAGATCAAGCGTCGCGTCGTAAGCCTTTCTCGATACAGTGCCAACTGAGTCCTGGAGCCCAGTCCACGCATCGCCAAATGTGGAGCAAAAAGAGCCAGGGACCGTTGACCGTTTCCGATTTCTTATGTTAGTTATTTCCTCCGATGTACTGCGGCGCAGCAGATTTCATGCTGCAATCGCTCCGATTGCGTGATCGTTTCTTCTCTTCTGTGTACTTTTCCATCTGGCTTCAGCAGTCTTGATGACGTTTCATGGTAAAAATCAACTGAAATTGATGTAAAAGGAACAGGAACAGGAACAGGAAATGTGAGAAAGAAATGAAAAACAAGAAAAGAAGAGAATGGAAAGGAAAGAAAAGGAAAACAAATAATGTCGAGGAAGAGGAAGGGGAAACGCTCTTTCTGCCCCAGAGGTAAAAAGGGAGTGACTGCAGACAGACAGTCGACAGGTGACCAATATTTAAGAATCATACAGGTATATGTATGTATATACCATATACGTATATATATTTTCTGCGGACAGGTATATAGGAGGTACAGACTGTAGATAGGTGGTACACCTTCTACCCGGGTAGAGATAGCCGCTCTTTCTGCACGTCTGCAGAAGGAGAAAGTTTTTAATTCGGACTTCGACGACTGTCCATCGACAATATAATATTCGAAAGCGGATATGATTGAGGATAGTAAATTGATCATAGAATGCCAATTTTTACGCGAAATTAAATAGATCAACGGTTATATAAGTTATCGGTATGCATGCGTACCTAAGAGCGTGCATAAACGGACGAGGAGCGAGCGGGAAGGAGATACGTGAATGCGTATTATATCCAGAATTGGAAAAATGTGTAATCTGCAATTTTTCTTCGACCAATTTCCCCACTCCTTCTATCTTGTGTTTTCAGATGGACGAAATACGAAGTAAGACGCGAGAAATTGAAAAATTGGAAAAACTGGTGCTTGAAGGCTCCCAGATGCACAGGAAATTGCAGACTAAAGAAGATGATCTGGTGAGTGAATACTTTCGTACTTGGAAATTGAATTTAGTCCGAGGAGGAGTATGGCTCGAAATTCGTCTACCCTGGTTTTCTGGTAGCGAGCAATACTGTTTTAAAAAAACCAGAATACCGAACAACCGTTTCCTTATGCTTTCGACAATTTTATATACGTGTCTAAATTCACCACATCGTTTCGAGATCGGTTCTCATACGTCTGCGTATAACTTTTGAGTACATACCTGTGAATTTTGAGTACCCGTTTTTGAGGTGCCATGGGACTCGTTATCGACAAATGAACAGGAACCGTTTCGAAAGCAAGAATCGTAAGTTTTCGCAAACGACTCGATAGATTCTGATGAAACATTGAGAATTCATTGAGAATGATGGCAGAAAGTGACTGAGTATTTCACTCTTACGAAACGTTGATCGGATCCGACGAAGAACGAATATTCCTTGTATGTTAGCTAGGTTAGATTGCCGACGCGACGAGTCTTTAGCGCAGTCGGATGATTCACTGCAATACAAAGTTAAGAAACGAAAAGAGAGAGAGAGAGAAAAACCACCTGAGATGAAGAAAAAGAAAAGAAAAAGGACGAAATAATACATAAACGTGGATGCGCGAGGAACGAAGGTTTGTGAAAGCCCGCGAACGAATGGCTATAATACATTAAGTTGATATCACTCGGAGTCGCCTGGCTCTTATGTTAGTTGATAAGTGAAATGTCGAGGTGATCTTTCGCTCCGTCAAAGTCCTTGATAAAAGACACGCGCCCGTTAAGAATATATATGTATAAATAGAACGTAAATATAAATAAACATCGACAACGGGACAGCCGGCTCCTTCTCGCTGAATTCCTAACGGCGTGCTTTTAAAAGCCATAAATACACACAGGCAGATACGTCGCCGGTACTCATACTACCGGATGGACGTAGTGTATTAGACCCGATTAGAGCAGCTGGAACATACACGCGATCATCGGTATAGATACGCAGGTTGAATTGGAAAAAAAAAAACACGAAAACACACGAAACAAAAACAGAACAGCCGGTTTTAGAACGTGCGAATGAAATCCGAACGCGTTGATCAATTCCGGCGACGCTCCCCCCTGCCCCTGCCCCTCCGCATGCTTAGAAATTAGAAAAATTGTTGCTTCCATTTGGCATTTCAAAATCAAAGTAATCTCTGCGATAGTAGGTATAACTCTTTCGTGCCAGCATTTACTGTTTCAAACTGATTTTTCGAAAGCTTGTTTCTCGGCAACGAGGAGAGACATTTTCGATTTCGAAAGGCTCAATAAAAGCGTGGATCTTCTAGTTTGTGAAAAATGTAAAATCGTGGAAAACGGCCGACGCGTTCGGATTCTATTCACGTTTCAAAACTCTCCGGTTTTTCGTTTTCACGCATGCCTCATGGACCCCCTGTATGACGAAACAATTATACCTACCTGTGTATAAAAGCAACATGATGATACGTAAGTACCTGCGGTTTTTAGGTACTCTATCCACAATCTCTGCGGTGTGAACTTATACCTATATAGGTACGTATTTATACACACGAATGCGCATCGTTGAATCGAGCTTTCACAGCGTTAGAATTCGCCTCCGTGTCTTTCGTGCGTCGAGCATCGGTCAAGTTTGAGTTCAAGAAGCATCAGCAGCAGCCCCGGCAGCCTCGGCAGCTCCGGCTAGCTCTTATCCCACGTATTTTTTATATACCTAACTACGTAGGTACTACTCCGAGCGTTTACGATAACGTTGTAAAATGTACATATAGGTATACATGTATATGTATATATATATATATTTATACACACGAGTGCAGCGTCGTACCTACACCTACCTCGCTCCATACACTAGCCACGTAATAGGTATAAATACATATGCCTTATAGTTTATAGTTTATAGTTTATACCTCATACCTTTATACCTACCTACCCATTCTTGTATAACTCAAATGATTTACGGCCAGGCAAAGCTTCTCCAGGTTCGGACAGCTTCCTGATCTTCCGCTCCGAGACGTCTCCGCGTCTTGTACCCTGTAATATGTAATATAAGTCTGCCCCCCATCTTTTTTCTTTCTTTCTCCTTCTCTCTTTTCATTTTTCCAGATTTTTTTCTCCTCTCTTCCCAGCTTTTGAGTTCTATTCTGCTTTCGTTATCCCACGCAGGCAAAACAGTCTATATAGGTATATTATACAATATATACATATATGTGCATCCTAGGCATAAACTGGTGCAGCGGTGTTCGAAACGCGTCTGGAGAAGAGCTGGTGAATTTCGAGGGTACATAGTACTGGTACGGCAAAATTATTGAATCCTTGCATGGGAATGAACATCACATCAGAATCGTATAATATAATACAATATAATACATAACGGTACACGACGCCGAAGATTTGTTCGGGTAATTATACACGCTTGAAGTTTGTAATTGTTCATACTATAGAGTTCTATACTTCATAGACACTGTTCGGTTCTACTTCCTAATCTTCCTGGGTTTTTTTTTTCTTCTTTTTTCTTTATTGTCATTTGTTCTTTACATTTTTCTCTCTGTTTTATGTATCCTATACCCTGAAACCGATAAGTCGGATCAAATTCGTAGCCTCGATTACTCCACGTTTGTACGTTCGTGCGATAATAAATGAAATGCTACCGCGATGAGTAGATTCAAGCTATAATCCGCGGTTATGTACTTTGCTACGTAATCACAGTTACGACTATTTTTCTAACCGTTATATTCCACTTCGTAATAGTTCATCATCCTTCCCACCGCCGCGGATCGAGCAGAATACTAAAAAATTCGGAGGCCCCCCCCCCCCCCCCCCCCAAAATAGAGAACTTTTTTCAAATCGAACGGATAACGAGATCGAAAATTTGGATCCGCGACGCATTTTTCGAATCTTTGTTATATTTCATCGTTATTTTCAAAATTCGCGCTTTTCTTTCCTCTTCGTCTGCACCGACTGAAATTTGGAATGTTTTCGTGATTGTATAGCTCTCGTTTAAGGCATCTGCTTGTCTTCAAACTAGAATGATGAATATACTGGCGATACATCGTGATTAGTAGAGAAGAAACCAGAGTTGATTATAGAATATGTGGAGGCCCGTTGTCTGCATAGTTATAGTATAGGTATATACCTACGTTCGTATAAACGCCGTTAGAAAAATAATAACATTTGGCCGTGAGCCTATGTCTACCTGACCCAGACTGATTCCTTTAGCGTAACCATAACTCGATTATAATTTACATAATAACATTCTTCCTAAGGAAGTTCAACGAGCGATATAACAATCCAAACTTCCTCCTTCTCCGCTTCCTCCTCTCTCTCTCCTCCTCCCCCTAAATTGCGAGGTACCTCATGTCCTCACTCACCAAATTTATTCGCCAGAAAATTCCATTACTCCACTCGGCAGAACGTAACAGCGAATTTTCGCCATAATGTAGGAAGAAACTTCTCTGGAATGTGTTAATTAAGAAAATTCCAAATTCTAGCGAAAAGCCACTCTAATACAGTCCAGTGATTAAAGTGACGCCATTTTGAAGGCGTTAGCCGAGGTTTTATCCACCTCGAAAATGCGATTTGTAGCTACTTGTACATCGTGCAACTGACTGAAATGAAAATTTGGATAACGATACAGTACTTCGGCAGGAATTCGATGGCCGCAAATATCATATTTCGTCTCTTAAAAATATTTGAAAATTCTCTCGATAGTTTGGAGTTTTTCAATCTAACCCGAAGTAACTTAACCTAACATTCAGAGATTTCAATAAAATTGAAAATATTCTTAGAATTTCGAAGGTCCGAAGTATACAACCGTTTTCTGCCAAACTACCGCGTAAATTCCCGAAGATTCACTTCGATCGGTCCTGTGGTGCAGGAGTGGCTGCGAACCGCGTTTCCGAGGTGGCGGTAATGAGCGTTTTAACATTTTTTTAGAGAACAGTCCGATAATTCGAATGTTAATCGGATAGCAGAAACGGATCGGTGAAAATTCCTATACAATAATTTTGATGCTTGAGTCGAAAACTATAGAAAGATTTCGAAATCACCCGATACTTCGATCAGTAGTAGGTAGCTAATGGAATTCACACGGGATTCCAGCTTTCATTGGTCCGGATCGGAAGAAAATTCTCACGACGAGGCTCAAGTTTATAATAACGTACCTACCGTAGCGAGATAATTACGAAAAAATAATAACGGGTGAACATTTTCCGACGAAAAAACATCCGTTTGTTTTTCGTGATTTCGGAAATAATTTCTAGTGGCTTGTGAACGAAATTCGAATGTTCGTTCCTTCATCGAGAAATTTTCATCACTTTTCGTAATTTTCTCGCCTTGGTAGGTACGTCGCGAACTTTTCAGCCGATGAAATTGGTTCTCCCGTTGTCTGAGTCTCGGTGATCGTGCGATTAATTAAGACATTACGAAAAAAAAGAAACAGACAATTAGTATACATACAATATTCAGCGATCGTGCTTGTCATGGAAAAAGCGCGCTCGCGGATTCATCCTAAGAATGGCGATAGACTTTCGGTTCATTTTTCTGTTCTTCCCTCTGTCTCTTCTCTCTCTCTGTTTGTTTTTCATTTTTTCCGTCGCCGATCTGCAGCACTTATGTCAAGCTCGCTCCCGGGGCAGAGATACTATTATACCAACTGGCGTATTATATGCATATACATATAATATACTGTACCTACTCGTGTATAAAAGTAAAGTGTAAGCCGTAAGGTAAGCTGAAGGTATAATACAACATGAGGTAGAGGTAGAGGTGTATGGAGAGCTCGGACTACAAGATATACTCGCGGAGAATGACGGTGGATCAGTCCGCTCTAGACTTTAGAACCGAACGCACGCGCACACGGTACAAATCTATACGTACACCTTACGCTAATTTTCGATTCTCCAGTCTATACTGCAGAATTAATTGAGTCCCGGATATAAAGTTCCATACATTGGCTGTTTTAGGTTTTATTCTATAATTAGTCACTATCGTCAAGATAGAAAGTTCAGTGTGAGTTTCTCATCAAGCTCAATTCCTGCATATACGATCATCGGTGCAGGTTTTTTTTCCCTCTCGTTTCGGTGTTTCGTTTTTCTTTGGTTTTCCGTTTTATATGAATCTTTTCCATACCGTACATCGACTGGATGGGGTTCGCGTGGAATGAGGTAAGATTTAGGATACGATAAGGAGTTGTACATATCTCTGCGCATTTTTCAAAATTTCATATTGCCCGCGATAAATTTCTTCGTTCATTTTCTCAATTCACGTATTTTCTCCTTCTTTCTTAATCTTTCTTCTCCTTTCCCTCGTTTCTTCGATCACGATCCGGCGATCCGATCATATTTTTCTGCATACGATCGATCGTCTCCGCAATTTCGCGTTTTTTTGAGTTTTTCGTTTTTTTATCATCAGCGTGTGCGAGGTATGGGGTACAAACCTATAACCTGTACCTATATATATATATATACCTGTACACGACCTCGGCTATAAAACGTCAGCGATGATTCTTTCCTCAACCTATGACCTCCGTTGTACACGAATCTTTGCCGAGCCGCCACACAGAATACAGTATACCTACACATGCCTTTCGTGTCCGAGCCAACTTAAGTCATAAACTATTCAAATCTTATAATCTTTCATTAGAATGTGAAAAGAAGCTCTATACAGACCTAAAACCAGACTCGGCGGCAGAAGGCGGGAAGAAAGAAGAGGAAAATAAAGTGAAGATAACGAAATACAAAAAGAAACGAATTATTTCGACACTCTATATTATGTATGTTTTTTAACGAAAATTTCGAATACATAGTACGTGTGCATATATACTATAGTATACTGTGAAATTTCGATAATCACTGACGGAGTTGATATACGAAATAATTATATCGCGAAAGTAGATACGCATTTCGAAATATTAGACTCGTCTAATCGGACGTATCCTCTGAAAAATTTATATCAATAATATATTGCACATACCTACACATATGTATGTAATTTTTTCTTCAATTTTTCACTCGAATTATGGGAATTATTATATCATATCTTTTCAACGATCGGCGATAATGCGAACTATGTTTTTCCTTCTTTTTTTGTTCGGTAATCTGCAGCATGGCGCCCGGTGATAAAAATCGATTCGTTGTCTCTCGTTCTTCGTTTCTTCTTCCTCTCGATCCAATATCATACCTATATGTACACAGCTATCACTCGCGATTAGATTATCATATTCTAATCGACTTTCTGCAAGAGGTGTAAGTATCTCGGTGTCATTTATTTGTTTATATTTATTTCGTCGTTTTTCTCTCTCTCTCTCTCTTATTACGCAGATCAGTTCGCGATTTGTGTATAGACTGTATATCATACACGTAGCACAGATATCTACGCGCGATATATTTTCATTCGAGCAGAATTGTCACATAACTTGGCAATTTTTCTTCATTATCTGAATCAGAAACGATTTTCATGACAATTTACTCCACACAAACTCAATGCTACGCGTCGATCGCAAATTCACGAAACGATCGCGATCATTTTCGCGTGAAGGAAGTCAAAAAATCTATAATACGGTATATAAATATAGTTCAGTCGCGGATTGGATTAATCGTATGATTAGTAAAATCGTGGTAATTATAATGTTAGGTCTTCGAGCCTCGAGCTGGAGCTGGTGCAATAGTGTTAACGACGAATTATAAATTCATGATTCAAACAAAACAAAAAAACGCGCGGGCGCGAAAGTTTTCGAACGTGACCCGTGAGTCGAGCGAGTTTCATGCGCCGGCGCGGCGATGGGTAAGATACACATGTATCCGGACATAGGTACTCTCGCGTACTTTGCGCTATACGTTGCAAGAAACTTTCCTGTAAACGCGTATAGATGAAACATCACGTTGCCAGTGCACCCAGCCGAAGTTGGAAGAAAAACAGCACGACTCAAACTGTACGAAAATCTATTTGTTCTACAGAGATACATCGAATCGAACTCGAAATCCAGCGATCTCGTGAAAATCTCGCGCGCGTTGGTCTCCGAACGTTCGGAAAAAAAAAATTCGGTTCGCGCGAGATGGCAAGATTTTGCAAAATTTCGAGTTTCGCATTATTTTTTCGGTGACCAACTCCGAGAAGGCCGCCCGAAATTTGTGCCGTTCAGGTGAACGCCCGGAGATCATCGCATGCGCGAGGTTTCCGCGAGATCGTAAAGATTCCCCAGATTTCCAGTTTCGAAAGATTTCCAATCCGATTCGACACGGAGGGGGGGGGGGGGGGGGGATGGATTGATTCCAACTTTCCGATCACTTGATCAATCCTGCACCAGCACGTAGAGTCCCGGTGCAACGGCGAGGGCGTTTTATCATGACATTATGACATTATAGTCGATTGGATGAGAAGTTGAACGCGACGATTACAGTCTCTCCGCTGCATGTCTCTGATTCTGAGTCTAGATGTTACCTATACACCTCAATGACAATGTACATAGGCATATATTTATATACGTATACATCGCTGCATATAACTTTACCTCCGGCCTTACCTTAGCCTCCGCTGCTCTGTCTCCCATATAAGACTTGCGCATGAGTCAGCGTAGTGGCCGATGGCATATAACAAAGTGACTTTTAACAAAGCGACCCGCGATGCCATCCGATGCTCCGCGCGCGCCTCTCCATAATAGAAAATTCATATACTTGTAACGATACTCACATTATATTATATTATGTTATATTATATTATATTATATTATATTATATTATACTATACTCTACTATACCAATACACACGCTTAAATTATAGGTATATACATATATACCTGCGGTATGTCCTCAATTACTGCGCCACGATCTGCAGTGTCGCATATTAATTCGAGATGATATGTATGCATATATGTACGAACCTCGTATGCCGGAGGAAACCTCCGAAAATGTACATAGGCAGGCATCGTTAATCATTTTTGGCTGTACACCGTTCGGTGGCACGATTTCATTCAACATTAAGCTTCGTAGGTATAGATACTAGAACGTTTTTATTTATGAAACAGCAGCTGCTTTGTTAATTGATATTACAGCGGGAATTTCGTACATGATGCACCCATATCGAGCATAATGAGCCCGAGTTCTCATTCGCCAAACGACTATGGTGCAACGATCGAAAATTTATTCATTTTTTGAATCCCAACGATACGTATATACGTGTACTCTGCATGCAGATATATGTAGAGAAATTATGCCAATTGCGAGTGCTCGATCAGCTTCTCTTCGAAATTGGCCTGTAGGTACGTATACAATATACATGCACCGGGGTTTTCTCGTTTCTAATTTGAAAGAAAAAGGAGAACTAGAATAAGAAGAGGAGAGATTCCTCCGCTCGCGAAAAGAGAAAGAGGAATAGAAATAGCAATAGAAATAGAAATAGAAATAGAAAGAGAAGAAAAGAAAACAATTTCAGATATTTAGGCCAATGAATTTTCCCGCCGCGGTCTGAAAACTTAGACGTGCGCGAAAATCATCTATCTAGGTAGTTACTTGCGCCGGTTATGATATGTTATAGCTGATCCGCACTTTCGCATTGCAATGTTATAATTTCATATGGAAAGAAAGGTATACCCATGCATATCTCTTTCTACCACACGTAGCAAGGTCTTCAAGAATCAACATTTCGCATGGAAATTCTAACATCCTGAATTATTGCTTCGTATCTCTTTCCATGTACATACCTATATTATACCTATATTGATCGATCGATCGATTGATCGATGTAGTATATACAGTTATACCTGTATAATACAGTCATAAGACACCAGCATAGATGCAGTGCTTTCTCATTTTCCTCTGAATTTGTTCCCCGTTTCATTCGTCGACGTACCTTACCTGCTGCTACTGCGTCCGCGTACATCCGGGAACGGCAAATTATTCTAGATCCTATTTTCACCTGCATAGTCGTTCACATTATAGGTAATGCCGACGAGGGAACTAACTCACCAACTCCGTGACTGACTGACTGACTGACTGACTGACTGACTGATGTGAGTCAGGTCAGTGACTTTTACGACTCACGATGAGTGTCGCCGTACATACCGCTGTATACTCGTACATATGTATTATATTATGTACCTACTTAACCGTGGTTGGAATTCGTCGTCGTTTAATTTCTCCACCATATATAGCGTGGCATTGAGTGGTATATCATAGCAATCGAATTAGAAGAACGAATCTAAACTGAACTACACTGAACCGAACTGAACTAGTCCATCGTCGTATGTGCGTTATATAAAATGAAATTGCACAATGCTGTTAGATTATATACAGGTTGATCTAGGTCGAGCGAAACACATTTTGTGGATAGATTCTAGTTGGAGACATTCTGAAACGAAAAGTACATACCTACTTTGGTAAAAATTTCTGCGACCGACGGTTTCCACCAAGCTACAGCGGATCTAGGTTGACCTATCGCAGAGTTTCTACCCGCGCGAGTGAAATACGGCAGGCATTGTCGTGGTCATTAGTTCGTTTGAGGAGTTTCCTCACACGGGGCCACGTGACCGATTTTCGAGTTTTTAGAACGTCGGTCTCATTTTTTCGCGAAAGTTCGAGTCGATTTGGAATTTTTCTGCACACTAATTGTACGGATGTCAGGAAGCGCGCTCTGGTCAACTATATAGATTCGGAAAATTATCACAATAATTATGATGCGAATAATTTGTAAGATATAACCTCAAATCCCGTCTCGCAGCGAAATAAATATGTTAAAAATTCGCACGATATTTATTTCGCCCTGGCTCACCCGAGCCCACTTCCTGACACTTGCATAATTATTTTCAAAAAATTCCAAATCCGTTCAAAGTTTTGCGAAAAGATGAGACCGAGATTCCGAAAAACTCTAGAATCAGTCACGTGACCCTCACGTGTGAGGAAACTCCTTAAATGTTCCGTAACTCGGAAACTATCGGTCGCAGGAGTTTTTGGTAAAGGACTTTTCGTTTCCGAATTTCTCCAAGAATCTATCCGCTCGACCTGAATCGCCCGGTATACTCCAGGGTATTTAATTAAACCGCATATGTATGTGCTTACGGTCCAATAGCTCGTTATCATCTATTTTATTCCTTTACGTGTGTGGAAGTAGTAGTATATATATATTATACCGCGCACTTCACGAATAGATAGGTATGGTACATACAATCATGACAGGTACGTACACACCTATATGCGGAGTATATAAAGCAGTCCATCTACCATAATTAGTATTATACCGACGTTGAATATGAACTCCAGTTTTTTCAAATTCAATTAACAATATACCTGCATATAGGTATAGGTATATACTCAGTTTCTCCACTCGATGTAGTACCATTTACTATTCCGTTGATTCTTTGTCTTCTTTTGTTTCCTTTTCTTGTTTTTTGCCCGTACAAACGATTCTAGAAAAATTTTAATCGACTTTCGCACGGTGACTGAAGTACTTTTTCTAAATTCTTTTCACTCTCTCCATCTCTCTCTCTCTCTCTCTCTCTCTCTCTCTCGTTCGCTTCTTTTCTTTTTTATTTTTCTTTTTGTCAGCCGTTCCATTTATTGCTGCATTCAACAATTGCGTTTTGTATTGTCTATATACATACATCGCTCATTATCTCCGACGGTCAGATTTCAATTTCCTATTCAAGAAAGAAAATGGTAATTCATAAATCTTCCCGTCTTCGCGTCATCTTTTTGTACCTACCTGCTTGTACATACTTCATTTATTTCTGTTTCTTCGCATCTTTTTTCAATGGGGCGATATTGTATGTACTGTAGTACACAGACGAATGTTAACCGGAAACAAAAATTCCTTTGAAACCAGATATACATGTAATAACACATAACATAACATAAATCACTCATTATACTCTGCACTCATATCCGGATTCTATTCCATATACATACATATGTATACCTATTTCGATACACTTTTTGCAGCTCATCGTGTCGCCGCGGCATTTTTGTTTTCTCTCTCCGTTCTCCGTTTTTTATTCTCATCTCTCCTCATTATACTATGTGACCTAGAATTCTAGTCGCGTAGCAGTAGGCATATAGGCATATAGGTAAGGCAGGTGTACCAATATGTATGACCATCCAACGTTTCACTGCGATTCTCAATTCCTTAAATTCCTAAATACCGCATGCGCATCCTGGATTCGCGTTGTATTATGCACGTATACACAGGCTACACGCATGAATATCATCGATTACTATATTGTATATAAATTTTCCACACGTACGTACGTGTGTATCCATATACAATATATACGTATATATATACATACCTACGTACACAGACTGTATCCATTTTCTTCTTCATCTTTCTCTTGTCTTCTTTGAGTTTCTGTTTATTTTTTTTCTCTCCTCTTTTCTCTATTTTCATCATTTGCCTTTTTTCTCAAATATTTACGAAAACGATCAACGAACGTCTCCTCTGATCGTTGCAGTGCAACAGGTGCGAGGATTCTCAATAATACGGTATAATACCTTCGCATGGCGAAATGAAAATCGTATAATTATACCTATACCTTGATTATCATCCAGTTCGCACATCGCTCGACGTTCAATTTGACACGGATTTTCGCGTCACACGAAACCCGTAAGAAACGTGAAAAATTGAAAATTTCAAGTATACAAGGACGCGCTGCGGTTTCACGTTCGAGTTACGTGTGAGGCCGTTGAAAAGTGCGTGCGTGCGTGCGTGCCCGCGTGTGTGCATGCGTGCGCGCGTGGGAGCCCCATTACTTACGGTGCCTCACGCAGATCATAACTGCGCGCGACCGAGAAAAATAAAGCTTCCCCTTCACGGCTGCGGTTTGCTTGGTTTTAGTATTATTAATCCAATAATACCAACCCACCTACGTCCGGGGTGTGACGAGGTTGGGCTTGTGTCTTGCGAGTGTGGGATCGGCTTGGTTGGATTCAGTACCACAGATTACTGCGTCTACGCGGTCAAAGATTCTGTCCCCGTTTCCTCTCAACATCTTCGACTTTTACTCACGCGTTACGCGTGCTCGCGCTAACGCGCCAATACCGAATCCCCAATACCGGAACTTGTTCTCGTACCTAATAACTACCTGCGACTGGTTTCGAGTCACGTACGGATAACATATGCACAGGATTTATAGGTATACGCGGTCCGTCGCGTCGTCCATGTGGTTTCCACACATATGCGATAATACCATGTACCCGCTTTTATTCCATTTAATTAGTGCAGTAGCACGTAAACTACATAGGTATATATCGTGTACCGTAAATCCGAAAACTTGAAATTTAGAATATTCATTATCATATCGATGGTATACCTATACCCATGTATAAACTATTCAGGCAACTTATTGTATACAAAAATGAAGAAAAAAAAAACGACACAAACTGCAATTTGCATAAATTCGCAACCACTGACGATCGCCTAATTAGTCAAATAATTCATTAATTAATCAATCAAATAATTCTCATCTTTCGTTCGGTTCGTTATTAACGGAGAGTAGGCTAATTCGTACCCTCCGGGTGAACCGTACCGCCTTCGTATCTTCGAAACCATTTAATTGCAAATAATTGCCATCCGATGATAAAAGCCGAAAGCCTTATCAGGAATGCCGAATACCGCACTCAACGAACTATTGTTGAAAACATGTGCACACTCATTCGTTTTATTGCCAGTGTAGGGCTCGATGTAATTTTCGACGGTCAGCCCTAAGGTCACTGTTCTTCTCGTGAGATGCCGAATGACGATTTGAATCAATATTGGTATGAAAGTGTTACTCCTTTCGGTTACTTTCATGCCCGGAATCGCCAGTCCTGGTTGTGTACGCTATATTTGAAGTGCGCAATTTTTTCGGAAAAGGGGACTGATTGTGAGTCGGCTAGATCGTAAATCGTTGCAAATCGCGGGTATTCCGAACCGAGGTACGATCAACCTCCACCAAACCTGGAATCGGTGGAAGTCTATGGAAATAACGATGAAGCAATACAATATCGACGAATGTTCCGTAACCACGTTGTACGTTGCCTGAAAAACTACTGCGTCGTGAGGTAAAATAATACCGCTCATCGTCCCGCAATTCTTAATTTTCAAGGCGCGGTGGTATACGATTTACACTTACGGTCGGCCGTATCGTACACCGTTTGCGCAGGTTCGGCAAATTAATTTCTTCGCACCTTTGTCTTCAGAATGAAAGAACAACGATTTTTCCAGCGGTTTGCGAAGGAATATCCATCAACGCAAGAGAAAATCTTGGCCTAAGCCATTTGGATTGAATACTAAAATTAGTAAAATCGAAAAGTCCAAAGATGACCGGAAGTCTGCTCTAGTCTCCCATAGTTTTTCAAATATCTTCTACCGATTGTCGAGTTCATTGAAACCGATTCATTCAAATCGCTATGCGACTGCCGCGGCCGTATTCCGTGCTATGGATTCATCGCAATCTCAAAATCTAAAATCCAAGTTCATGTTTGATCAATGGCAGTAATATGGAAGAACGGTGATCATAAGAACAATATGAAATTCGCAGCTAAAGGTATTGGGTACGTGCGTACATAACCTATATCCTACCTACTCATTTCACATATAATCTGAGTTTTGTTCGTAAATTCATATCACTCGGCGGTTAATTTTTTCTTCCAATCGATATAACATTCTATCTAATTGCCTGAACATTGGTGTAAACCTGGACGATAATAACAATAACAATAGAAATAATCACAATGATACGTGGACCGAAAACGGCAATGATGATGATGATGATGATAGTTTTATGGGATATATATACGGTGCGTGCAATAAGCCACGAGGCGTGGGATTAACCGCGGAGGGAATCGATCGCGTAAGCGCCTGCCACATATGTCCGAATGATTTTATTCTTCCACTATTTTTTCTCGTTTTGTTTTCTTGTTCGTCTTGAGAATAGAAGAATCTATAGACCGGAGGAGATTTTGGACGAGAGCTGGCTGTCGGGGGGGGGGGGGGGGGGGGGGGGGAGGAAGACATTTTTCTTCGTGAATCCGAGATGAGACAGAAAGAAGGAAATGAAAAAGAGAACCGAAAATCGTTCAAATTATAAATCATAGAATAGTCGCAGGAGAGGGAGGGAGGGAGTCTGAAATGGAAAAGTCGGTCAGACGCGGCGCGCGCGGCGCGATCGCGAGATCGTTGAGTAATTTTTATACAACGCACGGTCGATTCTGATCGGTTTCTCGGCCGAAAGTCAACCTCCCTGGAGATCTCCTTACGCCGTGCCGCATCCCCTCGGGGCAGGAGACTGATGCAGGTTATTTTACCGATCTTGATCGTGATGCTACTGGGCTGCGTTTCGCTGCAGCAACGGTAATTCGACATTTTTCAGTAATTCGTCATTCCACAGGATCTCGCATTTATATCGCTCGTATGCTGTTATACATATACACAGACCCGCGCGCACACGCGACTCGCAGATCATACATATATATACTTCGATACGAAAATCGCGTGCCGGCGAAACGTGTGTTGTATAGCGTGTGCACTGCAGTGTGCATGAAACTCGTCAGGGAAACTGGGTCAGAAATGATTCCCGCAATAAAGATGTAGGTATATAGTGGATCGTTTACCCAATTTTGCGAAATTCGCCAAAGTCGGGGTTGATTACCAGTTTCTCTTTTTTTTGTTTTTCCAGCTCCTTTTTTTCGATATTCCAATTCTTGTCCTCCTGCAAATTTGTTATCTTTCACATTCATCCAACGCAGTTTATCGCCCGCGTACTTCACACAGGTATAACGTAGCTATATACACGTAGGTAGGTACACATGTAATTCTCTTTCGCATTCTTCTCGCTTCTATGAGCTAAAGCTCGCGGTGACAGTGATATAGAGGCTATTACTAGGAGTGTTTGCGGAATGCTAATTCGATGACGCATTATATATCTTTCTAGTTGTCTCATACCGACTCTCGCTGTCTTTCGCTTCGTTCGTTCTCTGCCTCTCTGTATTACAGCTGGCAGGCATGCGCGCGTGTATGTGTGTGTGTACGTGTGTACGTACAACATAGGTAGCAAATCCACCTTTGACGACGCGACTGTCTTCCCATGGACAATGGATCAGTGCTAGATACGTCAGTCGCTCAGTCAGCCAGTCAGTTTCATCTCGAAATTTTTTTCCCGGTTTTTTTGGACTCGGTTTTTCCAACTATCCGAATAGGCATACGGGTGTACCGCACGGAGCGTTGGAATTTTATTAACAACGGTAAGGAGACAACGTTCATTCGCAACACGCTTCAGGGACCGGCTCTTGTCATATGAATTTTATACTCCCACGCACCGCATGAGGAATTACCTCTACTGTACGCGAACGTACACACGAGCATTCGTGTTATATTCACATGTATATACATGCTCCTCCATCATCGACCGTTTATGTATAACGCAATGCGAACGAAAACCCTGCGCGAGTGATTCGAGCTAGTAAAATTCAAATTCACGGGATTGGATTCGATCGTGAAGAGTTGTAAACAGCTCGTAGTTGCGTCAATGAACTGTAGATACATACGTATGTATATTATACCTACTATGTATACAGCGAATTGATTCGCATATACATACTCGTACGCAAAGGGAATAATAAATTACAAGAAATTTATGACTCATTATAGCTGTAGAGAGATTGTTGGAAGTTATGAGGTTTCAATTAGGTTATACCACGATTTTCAATTCTAGCCATCGATAATTAGTCATCGCAGATCAATCGATCTCGTTCCGAAGAACGGAGAGAAGGAAAAAATCGCTCGCGAACATTTCATTATCAAGGTGCCACAGGACTCGCTATCTAGCTTCAATGTACCCGAAGCCGCTTCGAGAACGAGAATCGCAAAATTTCGCGAACGACACGATCGATTCTGACGAGACTCCGAGAATTCATCGAGTGAGATGGCAGGAATTAGCTAACCATTACACTCTTCCAAAACATCGGAGATCGAATGTGATGGAAAATAAATATTCTAGGTTAGATTGCCAGCGGCAATTCCGATGGCCCCTTAAGTTAAAAAGAGTCGAAGCGAACGTGCTTATTCTTATATCTGTGATATCTTTTGCCCCCAAGCTGCAGGTATTTCATTTCGCTCTGCTCCATTGGTTCATTATTGTGTCTCGTATGAACGTAACGTGGTATATAAAATATACCTATAACTGTGCTGCAGCGTTCATTATCTCCGTATGCTACAATGTTTTTTCCCTAACCCTCCACCGCTCGCTCCGCTCCTTTTTTCTTTCATCATTTGTATAGCTAACGTCTTGATGTCTTACCGAGAAACACTATACCTCAGTCATTACTGTTAACCTAAGTGGTTTCTTTTTCTTCTAATTGTTTTTTGTTTGCCTCGCTTCTTTCTGATCGTTGTATTTCAATGAGTGCAAAAGGTGTCGTTTTACTTCGGTCCCCACGAATCCCATTCCGTTCTGGAATCTCTTTTGAAGCACGTTCGAAAGAGAATAAAACAAGAAAGGGCAACAATGAATTAGCGATTAATCAAGGAATCGAAATTCCCTGAAATTAGCTACGATCTGCCTTCTACACAAAGAGGACTGACCTTGCGAGATTCATATTCCTTTTTTCCTTCTCGAAATCGCGTGCGAGCATTATACCCGCGTATGTCATAGGACAGTTATTATCGAATCGGTGGAGATTGCGGTTTATGATATTTCATTTTCGCACGCTCTCTTTCGTCCGGTGGCTTTCAGACTATCAGAGATTTCGAAAGTAATTTTGAACAGGGAATGAGGCCGAAGTTAATAACGTCGGCGAAAGAAAATCGAAAAAGATGATATCGGTTGTTCCAAAATCTTCCATTTTTGTTGATATTTTTCCATGAAAACCAAATTGCTCCCGATTCTCTCGCGCCAAACTTACGAACTTCGGAGCTCCATATTTTGCAAAAAAATTCTGCACAAATGGATTCCATCTATCGGCCTTCTTATTCTCATATATTCTCCACCGAATACTGAAAAGCCGTGTTTCGCTCGCGGAGCTCGCAAAAACTGCAAAACTGCAGGATCAGCACAAAGAGAAGGCCCCCGAAAGCTCGCCCTTACCACCAAAACCTAGACAGATATACTGCCTACTTTGCCCAACCGGCCTCAGCGGCTATCTCCACGGAGAGGAAATTGTTTGTGGTTACTCGTATAGGCAGGTATAAGGTAGATACACTTAGTATAATAAGTCCTACGACAAACCGCAAAGACTACGATACGCGCGGCGCGGCGGCGGTCTATTCATTGTCCGATATATTGCAACCCCTTCAACTTTCAACTCCGAGCATATATATTTGTGGCTAGTCCGATGCTCGGGTGGTCGGCCAATAAAAGCGCTGACCGCACTGATTCGGGTTTGTTTTGGTTAGAGAGTTCTCTTCGCAGGTATAATATTCGTTCGTGTGAAGCCTACATCTATATCCTTATACCTATACCGGGGAAAAGATGGGCGATCGAGAAATTGTGAAGGGAAGATTGATTTTCGCACGGAATTTGTTCGATGCAGACGACGAAGTCTTTCGGGCTGCCCGGGGTGTTGGGCGAAACGAAGTGATCGACGAGTACAGAGAAATTGTGGACTTTGTAAAGCACGAACCGAAACCGTTGGTGATAATCAGGAACGGGAGGAGGAAAAATTGGAAGTATAGAAAAACAGAAGAAAATTTTTATTCACTTCGCGGTCACCCCGACGATCGCATGTGAGGTAGTGCAGTGCACTATGCTGCGCTGACAAGCGAAACGAACTAGAATTAATAGAGTTCTCGCTCGTCGTAGACGCTCCGTAGCGGTTCTTTGACTCCTAGGTCTTTCCCGCTCAGAATCAGAACTCGCTCGCTCTAAGTAAGTAAGCGAGTGAGTAAGCTGTATAGCGTAGTACACTGTATATAAGAAATCGAGAATGAACTCGGAACACAGATAAAACCGATCTCATATACACGGTAAGGCGTACGATCGAAGTATACCTATACATACGTTATAGACGGGAAGGTGAAGAAGAGATCCCGTAGAATCCAGACTGAAAGACCGGGAAACGATACACAAACAACCATTTACTGTTACCTGTCGTTCTACCTCGTCCCTTCCCATGATACAAAAAGGAGAATAAAAAGAGGAGAGAAAATAAGGAACTTGGGCTTCTTTTCTTCTCTCGTGAAGATCCCATCATCGCACTTTATACCGCAGATATAGGTACCTATATGCACGTCTGTACTGCACTGCACTTGAAATTCTTCTTCTTCTCATCGCATCCTGCACCTGCGAACGTAGTAACTGCTCCGCAGACTCTTGGCATTGGTAGATATAGACTTCGATTTCCATTGCGGAAATATGAGATAGAAATTTCGAAATTTCTTTCATTTCAAATGACGAAGAATATATTCCGCAGTAATAAAATGAATGCGATAGATAAGATCCAATTAGGATCTAGCGGGCCGCGCAGAGAGAGACCGAAAAAAGACCGAAAGTTCCTCGTCAATTTGCAAATCAGGTCGGACAGTGCTTGAAATTACATCTGTTCATTTCATCGGCAACTTTTTCAAGAACTCATTTTTCAAAGGCCAGTTTCTCGGCGACCGCGGTAGAGATATTTTCGACTTTTCAACGCCGAATGTAAGTTCGAGTCTTCTAACTTAGGGAAAAACGAGGATCGCTCGGACCCATCAACGCGCTTTCGGACGTTAGGATTCACGTTTCCAAATTCGTCCGTCTGATTTCCGTTTCGTCTCTTCACCCCGAACGGAAGTATATTCACGATAATGACCGAAAAACCTCGTCAACGGATATCGTAGCCCTGTTACGTCGACGCTGCGCATCACGCGGCGCCGATTCTTCTTCGCGAATGGAGAAGAAAATTCCAAGTCAATAACGTAAGGGGAATGAATAAATGAGGGTGCTAGGGTGGGGCGAACTTCCTCTGGTAATCGCGATATGGTCTTGGGTGGCATTGTGATCCTCTTAAGGTGCAGGTGACTGAAACGTGATCGGGGTCTTGGTTTCCTGCGTAGAAGTCTATAGACCGATCGAGGGTCACCGGGAGTATGTAGCCTGCAACTATAGAGGTAGGTTGGGTAGGCAGGCATACGAGTAGATATGGGCGTATTTTGTTGCATCTTCTCTCACCCGGTTTCCAATCTTCTTTCACGTGGCAAAGACGCACCGTTATTCCATTTTCATTATCAAATATTCTCCCATTCCGAGTAATTGTTCAGAGTTCGGAGTCGATTTTAATCACGGTTCTTTTTTCTTTCCTCTTTTTCGTTTTTTGTCTTTTGTTCCACCAATTATGAACTCATACGATATATTATATAGACAGTGTACCACAAATATACTTACCGGTCAGAAAGTTCGTTGTGAGCTTAGTACCCCGCAGAAGGTATAGGCATCTGCGCAACAGACACGTCACGGTGCAAATCGGATTGCACGAGTTCGTAGACCCTCTTCTTCTCCGTTCCGTTCCGTTCAGTTCCGTTCCGCATCGTACATACGTGTTTCTGTTTTATTTCGTTCACTATCTGCGCGGTAGAATCGAAAAAGTACGTATATATATGCGCGTATATACGTATAGTCGTGCGAGTATGAAAAACGTCACCCCTGCAGACTGTTTGGAAAGAATTGTCGTCCTGCTGTTATCTCCTAGTGCTAAAATAGAATACCCATGTATTTTCGAGAGTAAATATTTCCATGGAGTGGATGCAGGTACATAAACCCGTACGCCCACTGCCCGATATAATAGGTACGACTTTTCCAACGTATCTGCAGCGCTCATCTGCATATTGAGCTCTGTACCCGATACGCGATATAAGATGCAATTCATGGCGAATTATCTGCTGAGGCCTACAAACAGTTGGCCGAGTGGCCGGTAGTGAAGCTTTAGTGAAAGTGAACCAACACTTCAGTCGAGTTTCCTTCCCCACTAGCCACCCACTCGCTCTCTCTCTCTCTCTTTCTCTCTCTCTCTCTCTCTCCCTCTCTCTCTTTCTCTCTCTCTCTCCTCCTCATATACCTCGCGTACAGGTACTCCGGTGGCCTCTGCGGCACCGGTACTGTCTAGAGCTCGGCGAGTAACGCGACGGGGATTCAGAAATGAGAATTAAGATGCAGAGAAAAAAACGAACACACGACGCCTTATATACACGCCGCGTACACTGTATTATCACATATACCTATATATATATACATGTATATACGATTGGCGCACATATATTCCATATGGTTATCCATACATGACTGTACACCAATATGAATTAGCTGCCGACAGCAAGCTTGAGATTGCATTTCAGCTAGTGCGTGCAATAAAATAGAATTGTATATACGATATACGAGGTACCTTATACGCGATCGAGTAATCGATTATTACGAGTGAATCACATTGTGCCGTCGTTGCAATCGGCGTGTTAACCTGTATACTAGTGTATACACACAGTGTGTATGTATGTACTACCTACTGCGGTACATTCCTAGAGAGTTTTCTCGGTTTCTCCGCATTTTTCTTTCTCTCACGGCTGGAACAAACGTGGAGGTCCTGCGAGGGGAGGAAGGCGGAGAACGACGAAAAAGAGACGAGCAAAGAGAAGAGGAGAGAGAAAAAACGGGAAGAAACGGAAAAATTGTTCGAGTACGCGCGTTCGCGTACGCATGTAGTATGTATGTATGCACATGCATACATACGTGCATGAGTATAATGCCCAGTGTATAATCGTTGTACACGTAACGGTTAAACCTCTGCTTACTCACTTCACTCGTTTGCCTCACCTCATCTCACCTGTGCCCAATATAATACCAATATTACTAATATATATGTATATATACATATATATATATGTGTAGCTGGGTACTGTAGGTGCGTGTATATACACTACCGAAAGATGCGCTAGCCAAACGAAACGATAATGATACAAAAAAATCAAAAGAACGGAAAAAGCTTGTACCTACCGGAGCAGCTCTGAAATCGATTGTCGCAAGTTTCTGTACGTCCCGCGAGTAGATAAGTACCTAAGTATAATTGAACGGAGTGCACGAGTATATTTACGTGTGAAGGGACAAAAATCCTTCGACACAGGTATAGGAGTGTACTTTTTTCTCTCACGATATGAAAATTCTCGAAATTTGATTCAAACGAGGTAAAATGAACTAGAATACGAAGTGAAAGGAATTGGAGTGACTTCATACGATTTTCCTCGCGATCGCACCTTCTTTAAGGTGCTATATTAAAGAGATATTTGCCAGACATGAAGACCGATTGCTACTCATTCTTAGAAGCATTGTTGTCACTTCGGAAACGCGACTCGGCGTGACTCCCACACCACGCAACCGATGAAAACGAAACTTCGAAGATTGGATGCAGAATTTTAGCAGAAAGTGGCTAAATATTTAATTTCGCTGAAATTCCAAGAGAATTCAAAGTTTTTCGGGATTCTCTGAAAGTTAGGTTAGGTTCGTTTATAGGTTAGATTGGAAAAATTTTAATTTTCGATAGAAGATTCGATATTTCGTAGAAATAAAATATGCTGAGCCACTTCTTGCCGAAATACTGCATCCATTCCCCAAAGTTTCATTCCGATCGGTTGTTTGGCGTAGGTTTAGCAACGAATTCCATTTCCGAAGTGATAACAATGTTTTTAAGAGTGAGTAACAATGGGTCTAAATATGTCTTCAATAGCAACTTAACACGCAAATTTCTGGTATACTGTGAACTGTGTTGGGCGCCTGACGGTATGAGACAGCTATGAAATAAGTGGCGAACAAAGAGTAGATGTAATGAGGTGTGACGTCCCGCGCTTCGACTGTAATCGAATGCAATATACGTGCGAGGTTAGGAATACTCAGTAATTTGCAAGGTAGAGTATAGAATGGATTGAGAACGGTATATGGTGCAACTCATAGATAGATTGGATATTATGAATATGCTATAACGTTCATTGCCGCAATCGCTACGGGTTAAGAGCACATCTCTCTTTATAGAGTACATGCAGAAAACTTCACGACGGCGCGGCGCATCTACTGTAGTGTATACCTATATACCATAGAACAATGTGTACCTGTACACTCCTGCGCATTAATTGTTTTTCTATGAAGTTGGCCACGCTTGCGGTGACTTGCTCCGAGGGTAAGGTAGCGACCGATGCATTCGAACGTATTAAAAAAAACTTCAGAGTGAAATGATTATTGTGCGACGGTGTACACACTCACATGAATTTTAATTATAATTATAATTATAATGATTGCCCGTACAGTTAACTCTTGCTAATGAATCTTGATCCTGACTGATTAATGGAGGCTGCGGTCTTACTGGCGGATCGCGAAAAAGACAGAAGAAGAATTAACGAGAATAATTACTATTTTATACCATAATCGATGTGTAATTCTTCTTCCGTTTTTTGTCTCAATTGCTCTTATTTTCTTCTCCTCTTGGGGCGCGAACCCGGGCAGTTTCCTCACACGGGGTCACGTGGCCGATTTTTTAGTTTTTCGGAATCTCGGCCTCATTTTTCCGCGAAACTCTGAACCGATTTGGCATTTTTTGCGAAATAATAATGCAAATGTCAGGAAGTGCGCTCTGGTCACAGCTAGAGCAAAATGAATGTCGCACGATAATTTTCGAAATGTTGATTCCGGTGCGAGACGGGATCTGAGGTTACATATTATACAAATTATTCGGTCAATAATTATCATGATTTGATGATTCCAAGTCTAGTCTACCAGAGCGCACTCCCTGACACCTGTACAATCATTTTGCAAAAAATTCCAAATCGATTCAAATATTTGCAAAAAAATAAGACCGAGATTCTGAAAATCCTAAAATCGGTCACGTCACCTCGTGCGCGAAAACTCCTTGATTCCGTAATTTCATGTAGAAAGATATGTACATACATCCTATTACCTGCAAATCTTGAGAAAGTGATAGCCAGTAGTTGTTAGTCAGGTTTTGCGAATGATAATATCGCATATTTATGGAATTTATTTGAGATTTTGTAATTTCACTGGAATTTTCATACCTATTCCGTTAGCAAAAAATGTGGAGATTTATAGCTAGCTACGTAGCCGCATTTGATCTCAATTAAACGCGCGGATTGGAGCCTACTGTAGAAACTTCAGGCATCTGGTATTTATACATATCCACATAGGTATAACTAATTAGAATTACGTACAGACGTGTGCACGTAGGATACTGTACGTTTGGTCAATGGGAAGGTGCCTGTACTGTAATCGTGATTCCAGATATTACGACGATCAACCGAATGACTCGAATTTCTGATATATCAAAGTCAATTAACCGCGAGTGTTATAATGTCGTGTGTACTACATTACATACAGAATCTTGCAATACTCCAATACCGGTACCCGTGCGTATAGTTAGTTACCTTTTTTCCCTCGCGATTACAAATTTTTGGAATTTGATCCGAAGTAAAATTATGAAAATTGAACCATGAAACAGGAAAAAATTCCGCGGACGGTTCATCTTTCGCGATTGCGAGCAAAAACTCGGATAACAGGGTACACGTAGATTCGCAACGTATTATATAATGTATATATTATACATGCATATCTCGCGATTAAAAAACTTGACATTCTCATCGATTGAATAAAACATATAAAGTTTATAACTAATCAATTCTGGGCACAGAGTGATAATGAATTCGTAGTCGTGCGAACATATATTTCTGATTCCCAGATCCTCGATCGGTATATAATAATTCGAGACACCAAAAATCCGTGAATCTCGAATCTGGCTAGCTAAGTATCTGTTGCATAAAATTAAACAATTTCGAAATTTTTACCTTTTTTTTTCTTCTTAACCCAAATAACGTAACAAGCCGGTTTAGAAAAAGACCATTAATTAGTATGGATTTATAGCTTGGGACGTTTACAATTACTCTCTGAACCTCATTTTGCAGAAACACGTATCTACTACATATGTACATACGTACGTATATACATAGGCATGTACTACGTACACAGGAATACACAGGCTACGTCTTGCGTAATTTGTTATTAATGATACTATACTATACTATACTGTCACTGTCAGCTAGGGAATATTTTCACGATTATATGTATGTGTGTTCGCGTTAAATATCACACTGCAATGTCAGAAGGTAGAAGGTCCGTACATGCATAGTACATAGTATATGGGCACATACGCGTACGGTATGATAATATATCACACCTTGCGATTGCTTAATTTTTGAAAGTGTAGAAAGAACCCGAGAAATCAATTCCGACAGCTGCGTTCAAAGAGTGTGTACCTACCTGCGTATAGGTGTATATGTATGCACCTATACATTTATGCGCCAGGCTCGACAGAATGATTATATCTGTTAAGAAAACAGAAAATGAAGAAAGAGACAGAAGTGAGAGAAAAAGGGGAAAGAGATAATCACAAATGAGCTCGTTGAAGTCATTAACTCTTCAGTCCCTCTGCGAGACAACATATGTATATACACGGTTAGAAATAATCTGTGTAAAAGTTAAATTTTTCGCATGTTGAAATTATTGTGTCGAAATCAACCCTTTCTTCGTGTCGATTCAATATCACCCATCTATGTTGAGTCAATGGAAATGTTGAGTTTCAAGTTAAACTTCATGTCACCTTGCCGTCCGCGGTCTCCACCAGAGGCGTTCGGGTGCTAAACTTTCTCGCGATTGAAAATGTGCAACGTCGAAACATGAAAGTGTCTGAAATCCAGAGTCTGCGATTACCGGATCACTTGGAAACTCCGAACATGAACCAAGTCGATGCTTGTGTATGAATTTTTAATTTGGTCACTGGCCACATGGAAACCAAAGTAAAACAAAAAACAAAAAACAACATTCGGTGCTGGTGTAAAAAGAGAGTTATTTGTATATTGAAAGTTGACAGTACGTGTAGAAAAAAATCTAAGGCAAATCAATAATTATCCGCACAAAAATATGAATGCGTGCCTGGAACATTGTTATCCGGGTGCATACATGCGTTATTTCGGCGTCGAATCCACCCCGCGGAAAATGTGGTTGTTACGAAAACAAGATGTTACCTTCGTGTTGAATCTTTAACATTATTTTCAATCAACACTTGGCACTAATGTTTCATGTTGAATTAACATAAATTTTATAGGGGACCTACCGGGGGACATGTAAATAATGTTAAATTTAACATTTTTTTGCTAACCCTGTATATATGTATACATATATGTATGTACAATACAATTACTATGTACGTGTAGCTGCAGTACCTAATAGGATTCATCCGTAAATTGTAGCTGTCATACTGACAAGCAAGAGTCGAAATGCTTAATGATCTGTATTTGCTCTTTTGTATTGTTAGGAGTAATAATTTCACTAACAATAGTATGGGAGTGCTACGAGGAAGGTTCATTTCAGTTTTGGATTGAAGTTTCCAATTGACGAACGAGTCGGTAATCTTATGGTATCGCGTTCGTACCTGTACCTGTACCTGTACCACCCAGAGCCGAATCGGTATGCGGCATGAATAGAAAACCGAAAAACAAGGCAAAGAATAGCCACCGCCAGGTTTGAAACGTGGGCGGATGAAATTCGGAACGGAGAGATCCTAATTTGAGCAGGATTTTTTTCTTTCTGTTCTTCCGAAAATTCTAGGAGAGAGCAAAAAAATTTGGGTTTTATACGACTTTTCGGGAACGGAAGAAATCTTCGAGAAACGAACTGCGGTTCTGCGCGGAATCCTGTTCTCTGGTTTCAAGTATAGTGTTTGTTTGACTTTGTTCACGATAAATTTCGTCGTCTTGGCGTTCACGTGAGACAAAGTCGGAAGGCTGAACGAGAAAAATAACCTTTTCCACTGGTCTGAATGAAACTTCCGTGTCCCGCTTATGACATGTACCTATACGGACGGGTCCCGGGGTCCTCTGGAGTCTGCAGCTCGTATACGAGTGGAAGTACCTCGTGGAAGTGGGGGAGTCGCAAAACAGCGTCTACAAGATCGTTGGCGTATAGGTAGTGCGGCAATAGTGGAAGTGGTGCCGCGAACGGGGACAGTAGCTTCACGAGACGAAAGAACGAACGAACGAACGAACGAGCTAAGCGAACCGAACCCAACGGAACGGGCAAATGAGAGAAAGATTTTTCTGGGTCGTGGCATACACCTCGTGCCTATACGAGCGTCGAACTTTTCTCCGTGTGAAAAAAAAAGTAGAGAAATATCGAAATTTGTGACCGAAAATTTGAAACGAAGTGAAAGTTTTTTTGCTTTTTTTTTTTTTTTCTCTAACTCTCTGTTGTTTCGTACGGGTTTTCACAATTCCGTTCTTACGAGTAATTTCGCGAAAGACATTCGTAGAACGGCGAATCGAAAATCCAGTTATCCAGAATTTATTCAAAATTATTACCGAGCAGGTACTTTAGTAGTAGATTTTGAAAAATTTTCGTCTCTCTTGTTTTTTTTTTTTTTTTTTTTTTTTCTTTTTTTTTTTGATTTGAGGAAAGCTGCGAGCTTCTCAATTACGAGAAGAGTGAATATGAAAAAATCAATTAATGCTGTATTGAAGAATCAGATAATATCGCAAGAGATCAACGCCTCGACGAAGAGCTACGTTTCGTGTTACGACAAAATTGGATAACGTGGTTGTTGTTTTTTTTTCTTTCTTCTCATTCCGGGGGGCGGGGAATCTCGGTGACCCACGTAGTAAAGTGACTTTCCGCGTGATCCGAACTAGTTAATTTCATAGTTTCACATAGACGTGAAATCTAACGGGGAATCTGTTGCGACTGGCGTGATGTGATGTGTGATTAATATTCGTATCTGTAATATAACAACGAACGAGTTTTAGCGCAAATTCAAAGTGCATCGTCACAGTTTGCAAAACCGTGATACAAAAGAAAAGAGGAGAAACGAAAAATTCGAGTTCGAAAGCCGGTTGAAATCCAAATTAAAGTCTATATATATAATACATATATATAACAAACGATCAACGTCTGTACCAACAAAGTTGGATTATTATGGATGCTTACACTTATTACGGGATATTACCCTGCGCCGGTGGTATCCTCAATTCCGTAAGTCTTCTATTCTCAAACGACATGTATAGTTTATAATGCATATGTATATACATATTTATATTCACGAAGATTTATGATTCGTAAGAATTCAAATTAACTTTAGAATATAGTATGCGTACGGACGTGTAATAACGCATTATACGTTTTGAAGCATATGTTTTGTCGGAATTGCGTGTGGATGTGTGTACGTACTGTATATACTTACCATACGCACGATAATTCATATAGCGTTTTTACAAATTAAGTGATAAATTATGAATTGGTAGGTATAATGTGGAATACGACGGGATTGGTGATATTCTAGAATAGGAGTTTTTCGTCGCAATTACTGCGGGTACAATCGCTCGGTTTCGATAACACTTTGATATTTTTCTGGTTAGAAAAATTGTCGGGGCGTCGTGTAGTTCCGGAAAGCTATAACGTATCGATAAACGACGAGAAATCGGTTCCACGGCTGAAAATATTCGATGAAGAAAAATTTCGATTTGTTTCTCTCAGCGATTTCGGAAGTCCCATTGGCGCGGGGATTTGCGAAAATGAAATCAGCTGATTGTGAGAAGCTGGTGCATGCAGTGAGGATTTCGAAAATCGTTTAGAGACGAAAAAAGTATCAAGATTTAGCTTCAGCGAGGGGAAATTTCATCCGATGCAGTCGCGATTCATCGATCGTTGCCTTCTAGAATCCGCAGACCCCGCCGAATTCTGTGCCAGAAATGCCAATCCCCGGATGAACTCCAAAACCGAAAATGCGAAGGAGTGGAAATTTCGTTTTGTTTTGTTTTTTCAATCCATACTCCGATCTCCGTGGGTTCGAGTAGCCTAGCCATGCCGAATCCGCTCGTCAGTCGATATAGTTCACGGTAATAATCCCCGGGCTCGAAGAAGAGATCGATGATTCACGTCAAGAAGTTGTACGGGCAGGCAGAAATCCTAGACACGGTATTACAGAATTAGTGCAGGGCTTCGG
The DNA here is from genome assembly GCA_963170745.1 of Phymatocera aterrima. Taxonomy (NCBI): domain Eukaryota; kingdom Metazoa; phylum Arthropoda; class Insecta; order Hymenoptera; family Tenthredinidae; genus Phymatocera; species Phymatocera aterrima. The sequence goes on from OY720660.1 coordinate 22,424,884, forward strand.
CGATAACTCCCACGTAGGTGTCCGAATAAATAAAGGCGTAGGTAGATTCGAGAGAGAGAGAGAGGCGGCTCGATCTACGTCTTCGCTTTATACAAAGACACGATTTCAAATCACTACAATATATCGATGACCTTTTTTCTTCGACGGGGGCGCGTTGGCGTTAACAAATCTCAATTCGTTTCCTCCTTTTTTCTTCTGTCACTCGGCCACACCGGTATAACCGTCGGCTGCGACTTCGATATCGAGGATCATTTCATACGCGTGTATCATTCGGGAATGAAAACCCCCAGATCCAAATTATCTTCCATTTTTCACGAATTTTAAACCATTTCATCCACGCATATAGAGCTTGCGCTTTGTGAACCCGAGGGATTACTTGTCGGCGAAAAAGAACAAATAAATTCTACCATTTCATAGTAGATTCCCGACTTCCCTCCAGCGCTTTTTATTCGGCGTAGGAAGTTTTCGATCAACAGGTGGTTGGTTGTGCAGGTTAAACTCCCAGGCTTTGAACACACTCGCAATCGGACCCACTCGCAGTGTTATGAGTCAGCCGACTCTATACCTTATACAGCCACATGAAGATCATAACCCAAAGGTGATCGAACCTACGCAGGTACTTTGCATTTTTATTCCCTGCATCAATTGAGGCTCCGGATTCGTCTTTCTCAATCACATTCTTCGGTTACGGATTCGAGTCTGATCCGCCTTAAAACGAACGAAAAGTGATACGAGAGACAATCAGAATCCTTTCGGATCGTTCGTATAGATCAGTTATTGTGAATCTGTAAATGTATATACGTACTACAACGCAGTTCGTTAGATCGTTAACAAAATGCCCGGGTGCGGGAGTCGATATCTTCACTCTTCGTGGTTATTTCCTATTTTGCAACGCGATAAGCAAAAACGCGGATCGAAGCAAAAAAGAAGAAGAAAAGAAGAAGAAAAAAAGAAAAAAAGAAAAAGAAATCCATTCGGAGACAGAAAGGACCAAAAATGGAGAAACTCAAAACCAAAATGGCAATGTTCTGTCTTCGTTCTGGAGTCCACGATGATCAAGATTGACCATCGGCGGCGTAGACCACTCGGATGTATCGAGGCGATTCACCTGACCCATTGTAGCTCTGTACCTGCCACGGTGGGTGCAGCTTGTTAGCCCGAGAGAAGATCGAGTCGTGCGTACGTATATGCATATAAGTAAAACACAAACTGACTATACGTACGAGTATATCTCACGGGCTTGGGACCACCGAGCCAAGCAATAAGACACGGAGGTAGGCATGGCAGCTATATAGCTTTAAGGCAGGCAGGTAGCAGACACCAGACTCTGGTCAGTAGTATGTGTCGTAGTGTAGTAGCTGTAATACTACTATATAGTCAGCTGTGTGTCAGGGGGCCAACTTAACGGTCCGCGTCCACGTTCACGTCCGTGACACTATTGCTACTGCTACTACCACTACTACCAACTACTCCGCAGCATCCATTCGGTCTTTGAATATGTGTATTGTGGGTCCTATGTATACGTATCTTCGAGATCCCACATCCCATACCGACACATGTTGTGTGCATATGTGTGGGTATGAGGCATATGGCAGAGGTATAGTTTATACAAACCAGCGGCAGGTAGTTGTAGCACACACTCGTTTGCCTGTCTCACAATATATCGAGGTCTTCGGGGCTTCCCTATCCCTCACCCCCCCCCGCCCTTCCCGCCCTGCCCCGCGCCACTCCTTCCCTGCTCCGTGTTTTCGAAAACGAGAATGTTTGCTCACAGAGATGAGGGAGATTTTTGTCCGTCAGTTACGGATCCCCGAAATAGTACGAAAATAATTAGGAAATGAAGATCTTCGCGATCGACAAATTTCCGCCGATACTATTCTACGCGATTCTCTTGCGCTAACGCTGCAAAGGCAAAACAGCCCGAGCTCGTTTTTCCAAAATTATCTCCTCTCATTCGTCAGCCGTTTCTTTCGCAGATCTTCGTAATTTTCAAACCACGCGATTAAAGATTTTGCGGACAAACGCCTCGTCGAAATATTGTGAAAAGAAATTATTATTGAAACGACCGGAGATCGCGGTTAACATATTGTATAGGCTACGTATAACGATAATTACATCAAACGTCGACCCTCGCTTACTTTTGACCTGGCTGAGTCTTTGCTAAATTATACACACATGTCTATTATATACCTATGATACTCAACTTACATACGATTAGGCAGAATATTACTAATATCAACGAAAAATGTACGCGTTGATGCGTTGCGCGGTACTTTTGTATTGTATAATTGGGTTTTGCTTGGGTCAAGATTCAACCTATAGGTATACGTATACATACCTTTACGAGTATATACTTACGTATGTACACCAACATTATACTCTACCGCCTTGATATAGCCGGAGGATATTCGGCCGAGATGGAAACTGTGTCACGAGACCATAAGATACTACTCGAGTATCTGTTGACCGGCAGACGCGAGCGCGGAGAAATGAAGACCGAAGAACGCGAACGGAGAACCTAAAAAGCCAGATGCGATCCGTGAGATTCTTATTCTCAAGTCCTCAAAGTCCTCGGGGACAATAAACCGATTCATTACAATTATAACACTGATCGGCAGAAGACCGTTATAATGCCTACGTTCATTTCACTCGAGATCGATAGCCATTGCCGGTTGCCGTTGACTTTACGTATTGTACTTTTGTCGGATATTATCGACACGCTCCGAAATGGCCGGAGAATGGAATCCCTGTGTTTTCCGATTTCAGGTATACCAGCCTACCTGTCCACAGATTTTCCTATCATGTGGTAGACCGTATTCTATCTCTTCAATTTTGTCCCATTGTGTTCGACGAGCAACGATAATTGAAGGATCGCAATACGCGTAGTAATACAGGTTTTATTGTCTCATTGGCAGTTCGTCCCCTGCGGTATGCGCGTGATTAATAAAAGCGATCTTATTGCCGATCATTCGGAAAATTTCCAACAAAATTATCACGCAGGGTATTTCGTGTATGAAATTCTGCATGCGACCGATGCTGCTGACTTTTTTCGATTGCATAATTATCACAGAAATCGTGACATAAGCGATTTTGTTGTTATTATGTAAGTATATCCGGACATCGTATTCGTGAATTATAACCTCTAGGACGTAACCGATTTCTTGTCGTGTAATGATACAGTTTTTCAACTTCACGATCGATTATATATAGGTAGGTGTACGCGCGGGGCTGATCACTCTGGGAATGATCGAAAAATTTCCTTCAAAAATCACGGAAAATTCGACGAGAATTCGTTAGGAATCATTGCAATCCGAGTACACCGATATCCGCAATTCTGCGGACGATCTCTGACGATTTTTATTATTGATTTCCTCGGATTGTCACAGAGTCGATCACCGATGTTCCAAAACTCATTTCAGCTATTCCCGTGCTCTGGAGATCACGGAAATATCTTGAAATCGTTTACAGATAACGGAGACCGTCAGAAATCGCGATAATGGTTTTCCAGCCGTCGACTTTTTACGATGATCGAGTGGAAATATGTGAAGATATACATATATAACATACAAGATATAATATTAGAAAGGAAATCGAATCGTCTTCGTTCAACCTGAATACGAGAATATAATGATTATGTCTCAACCTCATCACACTTCAAGATCCAAGCGTATGCGATTAAGCGGCTCTTCAGTTTCTTACCTCAACATCATCGGATCGACGGACACGGGGACGGTCTTCTACGAGACAGAAAAAAGCCACTAAGAGAGAGATTGAGGAGAAATGAATGGCGAGAGATAGTGAAAGCTCGGTTTTTATTTCCATCTTCTTTTTTTCGATAGATTATGATAATTTTGCCGAAGGAAAACGCGCGTAACGACGACGATGGCCATCGACGACTCCTCTCTCATACGTAACTACAACAGACAGTTCAGAAGCACTTCCGTCAAAATTAGAAACTATATGTCCATATCTGACAGTTATAGTTGGGAATGAATTGAATTTCTTTGGTATTCTAAGATTACGTACTCGAAAATACGTCCGTATTCTCACGTTTTATTATGTGCATGGGTATATATACCATATAATACACGTGGCACAAATATGCGGATGATTATTTCCTGAAAGTTGAGAACTTTTATGTACACGGTGTACACACTGTACATCGCCATTATTATGTGCCACAACTCACACCTTCGTGTACGATGTTACTAAAGGCAGAGGGGGGAGGCGAGAACCCGCGACCGGAAGTAGATAGCAACCCCAGACCGAGCTCGCGCTATCTAACGCTATTTTATGTTCCTTTTTCCCATCGTACTTTTATTTTCCCGATGCCGACGTTCGCCCACCACTATTCGCAGACGTTTCGTAACCGGAAGTATCTCGATCGAAACTATATCAATACCCGTCATCACGTTTCTGCGATCACTCTATCGCCGGATGTATATACCTATATATACTCACGTAGGTACGCATGGAGGAAAACAAACTCGCAGATCTTCGTTCAGATTTTTGATAGCTATTCGCTCATTCTCGCATTGAAACTGTTTCTCCTTCTCTCTCGTTTTTATCGTACCCGTATTCTCCGTGTTAATCAGCATAGAGTTTCGATACGGAGGTCGCGAGCTACGGAGTGAGCAATTAATCGTAGATTCGAACAGCGAGTGGATACGTACGTCGCACCAGTTGCAAGTATAATAAGGAAACCAGTCTTTCCTTCGAGCGTTATCTTATCGCGTGTTAATTAGCAACTATAACGAAGTACGGGGAATAAAGAAAACGTTGATAAAAGTCTTCAATTTTCAAATTTCCAACGCCGCTGTACTTTTTCTCCTGAAGTACTGTAACCCCTCCGAGGGTATTATGACGAATGTATTGGACATCTATTTCTAAGAGGATGTTTCCTTTTCTTCTTCTCGCTCTCATCGTCGGATCCCAGTCGCCGGTTATCACGTTAATCACAGGATTTGTTTGGCGCGGATTACTTTTTCGCCGATTTGTTGTACCGCCAATAGAGCGACTCTAGCTGCAGACGTACCCACACGTATATATATACTTATATACATACTTTCACTTTCGGAAACTGGGATGGTAAACTTCCCCGTTCTTTAATTTCCAATTAATCATTCTCCTGTATTATAATTCTTTCCTCGTCGTTTATAAAACCGTGTACACCAGGCTACGCGTAAAAAATAATCGCCTCGTCGTGATCCAATTTCACGGTGTGAAGCTTGTAGTCAGTTTTGTAACTTCACTACTTTCGCTCGCTCACTTATGCTTGTTGCTCGTTTGCGATCACCGAGAGAGTCGTCGACCTCTCGAGTTGATTGGGTACTCTTTCAGGTGACAATGACCCTCATCTATAACAGCCTCACGCCACACACTCCTTATACTTACTTACAATTATAATTATATGTATATATACATGTATACCTGACACTCACAATCAATTTTCTGTTTCTAGTTCAGATCATATACATTATATTCTTTCCACTTGACGCCGGTATTGAGTACACTTACTCGCCGCAATACGCAGTTAAAATTATATGTAATTGTCAATTAATTAATGAACGTCGGTAATTGTACAGGGTGATTCAGGTTGAGAAGGATTGTTGCTCGTATGGGAAACGTATAGCTTACGCAAGCACGTGGGAAGTCGTCGGAATGAATTTTATTTACATCGTCGAGGCAACGTAATGAATTGCGAAGAAAAATATCGGCTGGAATATTTCAGCGAAGCCTCAGGAGACTCGGGCTCTCGATTATTTTCATATGCAATTGAGACAGGCGACGCATTCTTGCCGAACTTTTTTCAAACTTTTGAGAGACATCGCGAATCCCGAATACCGTAATAATTATCTCAATTTGCTATTTCAGATGCGAAAGTTGCGCGAGACTGAACGAAGTCATCAGATTCGTCTGGCACCACGAATAGAAGAGAAGATATCGAGCAGCACCGACCATGTCGTGAGTAGAGCGCGCTCGTTTCTTCTAACCTCATTCCTATAAATTCCTCATTATCTTTCGCATAAATGAATCCATGAATTATGAATTATACGTGTGAAATTGGATGTAATTAAACAAATGCAAATTTATAACATGCATATACACAGGAGAGCTCTTGTAACGGAGAATGCGATGCGGCGGCGGAGGTCGAACGCCTCAGAGAACTCAGCGTGGAGCAACAGGAGGTCATCGAAGTTCTCAGGCAGGCTGTCAAGGTATTGCAATAATAATATAATAATGATCATAATCGTCATCGTTTCTATGGTGAGAATTTGATTCGGGGATAAAGATCTCTGCTCGAAGACGTTTGAATGTTTAATAAATGATTGTAAGTGAATCTTGATCTGACTTGGAATAACATTACGCGACAATCGAACATCCCGTCGGATAATGCTTTCGACAAATGAAACATCCGGTTGAACAAAATTTACATACGAGTACAAACTTTCCCCTCTCCTCGACTCTGACCTATAATCAGTACAAACGATTTGCGAAAACAAGCAGACACTTCCGGTTGTAGTAGTTTATCATACGCTCTCTTTCTTTTCTCTCTCTCTCTTCGTAATTTGTTAATGGTTTTTTCTTGTTTCTTTGTCTTCTTTGTCTTCCGGCGTTGCGAAGGAAAAAGAACGCAAGCTCGATCAAATCTCGAATAAAAAACGAAAGGAGGAATTCTACAAACAGTGGTTGGAGCTAGAACCAGTCGTCGAAGTCGAGGACGAAGATGAACACGAGCACGAAGAAGGTGACAGTGCTCTATCGAGTGCTCCGTCGTCGCTATCACCGCAGCCCGGTGGATGTGGACAGTGGCAACACACGGGAGTCACCAGGGAAGCTTACGAGACCGTTCTTCTCGAGGTTGAGGAACTTCAGAGCAGACTCGTCGAGGAACAGCGTGAACTCGCCCACGCAAAGAGCCAGGTCCGGGATCTCGAGAAAGCTCTACTTCAGGAGGTGCGTACACTCCATTCTTTTTTTTCGGCTTTGATTTCATTTCTTGTTCTTACCAAAATCCGTGCGAATTGATTGACCGTTTGTTGTTCGCCGTTTCGAAGACACGCGGGAGTCAGAACAGCAGAAGAGCTCTCAGCGACAAACTCAGAGAGATCGAGGATCGAGAGGCAACTCTGGTTGCTGAGATATCCGAACTACGGGAGCAGAACGAACTCCTCGAATTTCGCGTCCTTGAATTAGAGGAAACGCCTTGTCTCAGAGACACACCCGATCCGGCCGACAGTGGGATTGTATCACCCGAACCTATTCACTTGTACAAGGTGAGCTTTGAGTCAAGTTTCACACGATTGCTGCACAAGTATAATTCCCCGGGATCGGCCGCGCCTACATTCTCTTCTCGTTCAAATTTTATCCTCACAGGAGCAGCTGATCAAGCAGAGAGATCGAGCGGTGGCCACTGTCATCCCTTACAACACATACAACAGTCCAGTCTCTCCGATTCCTCAAAAGCCTCCGCTCTCTCTTCAGGAGAGTGGAATTTTTGATGAGGAGGATGAGGCCGAAATTGAATTGGCGAGTTGTGGGACTCAGACGGAAACACCGGCTGGCGATCTTCTTCAGGAAGTTCAACGACTCCACGAACTTCGAGCCCGGATCCAAGAGCGAGCCGCAGTCAAAGTCCCTGTTCCGATTATAGACGCTAAGTTATACTCTGTGCCCGATGTCAACGACGTTATCGAAGCCGGGCAGGCTGCTTCGGATCAAGAACGAATCAGGGAACTCGAGGCGAGGCTTCGGGCTCATGAAGAATTTGAGAACAAACGAATTCAGGAGAAAGAGTTATCGAAACAACGCGAGGAGGAGCTCCTCGACGAGAATTATAGACTCACGGAGAGAATTTGCTGGTTCAAAAATCTACTCCGTAATTCGAAAAATTCCGAAGGTCATCAGGAGATGGTCGAAAACGCATTGGTAAGCTTCGGGGAATCGGAAAAATGCTCAAATGTTGATGAAATCGTGGAAGCTAACGGCAACAAGGATCTAGCGATGGAACAACAAGATCCTGCGACACCGGACCTCCAGACATTTCATCCCGGTGTTCGTGAGTCCGAAGAAAGTGAGGAGACGTTACCCCCCGAGGCCACTTTGGATCATAAGAGCCAGGGAACGATCGGCGAGAAATTGATCGATGAAAGGAACACCGTTGAAGATCCTCCGGAGAGATTGTCTTCTTCGGTATCTCCAAGTTTTGAGAAACGTAGCGGAAGCACGAAGCTTTCGTCGGACGCTGGGAGCTGCAGGGAATGCGGAAAACCGGGGACAGAGATTATCGAGAGACTCGAAGAGCTTGTGAAGGTCGAAGTTCTAACGAAACAGCGAATTGTCGATCTTGAACGTCGGGAGGCTACTTATATCAAGACGCTGCGAAAGGCCGATGAAACTTGGGCTCAAACCGAACGACGTTATTCGATGCAGGTTGAAGAACTCCGCGGAAAACTGGACTCCGAGTTAACTGCCAACGAGAAACTTGCCCGTCGAGCAACGGAGCTGGAAAACAAGCTCAAGGAGCTACAGAGGTGCAGCTCTTGTCGGGGCGACGTTTTGGAGCATCACGAAGAACTTTCGAAGTCCGGGGATTTCGGCGCCGACGAAGTCGATCCTTGTCCTCGTAGAATTTACGAATGCACCAAATGCCGAGCTACCGAAAACCCCGGGACTTTTACTCCCGTGGATGTGGACGAAGCACCGGACGTCGTTGACGGGGAAGTGGCCGCGCCGTGTTACTCGGATCCAAAAATTTTCCTCAGCGGCGTAGAAAACGGAGATAAATCGTCTCCGGAAGTGAGCACCTACGATCCGAAAATTAACGATGAAGATTCTCGAACGGCGGAATTCACACCGACTGTACATTCCGCGCAGGATTCAACTACTTCTTCCATATCGGTGGTACACTTGAGTTCGGCAACAAGGGATACGGAGAGAACGGTGAGTTGAGTTTGACCGACCATTCATGCTTATCGGAGACACGCGACGACGCTTGAAATTTGAGAAAATTTGACGTTCGTCGGATCCTCGTGATATCTGATGGTTTTCTTTTTTTTTTTCTCTTTTGTTTTTTTTAATCTCTGCGCTTCTATTTCACAACCGATTCGTTTCACGATCAGTGTCTGCAGCATCGCGATCGCCCGGCTAATCATTAGCTTCCGTTGTCCGATTGTTTCAGACCGATTTTTCGAAAGCCCGTCTGGTACCGGAATTGGTGGCTGCAGAATTGGCTACCGAGGCGAAGGAGGAAGACGCGCCCGGGACGGGATACGAGGAATGTTCACAAACGGCAAATGTTCCTGTCCAGGGTGTTGCGAAGGCTGAGGAAGCGGCTGAAGAGGTCAAGGAGATTTCCGATCAACTCGGAAATGAGGATACCGACGTAGACGTAGACGTAGACGTAGCGCAGGAGGGCGAACGGGCTGGAGCAGAGCCTTTAGTGACAATTAACGAAACAGAACCTAAAAAAAAGGTTAGACAAAGACGGAATAGGAATAAGGAGAGGGAACGGGACAGGGAGAGGGAGAGGGAGAGGGAGAGGGAGAGGGAGCGGGAGAGGGAAAGGGAGGGTTGGGTGATGAAAGCTTGGAACAGGAATAATAGGATCGGTACGATAGAACAAGATATCTCGCGGGATAGAATACACAGACTAGTATTGTACCAAGAGCTTTGCGTTTAGGAATTAGGCGGGGTTAAACAAAGAGGACGAAAAATTTGCAAAAAGATTGGGGGGGGGGGGGGGGCAATTCGACGACGACGGAAAGAACTTATTCGGGCGATCAATCAAAAAAAGAAAAAAACAAAAAACAAAAATTCCCGGAATAGTCGCAGGTTTCAGATCTTCAGAAAAATGTCCCCTCCGCCTGCATTGTCGGGGTTTTCATGATCAATCGGGCGCGGAGATATACTGGAATCGTATAATTGTGGATTTTGTCTAATTGTTGAATGGAGCGAGGATAGTATTATGGAGGTGAAGCAGACAATTGAAAGAGGATGAAGATTTGCTATTCCTTCGGTCCGCTCTCTGCGCGTGTTCTGGCCCATCGGAATATCTGCGGTTCTCTAAGGCGTGAATCCAAAGACCGTAAAGAAGACGGAAAATAGGAAGAAGAAACGAGAATACGAGGTTCGCGTGTGTCCAACGATCCGTTGAGGACGAGAATGCAAGCTCTGTAATTGCTGCCGCATAACATCTCGCGTATACCTACGTCTCAGAGTGAATTGCAGTCAGAGTTGCAGATCGTCAGAGCTAAACGGATATATGCGATGCCGGCGATCGGACGGCGACGGATCAAGATACAGGAAAAACGAACCCAGGATTCTGAAGAGTGTCGAGAAATGGCGGGAATAATGATAAAAAATTGGGGGGGGGGAAGAGGAATCGGGGCAAAACGTGATCGCGGAACAGAAATACGGTGAAAGCAAACTGCGGGACAATTTTTTGCCGCCTCGATCCAATACGGAGATGCGCCGTTCATGCGGAACAAGGTGTCGGACATGCGGAGACGAAAAATTGCGGAAGAAGTGGGGAAGGGGAAAGAACTGACCGAAGAAACGAGTCGACGACGAGGCTGCGGATAAAATGGAGTGAGAAAAAAAGAGAGAGAGAGAGAGAGAGAGAGAAATTTGAAGACATGATTATCCGACGAATATATTACCTGCAGGAATTCGAATCTAACTGGCCAAAGGTCAGTCTCGACTGTAATATTTATCATGAAAATTGTAACATCGCTATTGCCAACTTGCCCCGCTAATTATTACACAATCTAACGGAGAGGAAAAAGAACTCTGCGCACAAACTAAAAAATAAAAAAATAAAACAACAAGAGAACTAAAATGATAAAACAAGAACAACAGGGAACTAAAAACCGAAAACTAAACCGCAAATATAATTGGACGCTCGTATCATGCACGATACTACATAATCATTATTAGGATCCTGCAGCATTGCGTCTGTGAGATTGCTCATTGCTACGCGAGCCTCTCATCCCATCCGGCGGATAATTTCGTGCTTTTTGTGAGTTTTCCCAATTAAACGGCTGCTCTACTTACTCCTCTTCGATCCCTATGTGTTCGATATAATATTATGCCTTCTTCTCTTGTCACCGTATACGTAGAGCCTTGGGTGTAGATTTCGTAGTTTTCAATTGGATCAATTTTAATTATACACTTATACATAATTTAGGAGTAGATTGGTAGATTGATCTTTGAGTGGAATTGTGACGGAGCTTTTTTTCGCACTTTTACAATTTGCTTACGGTGTTGGGTGACTTCGTATTCATTATTGCCAATGTCGAGTAGATGTGGTTTCGTTCGAAACTATACATTTGTGTATGTATATACATGCAGCGTCTTTCGGGTATTGGTATAATAATAATGTTCCACCGCTTTCGATAGCTTATTAATTATTAATTGTATATATACATCTTTTATAGCGATTTTGAAAAACTGCCGATCGGATTTCATCGATCGTATTCCCTCCGCAGTTGGAAACTTCAACGTCCACTATTTGAATCCGTAATTTTCATCACTCCCTTCGTCCATTGTTCGCGAATTTTCTCCAAATTTTGAAGAATAACTTGCGTAAAGTGGGGGGGGGGGGGGGGGGGGGGCATTTTACAAACTGGAAGTGTGGAAAAATTCGCAAGTTTCTCAATTTCGGCAATATTCAGAGTTCATCGGAAATTGATCGGAGTTTAACAAAAAAACGTTGGTCAACATTCTTCACAGCTTTGCACGGTTTTCTGGAATGCGTCTGGAATTTTAGACCGAGATAATATTCAGAAACACAATATACGGGAATTTTTTCGTTTCTACGTTATCGGTATCGGTCATAGCGCAGCTTGTCAATCGATCGGCCCGATCTTAACAAGCCTGAAAACAATTTAATCTTATACATATAGGTATGATCAATAGTATTAATAATAATAATAATCAATCACTCAATCATTTTCCTCGATTCCAGGAGATATACCTACTGTGATAATTTTCATCGTTATTACAGAAAGTTTACATCTGTACGTATATATTATCGATTTTTGTAACATTGTACAGCATAGCATATACGTACCTATCTTTCTTCTGGTTTTTGATTTTCCCAATTTTCTTTTTCTTCCGTTCTTCCTCGTGAAAATGCCTTAGTATACCCACTGCGGTATGGAAACTACATTTATTGCTATGATTTTCTCTTTTCTATTTTTGCACAACAATTTATCGCCATTATTTTTCCCAATTATTATTCTTGCATCTCGATCGGTGGTTATTCTCTAATTTCGATATTTCGTTGGTGAAATAAGGTTCGTAACGGCATAACGCGCAACATAAATTACGAAAGGTGACTATGTCCGCTAAAATTCATCGACGAAGGAAAATCTGGATTTTTTTCCTTCTCGCCTTTCGACAATAAACGTGGAAAATTTTCAGCCAATATTATTTTTCCGTGATCTGTGTTGCGCGTCAACCTTACGAACTCTGGTATACCGTATACTCGTGGGATTTCCCCATCCCACCTCACAGCTATAATAGTCTGGACTTCCGGAACAATTATAGCAGTTTGCTTTTCTAGGTTTGGAATTTGGTCATATCTCATAGGTATCTTTGAACTTCCACTTATACCTATCTGTACCATAGCATACATACATTTTTCGCAAATTTTAATACAATAATATAATTACGATTCGAGGCTGTAGTCGCGAATCGGTGGGACCAATTGAATACGAATAATTTGGAATCGGGAAAATGTTGCGGCAATGAATTTTTACCGAAAAAAATCACGTAGGTATACAGAGTGAAAAAATCGAGTCAATATTTGTTCCGTGCAATTGCCTTAGAAATGATAATGCAATCTCCACTTTCTCTCCTTCGATATTTCTCATCTCAATTTCGTATTCTCGCCTACAGCCTCCGTAGAAATTCGAGGTGTCGATGGACGATTCCGTTCGATCTGTGCATAAGAATGAATAAAAGGAGAGAAAATAGAGAGAGAAGATTTAACAATTGCCGAAAATTTCGACAGGTGATCTACTTTCGCTGGAGATGAAACCAACTCTCTGCGGTGTTTAGTCTGATTAGCGGCTTTCCTTCCGCGGAAGAGGGGCGGCGTCCCCGTTTTTCGGCTTCGCAGTTTTTATCCTCGGTGCGGAAGTTGATGAGCTGCTACAATTTCGACCCGTTAATAAGGTGCGTTATCATGCATAATATGCGCCAGGTGACAACCCGTTCCTCGTCTGATGAGAGAGAACGAAAATTTGAGAGAGCAAGAAAAAGTGGAATTCGCTGATCCGACATTCGATGAATTCGTCATTTTCGTTTTCTTCCAATTTACATTTTTTTTGTCATTTTTTTGTTTCTTCGTTTGTTTTCAGGACAAATCCGCTGGCGCTACTTGGCGAGACCAAGTGACGTACAGAATTGGTACGTCCGTGTATACAGTCCACGCTGCAATACAGCCTCCTGAATTTTGTACATACCATGAATAATCACGACAATTTGTAATCCTACTCGCCTCAAATCGCCGATCACCCTGTAATAATCAACGAGAACGAAAAGGAGAACAAAAAAAGAAGCACGAGCCGTGAAATGTTCCTTGTATAATAAAAGCTCGCCTGTTATTTCGGTAAGCAATTTATTATAGGAGCTCTGTAACTTGTATGTGTATATATATATATATGTATATAAAAATTAGGAGGACCAGCCGATCCATGTCCATATCGACTACCCATTGTAATAATAATAATAATAATAATAATAATAGTAATAATAGTAACAGCAATTATAGACCGCAGTTGCCGGAGAAGAAAAAAGAAAAGAAAATCACAGAAAGTAAAGTGCCTTGAAAACAGAGAAAGACGTGCAAAGACTTTTTTTCTACAATAGAGTAACAAAATCATCCGACGCTGTTATGGTACGATGTTATTAATATTGTCACAATTTGCCTCTGTAATTGTTTAATGTTCTCTCGCCTCTGATGGGATCGCCAAAAACGCAACTACGACCTACGCTATACTGTATTATGTATACGTATCACGTGAAATGGAAATGTTATTAATGAATATAACAATTAATACTGTACCACGTACGCTCGTATGTGACCCGCCGGTTCACCTCTTATCATCGCTTCGGTATCTATACTATTGTTGATTATTTTTTGAGTGGAAAAAAATTAGCGATACGAAATGGATGAAACAGTTGAACCATCGATCTTCTCGTACTTGTACTACTAATTATATTGTATGTATATACCTACTACGACGACTAATTATTGTATATTGTTGATTATTTTGTTAATTTGTATACTCGATTTTTTTGTTTTCGGTTTACGCAGGTATACTTATATCTGTAATTATTATATCGCAATTTGTATACGTATGTATATACGTATGTACATACATACTTATCATATACCTATATCCTCGAACGCACCGGAGAATATTATAGTTCGCGCGACGATCATTTGTATTTTGCAGCGTTTGGCTCGGAGTATGTTCGTGGTGTTGGTTTGTTTGTTTGTTTGTTTGTTTGTTTTCGTTTTTTTTCCTTCGGTGCGTATCGCGTATTGTGAAATCTGATTTTCGAAACGACACGAAAAAATAGAAAGAAAAATGACTCTCAACCGAATTCGAACCTTGTAGTTCTTCTATACTACTAAAACGACGATTCGACGATTACCGGTGATATTTTATCCTCTCGCATTGCACGCGATCCAGCACGATCGTAATCGTATCTCTTTGTGTGAATTTGAATTCGATAGTAAGAAGATAATCTGCGGAAACCCGCATGTTTCCATGCCTTCTTATATCATATGGAAATTATGTATGCATACGTCATTTCATAGCTCATAAGGTGTTTCGTTATAGTTACGAATTATCGTAGACCTCTAATTATCGCATCGCCACCGAAAGTAATTTAGTCTACAAATAATTGGTCACACTGTCGACTATCGCTGCAGCGTGAAATGTATACGATATGTATACCGTATGTATACCTAGATATAGTATGTATGTAACAATGTAAGATAGAAATTAATTAGGTAAAACTTGTCTAGTCGAATTTTTTTTAATCTTTAGTCTACGATGTATACGTTCGTATAATTTAATATATTATTATACGATATTATGATAATATTTTACCTCTACGTTTCCAAAAGGCTATACATAGGATATAGGGAAGCAGCGCGCTCCAGTTTTTCTCTTCTGGTCGATACAATGTATAATATTTGTTCTTATTTCTTTTTTCAAATATTATATACTATACAAGATCTGCAAGATGAGAAACTATATACCTTTGATCGCGGCGCGCGTGTCATTCTTCCAAATATTGTATCATACACAATTAGCTCTTTTCTCTTTCTTCAGTTTTCTTCCTTCCTCGTTCTGATGTAGTCCGTTTGCTAATTATTGTTATAAATATTTTACATTACGTTTATCTCAAAGCAACTTTCATCAATTACACGATACACGATAATTGTTATATCGATATTATAAGCGGCGTGTATGTATATGTACATACCATACATACGCAAGTATATTTTTGAAAGATAATACTTCTCCCTCATTATATCGCATGTACTACTACTTCATAATATACCTATATAGGTATGTGTTATTCGATAAAAATGTTTATTCGAAATGCCAGGGTGTTCCTTCTTTCCCTCTTTCAACTCCCTAAACCATCCTCACGCAGAGTTTGCATTTTGCTCTCATCGGCATATGGTGCTCTCTCGTCGTCGGAGAAAGAGAAATCCATCTTCGAGGGGTGATAGAATTATATTCAACTGTGAATAATTCAATTATTGTTATACTTGATCTCATCAGATTGATGTACGATCGTGGACTCAATGAATTTTGCAACGAACAAATCTCTATTGAATTTGGAATTTCCTAGGAAATCGAAACTCGAGGCTTTAATTCGGTCGGACAGATTACATACTGAAATTCTACATTATAGATCCGATTCATTGACTACGGTCGGAAGCCCGTGTTCTTGCAAAATCGGTTCGATCCCAATCTCCCGTCTACTTCTCTTTCTTCCGCAGCTGCAGCGCGACAACGAGGAGTCGATGTCTGTTCGCCTGGGCTACATCGTGGGTGAAGAAATTACTCACGATCGGTCGTATCGATGCATGGGAATCAGTGAATTCAGAAAAGCAAATATGATATTCATCTGATATTATAAAGTGGGAATTAGTTACTTCGGGCCAGATGCAGACGATTTGGCCGTAGGATCCGCGTTTCTCTTCATCGACACCATGGCTCCCATAAGTAAAGAAGGGACAGCGCATTCCATGAGGCGAATTCGCTCGGCTAATTCTGTTTGCCGTTGTTCGAGAGAAGCGTTTCGCTTTTCGTAATGAGAAACCATGTGGGCCCAGTAGCTAGGTTTATCGGATGACGAGGTACTCGTTAGGGATTTGGAACCAGCCGTTGTCTCCGAGCCTGACATGTTGGTCTCAATTTTCGTTATTTTTCATATTTTTACTCTTCTCACTATTTGATGGAGCCGAACTTTGCCACAAATCCTGATGCCGTAGTAGGAACTCCACGTCCAACATGAATTTTGACAGTTTTTTTTTCCGACGTCAAAAACATTCGACGATTGATTTCATGAGCGAAGCTCCGTGAAAATGCTTGAATCGATACAGGCAAAGTGACAATATAAAGGGGAAACTTCATTTCATCACATTCGGAAATGGCGGTGAGCCGCGAGTGACGATCAGGTCGTGCGCTTTTAAAGTAACTTGAAAATTTTCAGTTCTTCATATTTCGGTTGCCAGAAAATTCAAAAGTAGATACAGGACACAGGACATACGAAACGAACATGAATTCATCCGCAACGGTGAACTCCGACCCTTCGATTAATGCGGAAACCAGAAATACCAGTAATCAAAGAAACGGGAATCACTGGAAAGATATCGTTCTTCAGTACGAGAGAAGAAATGCTTCGTTGGAGCATCGTCAGGCTCAATTATCCGAACGTCTACAAGCGATGGAGTGCGCCCTACCATCGATGCTGATGAGCGCGATGGTATCCATGCACTATGGAACCGAACCACCGAAAATGGATTTGGAGAGTGTATTGTCCAAGTCAGGCGTCACTTTTGACGATCGACACATTGACTCTAGAAAAACTGCCACAACTCCTGACGGGCTTCGGGTAGAACTTGTTTACAAGCGGACCGAAGACTATATCGATCGAAACCAGCAGATTCCTGATCCCGATGGAGCTGGAAGTGCGAAAAACCAGTCCACGGGAAATTCACGGTTTGCTACAGGAGACGACGGACGACATGATCGCAGAAAGGTTAGTCCAGCTGATCCTGAAGCATCCGGAATTCCATTTCAACAGGATGCACGGGGAACTGATCATAGTCTCGTAAACCTGACTGCGATCAGTTCGCGAGACTTGATGGCACTGGGAAGAATTCAGGAACTTGCTGAGCAAGAGCGTTTGCTGAAGAGGTACATATGCGATCTTGAAAATCGTGAACGCACGTTCTGTGAGACATTGGAGAGAGCTAACAGGCTTCTGAATGATCCTTTGGAGTGCGTGGAGGGGTGCGTGCCTGTTTGTTCAGGCGCCGAAGCCAAGGAACCGCTCTCCGATGATCCGGTGATGCGGAGGTTACAGAAATTAGAATTTTACAATAAGAAGATGATCACGAGCATGAAGGGACTCAGGCAGGAAAAAAATGTGCTGATCAAACGGACCGAATTGCTGAAAGTCGAGTTGAGAAATACTCAGGAAAAACTGGGCGAGGTACAAAAAGAGGTGCTGGGTGAAGCTGAGGTCATCGCCGTCATGGGAGAGCCGTCGTTGACAACAGTAAAGGCCACATGCAGTTGCGCCTCAACAACTAATAAGGCGAACTCTCTAGGTGGAGAAACGAATCCGAAAGCGCTCTCAGGTCTCGCTGAGCAGTTTGAAGAGGTTTTACAGAGAGCTAAGGTTCGTTCGATGGAAGTAGGGATTAGACACTCCGTTTACAGTTCACATTACTTGGGGAGTTAATTGTCAATTTATCTCGCAGGATCACGGCTTGTGCAAACTGAGTGGAACCATTAAAGTTGCTGCGATGAAATTGAAGGAATTGAGCAGGTCCGAAGAGGGATATGAGTGCAATTGCAACTGTCCGTGTGACCCTCTCTTCAAGCAGGTCAGTGAATTGAACTCCGTTAGAAATCCCGAAAGAGATTTGGTTACAGTAAGTTGATTTTTTCCGATACCAGGCTTTCTAGAGGGCGCAAAAGTTCATGCTCGTGTATCTTATTTCAATGTATAATATTTTGTAATCCGCAGTCTCACTGATGTCTCCTTATACGGAAAGCCTGGGATGCAGAAGATCAATTGAAAGAATTATGCACGCAGAACGTCAGCGTCATTCCACTAATTCTCGTTGATCTTAGGACGGACCGTGTCCGAATTGCAAATGCGGTAAATTCGACATCGAAAAATCGGGGGAAACTGGTGATTGGTTTTGTGACAGTTGTGGGGGCGAGTGCGTCTGCGATTTGGTGAGCCTCGACGAAGATTCTCTTGACGCAAGTCAGGGAAAAGCCGACGGCTGCGAGTGCGGATGTCAAGAGGATAAAATCGCCTGTGAATGTGGTTGTGGAACTTCGAACGCAAACGGAGTCGGAGAAGCTGGAGATATCCCGAAGATCGTTGTAAGTGAGCGATACAAGTATTTCGCCCGAATCATCCTCATCCGCATTGTGTAATCGGTTTCTCTAACTCCTTGATTCGAGGCAAGGAAGCTATCCGAGGATTTGAAAGATATAATTTGCAAGGATTGCGGGAACTGCAAGTGTGGCGATGACCACTCGAGCTGTCCGAATTGCATTGAGGCTTGCACTTGTTCCTGCACAACTGATAAGGTGACGAATGTTCACAATTCTTGCTCGTTCCTTCTTCGTAACGGTATAGTATATACCTACGATTCTGCTCTAGCAGGTACCTGGATTATTAATCGAAACCGAAACCCAGCCGAGCCGGAAGGAGAGGGAACTTGCGGAACCGGATCTTTGCGGACCCCGTTGTCGATGCAGCGATTCAGGTATCAGTATTTACTCAGGCGCGGCGGTAGAAATGGGTGAGCAATGAATGCTTTAAGGTTCAACAGAGTTTAATGTGCGTAAGTATTGTGTGTTTCATGCTGTGAAGCCGGTGTCGATAGTCCGGAAAGCGATGTTCTCGAGGAGCTTAGAAAGAACTTCGTTTTTTCACGGGGAAAAAGGGGTGAGCGGAAGCTAGTTGATATCATTCTTGGCAAAAGCGAATGTATATATTCGATAGAAAACGGTGAAGTTACTTGAGAACAAAATTTTTTCACAGGCAATCCGGACTTGCACCCATGTTTTGAGTGTGAACAACCAGAGCCGTGCGACGATTGCTTGGAGGAAGAATTGAGCAGATTGGGACGGCCGAAAACCGTGGCACGTTCTGGTCCCCAGGAGTCGCTAAACCTCGAACCAATACCGTGCAAAGAATGCCTGATATTCGGTACAAAATCGAACAAAGAAATGGTGAAAATAAGCACCGCGTGCAACTTGTGTAAAGAACACGAAAGCGCATCGTTCGAAGCTGGTGGAACTCGAGTAGGTGAAGCGAGGGACTCGGGAAGCGGAGATAAGACTGAAGGAGAAAAAATCCACGACCCAAAATGTCCCTGCAGTTGTGGCGAGACTGTGCCATCGAACGCTGATGTGATTGCCAGTTATTCAGAAGCATATCGCATATCCAATTATACAATCGCAACGAAACACATTCTAAATCCTAATTTTTTCAGCAATGTCTTTGCGGATGCGGTCTCAATGCGAAAGTTAGTGAAAGAGAGGATAACTCCTGCCCCTGCGGATGCGGCCAAATCGTTCGACTATCCGATGCCTCTCGGGAATTTGGGTGAGAATTTTCGATTTGTTTCGCCACTTTGTCTCTCGAGGATTGGAATTCCGCAGGGTTTGTTCAAGGAGTAGGTATACTCTGAATTCGGAGACTTTTAGAGCACGTCGCCCCAGCTTCTCGGACGGCAATTACATATCAACGGACACAGAGGACTCCTCTCGTATCGAGATGACGATTTTTTTGAATCCAGCCCGACGACTTCTTGAAAGAATAACTTGAGTCTTTGCTTGTTCTTTCTGATCCTCTTCAGGTGTGACTGCGAGTGCGCGCAGGGAGGAGTGCACTGCGATTACTGTTGCTGCGTGGAATCGATCGTCGAATTATTGAACGCCGATAAAATAGCCCACGATAAATCCCCGGAGACCTGTCCCTGCATTGAAGATAGCAATCGCCAAGCTGAGATGGAGAATCTAGCTAAAATGCTTCAGCAGGATGTCGATTGCATCGGCAAAAAAAATAACGTACTCCGACAGCTTGTCGCTCAATGGGCTTGTGCCGTACCGGAAATTATCGAAGAATCCAGTCCCGCCGAGGGATGCCCCTACCACGATCCTATACCAATTCGACCTACAATTTCCGGTAATCATTTCGTCGCATACGAGTTTTTTTTGATTTTCCAGATGTAAATTGTCGAAGATCGAACGAATGGAAGATCGAATGAAGAGAAAAAGTTGAACACGCGCAATTTTTTAAATCACATTCAGCTACGGACGATCGTCTTTCTTCCAGGCCTCCAAGCAGCAATCGAACTGCTTCGTATCAAAAGTCGTAGCAAAGATGGAATGATAGCAGTTTTGGCCGAAAATATTGGAGGGAAAGTCGATCCTGGAAAGATAATTGAGAAATTAGCTACTTCGACGACCACGGAAATTTTACAGGACTTTGATCAGTGCCGGCTGTACAATTACCTGAAAGGATCAGAACCGAGAAATGGAGTGAATATCAGCAAATCCCGTCAGGTATTGTTCGCATAATTCATTCCCCGCGCGCACTCTCTCTTATTGTCATTATCCTAATGTAGAATGCGAATCCGAATCGGCGTGGATACACGGTGGCTTCTGAAGTAGCAAAAGAAGAGCAAGGATTGGGCAAATATATGGCACCGCCGATCAATGACTCGGAAATCTTTGATCCAGGAAGCGCTGTTCCACCTCCTCGGAACTTTATGGTCGTTAGAGAAATTTGCAATGACTCTTTACTGGTCACCTGGACACCGCCAAACGATATTTCCATGTTAAATGGCTACGAAATCTGCGTTAACGGGTAAAACGAACTCATTCCAAAATGGTAAACCCTAACTAATAAATCCAGAGGAAAATAAATCCGGTGGCAGCTCGTAACGCTGTAAAGATTATGTGATTCGTGAATGTGAGAGCCGCCGTAGCATTGGATTCAACTTAGTCCTGCATTCCGTGACACTTGCGAAATTCTCTATCAACGCTTTCAACGTGATTATTCTCATTTCTCACCAGAAGTGCTTAAAATTTCCTCTGGGATTTCCCTAGGTACGTGGCAAACCGCGTGAGGTCACCCACGCGGACGGAAGCTCTCTTGATTTCTCTGGATACGTCACGTCCGGTGTTGTTAACTCTGTACTCACTTGGTCCAGGAGGATCCTCCTCTGATGCAGTGAGGATCTCGTACCCGGCATGTCCCTGCCTCGACGACTGATGTCCTCGACCACGAGCTCAGAATTTCACCGCTCACTCCGTTTCTCAAAATGGTTGGAATATGCCTCGAAAAGCTATAATAATTGCCCAGTTTGGAATTTCTCCTCAAGATTTGTACAAAATTTAGTCATGTCTCACAGAAATTCGTCTCACTTCTCACTTTATTCGTTAAAAAGTAATAAAAAGAAGGAAAAAATATTCAACACCTGTATTGATATAGTCAAAGGTAGGCTAACTTCGTAATTTATGATTATCGGAGTTACTGGCCGTTCCTTGGAATATAAAACAGTTTTCTTCGATCTATGAGATCATCGAGAGTGTTAAAATCCGGCCACACATTCGGGATTTTAAAGTATACACCGAAACGGGAGGGTTCGAAGTTTGGGGCTTGTAGAGCTGGCGGCAATACTTCTAGTTCACTTGGCGTGTAGTAAATTTCAGTAGTTGTCGAAGATTCCGGTGGGTAGTAGGGATCGTACTCCAGGGTGTTGGGAACAAGCGGTTTTAAAGAGGCAGTGAAATCTCCTAGAGGAATGTCCGAGGTCGCGGATGTCCTGCGGGATGTCAGACCGAAAGGATTTTCAGGAAATCTTACCTCCGGCTCGGGATAATCGCTGTTCTTGAAGTTAACGTAAGATCTCATAGTCTGAGGCATGCGATGTCCAAGTTGGAAATAGGACGTAGTGGATTCTTCGCGGCCCTTTACAGGTCCGTCGCTCGATTTCCTTTCGGGGTTGACCTCCGGATGACCTCGAAAGTTGCCTCCGATGTTATTCCACGTCAGAAGACCGCGCGAGTTGACTTTCAGGTGATCTTCGCTGGTTTTCGCTTCGGTGAAGTTTTCATTTGTCTTTATCGGTCTCTCGAGAATATTGCCAAAAAATCGAGTCTCGTTATTGTAAGAGAGAGGATGTCCATGACCGTTTCTTGAATTCTCCTCAAATCTTAGAAACGGATTCGCATTTTGCATGGGAAATTTCAGACTGTTTCCAAGATTTAGACCAGATTGCGAAACATTCGGAGAATGAAATCCGAAATAATTGGTCGAGCTATTCTTTGGCGAAAGGAATTCGCGAAAAGGATTCGCGGTCGTCGATGGATTTTCATTTCGAGGCGTAGTAGAATGATTCGGTTGACTCGAGGTTTTCGAAACTCTTTTCCCAATTCGAGTTCCTGCCTGACAGTCGACCAGATGGGCGTGATCGCATATCAAAGCCTCTTGACGAAATGCCGTCATCTCAGGACAGTAATACGAGAACTTATTACCCTGGTCATCGCAGTTGTGATAAGCCCTGCAATTCGAAGGAACGTCAGCGTAGTAACCCGTGAGACGCCCCATGCAGGTAAAGTTGGATTTAATTGGCTGCGGCGTCGTATTCTATAGACAGACGTTTGAAGAAAGAAGAAGAAGGCAAAAAAGGATTCTCAAATATTCACGCATAGTTGTATATGTATGTATATACACACTACTGGCAGAGGTCATTGCGGCAATTATACGCTCGCTCATTATTTCTACCTCTACGCATCAATAAGGAGCTAAGAAGCGTATTGTGTAATTCTAGATGTAGATACTATACATTGCCGCGAAAAAAATAACAGAGAACAAAAAACCAGCAATGAAATTGAATTGGCTATATTTCACTTCGAAGGTCTCACTAGAGAGCTATTCATCCGCATTCGCCTTGACTTCAACTTCATTAAAACCATCTAGTGACCGTCGAATCTTTTGACATGCGAGATTCGAGAAGTGTTGTAAGTTCTTGACAGATACAACGGATAATTGGCGGACAAATTCGGCGAATGTGAATTGAAATGAGATTTTGATGATATCGAAAGAATGAACAAAAAATCAAACAGATTTATAGTTATTGCATGAGAAAATTTGACCCAATCTGAAAATGAGGATCATCAAGCCATTGATGGATAAAATAATGATCATAAACAGAAATAGAAAGGTTATTCCTTAGTAGGATAAAACTGTACTTTCAAAATTCTTGGGTGCATATTTTTGACGATTTTTCATTCCTTCTCAATCTCTGAATCTAGTTTTGAAAATAGTTCTTCTGTTTCACAATTTTCCACGAGTTTCCGGAGCGACGATGGATACAAAAACCGATGAAAATTCGTTTCTGAACTGATTCTACCGTTCTCTCATCAACGAAGGTGATCACCAATTTTTTCAACCGAACTATGTAAATAGTATACAACAACATAAGAAAACAAAAACAGAAACGAATATGGTATAATCCACTCACGAAGAATTCCTGTGGTCTCACGTAAGATTGTAGAATGAATCCAAGCAATAAAAATAGTCGACCTTCGCGAGGCATTTCAAAAAAGCTGATTTCACAAATTGTTCTCTTCGCGTTTATGAAACAATCGAGCTCCAATACTATGCTCGGACTAAAATGAACCGGCGAACTCACGTCTATGCGATCCCAATGGCAACTACCAATTACATCAACTTAACTCTCACGTCTCTGTATCTGCATAGTAGGTGGGTATCGCGCTATCGTGGGACAATAAACAGGGAAGGCCTTTGCATGGCGTGGCTAGATGTGCCGAGTGAAAGTATAATACCAAGAACGATATATCAGACTAACAGGATATATCGGAATATGGATGATCCTGTACGAGGAGTTCCTACACTGCGACGCCGGCCGGCGCCTCCTACCTTTCTTTCGACAAGAGCGCGTTATATTATGGACGTTTCTTCTTATTATTATTATTATTATTATTATTATTAATGCGAGAAAAGATTTCGACGCATGTAACGATTCTTTTGTAAAAATGGCATGAGAGGAAGTACGCTATAATAGGGACCGCGGGGCCTCGAGTTGTAATGAGGGCTCGTGAACAGCCCTTGAACCCTGCTCGTCTTACGTTGCAGTATATAGATAGAGGCATATCTGATATCTTTCACCCGCATATTATACGACCGCGCATCTGTTTCGATTGGAAATATTGATTATTTGTCACCTTTCCCTCATATACTCGTCGCCGCGCCGGGGGCTTTTCGATGATACCTTATAGGTTCCTCTTCCGTGGAACGACTTCTCATAGAATAGTGAATACGTTATAATTCGAAGGGTTTTTATATAATCGTAAGCCTATTTCTATTTTCCAGCATCTTGTTCTCTCTTTTTCACTACTCTTTTGTCCTGATACGTAGATTCGGCAATTTTATCCCCTGATAGGTACAATACCTACAAAATGTTCAGACGGACGTGCATTATATTTCGTACGGAAATAAAATTCTCGCATCGAATTGTAAAAGTTTCTGCGGTTATGCTTGACATTACGAAACAATGAGTATAATATGGATGTAGTATAGTACGTTGCAGTACGTTGGTATTCGTATTCCATGCTCTGAAAGGTCACTGTATCTAGCATCCTTTACCCACCGAGCATTAGCTAGTTTGATCCGTTCATTTTACTCAATTCTGTAACGTGATACAATTTTGTTGTATGTACAGTCTCACGAATCGAGATACAATATACGTTATAAATACATCCTGAACTTGCGTACTTCCTCGTCGTAACGTTGTAACAACAATAGCGCTACAACTGGCTACAACTATTCGACCAAGTTGTGCGTATTATATTAGATTGGCTATTCTTTTTATTTCTTTATTCCCAGATGTAATTGGGTGTAGTAATTGGTTTTCTTCGATTATAACTCCATGGTATTAATCATATTTGAGCAAATTGCTAATTAATTATGAATGTCATTTCTAATTCACGATAATATGAATTGATTATAATCATTTCGTGGAGATTGTAGGTTCTTCCGCTACGCATATTCTTATTCCTCAATTCAAATTCAAATTCAAATTTTCAAATAAGATAATCGAACGATACGAATCGAGCTTCGAATGTTGAAGAATCGATAACAGTCAGTTGGGGCCGCCACCGGCCACAATGACAGTGGTGCGCAAGTGCTGACGTTGAGTGTAGAAAGGTATGCAATATGTGTTAGAAATCAGAAACCATAATAAACAATAAAGTTTATCAATATTTGAGGGATAAAAAACACAGAACAAAAAATGGACGTTGTACCTGGAACAGCGTCCCTTCTCGAAGAACTCGATAGTACGTTCTATTAAAAAAACAAAACACAAAAAAATGAAAAACCAAAGCCCAAATCAGAGTATAAAATTTTAGGTTACGTTTACACCTAACCTAAATCGTGGACGATATTAATATTTTGTGGATACCTAATTTCCGTTAATTTGATCCCCGTATACCCAATCAAATGATAGAATTATAGAAAAAGCAATACCAGGTGATAATTAATCTTATTTGAATATATTCATCTAGAAAAACTAATGGTATTGCTAAGAGATGGGAGAACACTTATCGGATATTTGAGAAGCGTCGATCAATTCGCTAACCTAGTTCTACACAGAACAATCGAAAGAATACACGTCGGAAAAGAATACGGTGATATTCCTAGAGGCGTTTTCATCGTTCGTGGAGAAAATGTCGTCCTTTTAGGAGAAATTGTAAGCAATTTTCATTATTTCACGATTTTCAAGTACTTATAGCTCAGCCTATTTTCTTGCGAATTTTTTCAATCGAAGTATTAGCCGAAAATTTGTTTTATCCAGCAATAATACTCTTAAAATAGCAACAAAACCTACAAAGTTTTTGAGGAAATTAAAGAGATGATTTTCAAAAGAACAAAAGAATCTCTGAGGCTGAAGATTACGGCGATGATGTAGGAAAATGACAAAATATAGTATTAACTGATAGTCGTCGGAAAACAGTTTCACTGTCGAAACAGCTGATATTATTCTTTCCTATTTTCTTGCGCTATTTGCTGAACATTTCAGTTCGAATCCACTTGATATAAAATGCGGATTCATTGTTATCATCGTTGCACAGGACAGAGAGAAGGAAAAGGATCTCGGATTATCCGAAGTATCAGTAGACGATATACTAGATGCTCAAAGAAGAGAGCAAGAATCGAAACAGGACCAAGAACGCCTAATGAGTAAAGCTTTGAAAGAACGAGGACTTTCTTATATGCCAGATTTAGGACATGACGATATGTTCTGACCCACGACAACAAGTTCATCATTTTCATCATCCGATTCGTCTCGCAAATCTGACTGAATGAAACTTCAGAGACACAAAAAAGATAAGAACATACCTAAATAAGCAAAAGAAAAGAAAGGACAATTAATTAAGACAATTGTTGTTATACTTCAGGCATTCGTTATTATTATCATTATTAATATATTATGAAAATATAAAAATTGGACCCAAACATAGATTTTTACAGCAGGAATAATTGTGTCGCATTTTTGTTTCTTTAGTTTCTATTTTATGGTTTTTTTTTTTTTTTTTTTTTTTTTCAATTTTCGATGATAAATTGAAGGTAGATTCCATCCAAGTTTTCCTCCACCTTCGCTTTCTCTGTTTCATTCGGTTAAAAATCTAAAATTTTCCCCTAAAAATCTTTATTTCTTTGTGAATAAAATCACAATACATATGTATTTGTTATAGGTATACCTATACTATAATTGCAGTCAATCAGTCGGTCAGTTTAGTTTAGTTTGAAACAATTTTCGGATTTTTCTTTATGTCAATTTTAATGACGTCTCATACCTTCGAATAATGCGCACCACTGATTTCATCTTTTAAATCTAATCTATGTTGATAAAGGAGCAAACAAAAAACCAAAAAACAAAAATTTCGTGTCATGTTGTATATAAATATCACGTAGCAATATAAATTTGCTATCCTAAATAATAAATCTTTGTGGAGTTCGTATCCATCAAAACCTTTGGATACGGAAAATGATTATCATGAATCAACCGAGATAGACCTCGCGACAAAAAAATAGTAAAAACAGCTGAATATTCAAAACCAAAAGCAAGGAAAAAAATGATAATAGATAAAAGAAAAATATATAATACATTCGTAAATATAAACAGAAAAGGTCTATCCATCGACTCTAATAATTATATCCCCCTAAAAATCGT
This sequence comes from Phymatocera aterrima, assembly GCA_963170745.1. NCBI lineage: Eukaryota > Metazoa > Arthropoda > Insecta > Hymenoptera > Tenthredinidae > Phymatocera > Phymatocera aterrima. Next base: position 22,452,446 of record OY720660.1, read on the forward strand.
TAAAAAGAAGTTTCTTGTAAAGTTTCCTTTGATTTAACTGGCTTCAGCATCGACTCGCTCAGCTGTTTATTTTTCATTGTTTGACACTTTAATCTGTTAGTAACAGTTTTGTCTAAAACAGATCTTTTAGAATCATTACGTTGTAAATCCGTTCCCCTTTTTCTTGGCGAATGATTATTAACGGCTTCTTCTATTTTCTCCATCGAATCATTTCCACTGTTTGTACTTCCAGAAGCTATACCCGATGTATCAGAACCCGGTTGATTACCATCTAAACAATGCAAAAGGCTATCTGAAAGCCTGTCCTCATTCAAAATATTTAGATCCGATTCGGACTGCTCAAAATCTCCGGTTCGTGAACTAAAACTCAAATCAACTGGACTCGCAGTTAGAACGCTTCTAGATAAAAGATATTCTCTAAAAGTGCTAGTTATCGAAGCACTACTTCCTTGCATAGCATGAAAACATTCCTCGTCAATTGAAGTCACAAAATTTCTGTCGTCGCCTCGATTCCCAACGTCGTTTTCTTTCTCTTCAATCTCAATATTGTTATCGGGGCTTTGTATTAAGTCATTATTCGTCATACTCTCTACTTTTTGAGACTCTTCTATTATAGATATGCAACTTTTTCTTCTTGGTAAATCCAGAGTTGATCTATGAATATTCGGACCGGATGCTCGGGGTGTCCAGCCACTGTTTAAAGATGCCAAATTGCATAAGTTAGACCCAGAGATCATCATCACTGGTTTTCTCGACCGAGGAGTCATCATAGTTTCCTGTTAAAATTTGTCGCTCCATTAATAACATAGGATGATCACTTTTATCACGGCAAGACAACATTGGGAGGATTCTTGTCATTCAAAATCAAAACCAACATATAAACAGTGAAAAATACATGCAGTTTAGCATTGCGGGCATAACGAGTACCTGGAATAACAAGATTAACAACGACAAAAAAGATATGAACATGCATACCTGCATAGCTTTGCTCATTTTTGTAGTACTCTGAGTAATCGGGCTCATGCTTTTATCGTGATTAGCGATCGGAGTCAGGAGGCACTCGTTACCGGCAGCAGTAGCGGCAGCTAAACTTTTTCTGAGTAAATTTTTAGCTGGTGTTGAAGTATGCGCTGTGTAGGTGTTCCAAAATTTGCTCATGGCGATTGGAGAATAACTGGACGTTAAAGATGTTGCGGTTTCTAGACTCTCTGACGAAACTGCCAATTTCAAATCGGGCATTGATTTTCTTGGGGAAAAAACCACCTCAATGTTTGATTTACGAGCCACAGGAAATACAGGATCCGAATTTTGTCTCAATAGATCACTTTCATTAGTTTCTGAGATGGTTTCCGACGGAAGAACTCCGGGCTCGCTCAGTTGTCGTGAAAATCTAACTTTCAAAGGCAAGTTTATATCCTGCAAACTGCGGGCCTTAGTTTGCGGCTTCTGCAGAAATTCTTTCTCCTCGGTTCGAAAGCTGTTCCTGAAAGAATTTTCTTCTATTCGTTCAGTCAATTCGTGTTTTTTGGTGTTTTCCGATGTTTCGACGCTGTTTCCTTCTTCGCTAATATTTACAAAATTAACAAGCACCACTTTTTTCTTTGTTTTATAATGCCCTAGGTGATTCGAAGTGTTCAGACTTCCCGTACTGCTGCTTATGAGCTTAACATGTAAAAGATTATCTCCTTCCAACGGCCCATAACTATCCATATTCAATTCGTCGTCCGATTTACTGAATAATGCTTTTGGCGGTAGTAGCGATTTTTCCAAACTCTGTTCAGCGGCACATGCAAATAAGCAAATTAATTCTCTTCAACATGTGACATACACGTGCGCAGACATTTGTTAGCACGAATAGCAGTCGGCAAAGCAAGACAATGATACATGGACAATGAAAAAAATATTAATAGTTTTCGTAATACATGCAATTAAGCATTCGATTGTTTATTTCTTCAAATGTGTAGGAAAAAGTTCATATTTACCGACGATAGGATGTTTTCCTCGCTACTAGACCTCGTGATATTGCATCCGATGTTTATATCTACAATTTTTTTATGCCCAAGTATTTTTTTTTGGAAAATATGTTTCTTTATGGAATCCCCGAGGCTTTTAGACCTCAAATTTTTCACCTGCCTAGGTGTACCCTGTCCGTTTTCTTTATTGAATTGTTTAACCAATCTCCTTTTCTTCGCCGACTCTGGCATCGCTTGTATGTGAGCATATAACTGTGCCAAAGCAGCTTGCGTATCTTGAGTCGAGTTTGCTTTTGCTGTTAGTTTATGATCTACAAAACTAAACACTGTGTGAGCAGTGCCAGTTGCATCAGAAGTAGATTCATTCAACTGAAAACAAGAAAATCAAGGAACTTATGTTTGGGAAAAGAATTCTTTTTTGTTGATTTGAGATAAAGATTAAATCAGAGAAATGCTAGAAAGCTGAGAGTGAAAATCTTACATCATTTTTTGTAGGACTAAGAAGCTTCCTTTCCTGTTCAACCCAATAAGCTCTAATATCGGTGGCTAACTTAGGTGGGATATCGAACATTTCGATTCCTTTTCTAATCATGAAAGCGACTAAACCAGACAAAGTCTGTGAATTGATGTGTAAAGCTTCCGGGGACAATTTTCTCGGGCATAACAAATGCGGTGTAAACAATGTGGCAAGACTATCGCAGTTCATTTTATTGCTATGCTCAAAGCTTGCCGTTTTGTTCAACAGTTTCAAAACATTTCGAAGTAAAATTCGATTTTCTGATGGTAATAAGAGAAGAAGTAACTGCAGAGACCTCAGCAGTCTACATTCGTTAGCTTTCATATCTCCGCACCAAAGTTCTGAAGAAAAAAAATGGCGAGAATGTTGAAAAAGCAAAAATTTTCATTTGTCTATTCATTCACTAGTCGAGAATTATACTTGTACTTGGGTATAAAATCTACAACAGACATTTGAATCCAATGAATTTACCAGCAATTTGACAGTGCGCCGGATAGTGTAGATCAGTTAATAACGGCTCAGGTAATTCTGCCAGAAAACTTTTCAGGACAGAAGCACAGTCGTGAATACTAAACCGGCCGTCTTCAAGGTCCAATGGAATTCCTTGGTACAATGCAGTTTTTAAGTCTTGTTGCCTGGTGAGTTTTCCAGTGCGTCGGAAAATGCCTTCCTGCACGAGGCCTGAAAGAAGACAAAAATTCGTAAGTCCTGATTGAATCAAATTTTTGTTCTTGGGATTTCTCTTATTCAATTATCCGCTCACTTTGTTCCATTGATAAGTACTCGATGAGTTGTTTGACCTGGTTAATACCCTCGTGAGATAGCGGCGCGCCTTCGATCACCCCTTTTTGGAGATTAATAGTAGACTTTGGTTTTTTTGAGAAGCTGATTAGGCCCCATTTTTTTAGTTTCGCTTTTCCTGTGACGCAGTCACTGCTGGAAGTAAGTTTTCATTGATTTACATGTATGCAATAATTATGAGGCTGAAGTTTGCGAGATTAGAGCACCAAACGGAAGCCTCGTGAAGAATTACTTAATACAAACAGTGCAGTGGTTCTTTTTAATTCTTTCTGTTTCTTCTTCTTTGCTCTCGTTCATCCCGTCACCGACCCATCACCCAGAAAATTGGAATTTGAAAGTGAGATTCCAACTAGAGATTTTGTAAATGTAACATGCGTACAAACCACAAACAACGAGAACGTTGAGGTCCTGGGTTTGGCGATGACGATACAAGACTTTTAGCTTCTCGCCATACACTACCAAACGCGTGCGTAACGCACTGACACGAAGGTGCACAATTGTTGGTAATACTCGTGTCTGAGGAACTATATTTCATACGTAGTTGAACATTTAATATCCGACACAAAAATACAAAATACACAAACAAATGAAAAACTAACTACGAACGCGTATGGCATAAGAAAACGAAGGAAACGGAATATATAAAAAAATAAATAAATGAATGAATAAACAAATTGCGAGACTTGAGGCAAAACAGAAAAATTGACAAATAAAAACGAAAATAAAACTACGAAACAAAAATACCATTTTACGATACTGTGTCATTAGATTATGTGGAAAACTTACTCTTCCGTATTCAAATCCAATTCGAAAGACAGGTGCATCCGTACAAGGGTATGAAATTGCTCAGAATTAACTCTCCGCATTCTTTGAGCAAGTTTCCCGTCAACACCTTCGTTGAAATCTTCCATTTTTCTGGTAATTTTGATGAAATTGATTAATTTCTCAATTATATCCCTTGTTTATTAACATTTTCGGTGTCTCGCGTAACGACAAAATAAGGAGGATTTGAAAAGAACTTATGTGTTGTTCACATACACACGTATGCAGAGACACATGTTTGTGTATGTAAGATCCCTCAAATGTGTCAACGGCGGTTATTTGGTTTGGGGTTAGGTTATACGTTGGATAGAATTTTTCTAGCGAGTTATTTTCCCGATAATGACATAGTGCGGACATTTTTTATCGACGTCGTATGGGAGAATTGTTCAGTTGACATTTTAGACACTTTGTTTTATCCTCGTGAATGGAAATTCGAATAATATTTTATATCCTTTTCAACCGCACCGAATAATATCAACTGATTTTCACATCTTGTGAACCATTCCGGTTTCCAAAGCAATAGATCGTCACGTGACCCCACTACCGACTCTTCTATTGGCTCAAAGAGCAGAAACCTGAAAAATGGCGCGACTGTTTTTTTCACGATTAGTTCTACGATTTGCCGCACTTTGCGCGAATCGCGCTGGCGGATTCAAACACATGAAATTACCAAACTTTGAATCTCATGCGCCGTTATTCTGATTCAATAGTATCATGAAAATTGTCACACGCTGCGGCGTCGACACGGGAATTTATAATTTCCTACTTTTTAGAAAGTTCGGTCACACCAATCAATAAATTTTTTCAGAATTTCGAGCTTAATTCCAGCCCGAAAAAAATGGAACTTTTTCTGAGCCGTTTGAAACTGAAATACGCTTCGAAAAACATGCACTTGACTGATTCCGTTTAGTTTATTAGACTCAAATTGAATTATCAAACCAGATTAAAATATCATGCCTACTATATCACAACAAACTATGAAATTAGAATTTTATCCGTTATTCGGTTGAGAAACACTAGAACATCGAATTATTCACATAAAATTGTGTGCGAAAATATCAACCCTTCACCAATGAAAGAACGAATATCTTCATATATCCTACAATAAAAGAAAGATGTGCCCACCTATAATCAATATCCCAAACGAATACACATTGCAGAAGTTTAGAATTTGCTCGGAAAATGTAAACCACTTATTCATTTATTCGCGACATTCTTCGACCTTGTGTGCTGATCTTTTACAATCTGTTTTTGCCGGGTTTCATGCTCATCTAATCAGATAGTTGGTATAATTAAATCGAGTCACCTTGGCATCGATCCTTTTATACCTGCATTCGCGAATAAGACATCAAGATATACCTAAATTGTGTGTTTCTAGAATGTTTATCCGAAGGGTATAACATATAATAGCTGGGAGTTCATTTTCTTGATCCCCGGTGGTAAATGCCGGGACGTTTTTTTCTCTCGGAGGATTTCCTCGTGTAGACAAAAAGCCCATGAGTAGTATGAGCCTCTTGAATTTGCCAGGATGTTCCCGATAGAGGAGCGAATTACTATTTTGATGGTGTTTACGAGCACTTTACGTTGAACGGTGGCGAATGGAGACAAGAGGTACAAGAGGACGGGAGATAACGACCGCCGATTACGGACGATGACTCTTTTCCCCTCTCTGTTCCTTATTTTTCCCTTTTTCTCTCCTTTCTCTTCTTTCTTATTAGCCTATTCCCGCGAAGGATGTCTGCCAGTTCTCCCTCCGCACATAGGTATACACATTTGTCTGCGAGAAACTAGAAAATGAGGAATACCTACTATTATTATTTTCCCGCCCGTAGGTATATATCTACGATATGAAACGCGGATCGTAAAACAGGGGGATCTTGTGTCCAGCTTGTGATGAATCGTCAAGCTCAAGCGGGACGTCCGAATTTCTATCCATCATCCTCCTCACGCTTCTTTTTCCAAAGGATTCACCTTTGAATATATGTAACAAAATTTTTCACTGTCGTGCGTTTATAAATCCAAATATGGATATATTCATGCACAGAATTCTGTTGTCTGAGGTCCGATGAGGAACGCTCCGTTATTTTCTGTCGTAGCATAACTAGAGTTTCAATTGCCGTGGAAATCGTGTTCCGAGTGTACAATCGCATGAATTTATTCCAAACACAGAACGCGTGAAATTCAAATGGTTTTATAAACCGCAGGTCTGAGAGATTTATAGTGATAATTAATGAGGATTTCGCGGCCTTTGAACTCGTTGAAACTGTTAGCCAGGACCTTTAATGGCGAGAACGAGCGGCTAATTGAGTGGAATGATTGAAAGCCGTTTGGATTTACGATGCAACCGTGTCGAACCATTGACTGGGTCAATTAAGATAATTAGAATTGAAGTTCGAACTTGAAAACGGAGTCTCAGAGGTAAGACGATAAGCTCTTTTTAAATGGTGTTTAAAATTTGAACGAAAAAAGTTCCCCGCGATCGCGGGGAGCTATTATAATAACGATTTATGAATTTATGCATCGGTGGGCTTCCCTTTCGGCCTCGGCATTAGTAATTATAAGGCAATTAAGGACCCCCTAACCACTGATCACTTATACCCAATCAATATTTTCAATTCAACAGTTCCGAAAAAATCGGAAGAGAGAACAATGATTGATTTGTGTATACCTATACAATCTTTGATTCTTGGCACCATGAGGCATCGGTCAGACGTGATAGCAATCGAGCTCTGTTCTTGTGATAATCGGCGTAGTGACGAGTAATTTCATAATCATAAGGAAGAAGTGAAGTATTCTGAGGTAAAAGTTTCTATCCACGAGTGTTTTACGTTGTTACTAAACGGGACTGAAGAAGCTATCGCAATGAAACAGCGTGAACGACGCCATGCCTATGCATCTTGTTTTGCCAGAACGAGTGAGCATGCCTTCATATCTTTACACAGATACGATCGGCCATCGTACGCAGCAGCCTAGTCTGCTATCCCGCCGAGATAACACCACGTCGTGGCTTAGCGCATCTAAAAATACTAAGTCCAAGTATACAATTTGGAAATAGTAGTTGGTGCAGATTTTGGAACATGGAGCTTTGGACAATGTTGTTGGCGTTGATATGCGGCGCGGGCGTTTACTTATTTCTTACACGGAATCACAATTGCTTCAAACAGCTGGAAATACCGTTCGTGAAACCAATCCCGATATTCGGCAACGACGGTGAAATAATGTTGCAGCTGAAGCTAGCGCCCAAGGTGATCCAAAAGCTGTACGACTGTCACTCGGACGCAAAATATGTTGGATTTTACGAGTTTTCGCCGCTAATTATTTTACTGAAAGATCCAGAACTGGTGAAGTCCGTTGGGATAAAGAATTTCGACAGTTTTTCAAACCACAAACTGTTCGCAGATTCCGCGGAAGATCAGTTCTTCGATCAAGTTTTGTTTGCGTTGAAAGACGACGCGCGGAGAGACGTGCATTCAGTTTTTGAGCCCGTCTTTCACCTCCAACAAGATGAAAATCATGTTCAAAACATTGTCAAAATGCGCTGTGGAGGCTGCCGATCATTTGGCCAAGCTAGTCCCTCAACCTGAAGAATTGGACGTGAAGGATACCTTCGGAAAATACGCTCTCGACGTTATTGCATCCGTGGCTTTCGGGCTGGACGTAAATTCCATGAAAGACAGCGATAGCGAATTTTATCGGATTGTAAAGTCTGTGACGAATTTCTCCCGCTCGGTGATGATCAGGTTTATGATCTTGAAGAATCTTCCGTGGCTCGCCAAGCTGTTCCGAATAACACTTTTCGATCGCAAGGCTCTGGACTTTTTTAGGAATGTAATTGAAGCGACGGTCGCCTGCACTGGGGATGCGGAAGGAATAGTGAGGCCTGACATGGTACAATTGACGATGCAAGCCAGAGAGAGAAAGGAGAAGGCCGTTTCGACCACCGCTAATATTACTGCGCAAGCTTTTAGCTTTCTCTTTGCGGGATTGGAGAGTCCAGCGACAACGATGAGCTTTGTTGCCCATCTGCTCACGCTGAATCCCGATGTTCGGAGGAAGTTGCAGGCGGAAATTGATCGCGCGATGAAAAAAAGTGAAGTTCCCGGTGAACTTTCCTACGAAGATCTTCACGCGATGGAATATCTCGATGCTGTCGTCAACGAAACGTTAAGACTATTTCCTCCTAATCCAGCTTTGGACAGAGTTGCATCGAAGAGTTTTACTCTTCCTCCGGCATTACCCGGCCTCGAGCCGCTGCAGATCGAACACGGCCAAGGTATTTCTATACCCGTTCACAGTTTTCATCGTGACCCAAAGTATTTTCCGAAACCGGAAAAATTCGATCCACAAAGATTCACCGGGGATAACACATCGAAGATATCTTCCCTGACGTATATCCCCTTCGGGATCGGGCCCAGGAGTTGTATCGCCGATCGCCTCGCTCTCGCGGAAGTCAAGCTCCTTTTTGTCCATTTACTAGCGAAATGCGACCTCTTACCAACGGCCAAAACTGAATAAGAGATTAAGCTGGAAAAATCGAGCGCTTTCGCCGCCGTCAAAGATGGATTTTGGCTCAAAGTTGAACCCAGGAAGAAACGGAGATGCATTGTATTATGACCGAATACCTGACGGTGAAATATTGAGCGATTTTTGACACGATCACACACCACATTGCGAACGAGAAAGGTGGCGGAATCTGTTGCTAATGAAAGTTCAAATAGTATTAGAAATCGCTGATTTTCTCCATAATCCCGAACAGAATCGTTATTGGCGAAAATTTCATTTTACCGGTGATCATTACGAGCGAAATAATTGTTTCGACAAGGGTCAATATCGATGGACGCGGAGGCGAGAAACGAAACCCTGAAAACCTTCCATACGAATTTCGGGGGATGAAACAGTGTTCTGATCAAATATATTCCCTAGTATTTGTGATAATACATATTTGAGTAAGTTTGGGAACTGCTGCCTGTAGCGGAGAAAAGTCAGCCTAAACTTCGAGGGTGTAAATATAATTCTGAGATCCACGTAGGTACAACTTCTGAATCCGATTCGCAGAGAGTTATACGACGTCAAATGGCCGAATATATGTATACATCAACTTATATCAGCAGAGCTAAGTATACGTCTACGTAATTTTATATTGAATTTTTGCCCACGTTTTTCCTCCACCTTGCCGCAGAAGCGAGGACGTCGGGACACTAAGTGAAACGGCAATACCTGCTCGCGATCACTTATTGCGGAAGAAGAGTTTGAAGATTTCCTTTTTTCTCTAAACTCAATACGAGGGACGGGACACGGTATTCAAATTAAAAGTTATCGATTCAATCGCATTGGTTCCTGTGAACTCAGCTATCGGACTTCCATGTTTAATCTTTAACAAAATTCTGTATCTACCCTGCACTTTCATCCCCGGGAACAAAATTTCCGCCGAAGAATTTGTCCCGTGAATGCATATATCTACTGAAAAATGAGAGAGAAATATTGAGAAAAACAATGCAGAGACACAAATCCCGGAGAAACGTACATTTTGCCACATTATTTTAGCTTGGAGTTTGATAAATCACTTCGAACATCCCTTCGGCTGGACACCGGACGAAACTCGCATGATGGAAGATCAATCAGTCCACTCATTTCAGGAAACAATCACAGGGGTGTAAAAGAACGACGAGCTGGAAAGGAGAACAAAAAACCGGGGTGAAGTGGAGGAAGAGGAGGAGGAGGAGGAGGAGGAAAAGTGATTCCGGTTAAAAGCGATGTGAAATTGTGGAGATTAAAGAGACCGGAAGTTGGCGGAAAATCGACGGAAGACATTCTTTATTTTGAGACGCTTTTATAACGTCGATCGGCCGGTTCCAAAAGCGGGAAGATGACGCCGATCCTGAGTATATACATTTAACAGGTGCCAAAGATTTGCAAAATAATACGACGCGGACATTGGATCGTAGCGAAATTAGATTTATATGACTTTTAGTCTCCATCATGTGGCAGAATTGAAACTGGAATGACGATTCCATATAACGAAAGACGACTGGGACGGTTCGCTTCAATAAAATAAAAGTTATGTGCAACTGCGGCGCGACCATAGCCAGAATCTTGAATGATTTATCACACCGGATATACATACATATATTTTCACTTCTTCTCCATACATATCGCCCTGTATCATATGTATGTATGTACATACTTCACATACACTGTATGTATTTGCGGTGGAGCGACTCTGTTCTCGGGAAACCGGCGAAACTTTTCCTCCGAGTAAAACTGCGTTCCCTTATGGAAAATCAAAAATATATTGGTATAATGTGAAACAACACGAAGATGAAAAAGTAGAAGTAGTATACCTAACATGCAGCCTTCCTCCAGCTCGATATCTTGGTTTCAAGGCACCCAGCTATAAGTTATCGTCTTTTTCCTGCTCTTCCTCTTCACCGTTAAAGAACACTCCGCTTTCTCTCGAGTTACAATAATGCTGTAAAAACGAAAGTAAAACAAAGAAAAGAAAAACGGAAAAACGAAATTCAAGAAATAAAAAAGAGTGTAGCTCGATATACAATTTTACAGTTTTATTATACAGTGTTGATGCACTCCGCATTCCCCCGGGGTGATTCCGCTATTTTTATTATATCGCTTCGAGTGTCTTTATATGTATAAAAATTGAGAAAAAAATCATCACGTACCTCATGTATTACCTCCGTAGGTATACCTCCATATACTATATATACCTCTGCTAGCTATAGATATTGGATGTTGAAATAGCACAGGTGACCATATAACTTGCCTGTCGCTGCAATTCTTTATTTCGATTTTACATCTTTCTTCGTATTCTTTGTCCGTCTCCTTTTTTCTTCTGCATTTGTGAATAAGGAACTGTAACATCTATGTATATACATAGTTCTAAAAATCTTGTATATATATATATATATATATATTGTTTCAAGGTATGTCGATATAGCAGTGCTTGTTCATATAATGTCATGTAACAGATGTAATCACATCAATGAATTATTTGATTGATTTATTGAAATTTTATCAGCGTCAGAGCACACACGCTGCACATGCATACGTCTATACACCAGATGTGTGGGCAATGTAGCATTAGACAATACGTCATCGCCAATTACAATATCTTTTTTTATCAGGATGGTGAATATAATAATTATCTTCGAAGTGAGTGAGAACCGAAAAACGACGAAGAAAAAATAAACCCCTCCCAAGCGAATTTTGGAAACGTGAATATAATCCGAACACGTTGATGATCAGCCCGGGCGATCTTCTTTTCAGAATCTAGAAGAATACGGATTTTTCCGTTCCATTTTTAAATTGAAAAAAGCCTTCTCGTGAACTTGGATTGAGACGAATACTTTCACGTACGATCTCAATTCTTTCATCCCGGACAGGGACTTTTTCCAAACTCATTGTATTCGAACACCGATCGTTTCTCACAATCAGTAATGCGAAAAGATTTTTCGGATTTCAGAGGCCATCGGTGTCGCCGCCGGCGATCTAACCTAGCTAACATAGGGAATATTCATTTTTCATCAAATATGATCAATGTTTTGAACAAGTGAAATACTCAGCCACTTCCTGCCATCGTGTTCAATGAGTTCTGGAAGCTTAATCGGAATCGATCGAGTCGCTTGCGGAAATTTGCGATTCTCGTTTTCGAAACGGTTATTTCTGTGTACATATATTTAACCATAGCGAGTCCTAGAATCCTAGTTTATTTTTTGGAGTCACCTTGATGCGCGCGTGTAGGCAGTTTCAAATGCGAGTATAATTCATAATATATATGTATACCTGCGTTGAGAGTTACGCGGATATTTTTATATACATATACATATACACGTATTCATCTTTCCAAATTTGATCATATTATGTTTCATGTTTTACGCTTAATGCAGAACGAGATTTTTACACAGGAATAATAAATAGCTTGACACCATATTTCTTTTTTTTCTTTTTTTCAAACGTAACATGTTTGGTGAGAACAAAATGATAGGTTAAAAAAATTATATAATTATAAAAATTCGATAATATTATGCGTTATAATAAAACATAATTATATTATAACGTCGAGATATTTAGTCGTGAATCGCCGATCAATCGCGAAGATTATCTAACGAATGGTAGGAAAAAAAGAAACGAAACAACAAACAGGTAATAAAGGGAAAGGGAAATGAAAAGGAACAAATTCCGTTCGAAAATCTAAATTTCAGAATTTATTGTTCCAATTAGAGTAATATCTATAGATATACCTATCATTAATTTCTATCTACCGATCAATTATTTGCAATTATTATTTTACTATACATAATAATCACCGATCATTTGTTGTATTTTCTTTCCGTTTTATTGTTTTCCGGAGCTTTCCTCCGGCTAGCAGAAACTTCCGTGGCCGACGATAACAATTTTCCATAATTATACACTTATATAGTCATAGTAACAATTATATGCATAGTAACAATCGAATCGTTTGATCGTCGTAAAGTCTTACTCATTCAATAGATATAGGTATATGTGTTACATAGTTATAGATTCGCACGATTCAAATTTACTAATAATAATATTATTATAGTATAGGTATACAATGTACATACACACATACGCGTATATACCGTACAGGTACTTAATACATATAAATTTGTAACAAAAATTTGTTATTTATCTAATAATTTAATATAATTATATTATATAATTTAGAGAATTATACCTGCATCTAGCGAGCTCGCGCTTCTATGCACTCGATTTTCACTCTTAAATCATTCGTTTACAATAATAATATTGATAATTAATGTTTCAACGTCTTTCACGAATCCCGAAAATCAATTTCCATCGAAAAGTATGAATAAAAATAGTATTTTTCGCGAACACGTTTCGGCGTCGAAACGGCTGACGTCATTGCCCAATGACGAAACAATAGATAGATAGAGTAAATTACGAAAATAAAGGAGGAAAAATCTCGACTTACTTGTCATACCTGAAGCCTAACGGAGCAATAATCTGCTTCAAATCTCTCCAAAGGGAATAGCGTACAATTCATATTCACACCCATCATTTCGTTATACGTATACTTTAAGGGTGGGAGTATTCAAAATACGACGAATTAGGTAATTTGACAATTTTTTCCTCGTCTTGGTGGCTTTTCGTGTTCGATTTTTTTCTCATATGATCGATCGAAACTCAGAAATGTTGGCGGTAAAAATTTTCAAATTTGTAAGAATTTGAAAATCTATGTATACCTACCATAAATATTCATGTAATATGATCAAACTGCAGTCAAGACACTTCATATGTGTAGATATAATTGTGTATGAATAATAACTATTAGGTACATACATACATATATACATACACTTATGTATAAATGAAATGCCAAATGGCAGTGTATTGACACATTATTTTTGTTGCGTTTCTCGGGGAACGGTATTTTCGAAATTGTACCAGTACATCTGACAGCATGGGTGCGATTATTCTCTCGAAAAATTTCTCGAACAAACTGAAAAAGCTCTGAAATAATCTGCACAATTTTTCACAAGCTTCGACTATAGGTATAGGTACCTCCGTGAAAATAAGAATATCGAGACTGGAACACTTTTCAAAGAGAACGGAAAAGATCATTCTTATAGATTTCTCAGAGTTGATCACAAAAATGTTGACAAATTTTCCATAAATATGGTAAAAGAATAACTTTCTGGTGTGCGTGTGTGTCTTTTTTTTCTTCGTCGAGAATTCAATTCCGTTCGATGAACTTCGATCTCGAAATTTTGTGTGGAATAATTTACACTATTTTAGCTAAAAATGTCTCAACGCTTTACGATAAACTCAATAAAAAATCTACAAAATAGTTTTTCTCGATTCTAGAATTTTCACTCTGATCCTATGAAATTCTGTATAAATTATTTCCGAAATCACTGATCGTAGCTGCACTCGCGCCAAGTGTTCGTATTTCGTATATATCTCTCCGGCGATGACAATTATCGGGTTATCAACATCTTTCGACCGAGTTTCCTCAGACTTTTTTCATTTTTGACACGTTTTTCGAAAGATATTTCAGAGATTCGTAATCGGAAATATATTTTCACCTCATTATATGGATTATATAGTGTATTGTGTAGGTATAATACACGCGGAACAACTGCAATAGGCTATGAGAAAATCTATACGCAACTGTGGCATGAATATAGTAACGTATAGTCGATTTGGTCCATCACTTATCTCATATGAATAAACTTCATACACTTCGTCGATCACTATTCACTATTATAGTTATACCAGTTTTTGATTCAAATTCAATTTTTCTTTTCCTCATTAATTTTGATAATAATTATACGTATCAACTCTCCTTGCATTCGAGTTGTACATAGATACGTTATACATACCGAAATCCATGTACTTCCAATTATTTATACTCTAGTATTATATAATATATAGTCGAATATAGGTACATATTCTATCAAGTGGTTAGAAATTAAAGAAAATCCATAAGACCGTGGATTTGTTTCGAAAGATTTGTTTTTTCCTTTCCAAATTTTTATTATCATACAATCGATTCGAGTAATTAACTACAACATAGTTCAATAATGCTATATATATTTTAAAATGTACGTTATTGATTTATTGACTTTTTACGTAATATATTTGTATTATAAATTGTGTATGGTATGGTATTGTTTAGTATACATAGTTGATATTTATGTACATACATACATAATATAGTTAATATATTACCGAGATTACACCGTATCGTAGAATAGGTACAATAATTTATTATCGTTTGGCAATTCGCGGCAATCGAAAACCGGTATACCGCGATTGCAGCATTATATCGAATACAGGCAGATACCTATAATGCATTTTGATATCTATCAAATGTTTTTTGCCACCGATGATTTTGATTGGCGCAAAAGTAGAAGAAGAAGAAGAAGAAAAAACAGTATGCAGAATTCAGAAAGAAATTTGGTCACTATTCAGTTTGGATAGAAAAAATTGGCATACAACTTCTCAAACTTGTCGTTTTTCAAGATTTTGAAGTTTTATTTTCATTTTTTGCCCGTAATTTTTCATTTATACATAGCGATTAGGTAAAAGTTTTCATACCTACCTAAAGTCATACATATATATGTACGAGTCTCGGTTCGACCCAAACTCGAGAACGATCATTACGCCGTTATAGTTATTTCGTAATCGAAAAATGATGAATCAGTCACAGTCAAAAACGGTTTTCAATAAATCAGGTAAGCTCTCGAAGCTGCAGAATGTGAAATGCGAGGGAGTAGGATGAACGGTTCGAGGTGAATTGATCGGTTCTCTCGTCTCCCGCGAAGGCCTCGAACTTTCCTGCGAGATTGCGTGGTTGGAACGAGGTCGAAGTCGACGATGACGATCTCGACCGCGATGACAGGAATTTGAATTTGAATTTGAAGTTGAATTTGAATTTGAATTCGAATTTAAACGAGCTTCGTCGTTAGTTAAGAACGGATGTTCCGCCGCCACGCAGTACTAACTGCATTGATCAGGGGATGATGGCTCGTCCTCTGTCTGCGTGGCGACGTTCCTCACTCACGTGGGGCTTTCTCTACCTCCGGCGACGCCGACGCCGACGCCGACACCGATTCCTCCGCAGGATGTACCCGTCTCCCACGGTAGAGGCGGAGGCGTCGTTGCCAATGAGAGGGAGGAACATCGAGCCATCGAACATCTCTCCATTGAGCACCTCTCTATGCCTGTAACGAACAAGACTCGACAACCGTCTACTTCCGCAATACTTGACACCGAAGTGTCAACCTCCTCGGACGACATGCGAGGTACTAGTTTCAAATTCGCCGCAGTTTTCTTCTAATTATTACAAATCTTCATTCATTTTTCATACTTTGCCACGGCCATAAGATGACGAAGGGACGAGGATATTCGTACTGCCGAATCTAGCGCGCAGTCTTCGCGATGCTAGTATAATGCTTCGAGTAGATGCGATCGATTGAAGATAAAGAGCGCGGGAAGCTGAGAAAATAATTCATACCGATTTTCGCGTCGCCTGCACCAACTTCGGAGCATCAGTGTATCTAAATTTGAATTAGACGGGAAAAGAACAACGGGCGAAGAGTCGAGTAGCATCGGGGAAATCCCTTTCTAACTGCTACACTGCAGAGGAAAAGTTCGCGAGGGGCTACCGCACCGGTGCTTGCGTTATACCCAATTACTCTCGAATTTAGCGTATATTCTCAATTGATTATTGTGCCATGATATATTATATAGACAGTGTACGCGACGCATATTCGTCACTAGTCTCAACGACGCGGTTCTTTAAAGTTTATCTCTATCCGCGGAGAAGGTTTTCTGTGCTCTCATGTTCTTCTTCTCCGATTTGAAAGATGGAAAAAACAATTTTATCGCGCTCCGAACTTTCGTTACTTTGAGTATCTATGGTATAGCGTGTAGCACATACAACGGATCCAACTATTCGCAAACAAAGGGTCGTCGTTCGGCCATAAAAACTATATGACCTGCATTTATATTTATCTTTTCATATCATTCTCCTCATACGATACACGTGTATGTATGTATACCGTATGCAATGGTGAAAAAATCTATCGGCTATCTGTTTCGAATCAAAATTTCGTCATCTCTTTGGGTTTTTTTTTCGTAGATTTTTAGTTTTCTTTCCAATTTCTTTTCTCTCTTTATCCCTAACACGACGGCGTTGATCATTGTTCAAATATTCGAATAGAACGTTAGTGGAGAAGTAGCTGTGGATTTTCTCACCTGACAAATCCAAACCTCCGATACTACAAATGTCTAAGCCTCCGGTACTTGTTGCACAACAGTGCTGTTTCGGACCTAAAGGTTTTGGTCTGCACAAGATCTGGCAACAAGAAGATCGAGATGATCAAATTATGAACAGGAAATTATATACATGATTAGTGAGGAGTTTTTTCCTGATTGAGAAACATGAGTTATTCATCTTTTTATAAATTTTTGGCCAAAGAACGATCATGCCGCGATATGAATCACGTGAGCCTCTTTTGGGACGTGGATTTTGAATGAAACTGATCCGAAAATCGTTTTCGAGGGATTCAAAATTCCGGAAAATCGGTTCTTGTCAGTCTTTAATTTTTGGGCTGGAATCAATACAGAGACTCGTCACGTTCGTGAGTTGAAAAATTTGTCCAATTGCAAAACTTTTTGATGTAGACGGCAATAAGAAAAAAACCAAATTCAAGTCTCCCATTGAAGTTTATTTCTATCCAACTGTATTCAGTTGGTACGTAGTTTTCTCCGGCTCGTAACGATTTTCTATGTCGGTCAAGTCTGCCTGCTGCAGGAAGGAAGAACTTGATTGGACTTTTGTTTCGGAAAGTAACGCGCGGCCGTAGTACATACGTGTGAGAAACAGGAAAAAACGGTACTTTAGAAAATTGAACTGGAAGTAAAATCGCCTCTTGGGACTCGGGGAATAATTGTTTGCCACGACAAGAACCGAATCGTTCATAAACCTGGAAATAAATTGTAAATTTATGTGCCGGGAGGTCTTTGAATGATTCACCTTCGTGTATAGTAGCTCCTTGGAGATCCGCCGGAAGTGATTGTTCAACAACCAGTAGAGAAAAGGGTTCCAAAAGCTGTTTGAGAGGGCGAGCCACGTGGCTAGGAAATCTAGAAACGGTGGCGGTTTACTTCCGGTACAAGCCGCGACCACTTCCTGAATCGTCCACGGAGTAACCATCACAATGAAGCCCAAACTCATCGCAGCCATTGTCCGAGATGCGGAAGTGGACAAGCGTCGTTCGTTGGCAACTAGCTGAAAGCAGAAAATCATCCAAAAATTGAATATGCTCAAGCCCCCGAACTGTTGCCTCGTGGATAACGAAGAGAACTTATTCAGAGGAATTTAATCGATGATCTATTCATTTTCAATAAGGATTCGCGGATTTTGTTCCGGAAGTTCTTCTTCCTTTGCAATTTCACCGGTTTTTTATTCTCACATAGAGCTTTTCGGTGCCTCGTTACATCTCATCCCTGCGGCTTTATCATAAACGCGTAAATTAATCGTTAACGATCAAAATTCCTCCGGGGCAAAAGAAAGAGAAGGGGAGTGAGGGCCGAGAAGATGAAAGGAAAGAGGAATCTCCCCCCCCCCCCTGCCCCCCCAGGTGCTTTTAATACTTTCATAACGAAACCCTGCAGGGTAATGACGAGTCTGCTATTGTGTGTTAAAATTCGAGCTAAACAGAAACTGATTTAACTAGAAGCTAATTACTCGAGGTAACCGAGCTTTAACGCCTCCGAAGCAGACAGGGAGGGGAGGGGCTGAGGGAAATCTCTTCGGCGTGAAAAAGCTGCGAAAGTAGGATTATACGTAACTGTTCTCGTCGAGCGAATTGTGAAACGCGAACGGTGAAAGCTCTCGCCTGCAACGCTATAAGGATTAATGGCCTGGACCAAGTTCTCCCCTTTCCTTCGCTGCCACCCCCCCACTTCCCGCCCTCAACAACCTCAAAATCTCTTCGTCATCTGGCGAAAGTCTCCCTTCTTCAGAAGAGCTTTTCTGGATTTCGTCGTTACCGCGGATTTAACACGACTTTTCGCACCGAGTAAACGACGAAATGTGTGTTTTAGGTGTTACGATATAATTGAAGAGAAGCTCCCGAGCGACATCGTCGTCATTGCTATCTTCTTCGGGTATTACATCGAAACTCCCGACTCTCGGAGCATCGGCGGGTTCGACTAAGTAACTTCAAAGAAAACCCTTGAATTTCGGGGCAAGTATACGATGAATTAGCCCCCCGAGCTCGAACAATTTGGAGAAAACAGAAACCGCAGAATTTTGTTAAACTTGGTGGTAATAGGTGTGTTTACGTGTAAGAGATGTTCCGAAGGTGAACTTTTGGGGTGGTTTAATCAGGGGCTGTTGTTACCGTGGATTCCACCCCTCCGGGCAATATAGCGAGTCGTCGTAGGTACCAGCCGGGTATCAAGTATCGGCGTGTAACGTGGAGAAGTAAGCAGACTTGGGGTCGTCAGGAAAACGTTTATCTTGAATTCAAACATGAAAATTCGCCATTAGCATACGCGGGGGGGCTACGGGGCGGGAGGGTATGAATGCGCAAGACAAACTACCGAACCAGCATTAGCATGGAAGCGATTTATCGCCCAAACTTCCCCGATACTATAGACTAGACGGGGTCCAACCGCAGTCGTCCATTTTATATTTCATATTTTATATTCTGTATGTTTCCTCGTTATAATGCGCGTTCTTGGCTCAAGAGACGAAAGTTTCCAACCTTGACCCGGCATTTCGAAAATTCGAAATTTCCCCGAAACACCAAAAAGGTCTCGGCAATTCTGACCTCCGCTGTTACATTTTCAACCTCGTTGACAAAATAATTTGTGACGAAAATTGACGAAAAATATTACCCACCGCGAAGATTTTTTATGCCAACAAATATTAGCGACGGTATTTGTCATCGCGAACTTGTCTCACGTGAATATTACTGGAGCGGTAGAACTGAAATGCGAATGAACCATCGGACTTCAAGGAGGTTGAAAATGTTTTATTGTCGTATAGTTCGGGTATATTCTCTGTGCGATACTCCTTCGCCTCGGTTGAGACGAAGCACGGCCGTAGATATAGTATATCCTCGAGGACCGTTATTCCACCCTCGTTACACCCCCCGAAGGGAGAGGCGGGAAATTTCAAATGACCTGTTAGGCCTTTCATTAAATTCTCAGTTCCGTCCGGAATCACGTTCGTTATTATCTTTTTTGCCATTACCCTCTGTTCTAGGAGCCTCTGACTCAAACTTCGATTCCAGCTCCAGCCCCAACCCCCAGTCCAATGATTTCTTCATCCTTTTATTCGATTTTACCTTCTCAGTACTGTGAATCAAGACTTTATTTCTCCAACGACGCCTCCGACAACTCGCCTCTGAAATTTCAGCCCTGCTTCGCCAATATCTCGTTAACTTCACATTATTAAACTCCAACGAGCGACGCGATATCATACACCATCAACGAAAGATATTAAAGGTTAGCCATGGTTAAGTAATTCATTTTTTCCTCTGTATTGTATCCTGAATCTCTGGAGGAACTTCGTTCGAACCAAACAAAAAAAAAAAAAAAAAAAAACCAAAGAAGAAACTGTTCCGGTTTCGTTTAAAAAATTTTTTTGTTTGTTTTTTCTCACTTTTTATCCCGTACCCGAGCCGAGGCTTTATGGAGACTGATATTTTATCGATCTCAATAATTGAGAAACCGTTCAGAGGTTGCGGAATGGTTTTCATTCGTTCATTTTTTTTTTTTTTATCTTTCACTCGTTTACGTACGAATCATCAACCGAAAATGTATATCTCGCGCATCAATGTACACATCTTATACTAGTACGGAAAGACGAACGAACATTTTTCAGGCTTCTTGTGACCGAATGTTACACATTTCGTACCAGCTCTCAAGCGCGCTAGAATTTATACGACGATGTTTTATAAATTGAAGCAGGGTATTGGCCAGCGAGCCAAAAATGAGATCACTAAAATTTGGAATTGGGGTTAATGCGTGCGCTTTTGAGGTCGGAGTGCTGCGAGACGTCGACGACGCGACTTGGACTTGGAAAAAAAAAATAAAGTTGTGAAGATTCCGTGCGAATGACTCGCTCGGCAGTTACCGCGGGGGTCGGAGAAAACAGGAAAGGGATGAGAGACGAAGCAAAAAAAGAAAAAGAAAAGCAAAAGAAACGAGAAGAGAAGAGAAGAGGGGGCAAAAAGAGAAAAAGAGGGATGAAAAAAGATCGAGGATTAGGAAAACGGATGTTCAATATGCTGCGCCATGCTCGATTCCCCGAGTAGAAGAGCAACATTCCGCTCTCTCATCTCGGGTACATTTGTAGCGCCCTGCAAGCTACATCTTGGATAGTAGCTTCCATTTGAAGAAGCTTGCATAGATCGATCACCGTGCACGTTAGGAGTACATAGATAGATAACCATGCACGGTCGCTTAGAGAAATGGTAAATGGGACAGGTTTATGTCTTCATTTCGCCGCTCTCCTATTCGACTCAATCTTATTCTCATTCATTTCTGCGTTCCTCAGTTGGAAACACGGAAAAACAGGATCCTAAGAACGGAGGCGATTCCTGGCGGCAGAGAGCTGACGGAAAAACTTGGCAATTCCATGTTCGACAGAAATCGTCGCGGGATAAACAATACGCGGAGAAATAAATATTGTATTCGATCATACGAGCGCGATGAGGAGCCGTTCATGTTGCAAGCTTCGCATACGCGCTAGGAAACAGCTCGATATGTATTTTGTCGTTACTTTGTTCAACCCGCACTATCCTTTTCTCGCTTTTCACTTCATTGGCCGCTGGTCAGAATCGAATCGCGGAAGGATAATCCAGGATCAGGATCAGAGGAGCCCGACGGTGACGCCGAGAGCAAAGGATCAAATTCTCTGCGCACGCATGTGTACTGCAGCTGTAACGCGTACGATACATCGGACTGCAGAGATGCCTAATGCACGTCGCGTTCCTAATATTCATTTGATCTCGGAGCTCGTCCGATATCCATCCGGTCCATGTCTTTTTGAAAATGTTTAAATCCAATCGAACGTCACTGAATCGAAATTTCGACGTTCGAAGCGAGGGAATAATCGCTGTAATCAGCGGCACCGCACTCTCATAATATCGCGTACGAATATGATAATTATATCGCTGTTCCAGCGGGGTTTCGACAATGACGAAGATTGATTGACGAATCGATTGAAAATTTTTTAACCATCACCCGATTTGTCAAACCGAGTAACGTCCTCGATCATTATTCACAGTTTGACGTACCTATGTCGAGCCAACGCCGCAGTGAAAATCTTTTTTCGCTCTCCGATGTTCGGGAAATTGGTGAAATAACGTCGATCAATATATTATGGGAAATAAACGTCGTATAATTTCTCCGGCCGTCAATTCGCGTACGTTATACCTGCGATGTACCCGATACTGTGAAAAGAGAAGAGGCAAGAAGAAAAGCGAGAAATCCGTTATTGCTTTTCATCGGGAGGAAATCCACCCCGCGGCAATATTAATAATATTTAAGGGTGCTCGGGTGGATACGTATGATTTATCATACGGAATATACCATAAGAGCTGTATGTAGCAGCTATATAGATTATTGTCCGAGGGATGTGATATCTCTATACATATTACATGTATATATAGACAGATTATCGATATCCTTTATTCCTCTTTTTTTCCCTATGTCCTCGCTACGATCTCCGTCATTAGTTTTTTCCTCTCCCTTTCCTATATTTTCATATTGCCTCGGTAATATGTACGAGTATGTTACATATCGCGATATCTTTGGTATTTAAGGAGAACAGTTGCTACGTGGAATATGTGTCAATTCTATTGCCATATCGATCAGGAGCTCCCTCATGTTCTCCCCTATCTAACTTACCGCGATTTCTCTCTCCTCGTCTCTATTTCCCGTTCTCTCTCTTCCTCTTGCTCCTCTTCGAAGTTTGCAGCCCTTGTGCCGTCCTCATCCCGGCCGCCACCCCTGCTCACTGCTCCTTCGACACTCAATTCCTCCGTTCTTTCTTTCTCCCTCTTTCTTTTTTTTCAATAGACGCATCTACACGCGTATGAATCCCTCGGCTTCCAATAACTTGAAGAAAATAACAACTAGCTCTGCAGCCACCCCTCACTCTCGTACGTGATAGGATATAATAATAATGTAGCTATGTGTCACGCGTGCGCGTGTCCGTGGAAGATCTTCGAGATCAGAATGCCATAGGATCGAGGGAACAAACGGAATAAAGAGAAAACAGCGCTACCTTCACATACCTACGAAATGGAAAAGAAGGATCCACCGTGTACCTCAGAATAAATCGTTGCTATCCGATAGCCTCTCCAATTACAATTACGAACTACGTATAAAATTCAAGCTAGTGGCAGCGCCTCGTCGGAACCGTTCGCGATCAATGCGTGCATGCGTCTACCTCGGCCATTTAATTTACCGCGTTATGAAACCGCGCGCGATCGTCGTATAGAATCCCCTTCAATAATTATACCCATATAATAATCTGAGGGTGAAATTAATCATCTTTCCGGATTTCTTCGTCCCTTGGTACCCGCCTCACCTTTCAGTTCACCCTTCCATAGATACCCCACAAACATCAATAACGAGAAATTTATTGAGATAAATTAGGGTGCCGGATATAATCGGTCACCGTGTATAATGTAGGTGCGGGGGTGTCAATCGAAGCCTCGTTTACCGTGGGTATCCTTTGTTCACGATCGTTCAAGAATCTTACCTTCGATCCTGCACGGCAGGAGGATAATTGAGCAAGGTGGGAGGTTTGTACCTTCAGTTCTCTTCGAGTCCTCCCACATCGGTTTCTAAATGTGAAATATCACCTGCACCATTCCTCCCTCTCCCTCTCCCTCTCCACCTTCAACTTTATCCTTCGACCTCCCCCTGCACCCCCTTCCATCCCCGTTGCCAGTGAGGTAATTACTGCCCGACCTAGCTTGACCTAACCACCAGAAGCTTCTGTATCTCGAAGTGTGTGCACGGAGCGAGCGCTGCGCTCAGGTATGGCGTAAGTAGGTACATACAACTTCTTCGGATGAGGTGCGCGGCGCATCCGTTAACCCAGATTGCAAAATCATTTATACAAACGTGTAGATAGGTATGTATGCGGGGGATTCAGCGAGTCTTCGAATGCTCGCGAACTCTCACCCCGTTGGATTTTCGAATAAAATTTTTCCCGCGTAGTTCCAGATCACCGGAAGACGCGATGGCGATTTATTATAGATTTTTTCAACCCTTGCAGGTTATTCGGGCGGTAGGATTTTCCGAAAATCGTAAAATACTTGTGAGGGGTGTGCTATTGTACAAAAACCAAAAAACTGTTGCGGAATCACGGTCTATATAATCTCAATGCGATAGTGTAATCACGTGACGTGGGAATTGTGGTTTTGAGAAGATACTGCGACGATGCTACGATACCACGATAATTGTTCATGGACCGCGGGCGTTTCGTATTGCAATCTTTTTCGCGGAGGCCCAACCGCTTTTGGAATAAATTGAGGACTTTTACGGAATTGTAACGCGGCCGTAGCTCACGAACGCGGTCTCGTCCCAACTTCGACATGGTCTTAAAACTTTCCCCTTTCGGAGCAGAATTTTGTGTAGAAATTTGAACAAAATCGAGAACGGTGTATTTTCGCTATTCGAAACTTCGACTTTCTCGGGCGAATGTTCTATATTTCCGGCACCCGGAATACGAATATTTTCTTCCCGAAGCACGTTTGAATACCGAAAGATAATGTCCAATTCGTTTCCTCGCACGACGATCTCGGTTCCGAATGAGAATTGTTTGGAAAACTCGCGATGTTCGTACATTATACGATTTTCAAAAAATCCTAACTTCCAAACCATGGCCTGAAAAAATCTGTGATAAATCGCCACTGTTCCTGAGGTCCTGAGAAGTACGATATCGAAGTCTCATTCGAAAATCAAAAGGGACGAGGGTTCGCGACCGTTCGAAAACTCATGGAATGCCCCATGAGGAGTTTGCATTTATTACGCATGTAATTTCGGGGTGTTTTTCGTCGCGGAACCAAAAAAAGAAGAAAAATCGGGGAAAATAATATCAGCTGAATCTCTCGTTCATTGTTTTTCGTTTTATTATTATTATTTTGTTCGTTGCTCTCACCGTTATATGAACTTCGGTCTGCTTCGGCCACGTATGTACGCATGAACCGCGTTAAAATTCGTCAAAGCAGTTTTTTACTAGTATTTTTTACATTTTCATACAGTTCTATTTTCTCGCGCAAACACAGGTATACCGTAGCGGCCGCATGCGAGGAATCCGCTCGCTAGCTTTCATCGCCTGACGCAGTTCACAATACGGAACTAATATATATATGTATACGTATAGAATTTGTACAGTGTATAGGTTAATAAATGGAACTGAATCACCATAGCTGTATAATATTGGCGGTAAAATTCCGAGCTCACTTTTGAATTCGTATTCCAAATCTGTACGTAATATATGTATAGCCTATCGACGCGATATGCGTACAGTATCGCAGAAGATAACTCTATCAATTATATTTTTATAGTTAAAAAAGAGTATACATACTAGATAAGGGGAGTATTTCCGCGATGGATTTTTTCAGCCAATCTGAGTGCCGCAGGGAGCTTTTTTCGCTGCGCGACCATTTCGCGTGTGTGAAAATATTGAAAACCGCTTCCCGAAGGATTTGATCGATTTTATTAATCCGGACTCTGATGAATACTTGGATATGATAATACTATAATAGCAGAGAGACAAGCGGTAAAACTGAAATGTAGCGATCCGAGTTCCGGATCCTACAGCGAGCGGAATGCCGAGGGGAATCGTGAGTGTCGAATGATAGAAGATTGAGAAAAAACGAAACAGAAAGAATAGAAGAAATGCAAGATGGCGGTGCCCGGTATTTTCCTCGCAAGCGTGTTCACTTTTTTCCCTTATTTATCTTCGTGTTCTTTCTCCCTCTCTCTCTCTCTCTTTAGTCTGGTGTCTTCTTATCCTATCCCAGTTCTCAATTGTTTTCCTCTCACAACTGCAACCCGATTTCGGTCGTTGCAGTTGGAATCCTTCGGCGTCCGTACGTATAGCGTGTATATATATATACAAAATTACAATCGATTCTATGCAATACCTCTTTCCTATACCTACTTGTTGTTGCAAGAACCGCGAGTGAATTTATTTGCACTCTCTCTTTTTGCTTGGTCTTTTCTCTTTTCTCCTTTCAACTTTCCTCTTGTATCGAAGATTCTTCTTCCATTTACACGCTCCAATACGGATGTAGGATATCGGTAGACAGGTACCGGACGCAGCTGAAGGATAAAGTACCAGCAGCCTGTGACTGCGCCGTGTAAGGAGACAGGATTAAAAAGAGAAAAATCTATGTAGCGGTTGCAGGGTTCATTATATTTGACGAAAAACTCAAAATTTCTTGGCCATAGGTATAAATTAAACCGACGATATTTCTTCATAATTAAAACCGCCGTGATTCTAATAAGTTTCTTTCCACTTTTGTTACAATATATCACTCGCATCTCGGCGAGCGAGCTTCACTGAACTTTTTCAGGTCAGTTTTCTTCTCGAGATACCACTTCAGAAGGGGAAAAGGAATTCAGCCTTTAATTAAACTAGGGTGAAATTCTTCGCTCCTGCCTGCAGGGTACGCACCGCACCCTTCGTTTTTCTTTCTAAAGTTCATTTTGCGCTTTTTGAATTGCCGTATAACATATAATGTATATCCACAGTACAGCTGATCGCCGTGCATCCTATGTACATGATTCGAATCGATTTCATTTCCCTGGTCTCTTTTTCGTTTTTCGCTCCATTTTTTTACCAATTTTCACCTGCCCAAATCCAAGGACGCAGATAACGGAGAGAGAGAGAGAGAGAAAGAGAGAGAGAGAACAAAACGAGAACAGACCAGACGAATCCTCCCCAGCTGATTTTTCTATTAACGTGATACAACACCCGCCCTCCAGCTGATTGAGGCAACCCCTCCAAACATTTTGAGGACACGATTGCTCGGGTGGAGTTGGAAATGAAAGAGGAGAACAGACAAATTTGGCACATTGCTAGCGAGGTTAACGATGCGCAGCTATTGGTACACAACGGAGAACTATCTGCAGACTAAATTTTTTCTCGAAAACCGCAGAAAATTGTAACCTCCGCGTTACAGTTGATTACATATTCGTGCAGGAAAATCGGACGACGTTCAACGCGGATAATCGATCGAACGAATTGAGAAAAAAAAATTAGCTGGAAACATTGCGACGAAGTAGGAAATTTGTCTGACATGAAACTCGATAAGTTATACCGAATAGATTTCCTTTCTCGGGGTTTTCAATGAAAACGATCCCGCACAACGTAGCAGCTAGGACGGCCGATAATAATTCGTGACTCGTTGTTAGAGATTCGATACGTGATTGCAAGTCGATTGATTCAGTTCCCGAATAGTGAAAAAACAGTGAAAATAAATTGGGAAAAATTGAGTACGGCACAGAATTTGAACAAACAGTTGACATTCGCGGGTAGCTATGTTTTCATCGAAAATTAATAAACCGTGAAGTCCCGTGGAAAAATATCAGCCATTTCTCTTTCCGGTACACTTGTCGCGCTGAAAAATTACTGCTCTTATTTCTACATGTATTTTACGAATGAGATCTATGATATCAATTCACAAAACAGGAAATTCGCTTTTCTGCCACATCCATCTCGGATAAATTTGATGATTCATCGTTGCCGCGTTGGCTGTGTGTGTACGATCGCGATCGAAGAGAACAAGGAATGTGATTTTTCGTTAATTTTCGTTTCTCGTTTTTTCCATTCTCATATTCCATTTCGTTCGCACATATTTTTGCACGGCAATTTATTGCGATTCGTAGTTCACCGTTGGATTCGAGTTCACTTGACATTGTACGTACACGTAGGTGTTCGAGAGTATGGCGTGCATAGGCAGCCGCCACTTTACTTTACCGCGAAGGATATCTAATGAAACTTTTGCCTTTGAGTTTCGCGTTCCAAGTTCCACAAGAGATGTCGAGGAGGAGGAAGAGGGGGAGCAGGAAGAGGAGGAAAGCCAAGCCGCACGACCAAGACGGGGATGCCCTCGAGCGAGCTTTCCCCTGACATTATAGCTTCGGCTCTGCTCCGGGAATCATCAAGAACTTAAGTAGTAGTTCTACGTGAAACCAGATGCCGGGCGGGTGTCACCAAAACTTTGCATCTTGCTTTACACCGAATTAAACAGATAATTTTTGGTCTAATTGTATCATATGCAGAGCAACTCCGATTCGCAGTGGGAAAACCAGCTTGACGTTGATCCACGATGAGATTTCACTCGCGTTTAATTATTGGCTAAAAACTTGTTCCCACCGTCGAATTCAACGGAGACATATCCGTCTACAGATCCATTTTCATTTCTGCCTAGAGATTTGATTTTTGTTTTTCGAACGAGAATCAAACTTCGCGCCAACTGCTTCGAGAATAGTTTATTTACTCGGTCAAGTGAGGAGAGGAAACTTTGGTGACAATTTTGAACCTTTGTGGAACTGAGGGAGGGAAAGAAAAAGTATGTTCAAAAATGGCTTGACCCAGTTTCAATATAGGTAGCTGGTCTATGAGGAAACATTGATTACCGAGTTATACAAGAGCGGCTGCGAAAGCTCATCGTCGTTAATGTCGCGAGGTGTATTTTATAATTCTAGGAAAATCAAATTTTCCTTGACATTTTCTAGATTCTCTCTGCGTTTCCTGTTCTTCGGATGAGGTCCAGATATATATAGATCTGGCTTCCTGCGGCGCAACGTGGGGAACGTCGCCTCATTGACTACGAAGCGGAAAAGAAGAGAAAAAATAACCGAAGAGAAGAAGGAAAATTGTTAAAAAAGGAAGAAGACAAAGAATTGAAGAAAAAAGCCTGAAAGCTTTCCATCTTTTGCAATTTCCTGTCCTTTCCTTTCCTCCACCTGACATTCTCTTCTCTTTTCTTCCCTTTCCTTCCTCTCGTAGCCGCGAATGAACGAGCTTGTAACACGCTAAAGTTCGCCTATAACAACCGCGGAGGCTAGACAAAAAGAATGAAAAACGGAAAGTTCACGTCAATTGTCTTGGAGATCGGGATATCAATTGAAGCGAAACGATTTAAGGACGATTTCAAATCGCTCTCGCGGTCTGCTCGATCGGATCAGTTCAGGTCAGAAACGAATTCGGCAATTTTTTGATAATTCTATGCGAATCCGAATACTCGTGGCACGTCTAAATCGAAGTACCGATTTATTCAGAATGAAAATTGGGTGCAAATTTTTGAACAAATTTCTCGACCGATCCTAGAGTTCGAACAGAAAATTTGATAAATCCTAAAAATTTTCTTCCCGGATACCTATATATTCGAATTCAAATTCGACAATTCGTCGATTCTTGTTTTCCCATCGTCCTTTCTCTAGGAAAGGAAGCAGAGGTCGGCTTGCTTTTCTGAGAGCCTACGTGAAATACTCTCCGTCAAGAATTCGTGGCCAAAAGAAGAAGAGGACGAGGGTAGCATCGGCGGGGAGGATGTGAGAAGAAGTGAAGAGAGAGGCAGACAAACCGAGAGACAGAGAGAGAGAGAGAGGAGAATAGAAATGAATGTCGGATTTTCATCGGCTCTGAGTACCAGCGGATGAGGCTATAACAATCGCGACCGATTCTTTTCTTCTCATTTTCGTTTATATTTTTTCCACCACCCCCTTTCTGCCCTTCTTCTTTCCCGCTGCTTCGCTTCTTCCAGTTTTTTCATTCTTCCTGCGTTATTTTTTTCTCATTCCTTTCACTTTCCCTTTCACTGTAGGCTTCCATCATCGCCTGTTTCGCTCTTCTTTCTCTCTCACTCTCTCGTGCCCGTTTGTTGTTTTTTTATTTTTGTCCAGCTTCTCCCTTTTTCACTCCGCTCGCCATCACGAGCGATATTCTGAGATCCGTGGAGGAGAGATTCGCCGCGTCTCGAACGTACAAATTATTGATATTCTTCGAAAAAACACTTAACTTGGGGGGAAAAAGACGCCCTTAATTCCTTCTCTCCTTCTCTTTTCCTTTATTTCGTCACTCGAAACTCGTTCCCTCAAAGTTTCGACCATATACCTATACCCCGTATGTCCGATCGCGAATATTTGTATCACGGAGGCAAGCGCCACGTCGGAAATGTAGCTGACAAAGAACTTTGCACATTTGAAAAATTAATTTGAAAAAAAAGTCTATTCCATATTTTCTGGTTCCAATTCTCCTTCATTTCGCAATGCAAATCCAACGAAATTGTACCGGAAGTGAACTACGCTACCTACATAGGCACGTAATCGTATCGTATAATTTGAACGACCGTTCAAACGCTCGATAATAATTCTCAATTTCAAAGTTCTACTAGTATAGTATATAGTACAGTGCATACATAGATAGGTACCTATAGTGAATTCTAATTTACTCTGGCCATAGCCCATGAATTCCGGTTATCATAATGAAACAATATATCGACTAGAGTAGGTACGTAGCAAAATTCATATCATGAATACGAATGAATGTATGTATTATACACACATCTGTACATCTCGCTTACCGCATTCATTGCGTGTAATAAAATTTACATCGATTTTACGCGCGCTTTCGTCAACCTATTTTTCTACTCTGAAGTTATTTTGTCGCGAATTCTTCGTTGATTTTCATTCTTTGTCCTCGTTGTCGATTTCCGTATCGAAAGTATATCGCCTTCAGAGTTTATGGTTCAACATGCGTACGCGTGTGTACGAATATGCGCGAGTTATGAACGAAATTGCAAGAGACAAGTTTCCTGCAGTATTCCATGAAGAGAACAGTTTCGGCGACATCATGCTCATAAGATCGGAAAGTGATGAACAACACCTCGGAAGACGATGAGCGTTTTCTTGGTGACGTATTTCACGAAGAAACTTGAGTGTTGCGCCGAGGCTAAGCAGTCCCCTGAGAATCTCGGCTACGTTCACAGGAGACTTTTCACCGTTCACCCTCGCGGCCTCGGGACGCCCGTCGTCGTCCTTTTCCGTATCTCTCTCAAACTTTACTTCTAAAAGCTTTCTGACTTCTCCCTTTTACCCAATTTTTATCATTTTTTCTTTTTTTTTTCTTTTTTTTTCTTCTACCCGATTCTTTCACCGCTTCATTATTTGTCTTTTAATTTACAGAAGCGAAAGTAACCCGGGCCCTGCGCTCTCCGCTTCACAAATTTCTCCCCGCTCCCCGCTCCCCGCTCCCCCGCAGACGCTACGTGGTTTGCTCAAACTCTACTCTCTCCCCGTTTTACACCCATCAAGTCGAAACCATCAAATATGAAGAAAAAACAGCGTCCAGTAGTTCTCCGTCTCTTCGTTTTTCGGTTGAATAAGACGGATGATAATTTACGAAGGAAGGAAATGGGGTCGCCGAATTTTTATCACACGCTCACATCATCCGGGCTAGACCCGCGATTCTACAGTGGATCGTTGATAAATTAATTCTCCGAGTTGGTCAAGACTAAGGCTCACCCTTTCGATGTGCCCTCCGCTAACCACTTCTGGTGCGTTGACGCAGACCACTCTCTTGAGGCGTAGTTTGTTCACGTGAAACGCCGAGCCGTAGCAGTACATCAGTACCATTGTAGTCGGGAAGTAGAAACAGCAGCATGCTAATATTCTGAAATGTGAGAAAAGCGTACGTTTGAGAAGATGCAACGACATGAGACTCGCTACCGAATTGCCATTCGGTCGGTAAACTATGTCGGCTGCTAAGTTTCGTTCAACTTTGTCGCGTATATCCGCATTCCGAATGAATCTTTGACTCCCGGACGAATTCATGAAACCGTTTTCGGCAGACGGTTGCGATACGCGGCATTGGTCTTAGGAAATTCGCCCTATCCTCAATGCTCTGGCGAAACTGCGCGGGATCACTGTCCCCCGAACCCGGGAAGGGTAAAAATTGCAAAATGCTTTAAAAAAAAATAAAAATGAAAAATAGAAAAAAAAAACCCCACCGGTACAAATTACGAGAGAATCGAGTCCGCGCGACCGAAGAAATTTTTCTCTTTCACCTTTCAAATCCGTCGATTATACACTCGAGTGTATCACATGCGTCTGCGGAAAAAAACCGAGGTGGAGTTCGAGTCCGATCGCCGTCCTGTCGAAAGTCGTTGGGAAACATAAATTTCCCATATGTATGAATCATTTCAACTCACCTGAGTGAGGCTCGGGCGAAGAATGGATCACAGGCCAGAAGACCGGAGCCATTGAAGTAGTAGCCACCTCTAGGGAGTACGAGAGCGCCGAAGACCGCGACACTGGCTATCCATGTGGTGGACATCACTGCAACGCAACCCTGCCGCATGTAATACTGCGTCAACATACACAAAAGAAACTTTACAGACGAGGCTACGCAATGAACTTTGATCTCTGTTCGTTAAAATTACGTTCATTTTTTCCTTTTGCTTTTTTTTTTTTTTCTCTCTTTTTTTTGGTCTCACTTCGTTTTTCGTTCGTTCTGCGAGTTAGTAGGCAGAGCAGAACACAGGTTTACGAACGATATTTTTGTAACCTCCCCGCGATGGGAAAATCAATGAAGAATATCTCGGTCGGCGGTTTTATTGGAAAATGTTTGAATTGTGGCGAGAAGGTGAGGAGAATTTGAGAATTTTCATTTCTTAATGTGCCATCTGGAATAACAAATTATTCACCCTTTATGATACGCGGCATAGAGCCGTGAGAGATACAGAAGAAAATTTCACCGCGATCCCTCTTCCTCGATAACGTGATTTCCTTTTCATGAAAGACGCTCAGAGCCTTCGTTTTTTTTTGGGAAACTCGTTATATTCCGCCCCTAGTACCGTTCCAATCATTTATCTGCGGCCTGCGTGGCCACAGGATCTCGCGATCGGCATCGCGATCACTCAACAAATATCAAAACTGCGCTCGTATAGTCCGGTGAAGTTGGTTCCGCTAACAACCAATCAAGCTTCTCCGTTACATGCAAACGTTCACCGCAAAAATAATACGGGCAATTCGATGAAAGCATACCCACCGATTGAAACGTACAATGGAATTTCAAAATCGGGTTATTCGTACGGAATTTGGAAATATTTTTCAGCTCCGTATCGCAATGGACTCCGTGAAAAAGTAAGAAAAATTTCTTGCGAATAATCACAGTTCGAAATTTCGAGGCGAGTCAGCGAGTGATACGCGATCTCTTCAAATTCACTGTTGAAAAAAAATGGAAAAAAAAAAGAAAAAAACTCGTGTGAGGTAAAACAGCAGATTGTTCGTCTGTAGAATCGACTTCACCAGACTATACGGCCGGCGCAACCTTACCCGTGTTCGACTCACGCATTCAAGTAATTGGCTTCGTCGATACGAGCTTCCAGTCCCTTCCGAAAAAATATCAATTCAGTATTCTTCAATTCTGTACTCTGCTGAAATTATGACTCTGGTGAGGAGAGAAATCGAATTCGTTGCTTTTGACGCCCAACGTGGGGCCGTCGTTTTTTAATTTTCCGTTTCTCTAATTTTGTGCTTCGGAGAGATCTCAGTGACCGGCGCATACCTCATTTTGCAGGGATTTGAGTTCGGTTCGGAGGAGGGAGCCGATTGATTTCTGCCGATAATATAAAACCAATAAAATGAGAAGTAACTGATAATTAGGTAAGTGCCTCTTTTGATTCGGTCGCTTCTCAAAGGAGAATAAAAATAAAAATAATAATAATAAGAAGACGACGAAGAAAGCAATTATCGTAAGACTGCCGGCAGTCTTGAGAAACGTTTTCAGCGAAGTGCAATCGTGAGGCGCAGGGGACTTTCGGTTTAATCAGAATTTCAAATTATTTCATGTCGACGATTAAAGAGACCCGAATAATTACAGACAGGCTGGTACTTTCATTTTCATTATTCGCACAGACCTAATTCATTGTTCCACTTCTATACGTATAAGTAGACACTCGATTCTCTGTTTCAGGTGTAATACAAATTAATTAAGATCCAAAAGCTCGATAATAATCGATCCAACGAAATCAATCCTCACCGAGAGAAGATGAATCCGATATAATAATTTTCATCCAATTAATTCAAACAACCAAACCAGTGTCTCAGTATGACTTGCAATGTTAAGAATTTCAAAAATCTTTTTTTTCTTTTGGTTTATCGGACATAAAACCGAACTCGCGAATACGGCTGACGGATAGCTATGAATTGCAATTCAAGAGACAATAATTAAT
Source organism: Phymatocera aterrima (assembly GCA_963170745.1). Classification (NCBI taxonomy): domain Eukaryota; kingdom Metazoa; phylum Arthropoda; class Insecta; order Hymenoptera; family Tenthredinidae; genus Phymatocera; species Phymatocera aterrima. The sequence goes on from OY720660.1 coordinate 22,486,348, forward strand.
GAATTCTTCATGCACTAATGTATCACGGAATCTCGGGTCCCGAATTGAATTGTCGTTCAGAAATGCCTTTCACTCTCTCCGTCCCCCGGAAATGAGCAAAGCGTTGGACAGTGATGGCTGAAACGATACAAGGGCTATTATACTCGGTGATAATATACTGGATGTCGTTCTATCGCAGGTTCACGGATGGCTGTCATAAGTTCCAACAGGTTTTATCGCGGTGCTTTACGACCGCGACGGGCTTGCGCTTAGGGCGGCGTGAGGCTTCCGCCGAAGAAATCGGGACTAAAAAGAGCAAAAGAATTGCGAGAGAGGAGGAAGGAGGAGGAGGAGAGCGAAAAAAAGCGAACGTAAGTAGCTTTGAGATTAGGAGAGTTTCTCGAGCGCCTCCGCGATATGAGCCGGCTGGTTTTTCGTTCGGTTTTTCAAAAATGGAAAACAAGAGGAACTAGAAGTAGCAAAACCTTCCCAACCCTAGTCCATTCGCGACGAGGGCGGCCGCACAAACATGCGCGGATACGGTGAAATTTATTCCGCATGTGAGACATCGCGTTCCGTATTATACGGTCGAGAAAATCGCGGAGCCAATGATTCCGCGGTTAACTATAAAGTGAAGCCGTTCGCGCGCGGGAGTTAGTTCACCCTTCCGCAAAGACGACGACCCACTTGGGCACATCGGGGGACGAAAAGCACTGCGGAGGAGAGAACGTCGCGTGTCGTTCACCCGCCTCCAACTGTGTATAATATGACTATTCGAGCGTTGGATGAATATCGGTGGCTCGCTCGTCCCCGCTTCCTTATCAGGGGACGCGCACAATCGCCTCGCCCCCCCCCCCCCCCCCCCCCCCCCATTAATTATAGACACGAAATTTAAATGAGCCGAAATTGCTGGAAAATTTCTATTAATTGCACTCAACTTGTTCCCAACGTTCAATTAAGCACATCCCCTAATTGATACGTCTCACCCTACGGGAGCTTTCGCTTCTTGGTGAAACCCTGGAGGGGGGGGGGGGGGGGGGGGGGGGGTCACGGACGCGGAGATAATAGGATTTGACAAAAGATGCTGATCGCAGGGAGTGCCAACCCCGGGACGCCGGGGCTATTCAATGGTCAGAAAATTACGGAATAAAGGAAGCGGTTCGTAGAGTATATAATTGGAACGCAGCGATTCATTACGGGCCGCTCTTCCTTTTCTTCTATATTGTGGTGGTTTTTCTCGCTCTTTCTCTCTCTCTCTCTCTCTCCCTCTATTTTTTCTCTTTTGTTCACCGTTTACGTAGCACCGATGGAAGATAGCGATTTTTTTACGACTTTACGAATGAACGATCTTCAACGAGCCCAATCACTGCCAACGAGAGCCCGTGGGAACGGCATTAATTCGCCGTTGCAACGTTAACCCGAAAAAGGAGAAGGAAAAAGCGTTTTGTCGTTCTCCACCTATTCATTTCGTCGACCGTTTTCCATCTCGTATATAAATACACACGCGCATACCTACACCAATTTTTCAATTGCCTTTTGAAGTCTCTCGCAGGGGTGGTCGTGAAATTAATTGAACACCAGTATACCGTAGGCTGTATCACGACGTCGCGACGTAACACTTTTTCGCGTAAAATGTATCGCGATCTCTGAATTATTTCACCCGAAACACACAATTATACGTCGAAACAATATCAGAGGAAATTTCATGGGAACGATGTATAGGACTAGGAACGCATTTCTGGTATCGATAGTATCGCATAACGTTACGGGAATAGCTGATCCAAACGAGTTTTACGGGTCGTAGGTATATTCTGACTGCATATAAAATTCCCAGTGTAAAACCACGGGCGTATATTTGCGGGCGTATATTTGCGGGCGTAACTATGCGTGACTGCCACTACTCGCACATTTTCCCTCGTAAAATATGAAATTCGATTAGATGCCTAGATTCTAGAGCGGCGAGGAGGCTCTAGGCACAGCGAAGCAGAGCCTCATCGCAGGATTTTATCGGGGTGAAAATTTGCCTGCTAAAAATGAATTAGAAGAGCGGAATAAAACATCCCAAAGCGTGTATCGACCGCAATGAAATTCCCTTCGGGCTCGCGAGCGCGGCGTGCCGAACTCGATGGCCTGGTAAAATACGATTTATAAAGCCACTACCACCGAACTTTCGCTGTCGCTTCAATATTTCCCCTAGCCTCCGCAGAATATAGAGACTGTATACTATGATACTTTACTCCGCTGAACTCGAACGAGGGGGAATTATGGCCGGGCATTCCTGACCCCATAACGAGGGATGATTGATACAAAGGTGTTTACATTCTGCCAACTAAAAGTGCTCCCTTCGACCCCGTGGCGATTTATCACACATGCAACAAAGCTGGGAAGAAGAAACAAACTTTGAAACGCCGCGCGGCTCGGGTTCGGGTGAGGCTTCGCCGTGGCTTCGCTGTAGGTACGTACAACTACTCCGTGGAGTACTCAACTTTTGACAGCAATTTGTCAGCTTTAGAAAGTTCCGGCCTGCGGCTTATCCACAGACGCGGACGTGACGTCCGGTTTGTATCACGGACAATCGTATCGGCAGTCAGCTTAACGTTTCAATCGAAAATTCGTTAAAAACTAGAAGACATTTGTACCCCAGTTAGGTCTCAAGTCTGTCGTGACATAGTTCCATTCGACGAGTTCAAACGATTCGAGCGGTTTTCAGAGGCAAAGAACGCACGCAGGTCCCATCTAATTGCTCCTGACTCGATTAATCAATGTAAAAGCACCCTTAGCCGGCGGTCGAGGACGGCGAAGGGAGGACCTCAGGCCATTAAAGTCCAGCTGCTGGGAACGGGACGTCTGAGCAAGGGTGCAAAATTCTGTGTAGACCTGAAGAGAAAAAGGACAAATGTATACACCCGCCTATTGACTGCATGGGAATCAAGTTTTGATGCAAAAAGCTCGTGCGAAATATGATTGGGAATTTTTCATTCTCGATCAAATCGTCTTTTATACTCTGATGTGGCTAGTCCCTCACGTACAAATAAATTCACTGGCAATTTGGCCGCGCGGAGCTGGACAGGGCGAGGAGCGAATCGCCAAAATAACAGCCGAAAACTCTCCCAGTAAGTTGATGTGAGCTTTGCACTATCGACGTCATACGTGTAAACAGACAAAATTTAACGAACGCCGAAGCTGACGTAACCCTCGAGGTAAATTTTCAGATCCACGTCGAAACTAAATTGACGGGAGACGCTCTTCGCGCCCTTCCGATTTTCCCCAAATCATATCATTTTTATTCCCTTTATTTCACCTGGGTATAATTTTTCTCTCCGACGATATCCGCTGGAGAATAAGACGCGGTTGAACGGAAATAATTTGTGGGGGAGGAGTAATTCGTCTAGAAAATTGAATGCTCTGAAAATGATAAAAACAATACAACTCGACGAGTTGCTTCGGTTTGGTACCCAGATCAAAATTTATCCATCGCTCCTCGTTTCGTACTCTCTCTCTTTTTCGTTCGTTCGATTTCAAGAGTGCCTTCGCGGTGTGGGATGATATCGAGACGATGAGAAAAAAATCGTATAATTTTTCGTTGATACTTGGGCATCTGCTCATTTCCCGAGGTCACGATAATTCCAACTCTCGCAGAACCTTCGAAAACGAGAATATAAGCGGAATGAATTTGTGATACGAAGCTGTCAAGTTGAAGAAGATCGATTTCGAGAATAACACAGCGCATGGAACATGGAACATGGAACCGTAAATTTCTCGGGGACAATCAAAGACACAAAACATACTTGAAGATAGTATCTCTGTACCGAAATCAATGTCGAACTTGGTAAAGTGATTCGTTGCAGACTGATGGTCCCGGCTGAATGTCGGAATCAGAAGAAGAAAAGAGTAGTTGGGGAGTTCGAAATCCGCGTGGATAGATTTTCATCGTTTTATTGGAATAATTTCAGTTGACAGATCATTAAACCTGCCTCGTCGTCGCTCGGTCGGCTAGCTGAAAACCTGAATCGGCAGCTTTAAACCATTTCATAAAAATTCCGACGAGTAGTATAAAGTGATTTGCCCTGCTTCTGCTGCTTCCTCAATTCTTCTCCGTCCTCTTTCCATTCTTTCAAAATCCGCATAACTTTGACACCCTGCAAGTTCTCGGCCAACTCCGACTAGTCGTGGTTTGAGATAGCAAACTCTTTGATAGATTTCCAATAAATTCACTTGCCAAAGTTATTTGCTTCGATAAGAAAGTGAAACTTTTGAAACGGGAGGAGGGAAACTTTACACTCCGAAGTATAGCACAGTCTTCACGGTACTATAGACGGAATTCGCTGGTGCCTGTACAATTAACGGCATTTGTTTTCGCTTTCCTCTCAAATATCTTGTCACCTTTTCTCAGTCTTCGAATAATGTTGAAGAAAGATAATTTCCAAATTGTTTTTCAATCGATCAAATCTCGACTGAAACGAATGGAGGGGTTTCAACTTCCGATAAATAAATCGATGCGGTTTGATGCAACTTCACCAACGGAATCTCGAATTCGGTTCGTTTGCTAGTTTTTGAGTTACGGGGAAAATGGTATTTCTCATTTACACGAAACACAAATTTTTTTTTAAACAGACATCAATCTTGTCAGGACGCTCTATGGCTGGCTGAGCCCGGTCAGCCAACTTGTTACATATCTCAAGTATGAAATCCACTACTTAGGTATAATAAAACGGAGATGATCTGAGATGCTGCCATATCGGGCTATCAAGGAATTTCTTGATATATTTCCGTTCTCAGACTGGACCATTTTCTGGGCTCCTCGGGTCGAGCTGGATATAAAAAGATCTAATTCATTCCCAGAGACAGCATTTTTCAAGTCAGACATTTATCGAGGTACTTGTTGGCACGATTTTACGCGAAATCACGACCTGAGTCAAGTTTTTGCCGCCTCTCTCGAGATTTGTGATTGTAAAAAATTTAGCACAACGTTTCTCTCTTTGCGTGCGCTTCAGTTTTACCTGAAAATTACTTTTTCGCGTTCCGCTGTACCAACATGTAGGCATTGTACATTCGCAGTCGCGTAAATATGCCCTGCACGTTCGAGGAATCGGTGCAGAACGATACCCTCGTGGACAAAATGGCAATGTAGATGAATAATTTAATCATATTTATCATCCGCAGCCTTTGTAGCTGTGAATTATCACGGCCGCGGCAATAAATACGAAAATTGACTAGCTGGCTAACTGAAACAAGGACCAATTTGAATTTTAATTAATCCCTGCGACAACGTTTCGTTAGGAGTTGAGAATAATTCATTCGTTTGATAATAGCGATATGGGAAGAAAAAATGAATGAAAAACTTTGCGATTCTGGGTTTTTTTTTAAACCGGGGCGAATGCCAATAAACCGTAGAATAGACCTGCATAGGAGAGCGACGACGCTTTCAGGAAGGAGGAAGTAGCGAAACAAGATCTGATAATAAAAATACTAAAAAAGGTGAAAATTTCTTGTATTATTGGAGAAATTATTGGAAAACTCTAGTTTATTGAGAAAAATAAAAGTTGTATCGAGTCAATCGAATTGTACAGCTACTACTACCTACGTCGAGGACGAGGTTCGCGTGGACGAAAATTCGACAATTTTCTCCTTCGACAGCCATCGCAGGTTCTTTTCTCATCTACTACCAACTTCCACTTCCACTTCCACTTCCACTTCCACTTTTTCCTCACTTTTTATAACCACGAAGATTGATAAAACTGATGTTATTATAATGCCATAAAACTTTTCGCCACTATTTTTCTTCATCCTCCTGGCGAGATTCTATTCTATTTTTTCAAAGATTTTCCAACCGGGCCTAAAACCCGGCCGTCTCGCCCTTCTATTCCTTGTGCTTACTCCGCAGTTCTGCGACTTCTATACTTCTACTTCTACCCTTTTCTACGTTCGTAATATATTGGCATCTGCAGTCGACCTAGTGCCGCAACCTTCGACGTCGGTGTATGCGTCTATTCGCTGTTTCCTGCGTACACGGTGCAAACAATTTCTGTGCACACATATATCTGTGTATACTGCATAGGAAAATAAATATATTTATGGCTAGACTGGGGTAGTTTACGCGGTTCATCCCTTCCCTTCCCTTCCCTTCCCTTCCCTTCCCTTCCCTGAAGTATAATATTTCACCGTCACACGCAGGCGATGTCCCAAATATAATTTCCCCATTCAGGACGGCGCGCAAGAGCAAAACAAGTTTTCCTACTAAGCACTCGAATTCGGACGAAAATTTCGTCACGACCGCGACGATATGCCGTGAAAGCTCGTATCCGTGATCTCGCCGGATATCCAGGAGCCAGTCACCCCGAAATTTTGAGTATATATATGACTCGGAAACGGCTTTTCAGAGTCGAAATTTCCAATGATCTTTTCGCTCGAAGCTCTCACCTTGGCATTCACTCTCTTCTATTCGCGTTCAAAGGATGTGAGACGGTGTATGCGCGCCCGGGAAGATCTCTCCGGCGATTAAACAACTCGCGAACGCCTGCACGAGACGTCTTTAACAGATATCATTTATTTTTGGGGGTTTATCGAATCGCAGTAACGGAAAAGTAGAGCTTTCCCTCATTCTCCCTTCCTTTCTTATCGGCATAAAAATACCGCAAGCTCTCAGTTCGCTAATAAACGAAATATTTGATCAACTAATTTGATGGAAGGTATAAATGTAAGGTATTCGTGGATATTATACCATCTCTCGTCATTTCGTATTATGCCTCATTTATATTTTATTGTAGGTATGCCTCGTTTCACTTTTACTCTCACCGTTTATTGTCCCTCTTTCTCTCCGAATGGCGTATAGCTGATCAATCGTCAGAATATTTCCTAAATTACTTCATTATACGCTTTTTCACTTACCTTCTTTGACGAGTGCCTGTGGTAGTGGTGAGGATGAAGCATACACATGTAACGGTCGATCGCCATGCACACTAGAATCACGGCGCTCTGCTGTGTCAAGGCTCCTCTCAGAAGAGCCTGCAAGAATAATCGACATAGGAATCGATTAACCGGAAGTGGAGACAACGATTTTGACGAAAGTTTTCGGTATTCGAACACTTTACGAGCGTTGATGACAATTTTTGACTGTTTTTCCCAAAAAATTTCTCAACACTTTCACACAGACGATGTCTGAATCTGCGGGAAAAATAGTCTTTTGGTTTCTCCAGCTGCATGGGGGAACTCTAGAAAATTTTCCCAAAATTGCTAGCTAGCGAGTCACATAGAGCCCGAATTCCGATAACCTCTTACGGGGGGATAATCCAAGTTATTGGTTGGATTTTTAGAAATAGAATCCCAGTTTTCCAGTTTTCGGCATCATATAGAAATTAGAAGAGAATAATAATCACAGATATATTTTCATTGAGACAGTTCATAGTGTGAAACTTGAGTCTTCGTTTATGTCATTGAAAGAGAATTTCCTGAGCTCAACTATAAAACTGGGAAGAGGGGTATTCCTCGGTTGTGCAAGGATCAAAGACGCTGAGAGAGTACGATCGCAAGAGTGACTAAAACCGAACGCGTATGCAAACCTGATCGGAATCGAAGGTTCGAAATCGCGATCGAAGGAATTGAAATTTGAAACAGCCAAAAACCGACGTCGCTCTCGTTATTGGCCAGCAAGTCACGCAGCTACGGTACGTTGATTAGAAAACCGTGAACGGTTTTGTCAATCCTAGGTCGCCGGAGCCAAGAATTTCCTGCGAACGTGTCTAGATTAAAAATTGGAAAATTTGGGAAAAATCGTCAAGACTATAGCTTCATAAATTAATTGACGGATTCGGACCTCGACGTCGACGTCGCCTGCAGGTATAGCGCCGGGCTACGTGCTATTCCTACGCCGGGAATTGGCAAGGCCTTGTATACCTTTTTATATATGTAGTGTACGGCCATGTGTATCTGCAGATGTAGCCAATCTACTCCGGCGCTATCCGTTTCACCTCGGACGCGATCACGTTCAGGGTTTAGTGGTAATTTTTCAGAACCTCGAAGGTAACCTCAAGCATGTCCCCGCAGACTTCCAGCCTGATAAGTTACAGAATTGAAGTTAATTTGTCCGAGGCTTGGGGGCTCGGCCGCCACCGCTCCGTCCCGTAACCCTCGGCAGTCGCACTAACTTCGTTTCTCGTAGGCTTGTATTTAATTAGTTCCACCAGCTCCCAGCTCCCTGTTTCATGGTCCTTGGCCCCGAACAGCTACAGCCGGCTTCGGCTTCCCGCTCTGCAGTGCTTGCTTTTTGGCCATGTGGTAGGCAGACTGGTGCTAATACACGTGAGGGCGGAGGCGAACAGTGAATATGCATGGAGAGATGTGTGTACAGGTAAATCACTGGTATGCGCCGTATGCACTGGACCAAATCCGTGCTCCGGCGAGCGAGTGTCTGCAGAGTCAACGGATTCTATCGACGCTGACCTCCTCTTGCTTTACTAGCTAGAGGATACTACTATAACTCGCTCTGCAATCTCTGCCAATATAATATATCAGCCGGAGGCGTCTGGCCCGTTTCTGATATCTCGCCTTTCCTCCCTTACGACTCTCTCTCGCCCCGATCCACCATTTCCCGTCCCACAACCCGTGTTCAGCGTCTCTCTAGCCTTCCGAGTCGTCCTTCACCACCCTCGATGGGCATCGGCCGGGGGAGGATAGACATATCTCAACCGAGTGGGAAGGTGCGCCTACCCGCGAGCCGGAGTGTCCGGTATAAATGGGAGAACTGAAAAAATATAACACCCATATCTTCGATTCTGTGGCTCGCGTCGAAGATCGCGTTGATCAAATTTTTGTCCTTTCTCATTTTGGGGGGGCGGGGGGGCTTTCTTTCGTCTGCTCACGCTGCCGGGCAATCGGCGTCGCGGTGCACCGCAAAATCGCGATGGTGTAGATTCGCGGACGAAACAGGGGATAATTATTCCCCCTCCGTCCCTTTTCCGTCTGGTCGACACTTTACTTTTTGGCCAGTGGCCCCTGTTCGACGTGTTTGTTTGCGTAGCACCTACTCTCCCTTTTTTTCTCTCTCTCGCTCGCCCTCTGTCGCTTCCGCTCTCTCTCTCTCATTACGCCATTTCCATTATCGTTTAACTCACGCTTCTATCCTCACTCATCGAGCATACTACAGAATATATGCTGCGGTGCGGAGCTCTGATGGAATCGCATACTCCGAAACGCGTCGCAATGCGCAGGGGGTGAATGTCCGCAGACTCCGCTAAGCTCCCTACTCTTGTTCAATCGAAATCAGCACATGCTACACGCGATTATTCGGGCCAATGGAGTCAGGCATGAGAAGTCAATCAAAGACTTTGTGTGCGGAGGGCAGGTGGAAGAAAGCCGGTGAGCTTTAAAACGCGGATGCAATCCAAACGCGGTAATCAATCCGGGAATTCTTTGTACTACCGGAATCTGAAAGAATCCAGGCTCCCATTCATCGCTCTGAATGTATACTGCAACCTAACTTCAAAGTCGGATTCGAACATCGAGGGTGGTTCGTTCGGCGGAATTTACTGCAACCGACGAATGTTCGAAGTCCAAACAGTAATTTGCAGAAGTTGTGCTCGCATGAGAACGAAAATTAGAAACAACTAGGAAGCTGTATTCAGGAACATTGCGGTGGGAGAAAAAAGCAGTTTTCTGCCGTCGCTACGCGAATGGTCGAAATTAGAATGATAACACAATGAAGTCTACCCCGAATAACCCGGCAAATTTGCTGAAAAACTTGCAAATTAGGTTTGACATTGCTTCGCGTTGGATGTCTTCCATCCCGGCCGTGACTTGCTTAAAGCTCATTTTTCTGACGCACGTCTCTCACCAACGCGTAGAAAGTCTTTCGAACTCTGAACTCCAAATGAGAGCCTCGTGCGCTCATTGGCAGTTTCGGCTGAAACGAAGGTCGCTCGGATTCACCAACGCGATCGGATTTTTATGAAATTTTCAACCCGGCCGGTTTCTCCCGCGCCTGAACCGTTTAATATACGACATAGGTACGTATGGTCGGAATATCCGTGCGATCATATGAATCGAAAAATTTGACGATCTTGTATTCCATTTTAAAATTTTCATCCGTTTTTCCTCATCGTCAGCTCTGAACTGTGAGGTAGAAAAAATCTAGCTCCACGTTGCATCTTTGTCCGCATAATGTAGATTAGCCGGTGAAATATTAGCGCGCATTTAATTACGCGAACTGCTCTATGTCGCTGTTATATACAGGTACAAATATGAAACGGGGATAAAAATTTCTATAAAAGTGAGGAAGAGGGAGGGGCAGGGAGTTAGGGACGGGGATCTTAGCTGTCGAACTTCACGCGGCTCAAGAATTCTATAGTATACTCGCGTGGCATTGTACGGTACACAATAACCGTAGAAATACCCGCCTGTCTGCCTGAAGATTTCAAAATATATTTAAATATACGTGGATGGATTTGCAAGAGACAGAATAAGTCGCGACGAGCGCGGATCTACGTGGAGATTCCTTTACGTCGCGTCGTTCGAATGATATCGACCGAAGAGGAAATTTCCCTCTCCGCATTACTTCGTGAATCATATCGACGAAACATACGTATAACTCGCTTAAATGTTAGTGCAAAATATGCGGCAACGAACGCTGATGCGACACTTGTGCGAATATATAGGTGTGTGTATCACGCGTGACTCCGCGTGAGTTTATAACTTATTTTAGGGGACAGGAGGAACCGCGACTCCACGTAATACAAGAATCGCGTTGGCTCGTTAGAGCGGACGAGGAATTTATGCAGAAAAAGCGGAATCTCTGCGACATATGGCTTTCGGGAGAAGATTCAGACGCCGTTACAGGGGGGGGGGGGGGGGGGGGGGCAGTCTGAAAACCGTTACAGATACGCATTTTCATATTATTCTACATCCGCGGACGCATATAGGTATACCCTCGCGCTCGTTGTAGATGTATAGATATCTTTTGTGGAAAGAGCCAAATAGGCCTCACGAAAGCAAGTGAAAGAGAGAGAGAGACAGAGATATTTAAGATGGTTGCCATGGTGACCGGTGGCAAACTGCCAAGAAAAAGCTCTGATAATCTGGAGGACTTTGGACCGCGAAGCTTGCACCCTCGCGAGCCGCTGAGACCTTAACCTAATATTTTAAACTCGAACGAATAATACGAAAAGGAGATACGTCGGCGACGGCATGTATTATATACAGGTATATACTTCGCTATGTACGCTACACGTACATATATATATATATATATATATATATATATATATATATATATATATATGGGTACTGTAATGCCGAAGGGATATCATCACGATCCAGGGCAAATTCGTTACATAATTAAAATAGAGGGAGGAAAAATGAAAATGAAATAGGGAGAATAGTCCTGCTTCTCATTTTCTTCATTTTTATTTTTTCCTCAATTGGTGCGAAGGCCGCGAACTGCGGGGGCTAATCTTTCCATACATAGTTACTAGCACTCCCCGACGATGAGGGTATAGAAATCTCGAAAGATGTAGAGACTGACTGACTGTAGAGAGTAGTCATGCACCGGCGAATCCATAACTCCGAGGTTGCAGGCTCCTTGAGATCGTCTGTTTGGCATGAAAGTACTTGTCGGCTTAAGTTCGTCACGATTTCTCTCCAGACTCGTTTATAACGGGAATGGAACCCGGATTTACAACCCCCGCAATGCGCCGCAGCGAATGTTTTGGAGGCCCGAAAATCTACTAACGGATTTTCAAGCCGCAGGACTCTATCAGAAAGTTCAGAATCCAAATAAAAAAAGAGTTTCTGAGAGATACGAAAACTCTTTCACTTTTCTCCGATCATCCGCCATGACCGAATCGTGACGCATCCTATCGGCTGAACATCCAGAGCCTACAGCTTTGACTCGCATTATCCACAGGAGTTCCGTGATCCAGCTACGCTCGTTCATTGTGTTCGTTGACTCGAATGGAAAATACTGGTTCTAATCGCAAACATAACGAAGTTTAAAGCCAAGGAGATTCAAACTCCTCGCGTGCAACCACCAACTGAACAATCTCGTATACATACACAGATACACGCATGCCCTGTGCATGGTGCAATGTTTTGCAATTATCTGGCGAGCTATTTTGCAGTTTGCTCCGTCGCGTCGACTGTCTGTCTGTATGTAAATTGGCGACGACGGAACTGAGCCGAAAATGAGCGAGACTCGAAAATAACTCGCTAAAAATCGGACGAAAATCTCAAAGCAATGATCACAGGCATCGAATTATGCCTTTCGGACCGACCAGGTCAGGTTGACGTAGCACATATTTGCCGCATGTAGTTGGAATGGTACCAACACTCGCCGGTATGATTTGTCGTCGGAGATACGCCCCTCAGATTTACGACTTTGGTACGAAAGTTCGTTTTGGGGGAAGCTTAGAGTGCACCGGAGAATTTCGGCGGGTTGCGAGCTCGGCGCTCCGCGTTCCTGAACCGCAAATCTACGCGTCGTGAGATATCTATATTCGCCAGCGGACTCGAGTTCGTTAGCTGATTTAATCCCCTAATTTCCATGTCCCCGCCCCCGCCACCCGCCTCCCGCCTTCGAGCATCCGGATAAATTTCCAAAATCTAGGAATCCGTCTTCCTAACACAGATTCAATTGGCTTGAAAGTATACGTTCACGAGTAGATTCGTTCGTTCGTTCATTCATTCATTCGAGCAGTTGAGGAGTCTGTACAAGTTCGTTCCTAGATTCCCAAAATTCATGTCCAAAGTAGCAGAGTTTGCGCGTTTCTTTGTTTTTTGGGGGGAAAATGGGGAAAAACTAAGACCGATTCTTCCCACATGAGATTATATTGCACAAAAATGTCTAGTTTCGGGAAGTATATGTGTATATTCATGTACCAGGAGGAGGGAGAGAGAGGGTGGTGAGGTTGGTCGAGGTGAGATAAGATTAGGATTTTCCGTAGTAGCAAACAGGCAGTGGGGGACTGCAGATGGAAAATGAAGAAATATACGCAGCCACAAATCACACGTACCGTAGCAGGGTCGTCGAAAGTGGAGCGGAGCGGTGAAAGATGAAGATTATCTTCAGGAAGCCGATAATGTCGCATAACTCGAGTTGCACGAACGGAAGTGGTGCAAATCTAACGGCAATTTCCTATCCACAAGTCTCAGAACTCTTCGCTCATTGGACGATGGTAAAATTGAAAAGGCAAAATGGCCGACTTTCGAGTTATCCGTCGTATAACATCATCCGCGATTATTATCTCGTCCGGAGTGTAAAATGGGAAGTAATGAAAAAGCAAACTTGGGAAGAGAAGCAAAAAAGTACGAAACTAACGTAGCCGGAGTTAATTCTTCATTTTCTTTTTACCTTTTTCCCTTTCCATGTTTACGAAACCAGTCTCGAATGAGAACAAATATGGCGGCTTTCTGGCGGCGGGATCGAGCCCTCGGCTCTCTGGCGCGTTTTGGCTGTCGTTACAATCGTAACGGCAGCAGCAGTTAAGAAATGCCGAAAGTGCTAGAAGCAGCATTCGAGGCTGACTTCTGTACCAGAGATTGCAGTATCGCGGTATCTATCTTGCCGAAAAATTTTGCGATAAGGTTTTATCGGGGGAGAAAATCGAAGACCTATACCTACTCAGCTGTACGTTAGGTCGGAGCAGTAACCTCGGAGATTGACGACGCAGCTTAAACGGCTTAATAAACGCGGGTGATCGAGATTTTATTGTTGATCTTAACCGCACGGTGAGTGTAATCCGTGAAGTGAAACGAGTTGTCTAGCAATTGCTCAACGAACGCGACCTGCTCGACGGACGTGCCCCAAGGCTTTTAAGCTCAAGGAGATTCACGGCTATTGCTATTATTCGAGACTTCACGGGAGGAAATTCTGCCGCGAAATGCATCCATGCTTGCTTCCGCGTCTCAACTTTGCAGCATTTAATTTCGTCGTAATGGGAAAAGAAACGGGCTCTTCGTGTCCGCGTGTGATTCAGAAAATTGAGAGAAGCAGGAAAAAACGAGGGAAGCGAAGCTGCAGGACTACAAATTCAAGGGGGGAGGAACAACGGAAAAGTTATACCTGCCTACACGTTTCGAAAACGAAAAGACATTGAGCAGATTTATTTTTTCACGTACCTGTATTTGACACGCGACTTCTCCGTAGGGCCAGCATCCGTATACAGCCGGTAAAAATCCGAAAGGTGTGACTAGGAGGCCGATCGCAAGATCGTTGCTAGCTAAGCTCGTCAGCAGATACCTGGGCTGTAAAAAAAAAGGAGAAAGACGAAACTTGAATTTTAGAATCCAGTCAATTTGCCGCAGAAACGATTTTCGTGCTCCGTTTTCAAAAAATCAATGAAAACGAACTTCTCTTTCGACTCTCTCTCGCACAGTGCCCCTCCGAAAATGCCTCTATTATGGACGGTCGATCGCAGATTCGCTTATATACAATATCCACAAGATATTCATATTCGAACCTCTGCAGCAGCCACCCCAACATCCAATTGTGGGACGCGCTTACTCTCGAAGGTTGTTTGAATTTCGATCAGCAACGGGCTATAGATTTTCCAACGCTTTCCCTTATCGCGCAGATTTAGAATGTCTTGTGCAATGAGATATTACAGTAGCGAAGATCGGACGTGCACTGCGGCTCTAATTGCAGCAGCTGCCGTCATATCCGCAACCTGCAGTAATCTCGCTTATACCTAATTCAACACTTTTGTCGGGTCCACGAAATACTCGCTTTTATCGTAGTTTGACTATGAAACAGTGAAATTTTCACAGTTCATTCGAACTCGGCCGAATTACATGAATTTCGAAACGATTTCTGGCCGAAATTTGTCCATTCGGACCGCGCGAGTTCGACTCCCGAATGACCCCAAAAAACGAAAGATTTCGGTCTCGGCGAAGAACTTCAGCCGAAAATCGTTTCGAAATTAATCCGATTCGACTAATTCCGGATAAACGATGTGGACCTCAATATTCCTGTTTTACCTTTTCCAAAGTTCAAAGATTACACAAAAATTACGGTTATGCTCATCGCTGTCTAATCTCCGGCGCACATTTAGATAGCTATGACGCTGTGCAGGCTGTAGCAACGTTTGTTCAAATATTGAGGAAAAAAAAAGATATAGACTGACCTCGCCGAGCTTCTGTACTGTATAAGCTACGTCTGCTCGTTCATTTTTCCGTCTCTCCGTTATCGACGGAATCGTTATTCTCGGAGTAGCGAAATACCCAATGCGCAACCGATTGATTGGTCATCTCGTTGCCTCAAGAAAACGGTTTTCATTAGGAGTACGTGCACTCGTTTCGATCAAGAGTTTCCACGATCGATTAACGCGACGAATATCCCAAGGGTCTCGGCGTTTTCCGGAGCCCGTGTGATATCCAAATCTTTGGAATCTACCTTCACGATTATTTTTCCGAAAAAAAATACTCGCTCGATAATCCGAGTATGAGGTATACAATGATTTTCAGATTCTTTTCGCCACAGAAAAATGCCGAGTATATGGAATATCTTCCGCTACGTGCGTACCGCGAGTTTTTTCCTTTCACTTTTGGAAGGAATCATAGCATAGCTGGATACAGGAGCGTCGAGATTTGAATTTGTGGAGAAATTCAAAAAGATATTTGCAGTCCGCGCGAAATTCTGCCGAGTTTATTCGGCACGAGGATTAATTAAGCCGATTAATCAAGCACGGGCAATTATCCAATTGATTATCTGTACCTGCGTAGTATCCTCCACCCCATTGCAGAAGGACTTCGACCTGTTTTTGATGTCGAATGAAAACCCCGCAAGCCTGAACCTCTTCAATTAAAAGTTTAAAGATCGTTAGTCAAGTATTGAATGAGAAATTGATCGAAAACATTCGTTGACTATACATGATGTAATGGCTATTCAACCGTGAATCCTCATTGACTGTTCCCGAAGGAAGAGAAAGGAGGAGAAGGAAACAACGATAATTTTGAAAAGAACAAAAAACAAAAAAACAAGTGACACGAAATTATGTGAAAGGAGATACTTCGGTTCAATTGATTATCCTTTAACCACTCACGCCCCCCTCCGGCCTCCACAGACTCTATTAATTGGTCTCAGTTTGCGTCATTGAGAACTTGGAGCGCGGGGCCAAGTCATCCCTGACCAAACAATTAAGGTCTAGAGGTATCTACGGCATGAGGAGAGGATTGAACTAAGACGAGCGGGGAGCGGCAGCCAACAGTCTCCTCGCAAGCTTCGAGAGTCTTGAGTTGTGCCTCTCAATTCTATGGGACCACGGTATGAATTCGTTAGCATTAAATTACACGTTTTAACTACCTCGTCCTCGTCCTCCTCCTCCTCCTCCTCCTCCTCCTCCTCCTCCTCCTCCGCCCCCTCATCCTCCTTTCCCTCCTCTCTAGCCCTCTGATGCTACTCTTATTGTGTAACGTATATCTTGCCTCGTTTTGCCGATGCTTTCCTCGCCTCCGAACTCTTGGAGTGGTGGGTTACTTCGGTCGACAGATTCATGCATATGCAAATCTCGAGCAGCCTACTAAATACACTTAAATATGTCAGAAATCAGGGAGAAGAGAGATTTTCTCTTCTCGAATAACTTTGTCCCTTTCATCCACGTGACGAAGAGAGCAAGGAAGTCGAAAGTTTGGTGTATGTGTGAGATTTTCGCGCCCTTCTCCCTGTTGAATTCGATTTGCTTTTAGGGCTGCTCTTAGGGCAGGGGCGGGTATAGGGAGGGGGCAGAGTCCAGAGTGGCTCGTTGAAACTGTAGATCCGCAAATTTCCCCTCTGAAAACGAATTGTTTCAACTTCTGAGTGAAGTTGGGTACCCGAATTTCGGGAGAATAGCAAACGGGGAAATATTCGCTCGTTGAAATTCGTCTGAATAGACCTGGAGGAGGAGATGGAAGAGGTGAGAGAATATTGTACCAGGGAATTTGACGAAGTCGTCGACAACGAGATTCCGCAACTTATACATTAGCTGAAGAATCGGGGCCGAGCTGCGCCGAGGGGGAATGTCATTCCGCGCAACTGATGAATAAATTTCAACCCTCGAGATATTAATGAACGCCTATTCCAATTTTCAACTCAATTCGATGCAACGGGCGAGGAATAAAGCGTGATGGAACTACGGACTGCGGCCTCGCGATGAGTGGAACAGGGACAGCGGACATCTCTCTTACACCGAACGTACACTGCATGATACGGAGATAACGAAGCGATCGACAAAACGGAAGGAAATTCCCTGGCAAAAATCGCGCCGGGGAAAGTCGTGGGCACAAATCACTGAGTAACAGCCTTACGAGTGCTCGTTATACTCCGGTATCAGTTCGTTTCTCGTAGTAGAGGTATGTACCTACATACTCCGGGGCTGAGGAGCCACGTCGAGAATCATGGGGGCTCGTTATACCGCAGTTGAATTTTATGATTCTATGATGGTATAGGTACCAACCAATAAGGGCATTCCGACAAATTACTGCGCGTTACTCAATTTCGCGCTCGCAGGGACTGCAGTCGCCGAGGACAGAGATCACGCCTTCTGACTCTTCGAGGTGAAAAAAAATTAGGGGCCCCGGCGAGGGGTTGAGGATCGCGGATGCCTTCTTGTACCGTCGCGGCGGTGGAATTACGTCGAGTGCGAAAAGAGAAGAGACGCGAAGCCTCTGTTCAAATTATTCTTGAGAAATTTGACAGACGTCTTAACGTATTCGGGAGAAACCGCATCATCGAGGCTAATGAAATTCCGCAGGAATGTTTGTTTCTGATGAGAAATTCCCTCCCACTCATTCGTCATAAATTGTCTCCGAGGAGTTTGTGAAATTTTTGAAAAATCTTCGAGGATCTCATCGTAAATTAATCGAAGTTATCGCGACGTCTAAACGAAATTCCCGCCAAATTAGTGAGCGTAACTTTCTTGGAGAAATTATGAACGAAAAAATTATCGTGCAATCATTTTTTATACCGTAGAATCGCTGGGAAAAATTGAACGTGGGGGAATCTAGAAAATATTCTTGTAAGGCTCGTAGATTCACGAGAGATCCTGCGAGCTGATGGAGCCTCATTAAATTTTAAAAACTTGAAAATCCATTGCGTAAAGAATTTCGTCAAACGCGGAAACAGCGTGGAGGATACGAAGTCCATCCTCGCTGCACGGGGGAACGTTGAACTTGAAATACTACCTACTCACCTGAGCGTGAATGTATTTGCTGTACCTCCGGCTGTTAATAACACAGATCACGAGGAGGTTAGCGCAAAGAATTCCGAGGCTTAAGGCAAGGATGAGTGCTGCACGAATAAGTTCTCCGGGTCCAGGTCCGGACCAAGAAGTCATGGGGCCACTGCGCCAGCAGCTGCTATTACTCAGCGCTGGTGCCTGGAGGATAGTTTGTTTGTGTTCTATCATGATCCTGGCGTTTGATGATTGGCTGATGAGGCTGGCGTGACGGTGGATTTTATATCGCTAAGAATATCGCCCGTCTTCCAACGGCCTCATAGTAAATGAGGCCTCGAAGTAATCTCCGGGCATTTGCATCGCTTTGATATTAAAATCGCGATAATTAGCCAGGATCATGTATCCTCCGATAGTGAAGAAAAATGGTCAGTATTATTTCGCCTCACATTATTCTTTTGCCTTTCAGCTTCCTCACTCCGTCGAGAATTTCACCGAAAGCACCGGAACAGTTGATCGAGAATCAGGATTCTTCCCATGACTTCCCCTCCTTCTGATATCTGCAATGCAAATCGGAAACAGAAATTAGTCACTAATCGGTGTCGCTGAAAAGGCGGAGTCCTTCCTCTGGAAGGGCAAAATAGTTTCCGTCACACCTGCTTGAAAAGTTTCATTTTCGAAGCATGCGTTTCGCGCGCGCGAAGTACGGTATTCCCCCGCACTAGTGCAGAAAGTGACTATATTACGAACAGTGCGGTAAAGTACTTTTCGGCGCTGGCGCGGGAAATCAATCTCATCGACAAAGATAACATGAGTTTTATCTGGCTCGTTTGTTTCTCAAATCAAACTTCCCTTCGCAGGGAATACAAAGAATATGGTTTGTGACGAACGCGAATAGACGATTTCTGGCGCGTGTGGGGTCAGCAGCGACCGCCTTCGGCTCGCGATGCTAACCTCGCACTCCTCGGAAATCACCTACTTTTCGCACTCGTGACACAGTAGGCTATTTCCTCAAAGCAGTATTAGCTAACGACCAGGAGTTTCTATACCCAAAGAATCACGAATTGGGGGGTGGATAAAATTTTTGGAGGGTTCCTCATCGTTATGACCTTGCAGATTCATAAAGAGGAAGGGTTGTCGAGCGTTTAGGAAGCTGTGAAAATGATTGATCACCCGTATTTACTGACTCGTTCATTTCCTCTTTTGTTTTAAACTTTTGACCACAAATTATAAAGCTGCGGGCGCGGCGAGGCGGGGTACGATGGGATGGACTGGGCTGAATGTGCAAATATCCTGACGTGCGAACAGCCCTTTTTTATATCATCGCGAACAATGAATAATTAATCACACTTTTTGTGAACTAGGTACAGGCCTACGCGTATCCTGGACGGGCCTAAAACATCATCAGCTCTTTCAGTTCTCTGCTGCAGGGCTGAGAAATTTTTCGTATTTGCGTGAAAGCGTGAAAGACCGAAGAAAGATATCCCGAGCTTTTTGCCACGGTGATTTTAACCTTTCAACGCTTCTCAACGACCTTGGCAGCACTACGGACTATGCATATTTCAAAAAGTCTGATAGCTACCTCGGTCCTCGTTCCCCCTTCCCAACTCGTATTATCAGGCAGTAATTTTTCAAATTTTTCACCCACCCTCGCCTTCAAAAAAAGCCTCTGCGCATACCCATTTCCATTGAAGCTCTGAAACCTTTTTTCTATGATTTATATCGCCCGATGCAGAAGCGGTCGATTCATCTTCGCGTTTACTGCAATTAATTCTAACCCGTGAGTACGAGCTTCCGCTCCGCATTACGCTCCAGAGGAGACAAGATAACTTTGTAAATATTCCCGGCTCTCTGAAAGCCCTGAAAAAATTCAGCTTCATGAAATTTTCATTTTCAAGAAGAAGAAGAAAAACGAGAAAACGAATCAAAAAACGACTGTATCACAAAATCCAGCTTTCGGGACGAAATTTAAAGCTCTTTTTCCCACCTTGCGACTCACGATTTGCTCTGTGATTCTAGGACACTGAAATTCTCCGTTGATCCAGTGTCACAGTCGAATGTCTCTGGATTGAGAATGGATTGGAAAATAATTGCATAAAAAAAGTTCTTCGATCCCTACCTGCGAGCTGTAAATTGCTTCGAGTTAATTAAACTCCGGGACGCGCGTGGCTTCATTATGTATGCTTTGGAGGATTTCTCTAGCGGATACATACGAACACAGACAGTACCTAGAGAGCCCGGAATGTGGCTGCGTTCGAAACACAAAAAAGCTTCGGAGATTAATAAAACTATCAACAGAATGAGAAGTAATAGGGAAAAGTCCAGTGCTAGGGAGGTTCGAGAATACGGTGATTCCGGCAAAAAATTAGCAAATTTTGTGAAACGGAGGGTAGAATTTTACCCGCTCGAAATAACGATCCGATTAATTCGAAAATCCATCATTTTCAAGTATCCTAAGTAGAAATATAGTGTTGTAAGATTGTGAGATAATGAGAGAGGTAACGAGGCGAATCTGCGGGGTTTCAGCATAATTAAAACATGGCCGCCAGCGATTCCGCACACATTTATTTTATCATTTTCACCGCGATTATTCAAGGCCTTATATACTTTCTGCGGGTCGAACCTACTCACTTTTCTTGATCCAACCTTAATCCATTCATTCGTACATCCCCTGAGAACTTTTATTCAAACGCGTCCATAACCCGCGCCGCTATTATTCTCGCGCGAATACAAATCGCACTTCACTTTCAAGTTTCAACACCGGCGGATTATAATTATATGTACGAATCCGCTGATCAAAATTCTCACACCTGGTGTACAAATTTACCTCCGATCAAACTAAAACTACCACATTCCATTCTATTCATGAACAATCCATAATTTATAACCAAGGAAGAAAAATGACTGCGGGGGCTCAAGCCCCTTGATCAATCAATTGATGATATTTTTTCTTCGTCATACGGTTTACGCTGAGTGCGAAATTTTTCATCGCGATAAAACGAACGCAGCAATATATACGTGTATGATTCGGGTGGAGCGTGAAGCGAATGACTCGGACAAGTGATAAATGAGTCGAGTAATTCCACAAGGACTAATCTCGGGCTACGGGGTGAAATTCGAGGGACCGACATCGGGCCATTGAATCTGTTGAACGCGACGAGGTAGTGGCGTCGCGTCGGTCGTTGGCTGAATGAATAATGAAAGCATACAGATATATAGCGGGGACGAACACACAATGACGAGTTAATTACCCGAGCCATTAGTAATAACTTATTGTTACTATAGAGCCACGCACATATCCTGGCATTATGTGTCCCGACACACAAGTTTCGGACGGCTCATTTCTGGACCGACGCGCCTCCCGCGACGATTCATGGAGATGAGAAACTGACAATGAGTAAAAAAAAATTTTGATCCGCGCGCAACTCTCTTCCAGATATTTTCTGTTCTGTGAAAAAAAACTGGAAGCAAATTTCGTTTTGCCATTTTGCAGCTTATTTGCGATAGTACGTAGGAACGGGGGCAGGATGGAATTAACCGGGTTTTTTCTATCTCTTTAATTTTTTGTTCATTTTTTCAATTTGAATGAAAATAACGAAACGAAAGGAAAAATCGTGTACACGACGTACGTATATACATGTTTATACGGGTATGTATCAGCAGTATTTCTGCGCGAAATTTGAGATCATTTTTCCTAGTTTAATATCCAGCAGTTGGATTTCGTAGATGACATTCTCCGAAAATATAATACGTGAGCATACGTATATACGTAATTTGATGAAACTTCGTTAATTGGATTTGGAAAAACAACAAAGGCAGGTGAAAAATGAATACAGTGAAGCATCGTATTCGGAATGAATCAGCTCAGCTTTTATGAGAGTTCGAATCTCGTTCATTTTTTCGTTTGCCTAATACACAAAATTACCATTTTTATCACATCGCTGTAGGTTGTTGGTACGCGGAAATTCAAATTCGTTTTCTCTTTCTTTCTGCTCGTATAGCAAAAGGTCTTCCTTCGTTCTCTCTTTTCGACTGGAATGTATTCAGGCGTTAAACTCGGTCTACGCGCATTGCATGCTGCACTGATTGTGTCACGGAGTGACTTATGCAGTCACGGCGAAACCCAGCTACAACCTGACGTGACCCTTCCTCTTTTTTTCCCGTATAAAATATGGTCGGCGTGAGAATATCGCGTGTCGTTCGTAACGCGTAAGTTACAGCCTCTCGTGAAAGTCGTCGCTTTTCTTTCTTGCGAGCAAACTGCGAGGGTGTTAATCTCGACTCGTAATACGAATTTGAAATTCTCTCGTGCCAAATCCTGCCGCTTTAACCCCCGAAAATATAAATGAGTCCTTCCCATACCGGAGGACGAAAAACGGACCGCGAGTAACACTGCTGTAAATTCTTGCGTCTAGGTACAGAGTGTTCTATACGTGTGTTCGAGTTGGAATACTAAATTCCGCCAATGAATTATTCAAATTCTATATTATATTCATACTCCGTACCTCGCGCGATTCGCCGAGTTCCTCCGAGACTTATACGATGGCGGTAGATAGACGTGAAACTGTCCGTAGATTACCGCCTTTAAAGAGGACCTGTAAAATATATTACAGTGATTCGCTTCAAAGATCTACCATGATCCCGTTCCGATGGTTTCCGTCATCGCGGGATCGATGAAGTCTCTTGGCCTCGTTATCCGTCCTTCTTATTTCTCTGTCTCTCCACTCTCAGGGGAGAAAAATAATGTATATACGTCAAGTTCGGCAGCCGGTCGATGAACTTTTTCGGAGATCAGAAAACAAGGAGAGCGGGAGATGATCATTCGATTAATCGAAGACACTCGCGCGGAAGTTCTCAAAGAAAAAGAAAGGAAAAGTATCGAGTATCGCTGTAGGTATACCTCGCAGGATTTCGGGTCTGACGATCAGCTATCGGTGTCGCCGCCTCTCGCGGAAAACCGCGATTTTCGGCGATGTCGTTTTTATGAAATATAAATTGGGAGAAAAAGAAGAAGAAGCGGGTAAACGTGATATATCATAAGTATGGGACATTACTAAGCTCATGATATTATAGGAACAATAACAGTGTTCTATCTAATCCTCGGCTGGCTCGCGGACCGCGAAGAGAGAAGCCGCACGTGATTCCCGAGCCCCGAGTAAGAGAAACTTGGCTTTCGGTGAGGGGATGAGCGAGGATTAAGTGTTAACGGGTTTATTATGTCAAAAATTTCTTGTACCTCAGTTTCGCGCTACCTGCAGAGGGGGGTTACGCTGTATGCAACTTTTCAGGCGACGCGACGCTCACTGCATTCAGACGATGATATTAGAATTTCAAAACACGTTCCGGTGCACGATGTGCGCGGGAAATCACGTAACCGGAGAAAAACCTGCAGGCTAATAAAATAAAAACTTCCGTATCGCACTCCGACCTGCTTATACTACGCTGCAGTAGTTTACACGGGCTCATCCCTCCCCCGCTGCCCCAGTGAAGAAAGAAAACGAAAAAAAGGAAGAAGCAATGGCGGGAAAGAACTCTAGTCGTAAAGAAAAGACACCCGTTTTCAGTTTCCTCCAGGTAAATGATGTTGAAAATGTAAATCTCAACACCCCTGCGAAGGCTCAAGTGTCGAGTTATTGGGGAAAAAATGGAATGGGCGCGACGATCGGAGCTTTAATTGTCTCATCGTTCTCACAGCAGCAGCAGCAGCAGCAATAGTTTCCGTAAGGGAAGTTGAAAAGTCATCGCGGGTGGATCGCCGACTGCGGATCGCAGATCGCAGATCGCACAGTATAACGACGATAATAAAAATCGAAATGGCATAGGTACATAAAGAATGTTTTATTTCACCGTGAGATAGGATGAAAAACGCGGAAGCGACAACGGCTGGAAATATGTGAGTAAGAAAATCACAGCGTTATGCTCCCAGCTTCACGAGCCCCCGCGACCATCGTCATCGCGGAAAACCTTCACCAGGACCCTTATCACACGCGGGGAAATGAAATCCGGACAGTTTATTACCGAAGGCGATCCCGCTACTCAACTGATCATGACGCTAACTATGATGAATAGATATCATGAAAGTAAAAACAAGAAAAAAGCTCGGGATCTTCCTCAGGTCAAATATATAATGCCCAGCCGAATGACCAGCGTCTCTGAGGTTCCGGCTTGGCCCGGAGTATCTCACCTCGCAACGATTCAGTGAAATTTTGTTTGTCGGTGATCGCGTGAATTATGGAGAAACCAAAATGAAAATCAAAGTGAATAACGGGAAACCGATTCTGCAGAGCCGATGTTTCGTTTATACCGAGTGTGATTCTACCCTCGAGATACACTGTGGAAGAAAAAAGGAAAATTTTGTCTGACCCATTTTCGTAGGAGGCTCTTGAACGGTCGATTCCTCGACATAGGGGGAAAAGACGGGGGAAAAGTGCGCTGGGAAAGCATTGAGATCGTTGGCTTTATCTTCGTCTCCTATTCGTTATTCGAATTCGACACCCGCCAGACCATCGCCTAGTTTCCCCGTTTCCCCGTTACCCCGTTACCCCGTCTATCCTGTACCGTAGGCATCCCGAAACCTCCGTGTCGTGTCTCTACTGCCGCGAAGCCGCAAACCTTTACCGCAAACCGCGAATACTTACATTCAAACGGTTCCCCTAGCCTATAGCCAGCTTTAGTATCCCACTTTCGGAACCTTCCTCCAAGACCGCCCAAAGGAAACATAAAACCTATGTGCACGCGGGCCTTTTCTGTTTGTGCAAAATCGGACTTGTGCGTCCGCTATAGGCGCTGTCGCTACTTTCACGATGGAATGGATTTGGAGAAACGGGGGTGTTTCCAAATCCCGTTAAATCCGTTTCTTGTACTTTTCTCGAACTATTTCGACAGCCTCAAACTTTGCTGATAACGCGGAGGAACTATTTCAAGATACTTTGTGCGATGGACGATTTATGGAGAGTGAATCTCGAATGGAGAGCCGAACTCTTTTCCCAGCAGGTAATCAGCTTCGCGAAAAAATGTTTATTCCGGGCGACGAAATCCCCGCGGGGGTTATCAAGGTCGAGTAAAACACTCGGGCGGTAAGTGATTAGCCTTTCTGACGTGTCGCAAAACGACAAGTAATTTGGTAGATACCAGGGGACAGTTCGGAAGCGGTGCTCGTTTCAAGGGTGCAATGTGCTTGCGGGTATGCTACCAGTTAGTTACCACTCGAGTAGCTTACAGAGAACGAGGTTAAAGCCGCAAACCACAAGCCTGTGGGGTCGAAATCGGGCGCGACTCTATATAGCTGTAGGTAGTCACAAAGGAGAAGAGCTTTCATCGCGGGCTAGCGCCCGGAGATAAGAGAGAACTAGAGATGAGAAAGTAGAAAAGCAGAGTTGAGCCTTCTTTGGAAATGAAAAAAGAGGAATCAGACGAAAGGGAAGAAAACAGTGCGAAACGAAACGGAAAAATGAGGGAAGAAAATAGTAAATATGAGATAGGAGTGAAATGTGAAATTAAATTATACGTATACGGGAGTGTTCCTTTATCCCGCAGGATACTATAACCGTTCCCTTTAATACGTTGTACTTTACCCTTATTCCTGGCGACATGGGTGTATGATATAAGTGGAGGGCTTTATTTCGCCGGAGAAGAATACGAGAAAAAGCACGGAGGGACGAAGAAATTGCTCCTATCCGAGGTTTGAAAATTTCACGAACCTCCGAGTGCGAACGCGTGAGGATTCTGGCTTCCAGTACCTTTTCATCGAAGACGTCTGCGCGTACCTGCGACTAATTCACAGCCCTGAATAAAACGAAATGTCACTACCCGCCGCGTCGACGAGACGCGAGGCAAGGGTCGACTCTCGAACGGGGAAACATGACTCCTCGTTGGAAGAAAAAAGAATAGGATAAAGTGAACGTATAAGTGAAAAAGATTTCTCCCCGTTGATCCCCCGCCCTCCGGCCTCCACTCTTGACGACGGGGATTCATCTCTCCGTCCAATATCCACGATATCGATACACGGACGATTCAAATTCCTTGATTACACTCAGCTTGGGCCGCGACTATATCGGACGTCTTCGACTCCCGCCCTCCTGCCTCCCTATACTTTCTTCGTGAGAGATTCGATGGGAAAAATCGGGAAGGATCCGATCCGAGTGAAATAAATTTAGGCAAAAACAGCAATGACTTCCGGCTGCAGCCGGATGTAGCGATAGATCGCAAAAAACACTTGTATCGCGTCTTTTTCAGAAATAAGAAAACGAAAACCAATCAATCATTCCACTCGTCGCAGACACAGGTTCTGTCTGGCCACAGGTACATGCATATCTACATACGTACGCTCTTTTTCTCGTCTGTGTAAATATTATTCATTCGGTGAAAACGATCCACAGATTTTCCTCCGGCATGCGCAGGGCATACTCTGCGTTCGGAAGGTTCACGTTGGGCGAAAACGTGTATCATACGTATGCACGGGTATATATCTTTGTACGGGAAGTTCCGCGGGCAGTTGAATATTAATTTTCAGAGTCCACGGTTCCTCCGATTTCTTAACCACGATTCGATCGAAATCTACGACGCGTTTCACGAACACGTAGATAGCAGGACGGAGGTTCCGTGTAGTAGAACAGCGTTACCTATAGAAAACGGGATAAGTTTTCAGACGGCGGAGAATAAAGGAGATAAAAATTCTACCCCGGGCGAAGGAAACACCCATAACACTACGTCTGAATATCCGAATCTTGTTTCCCTGATATGCGGTATAAGCTGGAAACCGTGAAGATGCACGCTGAGAAAAGAAGCGAAAAAGCGGGGATGAAGCGAGCGAGACGAGAGGATAATTGCATGCGATTTATACGGAGAGTATGAAAGAGGAGTGAAAAGATCGAGAATGAGAGGAAGGAAGGAGAACAGAAAACGAAGGAACGAAAGTGAACTATAATGGCGGATGAAGAAAGTGAGAGAAAAATACCGCCAGAAGATATATTCTACCTGCACCGAATGTAGGATATGTAATAGCATTTTCAACCGAGTTTCAACTTGGAAATACGTACGCTAAGGCGATGTAATAGCCAACAGAGCTTGCGATTGTGGAACTTTTTTACGAGCCTGCCAGTGCACCGTCGAGGAGCTCGGGGGTAGCGAGGGGCTGGTGCGGTAATGCCCGTAACTACGATATACACGTATATACATCTTTCATAGATACAGCAGGTAGCTACAGACAGCTCCAAAGATCTTGGTCCAGGTATAGGTACAAAAGAGTGCGAAAGGAATAGAGGGAATACCGATAGTAACGGGAAAGGTAGAAGATATAAGAAAACGCAGCACGTATGTATACGTATATGTACGTACATTGCGGAGCGAAGAGTGCCGCGTGGAAGAAGCGCAGGAAGGAAACTGAGAGCTTAGGAGAGAGGCCGGCTAGCCACGCACGATTTTTCCCTTATCCTCGTTATCCCCGTTCCTCAAAGTATTCCGCCCTTTCCAAACGGTCGGAACATTACGTGATCCCTTCGGAGTCCCCGATATAGCCGGATCGGCGAACAACCCTGAAGTGGGTACCCAAAGGATCCGAGGTATTCGAAACCGCGGCAGATCTGTACCAGTAGTACGTACATACATACATACATACATACATACCAACAAGCCCGCGCTGCGTCCGTATCGATTCGCACGATAGGGAAGGAGGCCCTGATTTATGTTATAAACAAAAAATATGTCTATATGTACAGGCGAATGGGTATGTGTATCCTACAGGCGCGCGTCGATGTAGTATACGCGAGGATTACAAAAAATGTAATTAGGATTATGTGCGTATACCGTTATAAATCAGACTCTAATACTCCGCGAAAAGGAGCGAGAAAGGAAAAAAGGAGGGAAACATCTATGTATGTACGTACATACCTAGTATAGAAAGGAGAAAGAATGATGGCCGGTTACTTTCAGCACGACATTATCACCGCTTTATCCAACATTTACCACCCCGGAAAATATTACCTCCTAGTATATTACCATAACGGTTATTCCCCGGGCTCAGAAAGTTCGCGAAAATTCTGAATTAGGGCATGAGGAGGAGGTAACCGTAGCTGCCACCCGCTGTTGTACTCTAAGAGAAGAGAGGAGATTCTTCAGGCTTCTCCCTGATGCAAATCGTTGAAATTTTTTCTCCAGCCGCGCGGCCTCTTTGCGGATGATTTTGAAAATCGTCAACCGCGTCGTTACTGGGTATAGTTAATGCCCGAAACTATTTACACGGAAGGTAACAGATCGCAAAGAACGTGCAGCGACGGACGAATATCAATCTCCTCGCTTCATGGAAGCGGCGCGTTATCGCTCACAAGCCGAATTTTTTTTTTTCGTTTCCCTTTTCTCCACTTTTCGGAACGTTATCAATTTTTTTCGCCCATTATTTCGGCCGGCTTGAGGCCCGGGCACGCGAATCGTAGATGGGTGTAGCTATATGACTGCAACCTTAATCGAAAACAGATAGTTCGCGGTGGTTATCGCAAAGCTGTGAATACATTTCTTATCGATTTACGAGCCACCGGAGACGCGGGCGGTATCGATCGTCCGCGTCAGCGTCATCGGGCTGCTGCAAGTTACCGATTTCGTACGAAAAAAAGTTAGGAAAACTAAGAGAGAAAAAAAGGAACGAGAAGAATCGACCAGATTCAAATAGCCGAATACATTCGCGTGCGCTAGCTCTCTACGTACCGCATCGGGCAGAGGGCAAACGAAAATTCACCTCACAGCGGAACTATTCATAGTGGAATAAAATCTTTCGTATATCTTGTATAGTGGATGAAAATGACCAGTCGAGAAGGAGACACGGGAAAGACACCGGTCCGGAAAGGAAAAAGGAGTTACAATAAAAACCAGAAGATGCGATGTTTCATCGCGATGATTTTACCTCTGGCACTTTTTTACTTCCGTCTCTTCGTCGTCACCCAATGTCAATGCCAACATGCGAAATCTATAGTTTGTTAGGATCTAATTTCCTGAGCTGATGAAGGAAGAAGAAAAGGATGTACTAGGTCCGTTCGAGTTCAAGTTTATTTCCGATTTTCCGGTCATTTTTCGTGCACCATTGTCACTTGTTGAACTTGCTGCTGTCTTCATCGAGTAGAAGATATCGTCAGGTCATGACTTCAGGCTAATTTTACTCATCCGGTGAACCCGGGAGACACGGGGAAGAAGGACAGGGATGAGAGGCATCAACTGCCGACTGATGCGCCTGACCAGCGTGCGAGTCTACGTGCATACGTATCGAAGTATACATACGGAATAGAAAACCGCCGTCAACACGAGTCACGGAGAGTGCATGCGAGCGCAATTCAACTTCGACGTGACGTGACTCGCCTCTCCCCTCGGATACGTGTACAGTAACTGAAACTCGGATTCTATTTTATTCAGCGCAGTCAATTGCTCCCTAAGGCGCAGCGTGGCGCAGGGCGGTGCGGCTGCACGTGGACTCGGCACGTGCTTCTTCTTTGGAAAATTTATACAGTCTATCTTAAATATCCATAAAACTGGAAATGAAGGAAACTATCACGGACCGGGGTCCCGCGGTGAGCCTCTATTCCTTCACCGAGATGATAAGATTAACGCGGTTGATCCCCGCGCGAATTGTCAAGGTCAAGAAGAACGAGCGCATGCGGCAGCGTCGGAGTTTGAACGATCCCAAAGTATTTCTTGTGAAAATGAATAACTCCAGTATGCGGACTCTGCATTCCAGAGTCAAAGGAGGCTTCGTGAAAGCGAGTGAAAATATACCGCGGCCATAGATCCACGTGATGCATGGAGAGGAGAAGACGGGATTAAAAATGCAAGAAAATTTTGTCCTGCAGGTCACGTGCGCTCGTACCATCTTCCATGAAGTTACGACAGTCGTATACCTATCTCAACTTTTCTCGCCAAGTTGTGTAAAGTGACGCGGCGATTAGACCTGCACGTACTCTCGGCACCGAGATAAACTAGTCCAACGATCATTGCGGATGTAAGCGTGATACATTCTACCCAGAGGCCTGCACCACCCACCGCCTACGCCAAAAATCCTCCGTGTCTAGCTCCGTTTAATTTCACCCCGAAATTCCTCTCGTGGGAATGTAGCGATTACCTGGCTGTGAACGAAAAGCTTCCGCGATCATTGAATTCCGTTATTGCACGTAACTTAAACGGTACGAGAACCAGAGTGCGAACAAGAGTTGGCCCGGGAAAATAGTACCGACAGATTTCCAGCGGATAAATTTCTATCACTCGCTGTTTCCGCCAAAATTTTTCGCGATCCGGACACGAAGCGGTTGGTTTTAAAGGACTCGACCAGGTATGCATATACAACGTGAAGTTGCAGAACGCGGTGTGAATCGCTGAACCATTTTTCAACTTGTCAACTCCGCGGATATCTATGCCACGGACTACAGTCTGAGTATTCATAGGGCTTTGTGACTCGATTATAAAAGCTTTCAGAAAAGCAAATGGGGACCGTAGATCTAGCTTGTCGTATTCACTTCGAGAATTTTTCTCAACAGTTTGCTCAGAGGTTCAACGGTATCCGCGTTGGCAGACCAGCGAATTCGACGTGAAGAAGATGTGCGGCACGAATTCTTAGAGGCGGATACATACCTGTATACATACACGTGGAGATTATTGATTTTGACCGTTCAATTAAAATTTTACGACATGAGGAGGAATGAAAGCCGGTGCTTCGACTCGGAAGCCTGGAGGAAAGCTGAACTAAGAAAAATCGGGCCAAGCCCATCTCTCTCGCTGCTACAGGGTCGGGGCCAAGTTTGGGTTAAGGTAGGCTGATTCAACGCGATTTTCGATCCACGCTTTTACAGGACGGCGTGAGTCAAGTCTGGTTTCCCGGCGGGCAGGGGGACGGGGCTGGAACAAAGCCGGCATAAGTCCGGGAGACAATTGTCTCAGTCATTAATTTGCTCCGTACGCTCGTAAAAATCTTCCCTTATCCCTCCCCCTTCTCTGTTTTTCAAGATTTCTTTTTCCCTGAATATCCAGCCATGTTATTCCCTTGGTCCCTGTAGCGGAGCATCGCAGAACGTCACGGGAAGGAAAGAGAGACGGTGAGCAGGGAAGAAATTCCTGACCCGTGAGCTGACATCTTTCCGAATTTATATCTATATGCATATAAACTGAACTTTTAATGGTGGACGGTAAAAAAGGCGAAATTAAGTGTCAGCTGAAAAGTGGCACGCGTTTTTCTTGCCTTCCTTTCTTT
This sequence comes from Phymatocera aterrima, assembly GCA_963170745.1. Lineage (NCBI taxonomy): Eukaryota > Metazoa > Arthropoda > Insecta > Hymenoptera > Tenthredinidae > Phymatocera > Phymatocera aterrima. Next base: position 22,517,686 of record OY720660.1, read on the forward strand.
CACCGCGACGAGACTTGCCGTATTTTACGAGCCGCAGGACCCGAAGGACTGCCTCGAACTGCCTCGAACTAGGGGCAAGGTCACTTTTCTTTGATCAAGCATACACACGTTATACTCGAAAGAGAGAGAAAGAAATCTACAGACGTCCCAGCTCCGGTCTACGGAACAAAAATCTGACGTGAGAAAAAAAAGGGAAAATTGTACCAGCTAGTATATCGGTATAATCATTATTGCCAACCCTTTTTTTAGCCGGGACTTCGTTGTTGTGGAACAACTTTTGTCGACGTAGGAGGAAGTTGAAGTTAGACGATAAATAACGTTCGTTCGTTCGTTTTTCCTCCCTTCCTCCTTTCCTCCCTTCCTCCGGCCTCAACCCCTCGACTTCATTCTGGGCGGTGTGTACGAAGTTCTTCTCTAATTAAATAAAAATTCACGAGCAGTTGATGACACTGCAGAAAACTCTGAGGCGGGAAATATGCTCAAGTGGTATTATTCCTCAATCATCAATACATAACTACGTATCTCGAAGCGTAGACCTACGTAAGGTTCCGCGCCTCGCAGAAGGAAAAAAAAACAACAACAACCCAAAAACGTGGCCAAGGACAAACAAGTTTGTGACATTGACATTCAAGCTCCGTGTACAGTTCCATGGGGTACAAAATTGTAGCTGTGCGGAGGCAATTTTCAAACGAATACGCAAATAGGATGAGTAGATTCAATTCCATTTTCATTTTTCGCGGTGATATTTCGGCTCGGATTATCGTCGGAGTTAGTAACCTCTGATGATTGAGGCGGAAGTCGAAGCTTTCGGGGGTAGAAGTACCCCGTGCAGCTAAAACAAATATAAGCTGAACACAGCTCGCGGCATATTCCGTGCGAGAGCCGGAAGATAAATTTCATCATGATCTCGTTTATCTTCAGTTTTTTTATTATTTTTGTCAATAGGATTTCTAGATCCAGGAGAGAATGTCTTAACACGATTTCGGCACGACGTAGCTAGGTATTCGCATGTTTGAGAAAGAGCCTTGATTTTACTGTTCTCTTCATTTTTCTGCTTTACATTTTGTCCCTTTCAAGTTTCATTCTTCTCAAAATTATATCGCTTTATGAATAATCGAAGCTAGCGAAATGGAGGAAAATTCGAATGGTAATGGACGCGGACGCACGTCTCTCCCGACATGGACGTTGACGTTGAGATTCATTTACACATAAAATTCCCTCCCATATGCATGAAAGCTTTTTTTTCGTTTAACTGCCAACCACGTTTACGAAAACGAGAAAAAAAGCATTCGAAAAATGATAATCCGTATCTGTGCGCAGATTCATAAGTACATTAATAAAATGTAACGAAACGTTGACTCTTTCGTCGCTTTTGCTCGACCAGGCTCGCTTATACTCGTACATACATACGTAACGCGAAAATGAAAATAGTTTGAAAATATTTTCAGGAGGGGCTGGTCGTGCTCGCCGGCCCGAGTTGTCGGCAAAGTTTTCTACTTGAATTCGTGAAATCTCAACTCATCCCCATCGTGAACTGCGAGTCTTCCAAGATTTATTAATTTTACGTTATCCCGGGCTTCGGCTAACCCCCCGCCCCCCGATCTTTTTATCAACTTGTTTTTTATGCCCAGCCATCAACGGATATTGATATTCACAATATTTCGAACCAAAGTATCTGCTCCCAGAAACTGCAGATTTTATATTCAAATTTTTCTCCGACGAGAGGAAACCCTTGATTAATTATCTTCATTATTCTTTATCTGTCTCTCCTTCAATGCCGCCGTCTCATTATTTCAAAAAAGGAAAACCAATGAAAGAAAACATGAAAACTGGGTTCTAATCGGAAATGAAAAAATTAGTTTCCTCTCCGTTCGCGACAGGTTTTATCTCTTTTTCGCATTCATCTCTCCTTGTTTTATTCTTGACATCTCTGACCTTGAGACTATTTCAAAAAACGATTGTGAATCAGCAGAGTGGACATTTTGTGGGGGAGGAAAAATTCACCTACGGTTATCTCGTCCACCTTCTCCTTCGTTTGGAACGTAGAATTGAATCTGTACGACTGTAGTCTAAAATCGTCGGGATAATCCCGAATTCCGCCTACACAGCTAACCAGCTCTGCCTGCTTATACCTTACCGTAATGTCAACGTAAAATTGAATTAGTCAGACGTGTGTGGGGGGGGGGGGGGGGGGGGGGGGGGGAGCATTATTTTGCGGGAAAGTTATCTCCAAGGTGAATTTGCTTTTCATAAATTTACGAGAGACAAAGGGAAGGCTGGAGATTGTTATCGTCTGATTTACATGTGTCCCGCCCCTATTTTCTCTCTACGGCCATTAAATCCTCCTCTCCGTCCCCGAGATGCGTAGGGACTGATATAGATTCACGTTTTTTTTTTCTCCTTTTTGATCTACTTTCGATTCCCATCATCGCTACCGACGTCAACCCAAAAAACTGGATGGAATAGTACCGCATTGATTCACCGGTAAATTTGTAATCGGATGATGCTATAAGAGCGTTTTGTTGGGGTGGGATAACAGATGAGAATACATTGGGGAAGAGGGGAAGAGGGGAAAAGGGGAATTTTTACCTTCAGGACACTCCGTGTGTACTAACCTCGTGATAGACGATCAAGAATTTCCTTTAAAACGATCGCATCATCTCGTCAACAGATTCTACTTGGTAATACTATAGTTGAGCTATTTTCCGAACCATCGAAAAGAGGGGCGAGCGAAAACTTCTGAAATTTTTCAACACAGTTTAACGGCACGTCAAAGCTAGGTTGCCAAACTTGTTGAAAATACTTCTTGCGCAACTGAAAACAACTTGAAGACGAACGATTCCCTGGATTCGAAAGGATTGTCGATTGTAGAAAATATATCGTGAGTATTTCTTTTCACTTTAAATCATTTTCGAGATTTCGATTTGGAATTTATCAAGCCGTTTGTGAAGCCGACGCAGACTGATATCCTTTCCCCGTGAAACTATGTTTCTATGATATTCTCAGGTATAAATATCCCCCCGTGATCGAACCGGTCAACTAAACCACGCGAAAATTTACTGTCCGGCATCCGGTTTTGCCTCCTCAACTTCGCGGCGCGTCGCGGCGCTCGGCGTCGGTGCTGAGTGAGGAGCGTCGCGACGGTGCGGAGGCTGACAGCGCACTGAATACTCCCGTGACTTGGTCGAGACGCGCGGTCCGAAACATCCCCGAATCCGTGGATCCTCGGATCCTCGAATCATCGAATCCCCGTTCCTTGATCCACTCTTTGCGTCTAAGGAAGGCGTTATCACGGAATCTCGTGCGAAGGACGAGAGAACCCCTTCACCCCTTTCCCTCGTAACTTCGAATCTTTTCATTCGTGCATTTGAAAATATTTTTCAAAAATTTTGTAACACATCGATTTTTTCTTTGAGTTGAAATCGAATCGAGAATTCTCTCACGACGGAGAGCCTGATGAACTTCCAATTATCCTTCCATGGAAATAATAATAATATTTCAGGATATTAGGACCCACAAAAGTCTCGCAGACTCCGCAGTGCTCGATTAATGGCATAATATTACATCGTGATTGTTCCCTCCCGGATAACGTCCGCTGCCAGAATTCTCTGAATACAGATGAGCCGATTGCGAATAGCTTTCGGAATCCCATTAAGTGTTTACGGGTTTAGGTTTTGGGATGGGTTCAGTTGGGCTACTGCAAATGTTAGGTTTGGTTGGGTTTATAATTACAGGAAGCGCTACACCGTCTCATTGTCAGTTCGTTTCATGCGACGCTCTCCTGCGGTCTCGCGGCCGTATTCTCTGTTCCAAGACTCGGCCCGTCCAATTTTTTATACGTCCTCGTAAAGTAGGGACTGCCTGTACTCCTCCGGTTTCTCTTCTTCATCCTTCGGGATTTTCGGTTTCGGTTCCAGGGTATTCGTGTGGTGGTACCTATATACCTGCGTGAAGACACTCCGAGTTACTGAAGAAGACGCGAAAATTAGGTTTCCATTATACGTATGTATAGTAGGTATACACAGGTAAGCGGGTATGAAAATTTGGGTTACACCGATCCAGGTTACGAAGTGAGCTTGTATTCCAGAGAAAGGAAGATGTTGGCCTTCGACTGAATTTCAATTTTTGTTTCTATTTGCCTGAAATTTAGAGCTTTCAGGCATTTTTTGCGTGTGTAGAATATACAAAACTCTGTACACACTTGCTTGTACGAGACCGCGAGAGCTTTTCCAGCCTTTTATAGCCGAGCTTGGTCCCTATCTGTTCGTTCGTGGTTCTCCCACGTACGAGCTTTTATGCTCGAGAAAGTTATCGCCAAAGTCCAGAACCAAGACGCGTCCGTCTATCGGTTAAGGAAAAGGAAATAAATTGAAAGCTTTTATATCTGTATACTGGAAAAAGTTCATAATGCAGCTCGAAGAACACCGAGTTAACAAAAATTGACGATTGAACTGAAATTGACAACTGTCCTATTAACAAAAGTGTAAAGAAAAATTGGTGAAAACTCCAAATCTTCGAAAACCAGGGACCTCGACGCTTATTTCGTTCTTTGCATTCCGCTTCGTAAGAAATTACGAACGATTGTCAGAAGTTCCTATATCGCAGATAGAAATAATGACACGTTCGACAATGGCGGTTGAATTTTTGGCACAAGAATTTCCCGTCGAAATAAGAAAACAGACCGGAGATATTGCGAGTCCTCGGTCGAGGGTTATCTCGGGATTGAATCCATCACAGATACAGATATCTCTCAAGGACGAGGGATTATTCTGCCAATATAGGTGGGGAGCTTAAATGTGGGGAACTGTGGTCTGCGAGGAAGTTCGTGTCTCATGGAATAAGTCATTTTCAACAGGATCAAGTCTTATTATATACATTGTGGAGGCTTAAGACGCAGGAAAACGGCTGTAGGACCGTCGGCCGTCCGTAATATAGGCACTGAGACTCGGCTCAGTCCCACCCTGACCTTCTCAAACTTGACCTTGCGGAGTCAAGTGAAAGCGAAAGCTACCCTCGTATTTCTCCAGTTGAATGTCAGAGTGTATTATTTTACGGACATAAGCCCCGGATCGCGATGATAAGCGGGTTGAAAAGGGTTCGCGAACGAAAAATATCACCGAATGTGTAAATTTGAGAGACAAATATGATTTCACCTTCATCCGGGTGGAATTTCATCGTTTTTGTAGTTCACCGTGACCTTGACGAGGTCCTAGAGACGTCTACCCTGAAATATATGAGAACCTTGAAGCTCTCCGCGCTCAGCTCGGGATTAATTATTTCCGTTTGAAACTCCAGACCCGCATTTAACTAATTCAATTAACATTATCGCGGTTTTCCTCTCATCTTCGCGTACGTCTCTGCCCTCCTGTAGGATAAAACTTGTTTGCAGGCATAAATTACTCCGCGGCATGCCTCACATGGTAGCATGAAGTCAAAAACTGTATTCCCGTTCCTGATCCAGAAAGCCGACGAAGGAGTCGAACACTTTCCGCGACAATATTCTTTACCAGACTAACTAGAAATTTCAAAACCGTGTTTATTGTGAAAACGAAATTGCAGAGGACATCGATACGTGGAGATTACACTTCGCGATAAGATCCTACGACTCGTTTAGCCTCATCAATCGATCCTGAACGACTCCATCTTCGCGATCTATGATCGCGAGATCGTTTCATCGAGAAGAAGGGTACGCTACTAGAATTCGAACCGAATTTGGGGCGAGTGGACATTTAACCGTTTAACCGGTGTCGATCAGACGAGATTAGAAAAATAAGAAAAACGGTAGAATTGTAGAAGACTGGGCTCTTAGTACACAGACACGTAGGTGGAAACGCGTATGAAACAGGAAAACAGAGTGTAATAGTGTACCTACCAACACAACGCCTTCAACCCCGCAGGCATTTTGTCTACACGCTCAGACGGCAAGTGATCATTTTAACGATTTTCAACCAGACGCTTCGAATGTCTCTTCCTCGGAACTGAGCGTCTTAGACTCATCGCGTTGCAGGATACAAATTTTCCAAACAGATATCATTTTTATTATGTTCTTAGCATTCGCCAAGCATATTTCTTCCCGAGGACATCCATAATTTTTCAATCCGTTATAGAAATTTAATAGTCAGATATTAATTTTACGAGAGAAGAAGAAGAAGACGGCCGCGCGGCGGCTTTCATATAACGGAAATTCCTTTCTTGATAACCAATGAAAGAACCTCCCTCCCTCTCTCTCTCTCTCTCTCTCTTTCTCTTTCTGTAGATTGGCCCCGAGAAAATTGAAATCGTTATCATCAGACACATTATAACTGTATATACATTCATCACCGGGCGAAGTGAAGCGGAAGGATTAAGAAATTTCATTCGCCAAGTGAAAATCAAAATATATTGCGCGCCCACCTATCTCATACATCTTTCGAGCAACCCGAGATGCGATAATGCACGGATCTCAGATAATCTTCTTTCGGATCAAGAGCATTTGCTGACGAGCTGACTCCGGGTCTATGTCTTACCTTGGCACCTACAGGCGTTGCGTAATTCTAACTAGATGGAACCGTAGCTCAGAGCTCGAGACTTACGGATCAAAGCTCGAAGCTCGAAGCTCAAAGCTTACTCGAGGAAATTGACTATCCCGGATTAAAGGATATTAATAAGGCAACATACCTACATCGCATGCTCCGCAAAACAAAAAACTGTACCACGCTTTACCGAATTTAAGATTTTCTCAACAACGCGAAGCTTTTTCACCAGAATCTTGTTATCGAATATTCGAGTCGTAGAGAGAAAAAAAAGAAAAGAACAAATTGCAGCATTTCGGAATATCTCACTCTTCGCCGAGTCGTGGGACTTTTTATGTTTGAAGCCGTTCGGTAATTGACCAGTCGAAAATCCCCACGATTTCTCATCCCCGCTTTTCGGCTTCATCGATATACTTCTGACTAATTCAAAGCTTTGCATTTTGTTTCTCATTTTTGTAAAATTCCAACAGATTTGCCGCGGAACTTTTGCAACGCTTCACGTATAGGCTCGTGTACCTCATTCAAAGGGATTTGTTAGCTGAAATCTCGAATCATGTATTTCTTTTCTCCTCTTTTTCGCTGTTGAAACGTTGCATGATATTATTCGGCTGGCAATGGCAAGGCGAAGCAGCTCCTTGCTAGCTACCTCGTAAAAGGAGGTAGCCGCCTCTCACTTTCCCCACCATCTTTTGCAGATTATGTTTTATTTGCATCTCAATCGCCCCAAGGGACTGGTTTTACGTTGGGAGCAGTAGTAGCAAAGAGGTAAATCCTGATGTCACCAAGCATATTTTACAGTGCCGTCCACAAGCTGGGGATCACCGCCTAAATTTTCGATCGGGCAAATAACTCTGATATCTGAGTACTCAAAGAAAAAGAAACACGGGATAAGGGGTCGATCGATAAACCAGGCAGCATTACAAAGTAGAAAGAATCGGCTTTGTTATGCTCAGCTTCGAATCTCTGCAACGTTTTTTCGTCATTTGCTGGTTGAACTTGATCATGCTCCCGCGATTTTGGTTTCTCCGGAAATTGCGTGCTTTGTTTTGCTTCGGTTTGCTCGTTGCAAATTATTTTTACGCTCTTTTACGCTACGGAAAATTATTGTACAAACTTAACACCCTGCCCACGTTGCGAAATTGCCAGATCTTAGATCCCAGTCTCTAAATGTCACTCTGGGTAAACTTCGGCCAAAGAATGTAGTTCTTCAGCCTAGATATACGGGGAGGATTAATGCTTGGGAAGGAGTCTTGGGAGAACATCAAGCTTTTCACTATTATACCATCAAAGAATTACAATTAAGGAAAGAATGCTTAAGTTTACCTACTCATTGGCAATTAGCGAGATACTTTGCCAACTCGCTGAATATTTCCTAATTCCATTTACAAGTTTCTCAACACAAAATCCTTCTTCGTGAAAAGAAAACTCCCTTCTACACATCCAGGTACACGAGCTACTATAGCGCGATTCAAAGCTTTCGCTCCACTTTTTTATCCGTTTTTTCATCTACTGTATACGTGACCTTTTTTCACCGATTACTGATACGTATCATTTCCACCAGAGTATATATTCACGTTTTTGCCGATAGTAACTCATTCGAGTAGAATAAGAGCACGGTTGCAGTCATAGTCACAGTTGTAGTTACATAAGAAATAATATAAGTTGGACGATCCTCTTAGCGAGTTTGAAACACACGGATTGAGACTACAGGTCACGGAGTCGGCTATTGCCAGCGATAAGTTACTCACCGGGATTTATAGAGATAGTTGACAATATACCTATCATCTCGATTTTCAGAAACATGGGAAACGGAAGATGAAAATTATTTCTCTGCTTTCGAAGCCTCGCATTGCCTGTACAGAGTGCTATACCGATAACAGTATTTCGCCCGACGTTCAGTTCCTGTATAGTCTATTTTTCTGTACGTATGTATGTATATACATACCTACAAATTATGTGGTACTACATCGCGGAGAGTTTGTAAGGAAAGAATAATATGAGATAAAATAAACATTATAAGACTGCGAATGAGCGTGAGATTTATTCCTCGGGACCATAACCGTTCACTGGAGCAGTGAGAGCAAAAATTTCCATTTCCACAACGAGATTTCTTGGTTCCCCGGGCACCTCCTCTTCGTGTAGTTTTCTCCGAGCAGTTTTAGGGTCTTCACATCTAAACTTGGCACGATATTATTTTCATCTTTCCTTTTCTCTTCCTTCTCCTCTTTTTCAACTCCTCTTTCATGTGTTTCAGGTCTTAAAACTTCAAACGCTCGCGTATACTCTCACGTATTTACGAGTTCGAGGTGAAATGATAAACATTTCGAGACAGAAAACGTACTTGAACGTTGAAACGGAAGATATACCTACCACGGGAGATTTTCCTTCAAGAATCGAACTCCGGAGCGAAGTTACCTTGTTTTCAATTCACGCACCTGGAACGAAGGAAGAAGAAAGCCCCCCGTTATCAATAAAGAGAGCATCTCTATTTTTCTCCGCACCTTGGTATCCTCGCTTGTTTCCAATCCCTGGCTTAGGGGTCTGAAAGAAGGATTGAAACCGTAGAATTAATAGACCAGAAAATGCAGGCTGTCGTTACCGTTTCGATCCAGAGAATCCGGGATCGATCAATCCCCTTCACCAATCCGAAGACCTTCGGGATCGTATTGGCTACGTTGTATCTTGAGCTTTGAGATGCTGGATCCAGTGCCGTGTTCGATTTGGGAACGAGGGTCGAGTAGAATTTCGGGGATCGGATGGATGGTCGGCGGTGTCCAAAGAACACGACAAACTGATCCACGAGTGAATCACAATTAGGAGAGTGACGAAGGTTCACTATCACAATGAAGAGATCATGCTGCCACGAGGGATTCTGTTACGCTCTAGGTACATACGAGTACATATGCGTACGTATATTACGTGGAAGAAGGGCAGTTCTGAGATTACGAATATCTTATAGCAAATTAATCAGGATTACGCTCCACAGTTTAGCCTCATGCACGAATGGGAGAGGCTTCAATTCCTTTTGGCGCTGATTTTTATACGGACTATTGCTCGCGTTATTGAGTAACCTATTTACTCATTTGTTTCCTGCCTTATCCTATCGCCCCGCCTCTGACCCCCGGAGTCCCAACCAAACCTGGGGTTAGGGTTCGACAACACCTCGATTTTCTACGGTTTCACTGAGAAGCCATTCTCGACTCTTGACGTGACAGTCTCTGCCCGTCATTCGATGGCTGCGCTATTCTTTCGTCGTTTAAACTCGTGTGCATCTTATCGCGAGCTTTTTATTTTCTACCGTTAATTTCTCCTCGTTTTTTTTTTTTGGAGAAGAAAAGTTCATCGACAAATTTTCATACGACAAGGCGCTGAGATGCTGCTACTTCGAGGCACTGACCAAATCCCATCTTTCAATCAGAAAATACCATTTTTTTTTCTTACATTTTTTTTTCTGCCATTTTATCGTTCATGAGTCGAGTATTCGATCCATCCAAGATATAATAGTAGAGTTTGAGGACTCGGACACTCCGCTTGTTAGGATTGGAATAAAATTACTGCCGGCAACAAGTTTCTCCTTTTCCTCTCTGATTCTTGTTTCTTCTTCTTATTTTCGACGTGAGATAAGATCGAAGGGAGGGAACTGTCTGAACTAATAATATGATATATTACTCTTAGTTCCTGAGCCTAATACTATTTCCCGAGACTCGATTATTTCGGAATTTCTGTTTTCCTTCGGCTGGATTCAGAGTCGTTGATCCGGGTCCCGGTTGGCTTTGTCGAATGTGAAAATTATCCGTTTTTCTCATCATTTCTTCCATTACGAAAAATCGTCAGTGCCGAGAGTAACTTGTCTTATTTTCTTCATCGATCGCTTGTTCATTAATTTTCTCTCTCTTTGCATGTGAAGTTCCAGTGATTCTTTTAATCGTCGCGTCGTTAAAGACTTCTGCTTCGCAGGATACGAATGAACTCGACTTAATAAATTCGAACAATTGCTCGACCACAGACAATTTTTATCCTAACCCGCGTAATCACACCCTCGACGAGCATGGAGAATCGGAGGAAACATTTTGGGAGGAAACTTTATCCGATGAAACGAGAGAGAATACGAACATGTCACATTTGAAAACGCCAATTCAACCGAAGGATTGGGAACAGTTATCTAAATTAAAATTCCCAAAAACACCGCAGGATGATCGTTACAAAATTGCCGCTCTACACCTCGATAAAGGATACTTCATTTTCGACTTTTTAAGAAGCTTCGTATCGATTATCCAACCAAACGACGTTCCCATCGGTAAAAATGAAATATACCTCAAATTAAATTTTCAACCTTCCAATCATAGAACCAATAACTTCACAAATATATACGCGAAGGTGTTTCCGTTAATTTTAGATTTATTGAGGGATGTATTCAACGACAGAATCACCGTGGCCAAACTCGTTTCTCAGGTGAGTTTCCTCGTCCCTCGTACAACGATTAGATCCAGAATAATTATTCAGCCGCTTAATAGTATTCTCGAGTAAAAATTGAATTTCGTTATCATCTCTTCTAGTCGATTTACGTGGAGGCTGGATTTTTGGGGGTAGCTGGCGTCTGCTGTATTCTAGCGTGTGTCACACCAGCAATAGAAATATGGCTGACATGCGGACCGATGCACTCGGGTGCCGAGCCATCGCAGCATCCAGGACTGCTCGCCTTCTTGCTGAGCATCTTCGTCTTCGTTTTGGGGTAACTTGAATCCGTTTCGAAACGTATTATTCTAACGGGTTCTTTATATTTGGTGAAGGAAGGGAACAACTAATTTTTCGAATCATGAGGATCCGCAGTGTCTGAGGCTGATCGTAGAAACTAAAAGCATTCCAAAGTTTCATCTTTCCGTCATGGCGCGTCACTTTGTCTTTGTTATACGGAAATTACAACAGTACTCTTCACTTCGACGAAAAGCAGAGAGCAGACAAGTATACAAAGTATACGGAGCCCGGTCGGAAACGGCTTAAGCGATCTCTGCGTCTGAATGAAACCGACGCGACGCGATGTAGCTACGAGTACCTACTCAGTTCAGGTTAAGTTCACAAACTCAGATTCGCCGTACCAAAGCTTAGGGAAACTTTCCACTCTCGCTCCGAAACTTCGTATACCGTTGGTATACCAACACACCGCACACCGCGCAGCTCTCAGTCCTAATCGCAGCTCTGATACTTGATGTATTTTGCTTTACCTACAAATTGCTCAATCCTGCTGCAGGTCTGGGATGCTCACTATGATGGCATGCAACGAGGCCATCGGTGCTGCTGTTGAGAAAATTCCCGCCACGATACAGACCGCCCTGGAAGATCTTGGAAACTATCACAGCGTCACAACAACTCAACTGAGGTTAACCCTCACCAGAAGTCTCGATGTAGCGAGCGAGGCCGTTCTAGCAGACTTGGACAGTGAGTTTGACGATCGTTCTCTGCTGCTCCTTCTTCCCCCCAATTATAGGTGTAGACAAAAGTTGCGAATACATCGCGAAGCGGGACTTGTGGCAGGAAAAATCTCTCTTTATATTCACAACTGGACGAAGGAACTGGATGAGGAGGACTGAAACGATTACGGGGCGGTTCGATAGCCGCTCATTCCGTAAACAAAAAAGATATGAGAGTACCAGAAACCGAAGACATTTGGTCCGCATTTTAACTTCCGGTCGTGTATAGTATGGGCGTCTTCAATATAATTTTCGTAAAGAACTGGAATAGAATCGGTTGTGGCGAAGTAACTGCCTGTTTGCCATTCTATCGCATCACCGAATTCTGTGCGTGGGCCGAATAACACGCCGATTTTCAGGGGTTCAAAGGTAGGATTCGCATATTCCGGGTGCGGGCCGGTGGCCGGACCCTGGATCATTTTTCAGAATCAAATTACCTGGCCGAGAATGTGCCCCGAAAAAATTACGTAATTTTTCTATAACGATGAATGAAATATATAACGACAGTCTGCGCTAATTCCGACCACGGATCTTCGAGAAGAAGAAACTTGAGAGCTAGATAATGATCGTGCGCTTCACTTACAATTAGTAGGTTCATAGGTATCTACAGTGCGACGAAAGTAGCGGAAATTTAATTGGAATCTTGAGTACGTACGAACTCTCGTTATGGCAGTTTTTCGAACGTAATTCTCACTCTCTTCCGTTGGCTCGCAGACGTTGAAGAACTTCTTGGTAAACCGGTGCAAGAAGAACTCTCCGCGGAGACGGGCCTCGACGTTGCTCTGGACGCCCTCCTAGACGTCGCCAATGGTGAGTACCGAAAACTACCATTTTTTCTGTCGCGTTAGTTCAGTTTCGAGCTGAAACTGCGGTGGCGCTTGAACGCAACGATTCATATCGGTACAGGAACGAGCGTACCTACGTGGCGTGGGAAGAAAAACATAGCCAGAGAAGAACCGGGGAAAATAGTTTAAAACGAGAAATACTTCACGCAAATCCGCGAATTATGCCATTTTTTGGCTTTCTTCCGTCTTCCGCGGTCTCCTGCGCGGAGGAAGTTTGAGATACAGTTAAATGGCTCCGCGATACACTGATTCTGAGATGAAATAGAGCCTCCGGGGTTCCAGAACTCGTTTTTGGTCGTGTAGTTTGCGCGTACTATAAGGGAGCAATAATAGAAGCTGAACTGTAGCAGCAGCGGAGAACCGCAGCCGAAACTTGGAGGTGTCTATTATCGATGCACGTCAACCGACCTCACAGAGAATAGGAGAGAATATAGAGAGGAGATGGGGGAAAGGAGAATTCATCGAGCCACGCAACGTCTATACTAATCTAGTTAGTTTTCAGTTACGAACTTCAACGTCGCGTCCTCCCTTGACTGAGTGTTACCGCGACATCGGCTCACTACTCATCAAACTGCAGGTTTCACCGTTGTGCCTGCGATATCGAGAGGAAATTTCTGTACCCGGAGATGCTGTGCGATGGGAGACAAAACTCTGACAAAAATCTCGTAAAAAAATCGGCGACTTCCACGAATTCCAAATTCAATATGCAGTCGGATGGCCGGCTACCTTCGTTTTGAGCGTTTCATTTATGTTTTCCCATTTTTTCCCTAACTCGGTTAAACGAGTTTCTAGTTTCAGTATCTAAAAGGCTACGCTCGTTAGGATGAACTTTGCATTGAACAAAACTCTGCGTTCGTACTCTCGACGATATTACTTCATCGTTTTGTGTCACTGAAGAAAAATGCCACTGGCCTTCAAAACCGTTTGAAAAATTCAACGAATACCTACACGTTGACGTACTACCGCGCACAGTGGAGATCGACTCCAATTCCGATTTCCAGTTTCCAGTTTAGTTTCTTGTTATCTTGTCATCCGCCCGTTCGTAGCCACGCTGGATCTCTCTTTTCGTACCGAGACTCTCTTGAAAGCTGCGGAGAAGGCGCGCACGGCGGGGGAAGAACTGGGTCGCGAGGCGGGTGAAGTTCGTCGTCAAATGGAAACAGCCGCGCGGGGATGTCCTCCGGGTGACCGACCCCTCTGCGCCACCCTCGACCCGTCCGGGCTACACCTGGCCCTGCGTCTCGACCGAGTGAGTAAGCCACAGCAGCCCAGAGATATAATTCAACCCTTCTCATCCCTTAATTAAGACGAAGAGCCGCTTTTGTGGCACGTTTATTCAACGGTTCTTCGCGGACCATCCAGTTCTCCGGGTCGACCCATCCCGTCCGCATTACTTTTACCGATGGCCGGTGTACTGGCGAAAGTCCAACCCTCCAGGTGATAGTCGGCTGAGGAATTTCCCATTTTACTTAATATGGCATCAGCTTTTTCGCCGCAGGCTTTCCAGTGCCGTAAATATTTCCGATGGCCGCAAGCACCAACTTCAGAATTAGGAATAGCTTCAACGGGCATTTTAAAATGTTTGGAGACAGTCGTTTGTTTTATTACAGCACCAATGTAGGTACTGCCTGTCGGGCGATAAATTTTCTTCGCTGAGAAAAGCGTCCAATTCTCGATTTCCGCTCGCGGAATAGACCTCGGGGAGAAGCTATAGAGTTTGAATTTTGTAACTAATACATTTTATACGACACCCCGTTACGCCGTCTCAATCGGTTAGAAAAGTTGTTCAAGAGATATTTACCTCCCGCCCTCAAGTCCTCCGAGCACTATATTAAACGGATCGTCCTTTCTCTCATACTTATACATTCTGTATAACAGTTTATATATCATTCCGTCGTGGAATACCGAACTACAGTAGCGCGAACGGACTCGTAAAAAAGTCTGCGCATAAAAGTCGCTCGAAATGCAGTTTCAAAACTGTGATGACGGGCAATGTAATTATCCTGAGAATAATACAGAATGCTGAGGGCTGAGGTTGGCCCTGCCGCGATTCGCCGTGTGGCTTTTTTCCCTTGTTACTGAAGTATTTCCTGTGTGCACGTAACGAGAGATATTTGAAATTCAAAGTTCTACCGTTTTCAAATCTTAATTGCAGTGTGATGTACCTACTCATACTAAATAGTTTTAATTGCCGTTTTCATTCGCTCGATAGAACGTGGGAGTAGTCGAGCTGTCCGTCAAAAAAATTCGTACCAAAAAGCTAAAATTTCAGACGTGCGGATTTCATAAAAATTGCTCGCAATTGACATTCATGTGAGTGGAACAGTGTTGAAAATTCAAAACGTAGTCAAACTGGGAGCGTCACGAAGAATCGCTGAGAAAAGCGTATAATACGTGATCGGAGAACTTGAGCTTTTCCATTTTTTTCCTGCAAAATTTTCACGAAATTACTGAAAAGGAGATGACAACGTAGAGCTAACCGGAACGGGCAGCAGCGAATGGCCTCGAGCCAAAAGTATAACTTCCATCTACAAGAACATGATCTGCGGCTAGGTGGAGATTCTTTGTCAGGAAAAAAGCCTGCGGAAGTTAATATCTGTATGTAAATTCGAAATCTAATAGAGAGAAAAGAAAAATGTCCGAAGTTTCTTACTGAGTCGCGAACAATATCGGCCTACGAAATCCTTGTGTTCATGACTTCGCAACTCTGCTGGAAAATTCGTGCTCGAATATTTCGTCAGTGTATTTCACAGCTCGAGAGAGAAGCTGCAGGAAGCTGTAGTCAAAGTCACATCCAGAATTTCAACTCTGGTGGCTATAGTTCTAAAGCTCGATGAAAGATAAACGAAACTGTATTAGCACAGCCTAACTCCTTTGTTTTCGGGATCTGGAACAGCCCTGATCAATTCACCAGCTGTTTTACTTAGCTGAAAGTGTCTGACCATTCAGAAAGCGAACTGAGAACGGGCATGAAGAAAGAAAACAAACGAAAAAACGAATTCATTCCCTGTCCGTGTGTTCAGGCCGAGTTTTTACTCTGCGATCAAAGTGAACCGATAAAAACCTGATCCTCCTTCGTTTCACTCTGAGCTCATTCGACCTCATTTCTTTGGGCTTTGTTAGCAAATAAGCGGCGCTAATTTATTCGAGTATGAAGTATTTCAAATTTTACCCTCCCGTCTTCCTTCTTTCTCGACAAATTTTATGCCAAATTTGAAGAGGAAGAAATCGGAGTTTGATTTTTCGGCGAATAAAATTCATGGAAATTATCTGATTGGTAAGCATTGATGAGGTCGGAAATTCGAACTTCCTGAATGAGATGAAAACTTTTGTAGATAGAAACGAGCTCCTAGCTTGCAGTCGTGCACATCCTCGAGCTCCGCAAGTATATTGCGGAGGAAATAAAGTTACGCGAAGCATTGAATTGAACATCTGTTAGCCAATATCTGTCTAGTCG
This sequence comes from Phymatocera aterrima, assembly GCA_963170745.1. Classification (NCBI taxonomy): domain Eukaryota; kingdom Metazoa; phylum Arthropoda; class Insecta; order Hymenoptera; family Tenthredinidae; genus Phymatocera; species Phymatocera aterrima. The sequence goes on from OY720660.1 coordinate 22,533,968, forward strand.
TGTTCACCCACGAATACGGAGAGCGAGGGATGAATTTCATTCCTCTCAAGTTCCTAGCTCCACAGCCTCTTCTCTAACCGCCCTCTATTCTACCGGAAGGTGGTTAGCTGGGAAACCGTACGTGAAATTCAGCTACCAGTGACGCAACGCCTATAGCTCGTCTCCCCGAGAAGACACTCAGGAATTCACGGACCAACACATGATTGTATAGACGGCAGAGTAAAGCGATTCGTGGGCGTGAAAGCAAAATAGATCATGAGTCATGACGTTTTCCAAAATAACGAATGTATCCTTCTTTTCTTGGATTTTTCCTGCTCCACGTCCCTTTGACGAAAAAAAGTAGCCAAATTTTGCGGTGGCTGAAAGAGCTCATTCGAATTTGCAGCTCCTAAGGGACGACCGACTTCTTCGACTTCGTGGTACTGGCAGAGAAAATTTAACAGAATCTGGTCGTCAAGCTCGCGGAGAATATCTCTACGTTCCACACCACGTCGCCCGAACAACCCTCGATGCCAGGAACGGTGAGTAACTGAATAAAAAATGCCGAAAGCCAAATCTTTCAGGCATTTTTCAATCCATGCACCCTCCGCCAATAATTTTTATTCTCCAAGTATTCCACGATCCCGTTGATAAATCGGTTAGATTGCCGTAGTAGGGTTATCAGGGTTTTCCCAAAGTGTATAGGTACACGATTCGCGGTAGGTTGCCGGGTAACAGCTGGCTCGACACAGATTCCGCGAGGCATTACCCAGCCTTTGCGTTTCACGTTTCGGGAGGTGGTACTATGATCGTTTCATTCTCCAGTTGACAAACGCCTACAGAAATTATTAATTACACTTCTATACGGACGCACAGCGAGCTCGGGGAACTGTCCTCATACCTCATTGATGTATCTTCTCGTTCAATTCGATGGAATTTTTCATCCCGAAAATATAATCTAACATATTTGTTATTTCAAAAGTGGGTCGAGAGTCTAGGCGATTCATAAATCTCTATATTCTTGCTCGGTAGTTTTGACGGCGCAGAATCATGGGGTGTAGAGGGAGCAGACAGAGTATTTTCATTGCTTTCGGGTTCAATGAGCCGATAATAATTTTCTGACGATTGCCTGGCCCTCGCCCGAGCCGCCCGATCCCTGTACTCTATCTACATTCCACAGTTCTGGAATACTCGTACTTTCGAACTCCATCAATCCATCGTCTCACACCGTTCAGACGAGACGCTTTTCTCTTCTTAATACTTTCCGACTAACGCAGACGTTCGAACTCTGGTAGCCGGCGGATAATCTTCGTCATTTTTTTGCCTGTCTAGTTACCTACCCGAGATTCGAGACTCAAAATCCTGACCGAGCTCATTCTCGCAGTTTACAGTTCGGGTGGAAAACTAACCGGTGGGACTCCGTCGATAATGTGTCTCTATAACCTGACCACCCGCGCTCACCGCCGCTCCCCGATTCTACTACTTTCGCAAATTGCGTTCAATCCGAAGCTTTATTGGGTTCACGGTTCCCCGGGCGTAGCTTTTAATTATCGGGCATGTAAGTCAAACAATGCATCCTATAGGGGATGCGGAGGAGGAAGGGATGGGGAAATGCTTGGGGACAAGCCAACGATCGGTGGTGATTGATGCGAGGAAAGTTCCATGTTGACAAGGTGTTCTGTCCGCTTTAACATCTCCTTTTATATAGGTTCGTTCGTCCAGCCTGAATTTTTTTCTCTCTCTATCTCCTCTGCTCGTCGATCTCTTTCTCTCCGCTCCTTTCACTCCTGGGTTTTCCTCTAGCGATAAGAGAACTCGGCTTCTACCCGTAATGTAAAATCCATACCCACGCATTTGACGCGAAAGAATCAAGAGAAATATCTTCTTTTTTTCACTCAAACTGACCGACGACGCCCCGCGTCTTCATCGCTGCAGGAGCCAAGAAACCCGAAAGAATTGGAGACCGTTCTGATTTTTTCCTCGATTCATGTATCCCCGAGAAAATTTCATTTCATTTCAAACTTCTCAACCGACGATTTTTCACCCGCAGCAATTCGACGAGAAATCGGCATTGCTAGAACCAAAATCACGGAAGAAGCACGGGGCTTGGAGACCACGACGACCGAACTAACTCGGCACTTGGAATCGGCGCGAAAAATAGCAAACGACGTCGTCCCTCATTTGGCTAATTTCGAACAGACCCGATGGCTGATTGGTATAGGTAAGTTCTATCGACAAATCGGTATAATCTCCACTGCGGACACGCGCTTGAATAGTCTGATAAAGAATTTCACAATTTTTCAATCCTCCGTTCATGGGCTAAATTAATGAGATCCGTGATCAAAGGACACCTTCGAAAATCTTACTCACTTATTCTGATTGAATTATTTTTTGTCGCGGGGTGATCGTCCCTGTTGAATACCAACCAGATGGAATATCCACGGTGGAAATACGCTCCTCGAATTTGACTTTGGAGGCGAATTAAAGTTACGAATCCTAATTTGTCCCAAGCTACGTTCAAAATTTAGCTTTCACGTTAGCCAAGGGTTATCCAGGCAAGGGACGCGAGTGAATGGGTCACGCACTGATTTCTAACTACTTTTACTTCTGACTGGAAAACCTTCAGGTACAATTCTGGCGGTTTTGGTGGTTTGGACATTACTTCTATCGGCCCTTTGCTGCCGATGTGGTTCTGCGGAGGATAGAATTCGGCCGATATTATTGAGGTGGGTGAGATAGAGGAGCCTGAATGCTTCGCAGACCCTTCAACGTTTGACATTAAACACCTTTAGACACAAGCTCTCTAGAAGAATCACGTGAAGTAGTTTCATTATGAACCTGGAGACAGTACAAACGCGGTGGCGGCATTAGAGACTCCCTTCATTCTCTCTTTCATGTTTCTCTCTCTGTTTGGAATATTACTCTACAACCTCGCTATACTGCCACTGCAAGTTGCCGCTGAGCTCGATTCAACAAGTATACCCTGCATGCACAAATATACACAGAAAAATTGTTTCACTTGAATTTCGAGTCGTTCACAATCGACGCAAGAGTAAATTTTCATTGTAATTCCAATCAGGGAAACATGGCGCTACCCTAAAAAAGGATTTCCCTCTAAATAGCGAATCAACGGCTTGTTCCAAGCTGCTAAGCGTCCACAGCCATGGAACATTGATCGCCTGTACAATCTTGAGGATATTTTTGATATATACAACTGAAAATAATTTTCCAGTGCCGTAATCACGAGCTGCATAATCTCGGTAGCTCTCTGGGCTGTGGTTCTGGCGGATCTAACCTTAACTACTCACACGGAAATGCTCCTGTGTCGACCTCTTCACGACCCGGAGTACCGAACGGTGGAAGCGCTCCTAGAGACTCGAGGATTCTTAGAAAAACCCTTAGGCGTACCTCTGAAGGAACTACTCCGGTAATAAGGGTCTTTGGTCAAGGAGACCATTAAAGTCCACTTTGTTGAACCACTCTAGAAGCACGTTTGGCGTATGATTCATTCTCTGCTGATTTCCGAGATTCGCTGCCCCCCAACATACCAGTTCACTCATTTTCGGTGCCCATAATTATCGTTGTAGAAAATGCGAAGGTAATCAAGCCGCCTATCCGGTATTTCATCTCGGCGGTGCAACCACTTTGGAACATCTGACCGCTCATTGGACGTGGCCAGGACTAGCTAGGGCGTTACCCAAACTCAAAGTTGACTTGAAAGGGCTCAGGATCCTCACGCCTAACCTGCAGCTCAGATTGCAGAATCTGCTTTACGCGTCAGGAACAAATCTCACGGAGCACAGACTGAGAGTAAGCGATAAAATTTCACTCAATTTGTCATTCGGGTGAACGAGAAATAGAGCAAAGGAAAGAAAAATCTGAATAATTTTCACATCTTGCATGAAATTAATGTCCACAGATCCAAGGACCAGTCCTGAACAAGGATCTTAATGCGTTATCCGAGCAGCTTGACAACGTGGCTCGGCAGCTTCGTGACCGAAAGACGGCTCGCGACCTAGACGCGATTTCATCGACGACTCGGAGTCTACTGGACCGTAAAGTAAAGCCTCTGATTAAGATGTACGACGACTTGGTCTACCAGCTCACGACGTTGGAGCTTCAGTTACAACCTCTTCAACGCCAAGTGAATCAGTCAATTTCGCATCTAAAGACGATTCAGTACTACATTGATAATCAGGGAGAAAAAATTGCCCAGGCGGTGAGTATGGAATACCCGCTCCTCGCTTCTCCGTCTTAACGAATATAGACTGAGATTTGATTCTCCTCGCACGTTTTTTTCCGCATCGTGTCGTCCCTGGAACAGAAAACCAAGGCTTACGTGGAAAGGATTGGGAGTTACTTGGACCAGTGGAGATCTCACGTTTTAGCAGAGATGGGTAATGGAGTGGCTCGATGTCGCCCACTGTGGGACGTCCTTAACGGTGTCCGTCTCCTTCTTTGTCAGCATATTATGGGCCCATTGGTAACTTTTTCCTATGCCTATTCGTCATTGATTGTTATATCCATGCATTTTTCAAATTGCAACAATGATCAGCGAAACCGATGACTCCGATTTTTCGCCTTCATTAACTTCATTTCATTTTTCACATTCGCTTCATTTTTTGCATTTCTTTTTTTTTCTCTATTTCCCAAAATGAATGAAGAATTTCAAAAACGTTGAGATTCTTTTCCGAAGATAATGGTCTCGGGAATCGAATCGCGTGATTCCGCTCTTAAAGCTGAGAAAACGAGCTATTTCATTCGATATCTATTCATCCCTTACAGAATGGTTTTTGGTTCGCGACATTTCTTTGTGCCCTGGTGCTAATGGCTAGCACTCCTACAGCCCACCTATTGGCTTCTGTTTACAAAAAGGAAGACTTGAAAAAGGAGACAGTTCTGCTGCCCCCGAGAATGTGAGTGATCTATTTGTTGTTATAGGTATCGATTCGATAACCGATTGCTTGATTTTTTTCTGCATTTTTCTTTCTATCTCCTTGCGCCTGCAGGGAGAGTCCGGATACTATTACCATGGATCGTGAAACTTGGCGTACTCCGGAGTGAGTATATCTCAGTTGATTTTATTTTTTCTGCCCTCTTTACGCAGAGGAATCCCTCGATAATTATTCTTCTCCATACCGTGACGTAGCTTAAACGGGCCTCCATTCTCTCTTCCATACCAAATGCCCGATACCCGCGTCCGATCTTTGTCTTCCGTCGCGTCTTGACGCTAATTGATAACCTTATCCTTGTGTGTACAACGTTCAATTTATAGCCCGTCATGGGGGATGATTGATAGTATACCGAGTCGGAAACATTATTCAATCTGAGACTATTACAGTTTTTTTTTTTTTTTCTTTTTGTTTTTTGCTTTGTTCTCTTCTTCTTCGTTTCATTTCTTCTTGAATTTTTCCTCGAAGAAATTTTTTCTATCGCGCGCAAATTTCGGAACGAAAAGAACTTCTTAAAACTAATTACACGGGCCATGAGATTTTCAATGAATTATTCTTAATTTTTGCAGGACCCCACCGTCTGACGGATGGTAATTGAGGAAAGAGAATTGTAAAAAAATAGAAATAACAAAACAGCTTATACGTAAGGTAAAATTTCGATGTTCTCACGTAGCGGCGCTAGATACGTCTGATCCTGATAGTTTTACAACAATGCAAACGGGCTGGAAAATTTTCTGTCCATTCGTTCGTTCTTGATCGTTACTCTAGTTTTCTCATGGATCGTTCTTTCGATAAATCATTTATAATTATACGTATTTTGGATTAGATTAACCCCGCAACGACTGACTTAGATCGTATTGTGTTGTAATGGAATTTGAATGGTCTGCGCATGTCATTTTTAATTGTATAATAATACACGAAACTCGATTATTGATAAACATTCTGAATAAACATTTTTTCCATTCGTAAGATTATTCAAAAAAATATATGTATTCATAGTTATTATTGCCAGACGCTCGACATTTTCCGATCACCTCCAATATCCGCAGAATGTCAGAGAGCAGCAATGTGCGCAGCGCGTGATCACATGCAACGTATTCGAAATTTCGTTGCTCACGCCCGAGATGAAGAGACATTAATTTAGAGGTTCGTATTCGTACTAATTAGTATCTCACGGGTTAACACAGACTCGATGAAAGCCGGGGGAAAGCGTTTGCCGATCACACCCTTGGATGAACGTGAACTAATTCATTAAGGCCTTCTAATCTACTACGTCAAGGTAAGCGTCAAGAGCATCCTCTCCACTTGGATTAATAGCGATGCATTCATAAGATCCACGATGACGCTTTGCCAAACGTACCAATTGCATTGAGGAACTTCTAGTCAGCGGGTCTGGCCCATCAATCGAATTTATCACTGCGTCATGTTCCTTCCCTGGCAGAACATAACGAAATTAATGAATTGATTGGTTTATTTGAGAAACAGAACGTCGGGCATCATCGGTTTTCTACCGATGTCTATAAACTCACCGGGAAGTTGGACGAACGTTCTTCCATCGCTGGAACGATAACGCCACGATATTTCTGGCAGAGGAAATCCCTTGACGTCACAGTCGATGGACACCATGTGACCGACCCGTTCGGTCACACTGAAATTCCGTGATTTTTGTATTTCTGGTCGGCCGGGGCACGGCCCCAAATGCTGGAGAGTGAGCGATGTGTTTTTCACGCGATATGCGGTGTCGAAGAGCTCGCACGGCGTTGAGTAGGTCACGTTGTCACTTCCGCAGGCGTAGCCTTGTTCGAGACAGACGCAGATCGCCTCGGGTTCATCCTAAGGAATAGCCTCGAGTATCATACCGTCGACGAGTAAGTCCATCGGGAAATCAGGAATGTTTTGGGATACGGTAGGTAGGTTCAGTGTAATGAAGTTCTTATCAGTAGTGAGGAGAATTCTGAATTAGAAAGATCGCTGCAGCACACTACATGTGGCTTCCTTCGTTTATATATTTTTTTCCCCATTTTGAAACACGTGGATTTCCTTTGTGCTATTTCACAGTGAAACTGCTGGAACCGAAATGTCAATTGATCATAAAACTGAAAGTGCAGCGTACGGGATTCGGCCCGTGTGAATGCATTAATCAACCCATTGTTGCATTCTGTCATCGTTTCATTGTTTGATTACATTCGGTGCATTCATCGCCGTCCTACGCAGCCGAGAATTTAATGTAACTATACGTGGAAAGGACGGGCGCGGGTGGACGCGGACATCGGGTCAGTGACTTCCTTCCACTTCTATAATGTATGTGCGTTTATACTATTTATTAAACCCACGAACGAGCGTCAACTGTGAGGAGGATGACACTATACTGCCTACCTCCGGAGGCTGTACCCCACGACATAGAGAACCCAACTAACGATAATTGTTCACCCTATACCTTGTCTCTTCCGCCAATTAACCCCGCGAAAATCACCCACCCTGCTTCGATCAAATTTCCATGCATGAGGCGCCGTCGCTCGCGCCATTACCGATATTTATAATTATAATTAGTTCATTCGCAATCCCTTATTCGCTTATATAATGCCAACGTTACCAGCGCTGAACAATATCAAACGACAACAGGAAAGTATTACCGCTGTAGCTGCGCCGGAAAGGACTCTGTTTATCTCAATGGAAAACGGGGTCAATCTACTCGCAGCGGAATGAATTTTGTGTGGTCAATGGGGCACAGCGGAGGATGTATAATTGTGTGAATGTGTGTCAAATGAAAATTTTGTACTCATTATCGATCCATACCTCGGGATGAAGATCGGTGCGTAACTGACACTGATAATTACTCGCACAAAATCCGTCGTTCCGTCGTTCAACTGCAAGCTTAGTAAGAGTAGAGTTCCAGCATGACTCGCCAGGGAGCCGTGCACACAAACCGCTTTGACAGCATCCACAAGGATCGGGCACCGATCCTAACGGACATCGTTCCAAGTCACCAGGACACCTGTAGTAAGCGCACTTGTTGCACCCCGGACCGAAGGTCCATCTCGATGCCGTATTATGAGCGTCTTCTTCGACGGCATTGGCCAGCCGTGATATCCAAGATACCGAGAGGAATACCAGTAGCACGACACCGTGACGAATCATTTCACTGGGTGCGAGCCACGCAGTTTATCTTACCGCTTTGAAAGCTTCGGACGTAATGGGAAGCGACGAGGACGCCGAGTACGACCCCGATGACCGCATCGTCGCGATGAACGCATTAACACTTATGCCAACACGCCACGCCAAAGCAGAGATTATACCAGAGCTGGAGATTTCGGTATTGACAGGACGTTGAATCCACCGTTTTTATTCCTTGTCAATACGAGTACATAGCGGAGACTGTTCTTATCAGTTTCTGGAGCGCTCTTTGCGATAAATCGTGCCATCGTGGCTGAGTTCATCTTAAGCGCAATATATATGTTTATAGTTATCTTGCACAATTTTTTGGATTGCTTTAATTAGTTGCTATCTTCGCTGAACTACGCGTAATGCATAAACAAATTTAGAACGTAGTGTGTCATACTCCACGGCATCAATTTATTGGACTGGGTAAAGAAAAGATAAAATATGACGGTCAACGTTCATCTCTTAACACGTAGCTATTATTTTTTACGCGACACGTGGGCCCGGCGTCGTCGTGAAGATTCGCGGGTAGAACATGATGTGTCTGTTGCTATTACACGATCAGAAACCCCGTCGAGCAAATGCCGCGGTTCGTCGCCAAGCACAAAAGACATTTTGCTACAATCGCCACGTTTCAACGAAGAATCACGTTTAATCTTGCGAAGATTTTTAACGCCCTCGTAGCTACCAGAATTGGACTTCTCGTGGGTGCTGGATTTGTTTTTGTGCTTCACCTCGCCTCTGGCACACTCCTTGACGCGGATCTTATCTATGGCCTTATTTTTGGACTTGCTGTTTGCTCCGTCTCTATTCCTCTCGCCAACCTTATCTCGGATCTTGTTCCTTGTGATTTCTAATATTGCTCTTTCTGCAGAATGGTCTCTAATGTGGCAATCTTCGTCTGCGTTTATCATCTTTCTGTCGTGCGATTTTTCGGCATCATTTTCGTAGTAAACATGCCCGGAGATGTATCTGGAGCTACCTACGGCTTTGTCGTTGTGAAGATCGTGTCTAGAGACATTCTTCACGTTGTCATGATGAAGCGCGTGGGAAGTATGCCCAGTAATTTCTCCGTCGCCGCCCACTGCTTTGTCGTAAAATATCTGCCTCGAAAAAACCCTGACGATTCCTGTAGCCGCGTCATGAACATTACGCTTATGATTGTTCCTAGCATTGCTCGCTAAAACTTCATCATGATCTTCGTGCCTGCACAGAGTATCTTCGACTCTGTAGCCGACTTTCTCAGAGCAATTATGCCTTATACTCTCCTTGGACTTGTGATCGACAAGTTCCGCGACACAACAGTCATCTCTGTGGCTTGTCAACGCAGTTCTACCTGAATCTCGTGAGACGCTTCTTCTAGATTCAGATTCAGTACACACTCCGGTGCTGTTAGCATTCCGAACGGATATTTTTTCCCTTGAAGATGTACGGGGATCTGTCTCATCTAACTTCGCTTCCTGCACAAGTTTATAATTACTTGACATAGAGCCACAGTCATCTTTTCCTTCGGCATGAACGATCCGACTATCTTTCCGAGAGAATTCAAGTACCTCGAACCCCGCTTCTTTGCTATTAGAAATCCCAGCACTGGCGCAGTTCAGAGAGCAGCAAAATTCACAGTCTTTCGCACATCCCATGCCATGACTTCCACAACAGCACTGAGGTTTGCTGATCTGTTTATTCAACGAGTGCCGCGGTCTGAGCGTCGGCATCGGAGGTTCCGATTGCCAGGACTTTCCTGTTGTGCACGATGAGGTCTGAGACAATATTTCGGTGCATGAAGAGGCTGGGGAAACGAACTGACGAGAGCTGCAGTGTTTTTTCCGTGAAGAGGGAACTGGAAGAGACTTAGACCAACAGACTGGACAGTAGCAGGGTGGTTCTCGAGGCGACTTCCGGTGAGAACGTAACTTTTCAACTTTCGAGAAGAAAGCCAGAGCAATCTCAGCCGAAGACAAATTATGTTTTCGGTCCACTTTTGATGGCTGAAACCGAGACAGAGCTTTCCGATCGCGCCAAGTCATGTTGCCTATGCTACGGGGAGCGCTGAAAATGAGTTACAAAACGTACAGAAAAGCTGTGTCAGGAAAAATCAGTAGCGAAATCAACTCACTTTACCTGTGAGTACTGAGATTGCGCAACAAACGTTCATTCTCCGGAGGATCCCGGCTCCGGTTTCGAAAACAGGAGGAGAACTTTCCTCGTTCTGAAGGACTAAGATGGCGTGATGCTGACTTACCTGAAATGTCAGTACTAACAGATTAGTTCATCGTAATGAAACTGATCGTCATTTGGGTTCTTCGAGGGTTATTCCAACAGCCCAAATGTAGCCTTTCCGAGTTCAATTATAAGGAGGGACTATTCTCTCAAAGAATTATCAAGAAATTCTATGAGAGGTCACAAGAAATCAATTGAAAATCGATAGGAAGTCGCGAGAAGCCATTAGCACCCAAATATACTGGAATTCGGAATACAGATAATTTCTGACGATTCCAACCGATTTCCGGTGGTTTTCAGTTTCAAGTAATTGTAAAAAATTGATTTTCCATCAACAATGAAGCGCCCGATGATCTCCAATTCATCTTCAGCGATTTCCTCAAACTAGGAATGACTGGAATTCGCTGGAAATTACCTAAAGATGAGGGAAATCAACGAGAACCGCAATAATGGTTTCCCTTAGCCCCTCGATGACTAGAAAGAACTTGAGACTGCATTTAGCGCTTTTATGTGCACTCTGGCGATTTGATGATCGGAATAAGTAGAAAAGTAAGTAGAAAAAATCATGAAACAGCAGCCTACCGCCATCCTCGAGAATCTTGTGCTGGCCGAGCTCACGCCGTTTCATCGATTTTTGCGAACGATTTCCAGTCCAAACTGAAAATTGCAGAAGGTAGTAGTAGCGGTGGCAAAAAAAGCGCTAAACTTTCAGCTGGTGACCTTGAGATCATTGCATTTGTACACCAACTACTGCGGAACAAAACTTTGTGGTTTGTTTCTATCCTCAGCAGTCTGGTAAAAGAAAGATCATGTGCTGGTCATGAATTGACCCGTAAATCACTATATATCCATGAATGAATATCAATCGCATAAGATTTGAGTCTAATAATTGATTCCAAACGGTATTTCGGATCACTGATTGATTCCCCAATGTCGATGAAATTTCTCTTCGCTGGGAAACTCGATCACTGGGGTTTTTCAATCATCTCTAATGTCTAGTGCGATGAACATCGGGAGACGATTTGTATACGGTAGACATAAAAATAATAAGATTGCGAAGCCCGAAGAGAAGTAATCTTCTTACGGCAAGATTGGCGGCAATCTCGTCAATCGTAACAGCCAAATTAGTTTAGCGGCAATATTCACCGTTCAAATAAATAACTAGACTCGTTTACTTTTGCTTTCACATCGATCTCTATTTCATAATCAGCGACCAGAGTACCTCAGACATACTTTCTTGACACACAAACAGCGGTGGTAGAGGGCGAGGCCAAAGGCCCAGGTAACGGCAACGAGGATCAGCAAGCCGAAGGAAATGAGGGTGAGGGGACCGGGCACGAGAATGGAGTGTCCAATGTCACCGAGGTGCGAGAATATCTCGTAGCCACCCCCGCTGCACTCCCGCTCGGACACGCAAGGGCTAGGGGGAATTTCCGCGTCGCCGCCACCTACTGGAGGCACCACACCGTCACACACCTTTAGTCATAACAAGGGGTACATACAGCCATCAGTTTTACGTTAAATTTACATCATTTAGTATCGTTCGATAAGAATAGATATATTAATTCGACTAACTGCAGCCTCCCATCGTCACTACGTTGTCATTGAACGAATTTACGATCTACTCTAACCCCGACGTCTCACTGCGCCGCGGCCAAACCAATACTTCAGAGCTTTTTTATCCTCCTGCAAAATCATCCCTCTCTCTTGCATTGTTCACTTTGATTTTGGCTGGACCGCGGCAGCTGGTGAAATCCGATCGAGAGCACCGAGTCCCGATCGTCTTTTTAGAGCTAGACGATTGTACAACGCGTTGCCGCCGATTGGAGTGCGTTTCGACGCGGGGGTGGCTGTTTTGTGCGCGGTACTGGGAAGAGCGGTGCCACCGCCTCCTGGGACTCGATTCATTCGATATGGCATTCGCCTTAGTGGGCGGGGGGTTCCGTTCCATCCAGGAGCACTATAAGTGCCAGGCGCTTCTACCGCAGCGTTTTCTGAAGGCGAAATAAATTGTGGCTCGAACGATGCCTGAGAAGCCATCGCCGAATTCTGTACCTGGTTTTCGACCGTAGGTAATTTCTCTGCGAAAGCAAATCGCGTCACGCTCGGCACCCGGCCATTATCATCATCCATCGCGTCTCCTGGATCGGTCAGATCCCCATGCCCATCGGCACAATTCCAAGAACAACACCAATCGCAGTCATCGGCACATCCCTTCCCATCTGGACCGCAACGACACTGAGGAATTGGGATCTCGGAGGCAAGTTCCTGCTCTCTATCATCATCCCCGCATCCCGCGGCCTCAACCTCGCCGTTATCATCGTAGCAGGAAGACGACTGACCTGGTGCTCTGCAAGGTGAGCAGCAACTGGAACCCCGCGATGAGGTACGAGCCAAAGATCGGCACGGGGATTGTCCGGACGGTCTTCTCCACGAAGAACACGGAGTACTCGGACGGCACGGCGTCTGACAAACTGGTGACGGTGGTCGGCAGGGTGAGCGGGGTGGACAGGGTGAACTCGGCCTACAAAGCTTGAACCGAGGTGTTGGTGGGCAGCACCTAGACGAGGAGCATGGGTCGCACGGAGGAGGAAGGCAGGGTTGACATTCCGTGCAGCAGCATGGTGGCCCAGGAGGAAGTCTAGGTAATGGACAGCACATCCTAGCATTCGGGCACTTCACTTTAGACCTTGAAAACCTCCTCTCGCTAGGAGGACAAGCACACTCCGGTGACGACGGGCAATCACAGGTGCACTCGTCATCGGCGCGAGCATCTACTTGTACAGGCGGTGGACAGCTGCAGTTCCGTGGCATTGGCTGACACATGCAACTCGCCGGTGAGCACAAGCAACAACTTCGTTTCTTCAGTATTGGACGTGGCTGAGGTGCACATGGCTGACAAGACGGCGACTGTCCACATGGAGGAGCACTGCAACTTGGCGGAGGACAGCACCCCGGTGGTGGACAAGATCCTGCAGACGGTCTATTGCCACATTCAAATGGTAAAGGGGAGCAGTCGGGCGACGGTGGACAACAATTTTTGGCAGGACGAGAGCAGTTCGGTGGAGAACAACAGGATTTGTTGTTCGATGACGGAGGACAGCATCCTGAAGGGGTTGGCGAACAGCAGGGCTGGCAGGCACCACCACCGAGCCTCGAACCCTCGCAGCAATTCTTGGCACATGGATCAGTGGGTGGTTTGCAGGGGTCGCGTTTAGGACTAGCAACGGAAGTTGAGGAACAGCACGGTGTCACCGGAGGACAGGGGATACAAGGACGACATGGAGTGCTGGGCCGACAATAGAGAATGATGTGAGCGTCGCGTCGTTAGAACTGATGAGAAGTGTTGAACGCTGAGGAATCGAGGATTTTACCTGGGACGACAGTCGCAGCACTTGCATGATTCACGTCTCCCGTGATCACTCCACTGGCGTCGAAGTTCAGTGAAGTTTGACACCCATTCACAGTTCGGTTTCGGAGGAATATTACGATTCCACGAGTCTTCTACCTCGCACTGGCATGGACCAGGACAAGCCCCGGTTTCCGCTGTCCCTCTGGGTCTGAAACCACCGCAATCCGGACGATCGAGACACCCTACGTTTGTCTGACACAAACAGGTACGAATTCGAGGCTCTGACGCGGTACAGCCCGTTCTCGAACCAGCGCAACTTGTTCCTGTCTCAAAATCAGGATCACGTGCCCAAATTCATAGATTTGAAATGAAAGATTGAGGAGTGGAATCCCATGGTTGAGATTTTGGTACAAGAAAAAATAAATTGACGGTCAGTGCCTCACTTTCAATGAACTTTCTGCTCAGCATAGAGTTTATAACAAATTGCCCGAAAGAGGTGGATAATATTACGTGGTATTTCATCCAGAATTGAACCCCAACCAATCCGCAACTTCATACGTATTTTGTGAATCGAATAATCGAAAGCTCAATTGAAATTCGGTAGATCGCGACACTTGAAAAGTACAGTAATTTGAAGGGCATGAATATTTATACTGACCGCAACACCCGGTGCCTGGTGATCGCTCTCCTGCAGGACTGCCGTCACAGCAGGACATTCTATTCCCGCTACGACTCCGTCCGGACTTGACGCCCTCTGCTCTGCCGGTGTGTTTAGTGGAAAACAAATTTCGCAACAGATTCATTCACGGTTGATTTCTATTAATTGATATTCCGAGACTTTGCGAATCCATTGGGAAACACAACATTTTTTTGTTCTTCAACTAAACATTTTATTTTATTTACGCATTAAAAAGACCGGTTGCCTGAGCATCTCGAAGCCCATGCTTCTGACTTCAGGTGCCTCAGGTCCTCGTATCGACGATTATGCTTTTTGTTTTCACCGTTTCCGGTGAAATTTTAGTAGCCACGGCCGTTATCACAGACTTGCCCCGTATAGGAACATTGTTGTTTTGAAAGCGGAAATAAAAAATTATAACATCGAATTTGCAAGTTCATTCTGCTGAATTTCATCACATAGCGGATATAGACATTTTCTTTTATCTTTCCCCATCATTGGAAAATAATAATCTACATACTCACCGCAAATAATGCCCAATTACAATCCATTATTTCGATTTTCAGCAGTACAATAAAAAAGAGGAAATAGGGTATATATCGGACGGCTATTCACTCGGCAATTGGAGGAAATCATTATTGCGATTTCCGGTAATTTCCCTCATCTGTAGGTGATTACCAGAGTTTCCCAGTGATTTCCAGTTCATGGGAATTGCTGAAAATAAATTTGACAACTTTCAGTGACTCGGTGGAAATCAAAGGAAATCACTGGATTTGTACAAATTTAATAGAATTCGTCAGAAATCATCTGTATTACGGATTTCAGTGTATTTTGATCACAATGATTTCTCGTTGATTTCTTTGTGACTTTTTATGGAATTTCTCGATAATTCCCCAAGTGAAATAGCCCCTCAGTGTACAAATCAGGTTTCCGTTATAAGATTTCCATACGAAATAAATAACAAATTTTCATAATATAAACATTTTTCTTATTCAAACGTATGTTCTTACATTTACACAGTACAAAAAATTATACTTCAAACCGCTGGCCCGCGGTTAATAAACTGCTATGACTGAGGGTGGCCGGTGATGGGGATTGGTTTGTTTGAGAAAACATCGGGATTCGTAAGGTTCATCTTAAGGACAAAGTGTAATAATAGGAATTGTTCATCATTTAAGGATTTCGGGGCTGTACATTCACGATAGATTCAATCAGCCCCCAGCACACGGCTCCTCGCTCTTTCGTTTTTTTTTTTTTTTTTTCATTTCATTTTATTATATTTTTCTTTCACCTTTTCCACATTCTCTCCTCTCTCTCTCTCTCTCCCTCTCTCTCTCTCGCTACCTATCTCTCTTCTATCATTCACACCTTATTTTTATTCACTTATGCTTCTTCCGTTTATTCTCTTTTGAATTTCATCTCATCACACTTTCCGTACACCCTCACCCTTTACGCCATCTATTCCTATTACTCTGCGTGTTTTTTTTGTTTTTCTCTACTTCAAATTTTTTTTTTTCTTTTTTTTTTTTAGTCATTTACACTCGGCAACATTTAAATATCATATTTTTAATAATAATAATAATAATAATAATAATAATAATAATAATAATATTAATATTAATAATAATAGAAATGATAAGAATAATGGTGATAATGGTTATAATGAGATTAATAATCAGAATAATGACAATCATAATAATAATGTATATTTTTCTTCATCACAATTATTATTGTTATTATTATTCTAATTATTGATATCATTACAATATGTGCGTGTATATATGTATATATAATCTAGTAGATATACATATAACACAGGTATACATATGTGTGTGTGTGTAAGTTGCGTCGATATACATATATACATACACTGATAAACGTATTGTGTGTATACAGATATTATTTAATAATAATGATGATGATGATGATGACGATGATGATGATGATAATGATGATAATAATAATAATAATAATAATAATAATAATAATAATAATAATAATAATAATAATAATAATAATCATAGTAATAATAATGTAATAATGATAATATATGTACATTTATATAGTATGTATAGTAGAAAGTAGAACGAATAGTTCTTTTTAGATGTATTCTTTTTTTTTTTTCTTTGTTGGTTTTTACCATTGTTCTTTTTATTTCTTTTAAGTATGCAATAATAATAATACACAGAGTACGTTTTATATTGTTTATCTTCTCATTCTTGTATCTATATATAATAACTTTATACAGCGCCCATGTTATATCGTAGGTAATATTTTATTGTTTATTTTATTCAATTTTATCTTATATCATTATTATTATTAATAATTAATAATTAACGTATTTACTTTTAAACACTAAGATAATTTTCAAACTTTAGTTATTTTTTTTTCTTCTTTTATTGTATTCCATCTTCTCTTTTACTTCTACTTTTACTCTTATTTTTATGATTACTCTTAACTTCATAAACTTTACTTAAAATTGGTTTAAATTGTATGTTAAATATTATTTTTTACTCAAGTCGTTGTATGCTAGACGAATATTGAGATCAAAGAAATTGCAAATTCCAGTATTTCTCTTTCTATTCATAATATACTTTGCACCGTTGCGTGTCTATCTATAACCCTTCATTCATGTACTTTCACCGAATATATCCATCGTCTTTTCTTTTCATGTGAATTGAATACCAACCGACATATTATTGTGGTCGATCTAAATGTGCAAAAAGATTAACCTTAACGTTTTAAGGAAAATATAAATTTCAATATATACACCAACCCGCTTCCGTTGAGAGAAAAAAACAAAAACACAAAAGAAAGTCTTCCTTCTTTTGTCTTTATCAATAATTCTACGATCAATGAATCAACACCAATCCCCTCTACAGTAACACCGAGAACAACAAAAATTGGCATATGAAAAAATCATTGAATAAATATTTTCAATCAATTTTCATAAATAAAATAATATCGTATATTTCATCACATAAAACCAAACTACGTTCTGTTAGGCAGGTAAAAAGATATTCATCTCAATCTAGTATGTATCAACGTAACGTTAGTGGGTTCGATCAGAGTTAGATCTGCTAAACAATATTGGCAATCTAATTAATTTATCAAATACTATTTTTATTCATTTAACCCTTTCCTGTGCAGTCTTTAACGTGAGACTTTGTTAACTCTGCATGAGGTGACGGTATCCCCACTTCACTTGACTTCGTTTTCACACAGATACTTTGCGAAGCGTTTAGCCGGGAAAGGGTTAAAATTTCATTTGGTAAAAAAAGCAGAAAAAAGAAAGCAGACGTCTAATTGCACAAAGGGCATTTTTTCCTTAAAATAGTATATCTGCTTTTTGATCTTTTCTTTCTCACCATTCGTTTCCTCTCTACTCTCTCTCTCCAAGGAATCTGTTACATAGTATTAAATTTATATTTTATTTTTTATTCTTTATCTACATTTATATATTTATAGACATAAGTAAGTGTTGTATTGGATACAGGCACGATAATAATTACAAACAAATATTATGATCCAAAATTCTTCTCTCCTCATTCCTCTTTTCTGGTATCACAAATTTGTAAAAATTCGATATTTAAATATAATTAAATTATGGACACAGAGTCGAGCAGACACGATCTCACGGCAGGGCTGGCTAAAAGGTAGGTAAATTCAGAGGAAAAGTGGAAAGAAAAAAACCAATTTCATTTCTACTTTCACCTTCAAGTGGCAGGACTTTCGTTCATGTCCAGAGAATAAAATAACAGAGCAGAAGAAAAAAAATGCACGAAACAAAAAAGTAGGATTATAGTAATAGTAGTAGTAGTAGTTAGGGAGGTAAATATTATTCAAATTGAAATTAAACAACGAACAACCTTCATTGGCTCAGCCAATTAGAAAAATGAAACTTTCGAGCTACTCGTCAAATATCACAACAAACTCCACGACGTTATTTGTATTCTTTTTTATATTCAACTGTTCTGTTTTCATTTGATCAGAAACCAAGAAATTACGTCGCCTCTTTCCCCCATCGCTATTATTATTTATATTCATTTATTTATTTATTTGTCATTATCTACGGTTTAAAAAGCACCGAAGATAATCTAAATATTATATTATAGTTCTGGGTGCGCACTCGCCCACAGCGAGATTTAGTCAAATCAATCAATTAATTCAATTTAATTAATCAAATTAATTAATCCTGCGATCATGGTGACTCAACTTTTACCGCTACGTTTCTTCTTTAATTTTAATTTCATTTTTCGGTTTAACTTTAGCGATAACCTCCTCTTTAACGTTTTCTAAAACAGTTAACGAGTCCTTCACAGCGTGATAAATAATGTTTTTTATTTGTAATTTATCTTCATGATTCGTGTGCGTGTCTGACAATGCACGAAACTCTTGCGTCAGATGAAAACAGTGAGAAACATTTTCAGGCGATACAAAATCCTCTGCAACTTTTATGCAATTATGTAAATTTCGAACCTGGTGCGGTGCACCTGCTGGAACAAATACTGCATCCCCTAAACACTGAACGATCGCGTATCTGAAATGATGAAACAAAACAAATTAACATTCAGTATGAAATTCTAGTAATGAGTACAAGGAAAATGTCAATTCTCATTATTGCAAACGATAAATGAGATTGGAAAAGTGAAAAAATATGTTCAATTCTTACCCTTCAACTCCATATTCGCGATAAAGACGTTCCCTCAAAGGTCCGTCGAGATAGCAGCTCTGATCGTGAATAGGATCATGATGTGGTTCTAGTCTAGCACCTCGTTCTAAAGCTACAGCGTTCAGAAGGTCACGAATCTTGTCTGCATCTCTAGCGGCATAAATATGCCAAAGTGCACCAGGCGCTTCGCCACGATCTCTGACTCTTCGACGTGTTAATATATCACAGCCAGCCTCGTCGATTGCTCTGAGAGCCTCTGCAAAAATTGAAATAGAGATCGAAATAAATTTCAGAGCTTGAATTCGAGGTGCATTATCAATTTGGTTGAACATTTCAGTGTTAAAAAGCTCGATTGTAGTTTCATCGATCACGTATTCTCGAATAGGAATTTTACATCATTTAGTCGTGGTCTTGGAGTGAAATAGAAGATGAAAAAAAGGAAATGAATGGAATGAAATGAGTTTACCTTTAACGTGTTCGTCGTTATCGCCGTCTTTAGGAATGCCAACATAAACCATGACGTTGACAGCGTCCGAAATATCTAGATGAAGATTGGTAGTTCCTTTATTAGGATAAAGTGCAGAGCCATAAGCATTGTACATTTTAGGACCTAAATCAGGTCTGACGAAACAATCAGGTAATCGACTAGCTAAATTGAGTCTTCCGTTTCTATGTGTGTATTCAGATAGCGGTAAGACTTTCATTAAATCGGCAAATCTTGAGGGTAGAAGTTCAGCAAAGTCTTCGCCGGGTGGCCAATCCTTGAGTTTCAGAAGCATAGGATTACCTCGATCGTCGGTTAATCGTTTAGAAAAATGCTCGAAACCTTCCCAAAATTTTCGCATCGGTTGATTAGGCACCATTTTGCCGGTCATACAATTGACAAGATCGTTTGTTTCCTCTCCAAAATCACGAGCAAATGAATCCGGATGCCATAAATCCATGTCTAAAGATTTTGATACTTCAGATACGATAACAGGTTGTCCTCGTTTCCATTGATCTTGAAATATTTGATAATTATTTGGATTGTTTGGTTCGTTTAATCTCAATAATTTACCGTCGCAAAGCCACGAGTGAGGAACGTCAGGATAGAGACTTTTACTTTCGGTTAAAGTCATTATTCTAATTGGTAAAGGCTCACGCCCTCTTTGGGTCCACTTGTACCTACGAACGAAATGTTTCAATTCACGTGGCGCTTTTTCATCCACAAGGCCACTGTCCCTTTCTTTTTTAGCGCTGTGTTCGATAACGCTTGAAATAACTTCGTCCAAAGTATCCATTTTCGATTTTTTGCCCGTTTTAGCAACGATATTATTCTGCGTTGAATTACTGTTTGCGGTATTTGAATTCCCTGAATTATTTGTCGGAGAATTAGATCTTGATCCACTTCCATTAGGTTTATGTGAAGGCCTTATGAGGAGTTCTCGTAAGGTAGAATAATTCCCATCACGATCTTCGTCCGAGTCAGAACTAGACCCAGAATCATTTTTCTCTTGATTTTGAAGAGCGACATCGGCAAGCCAACTGAGAGGTGAATTTTTATCTTCGCCATTAGTTTTCTTATCTGTTGATCCATTGGATTCATTTTCTTTTCTTTCATCCTTAGCCTCTTGTTTAATACTACCATTCATAACGCTCATAGATTCACCTTTGATTAAATTTCTCAAAGTTTCATTAACAGGTGAAGATGAAGCAAGACTACAAGAACAATGCTGAGGTATGCCCCACTCACAACGACATTCGTGAAGCCGATTTCCAAGCCTCGATAAACTATCGCCCGCAATTATTTGTGTTAACATCAATCTCTCAGGCTCGTGCGCTTGTCGGTTCGTACATAACAACCACGAAAATTCATCCCTGTCCTTTCCACTTTCGCCCCAGATTTTAATCGTCCCGTTTTTTCGTCCCTGAAATCAAAATACATCCATTCATTATACAAAAATTCAATTGAGTAAAATTTACTTTTGGCTTGAATCTTATTTTGCATTCATTATTTTGCATTCAAAGTGTTAATAAAAAAGCATCTGAATATTTCCATTTCTTATTATTTATATATTTCATTTCTTTCTTATTTTTCATCACGTGAACCTCGACAAAACTTCTCTTTATATCGTGATTCTGTCACAGGCTGGTGGACGCAGGGCGTTGAATAAAACTAACCTTATAGCAATCGATGCATACGACGAAGCCGCACTTAGCACAAGCCCAATGAAAGTTGAATAGGGTAGTTTCACAGACGTCGCACATCTCACGTACACCTTGGACGACACGTTTCCAAGCTACTGTTCCGTCTGTAACCCCGGAACTGGCTGTAGAGGGCGAGGCCAATGTTTCAGGGTGCAACAACAGCAAGCGTTAGTGTCTCATGCGAGCGGAAATAATAATCTTTTTGCAAAAAATATTTTTGATCCTATCTTATTTGTATGTAAAAATTTGGGAGCAAATTGAGAAAAATGTTAATTGAAACAAAATTATAAACTAGACGATGTTATGCCCTAAGGCAAGAAAGGAAAACAGAATAAATAAATATAAAAGTTGATGGTAAAATTCATAATTTTAGCTCAATTATTTTCAAAACAAGAGGAAAATTTGAGGTCCAAGTGTTATTTCGTGCAAGCTCTTTCAGTTGTAGATGAAAATCTTTAATTGTTAAAGATATTTTATGTGATGTTAGTAAACCCCATCATGCTATACATAAGAAGAAGAAAGTAGATAACTAACATTGTGGTAATCAGTGTTAAAAAGCTCATAACAAAAATCATAGATTCTCATTCCTGATAAATTTTCATCATTTCACCACAAATATAGTTTACGAAATTTTGTATATATTTCAATCTATCACATTCATACAAGGTTCCTATGAATCGATATAAACAAATAATCATATAAGAATAAGGATACCATATAGTTATGATCAAAGCAATGACATTTTTTCGTTACTTCGTATATCAAAAACAGCACTAAAATAAAGTCGATTTAGTTAGAAACCTTGTATGGTAGGATTGAATATAGTAAAAAAAAAAATTAGAAAATAAAAATAAATTTGTTAATAAATACAAGTAAAAAATGTTGTCCAGCCCATATGCGAAAAACATAAATATTTTGTGGTAAATGTTTTCAGAATTATACCTTCGGCCATATGTTCCTGAAGAGCGTCTTTCTCCTGATGGAGTAAATCACAAAACTGATCTCCGACTTGTCGTAGTAATCGATGAGCCATTTCTAAATCCAGATCTTCTCTATCTCCACGTTCCATTCTCTCCGATCTTTCCTTATCGTTTTTATCTAATTTATCGTCTTTTAACCCCGCCGCTTCTTGACTGTCCTTAACTGGTAACCAGAGTCGCAGGTCTTCCTGCAACGACACAACGCTATGCTGCCTCATTTGGTTTTTTTTTTCAATTGAATATGTGAAGCTCGCAAAGAAATAAAATTAATATAACAAGTTTTGGTATTTTGAGAAGCAAAAATTTTGTCTCATGATCAATTTTCAATTCAGGGATGTAAAAGTTTATTGCAATCAAAAGAATAAAACATACAATGTTAAATGAGAAAACCACGAGAATTAATCAACAAAATATGACAATGATCTCTGCTCACCTCGGAAGCATCCTTATGTGGATCGCTGAATCCGGCGATTGCCAATTGTCCATTTTTAGTATACCTGAGTCTTCGAAATGCATAAAATCTGCAGAAAATATTCTGTGTTAAATTTTTTGATCTTTGATGAGGTGTCCATCTGCATTCTCGACATTTAGCTAATTTGGGAGCAACTTCGAAGCATGCTCCGTCCTGTAGCCAACTATCACCAGTTTTTTTCAACTGAGCAATTGGTGGTTTCCGAAAAGGATCGCCTCTTCCGCCTCCGCCACCTGGTCCGCTGCCACCACCTCCACCACCGCCGCCGCCACCGCCAGCGCCTCCTCCCCCACCACCACCTCCACCACTAGCACTCTCTTCTCTTCTTTCCTTTTTTTGTTTCGGTTGAGCATCTTCGCCGCCTAACTCGTTGCCTTTGGTCGACGTCTTTGGTCTTCTACCGCGCTTCCTTGGTTCTTTATTAGCGTTGCTACCTGTAGACCCGCAAAAAATTTGTCACACCATTAATCTTGTCGCTGTAATAAATTTCGATAAAGAAAAACAAACTAAGATTTACAAATTCTTGAAATTCAGTGTTAAAAGGCTCGTGATAAAATTTAACATCACAGGAACAAAATATCAATGAATTCTGATTTAACATCATTTTGCTTGTGAAAAGAACTTAGTATTTCGAATCATATTTTGCTGATTGAGTGACTAACCATTACCAGAGGAATTGGAGTTACCGGTAGCATTTCTTGCCCTAGATGCTGGTTGACTAGAACCTAACTGTTCGCTAGCATCGCTGGCTGAACCAGCTTCGCTTTCATTACTAGATTCGCTTCCAGGACCGGCTCTTCCACCTCCACCTCCACCTCCGCCTCCGCCTCCGCCTCCACCGCCACTTTTCTCTTCTTTTCGTCTCCTCTGCTCCTCCGTCGCCGCCTGCTGCCTCCGCGCGGCTCCCTTCTTTCGTTTTACCTACCACAGGGTACATGTTATTAAGTAGTCAGGAAGTTCATGCCCGTGTCCTATCTACCAATAAAAGCTTACATGCAAAATCAACACAAATTATATTATACATATGTACAATTAGTACATTTTTATTTTCATCATTTATTGCATTGCATAAAATGAGGCTCAAATTTATAACATGAGCAAAACAAAGGTCACGACAAATTTCCACACTCAGATATTATTTTTCGTGATATTCGTTGCGTTCACGTTAATAACTACGGTCTCATTTTATACAAAGCAGTGTATACAATCTAATACAACATGCTCATCTAAAACTACAACTATCTATTCAATTGGAGTCTATGAACACCAATAATCAAACACTTCGTATACGAAGAAAAACAGAAAAAATCATTTCACCATTGTATTATTATGTAATATATTTAATAATTATTGTATGTATTTAGACGTTATCGGAAAGGAATTCCAAGATTAGATAAGAAATAATCTGACCGACAGTGCCCAGTAATTACGGTTAAACCGGAACAAAATAGAAATATTCGTAATATTATAATAATTTACGCGTGTGAGTAAAAGATATTAGAAAACGGATGTATAGGTATATGTGGCACTCACGCACGATTCATGCGCACATGCAATATCTTACCGCCTGCGTACTTCTAAAATGCTTTATCTGTTGCACAGACAGAGTTTATAACTAAGATAGATCGCATAATAATTAATTCTAATCACAGTCGGTAGAAAAAAACAAACCAACTAGATTGCTGTCAGGTGTTACGAATATATCATAGACACAAAGGAATCACGAAAATATCTCGACGAAAAAGTGAGGTTACATTACCGCCTCAACGAAGAAAGAACATAAAGGAATCGAGCGTAATATTTGGTACATTACCATTTGGAAATTGGTTCACGATTACGCAGCCGTACTTAATTATCCTGAGGAAATCACTATCCAAAATTGAACTTTATAATGAAGGAATTTGTTTGAAAAAGAAATAACATGACATTACAATATGCAGAACAATAAAATCCAACGATATCGAACGGTGTCGCTTCGCCATTTGACGCCATTGCAGTTTCTGCCGCGGCACGTAGTACACTTTCAGTGGCGGTGGTCGAGCAGAGCGAGTAGCGGCCCGACTGCCGCTTTATACGATCTATCTATCCGTCCGTCCGTCCGTCCGTCAGTCTGCTGTTGAGCGGATACATGAGACGCTGTGAACGCTGTCGACCAATCGGAAATGAGAAACTCCCCGAATGCCGGAGTTTGCATTTAGCGCGGGAGATTCAAATATCTTGTTTCTCAGATAAGCGTCGTTTCTTCGTCTCAACTTGTTACGCTGTTCATTCTTAGATACTATTGTAACTATAAACTGCATGAAGGAAGTTTCAAGTGTCATGTCATTATTTTGATGACTGAGATAAAGAGAACCGTGTATTATTTGTTCCGTGGTGATATATTCACCTATCTCCCATTTTACCGTACTTTACATTTTCAAATTTAGAGAATACCGTGAGTCAGACTCGCTCGCTACTCGATAACGCTTTCGGCGTGAAATTTGAAACCTCTCAAACGTTGTCCTATAACATTAAATATAATAAATTTGAAAAATACTTTTTACAGAATAACTTGTTTTGGATCATTCTTTTCTATAGTAAATTGCAAAATAGTTACAATGGTGAAACTGATTCAACGAATCTGTGAAAACGATTTCCTTAACATTAATTCGCAATAATGCAGCCGCCGTTTACTCCGTTTTGAATCAGACTCGGCTTGAATTCCATATTCAATAAAATTACACTGCACGACGTAGTTCCAAGTACTCAAAATAATATACTACGATTTTTCTACATTTTCTATACAACCAAATATACATCTAAAATAAGAAAACCATGTATGTACATGTACAACATGGATGAAGAAAATTAGAGACGTGAATTTTTCATCCAAACTGTGCTCAGGGGTTTAAATAATTCTAAATTCATGCATTTCCCCTGTTGTATCTGTGAACTTGCAAATAACGAATCAGGCTCACAGCTTGTGCTAGGACTAAATATGCAGAAAGTACACAAATGACACAAAAAACTTTCATCAATCGTTACATAAGAAGAACCAAGGAAGGAAAGAAACAATATAATGCTAAAACGCATCCATCCACGTTTCATAACTAATATTAAAATTAAAATTCGAAAAACCGAATAAAGTGGTAATTCGAATTATTTATAACATGATCGAGTCGTGTTAAATATATACCTTGGGTGGTTTCCTTTTGGGGGGAGATTTCCTCTCGGGATCACTACTGGAAGATTCTTCTTGAATAATTTTACTGTCAGCAGTAGCCGTCGCGGTAGCATTCGCAGCAACATGTCCGTTCACTGATTGTTCTTTATTATTACTTTTTCTCCCACCCCCACTTTTACCCGTTACTTTACTTTTATTTATACTATTAACAGCCATACTTCCAATATTATGTATAGAATTAACTGCACTCGGTAAACTTCCGCCGCTACCGACTGTTCCTCCTCCTACTCCTCCCACTCCCCCACCCGCACTTCCATCTCGTTCTTTACATTGTTGCAAGGGCTGCGAAGGCGCCTGAGCTATCGTTAATGGAAGTGTGACGCAAGATCCGCTTCCTACAACTCCGGTAGTATCCTCGCTCCCATCCTCCCCTGAATGCCTTTGTAGCCATGCTTTTTTCAACTTATGAACAGGATGTCTCGTGCTACTCGGTGGCCTGGGTGCAGGACTATTAGATTTTTCGCTATCCGCATTACTGGGGGTAGCTTTAGCAGGTGTTCCAGGTGCACTAGGCGCAGGACTAGGAGCAGCCGAAGGTGCGGGACTTTGAGTAGGAGCTGGACTAGGAGCTGCGCTAGCTCCGAGATTAACGTTAAGATTAATAGAACAAACGCTTCCTGTACTAGCAGGTCTTACAGAACCATCTCCGCTGGCAGTTCTTGGCGCAGGGCTGACGGAGGAGGTTAAATTTCTCTCATGTAATGAAGAAGACGACGATGTCTGACTATTTAATGGTTGAGCAATTAGCGCGGTATTAACAACCGTCGTAATAGAAGTAGCAGCCGAAGCGATAAGAGGACTAGGTTCGCTAACCCTTGACAAAACAAGAGGTCCTACACACTGCATAGATAAAGGTTGCGGCTCGTCGGTTCTTCTCTTTTTACAACTCATTTCGAGAGAAACAGGTTGTCCACACGCTTCGATAGGAGTATTAGCCTTTCTTTTAGGTGATCCAGACCTTTCGACGCCTAAATCAAGCGGTTGAGTCTGAATGGCGGTAGCAATACTTTGAGAAATCATTTGCTGACTTGGATGCGGACTTGTCCTATGTGGCGGATGTACAGCGCCAGGCCTCAGCATGTTCATATTCGTAGGATTTCCGCCTGGCTGTGAACCGTGGAGAATAGGCGGTGGTGGAAGTTTAGGCGCAGTTGATATCGAACCGGCGAAACCCCTGGTATCATAAACAGACCTACTACTATGAGCAGGTGGTGGTAAAGGAGGTGGAGGAGCTCCGTGGTGATGAGGCACTTGCTGGTAAGCGAGTGGGGAGCTATTAGTTTTAGATGTAAGTGGTAAAGCGTTTGAGGTGACTGGCT
This sequence comes from Phymatocera aterrima, assembly GCA_963170745.1. Lineage (NCBI taxonomy): Eukaryota > Metazoa > Arthropoda > Insecta > Hymenoptera > Tenthredinidae > Phymatocera > Phymatocera aterrima. The sequence continues at coordinate 22,561,159 of OY720660.1, forward strand.
CCGGCGCCCTACAGACCGGAGTACCGCTCATAATTCCAGAATTTGGCTTTCCATATATATGCTGAGGTGCGGGACTGCTCACTTTAGGTTTAGAGCCAGGCGATGCAGCATAATGCGACGTCGGGGAGGACGAGGCTGGATGAGGATAAGGATAAGCGCCTCTTGGCGTACCGTAAGGTGCCCCAGGTTCCGGCCTAGTCAAATGACGTGGTTCCGGAGGAGACGGATGAGGATTTTGATGGGGATGAGGAGCATGAGGTGACTGTCTGTTATGCGGATGCATAGGATGTCCGTGAGGACTAGTTAGCTGATTAGTATTTCCTCGGTGATGACCTTGAGGAATACCTTTGGTAGCTTGGAGAGTATCTAAATGATGAAGATGATGCGGACTTTGCGTCGGACTTCGATATTCATACTGTGTAGGAGGTTTATGCTGAGGAGCAACGGGATTTAAATAATGACCAGAAATCATTTTAGGACTCGAAGAATGCGAAGGAGGTGGTTTGGCCAGTTCCCTACCCTCATTTTTCACTATAACTGAACTTTTTAAATCGGAAAGAAGGGGCGGAGGATTCGGAAGCATTTCTCTTCCGTGATGATCCCTTTCTAACGTAGACGGCATACTTTTAACACTTGGTAATTGTTTATGTTGATGTTCAGACTTCACTTTCATTTCATGAATATATGGTGGTTGTGGGTACGGCGAATAACCAAATAAACTGACATTTGGTTCAGCCTTCGGAAGCGACGTATGAGGTTGTCCAACACCTGATTGTTGTTTATCGTGGTGACCGGGTACCGATAATGACGATTTTGATTGCCTGGTATGGGCTGGTGGTGGAGGATATTCAACTTTCACAGGTACACTGGACGGCCTGGAGACCTGAAACAAAACGTAAACTATCTTTGAGGATACGAATCTCGCGCAAAAAAATGAAAACTTTACAGAAAAACAAACAATGAAAAAATAACAAGGCTAAGAAAACATTACGAAAAAAAAAAAAGAAAGAAAAATACCTGTTGCACAGATGGAGAAGCCGATGCCGCAGCAGCATAATAAGCTCTCTGTTGCGCAGCGTGATCCCTAGCATCAGCTTGTCTTTGAAGACGTTCAGCATGTTCTCTTTCCCTCTGATCACGGGCATCGCGCTCATCGCGTTCTCGTTGCTGCTGTTGTTGATGCTGAAGCTGTTGATGCTGGTGTTGATGTTGCTGTTGTTGATGCTGATGCTGTTGATGTTGCTGTTGCCGCTGTTGCTGGTGTTGTTGCTGTTGTTGTTGTTGCTGTTGCTGCTGCTGCTGCTGCTGAGCAACACTAACCGGATGATGTGGCGCCGGAGGAGCACCACCAGGATGATGATGTCCTGTGTGAGGTGGTAGGGACGGATGACCTCCGTGTGGCCTGCTACCAGGTGGTGGCAGTGGTATTAAATCCCCCCAAGCCATCGTTGCCGATTGTATATTTTTCTGCGAACCATAAGCCACCTACTTCAATCAATACTGTCCCCATTATGTTATTTGATAGAGCTAAGGGCAATGCGACAATCCGCTAGTAAAACTTATTACGAAAGTTGTATACAACTGTAGAAATACAGTATGCCGATATTGATAAATTGTTATAGTCATTTAGGCCTATTATTGGTTGCTTCGACACCAAAACGATTTCGAGAAAAATGAAATTTTGAACTGATATTTTTCGTGAAAACGTATCCCTGTTGAAATAGCGGATATTACTTCCCGCGATTTGGATTCATCGAGCTCAAGCCTCGTGATTATTTTCATGAACACGGTAACAGAAATTAGTCAGACTCGTATATAATTGTACCCACAACAGCAATTTGCATGAGATTATAAATGAAATAGTACATCATACGGTGAGTCACATTCTAACAACATTGATTATAAGTGTTTGGGAACAAACCTACTCGCTTCCATGTCTACATAGTCGAGTCAAGTTATAAGTCAAGTGTAAATGATACATTCAGTGTAATATGTAGATATGAATAAATTCATCCGCCCAGAATCATCAGCGTTGACGTGGACGACGCGCGACGGCGCTCGGTAGAGATCAATTTTACAGAATTGTAAACGCGTGACAGGTGCTTCATAATTATTTAGTTTATATAGCTATATACATATGTATGTACGGTATGATGTATGTACAAGATATTATTGTACTGTTCTAGTATACGATATATACATATACACCTATATAGCGGCTAATGTATCTCCAGTTGGGTAAACGCGGATCACCACCACAATACAGGTACCATTTGACTTTTACAGCAAAGGTACAATATATAGAATGTGTATATATGTAGAGAAGGAGAAAATTTGGCTCGGTTTTTACTTGTCCGCGGTTAAATTGATTGCGAATACTATACAGGTATAGGCTCGGGTATAAAATATGTATTGACAGAGTTATAATCGACCCATGTGTCGATTCAAGATATATAGGTACATAATGCATAATTCATTAACGAAAATACATTCCCCCCACCTCGTGTTATCTTTGGCGTAAAAACTTGTTACATCAAAATGTATTTTGCATATATATGTACCTAGTATGATATATGTTTATGTGGAAAAAAAAAAGAAACGTGTAACAAAATAAGGTAGATATACCGAAGTGGAAATTACAATCTCGACGACGTACAACTACTGCAAGCGGAGCGAATCGTCGGGGAGGTCTTTTACTTTTATTTATGTACCGAAACCCACTTATGCAGCAGCAGCAGCAGCAGCAGCAGCAGCAGCAACACAGTGTATGAAAAATGTATAAAACGGGTTTGTCCGACTGATACCTTACAGGCATATATATACATATATACTAATGCAAAAGAAGATCAAGCTGTGGGGATGAGAGATGAGTGTGTATACGTATATACATAGGTATATAAATGTAGTCACGACCGCGACGGGTTGAGAAGAAACAAGGTCAACGTTGTCGTGTTGGAATATAAAATATATGAATTGAACGACGCGAGGAGACCCACACACAAGAGTGTGTTGCTCCGTATAGCAAAACGCGTTAAATTCCCATTAGCAATGATCGTATAATTATGAGAGGAAAGATTACTATGCTAATTGGACGGAGAGAAGTATGGTGAAAAGAGGCGAGGAGAGAAGAAGCTATCGAGAAGACTTGAATGACAATCTATATGCGTAAAAGTATTCGCTTTTTTATACCTCAATATATATATATATATACACATGACGTCACCATAACATAATATTATAATGTGAGAAGTCTGCAGGTGAAACAGAACAACACGTCCCATGCATAGGTATATAGGTATAAGTATAGGTGCATATGCACGTATACATGAAACTCAATATAACAAAATTCAATGGATTATTTATATAACGAAGCAGCGCGATGACGTTGGAAGGGCGGCGTATAAAAGTACCGTAGAAAAATATCGGCCCACTAGATATAGGTACTGGTAGGTATAACAAGAAAGTAGTGACGCATGCAGACCCTCGCGCGGAAACCAAATAACAGAGCGGGGTTGGTAACCTTGGATCGATTTCTACCCGTGAAAAACCCCCGCAAACCGCGCCCCGTTCAGCAAGCTAGCTGCTGTCCCTCACCCTCACCCTCACCCTCGCCTTCTCCTCCCTTCTTCTCTTTCTATAATACGCCAAAGCCCGCGCGAATCGACGCGCCGCCGACCCCCGCCGACCCCCGCGTACATCCCTTTCCATTATTAGTCGCCCTCTGCCTCGTTGCCTTTCCCTTTTCCTTTCCCGCCCCCGTCCCTAGTCGCTCGTCGAGCTAGTGCAAAAAGAAGAGAATTAATGCGACCCGTCAAAAGGGGTAGCCCCATTGTTATATCGTTGGAAGGATGGAGGAAATGAGACCTTCTCCGTTCTTCTGTTATTTTGTTGTTGTTGGTTTTTTTTTTTTTTTTTTTCATTTTTCTTTCATTTTTACTCTCATTTTCACACCGTGGCCATTCGTCAAAAGAGGTATAAAAAAGTGCGTGCAGCTGTTATGTATATATTTTATATTTTCATTATAACTCCATTCACCACGAACACAGGATAGGCGCGTATTCGTACGGATTTCAGACACTGAATTAAACTTATACTACATACGTAGAGGTACATAGTAGAATATCTATACCTTCGCTTGAAAAGCACGAGATATCGGAATGCCTACGATGTCAACCATTTTGTTGAATGTTACATGTATAAGGCAGTATATCGCCAGACACGAATTGCGATTTTATCGCGACTCACGCTGTCAGCACAAAGTTTAATATCTACATAGCGTACATAATATAGTGGAGATATTTCATCATACGGCATAACGTCAACACTTCGAGTACAACTAGCCAACGAGATGGAATATAAATCGAGGTGGAAAACGAAAAAGTCCACATATATAATCATCCGAGATTCTGGTACATAAGAATGTCGGTCCATAAATCCTCGGATTATCATAAGACTGAAGTTCATATAACTTGCGGCTGTCTCATCATCAATCGCCTTTCCCGTGGCATTATTCCATGCGACCTTCGATACACTGTACTCGAGTAATTTTTGAGTTTCAGGTTTCAGACGCCCGAAGCTCGGTTATCGCCCTCTTTCGGATCCGGTCTTACGTTTGATGTAGTATTCCCCCGCACGATTCTATACAAGTCTGACCATTTCCACTCACTTTCTCCTTCTCGTATATCATCTACATACCCGAAGGGTATTTCGGCACTACACGGAGCTTGAATTATACTCGGTAAAAGCTTTGATCCCCGGTAATTGGACTGACCAAGTCGACCATCGAAATCCCAAACATCAGTCTATAACAAACTTCTCTGTAAACTTTCGGGGCTCGACGAGCTTCCGGTATTACTTTACTGTTATATAGATATGAGTTTATTTGGATAGTCCACCCTCTCACACTCTACACCTTCGTGGTTCCGGATGAATTGTGGAATAGGTAAATAAATCGTCAACAAAAGACTGTTGCATCGCGGTACGTATGAAATTCTTGGAATAACTACGAGATAGGTATATATATCGTCGTTATTAATTTATGCTAACATTCTCGGAGCAGCTTTCGAGTACATAGAATTGCTGGAAACTTTGTAGAATATGAATTATACCGCGCGATGTACAGGGTGAGGCATTGCAAGTGTTTCGAGTTGTGGTGTATAAAAAAAACCCACGACAAGCGTCGGGCAAGGAAATATACCGGATAAAAGATTTCCGTTGCAAAAGCGACATTTCGATTTCGATTTCGATTTCAATTTATCCTCTTCTTTTTCTCAGTTTGTTCTGAGTCGAATGTAATGACGAGAATGAATCGTCGTGAATTCCTGAGACGGTTTACGGGGCTTGCTAATTTTGCTAAATTGATTTCACCACACTTGAAAACATCCAAGTATACATATAATAAAGAACTGCGTGGAAAGTAGGTGCGGTCTATAGGAATTTTTAATCAATCATAGTATACCTATGAGTAAAAATTAACGTCTCTGCGTTTCGACTCACCTTTTGATGTGCAAGTCTCAAAGATTCTTCAAAATGTTTATGGACAGCCTGCTGTTCGGCGGCCTTTTGTTTCTCGATTCGTTCCCTTTCCATTCTTTCTCTTTCTCTCTCCCGTTCTCTTTCCAGTTGCCGAACTTCAGCTTCGCGTCGGTCTCTGTAATCAAATAAAAACGAAAAAAAAAAATCAAATACAACATCAACACAATGAAGATTGATTTTGTTATCTTATCTTCTCCTTTTTGCTTTCTTTCGTAATCGAATTCATCAATTACCACTTTTTTTCTACGTAAATCTTTTTCTTATATAGATTACATGGCTTCCAGTTAATTAATGTACATGTACCTATATTTCATACACATAGTGATCAATCAAGATCACTGTGATTCACCCTGATCAGATCATTTCACTATTAGGTATATTATTCATCGTTGAGAGAAAAAAGAACTTTCTCAATATTCCTGCGATCATAATTAATCTCAATTAATCATAATACGAGGATCAGCATTCACGTACCTATATGGCTGGAGCTTATAATTATATCGTACGTTACGGCAATAAAGAGAGTCAGAGAAAATGACTTGTGTAAATCACCAAACCAATTAGTCTGATTTATTTTCGTCGGAAAATTTCGGCCAAAAATCGCTTGAAAATCCATTTTCATGATTTCGTTACCATAACGCAATATGAATTTCAGCCTCGTAGGCCTCTCGCACATAGAATTCTCCGCGATCTAGCGCCATATCGTGACGGATACGACTCGAAATTCGGATCGTGAGAACTGCGATAACGATATCGAGAAATCAGCGTCGCGCATTATATCTTACATCTAAACGATACGATACATAAAAAACGAAAGAACGATAAGCGCGTGATTCTAGGCAATAGCGCAGGCCTACTTCCGCACTGTGTATATACGTACGTATACTAATGCACGAATATAACGGAATTTCACAAGATAGTTGCGCATTAATGTGTATGTACAGTAAGCGCTGCAGTCGTTAGGAACATAATACAATATAATATAAATATTACTGCAGACAGTTGTGGCAAGTGTTCGTATAATCATACATTGATAAACAGCCTCGTGGCCGCGGGGCATTTGCGACGATAACCTATTCTCGACTGAAACAACAATTAGGTGGTACATACTATATATACCTATACACAAGTAAATAGAAGATAGATGGATACAATATAATAATATGTAGTATATATATACATTATTCATACGACAGAGTCCGTACAGTGTGGAATTTTTCGGAGCGACATAATACAACAAAAAATAATGATCATCAATAAATAAATAAATAAATAAATAAATAAAGGAGAACAGAACAGAAAGCGAAAAGTAGTAAATTCGCCCAAAGACACACACTCTCTCTCTCTCTCTCTCTCTCTCTGCCTCTATCTCTATCTCGATATTATTAATGAGGATCGTAGTTGTCACGTGCCCGAGGCAAGGCGATACACGGTGCGCGATGAGGATCCGTGACCCAGATATAACTTTGGATTTTTCGGTATCACTGTGCAGATTAATGAACATCGGGGCGTGTAGATAACGGATAAGCGTGCGATGTTTCACGTTGTTTCCACGGAACGAGCGTGTTGAATAGCGTGTGTTGATATTACGCGACATGATTAGGTATATTGATATGCACAACGGACAAGTGTTATCATTTTCATTACTGTTCGCCGTAGTATAGAATGTAGAATGAATATTACACAAAAATATACGTACATGCACGTATACGTAATATCCTGAATATGACCGACATTATTGGTATACGAGATATCTGAATTGAAAATTAGGAAACCTACACCCGCACTATAATTTCTGCACTCGTATAATTTCAGATAGTAGCTTAAGTGTACATATTAGTACGGGTATAGGACATAATGGGAAACGACCGATAGCGACTAGTCAGTAAATCTCTTTATCATATAGCACGTACTGCCACTACTCGTTACGCGCTAGTTGTGTAACACAGCTGTTAATAACCTACATAAACAAGGCATAGCTTTCATTATACACAAATTCAAAAATCAAATCGACAATTTTCTTTTCCTTTGTTTGGTTTTCAGATGCATAGGTATATACATAAAGATATATATATTCGTTATAACTGTTCCGGAGACTTTACTCAACTGAAACATAGCGAGAGAAAGAGAAAAAGAGAGATATAGAGAGATGGAAAATTGATAAATTGTCGCACGCAAAGTGTACAATGAAGGAATGGAGTGATGTATACTACTCGGTACACTCATCCCCTCGTACAATGTGGTATCATTGATTGATGGCGAGCCTTAGGTATATAAAGCGGCCGCGGTTTAGGAACGGTGAATGGAAACGTCAGGGTAGAGAGAGAACGGAGGAAGGGAGGGAGGATTGTGAGAAGGAAAAGGGGAGAAGCTAGGAGACGCCGAATGGGCACAGAATGTATATATCTATATACCTACAACGAAGTATTCGCAACGGGGAAGCTTTTCCCGCCCCTTTCCTTTTCTTCTCCGTTTCCCTTCTCCACCCTGGCTATGGGTCGAAGCGCGCGCTAGAACGTAAACCTGAATAATGGGAACACAGCGGTGGAGAGAGGAGAGAAGAGAGAGAGAGGGGACGAGAACGTAATCACCAGTGAGTCAGGGAACGACCCCTTCAACTAACCTAACCTGTCGTCTATCCGCTCATCGCCATCTTGGCTGACGATGAGTCTGTTTCTATTCATCCCTTTCCTTTCTTTCGCATCGTCCCTCTTTTCTTTTTCTTCGTCTCTGTTAAGTAACTGTTCAGTTTCTTTTCTTCCCTCGTTTTTTTTTCTTTTTTCTTTACTCCACAGAATTAAAGCGGATGCTCCCGTATTGATACCGAATCCGTAAGTATACATACTCTGTATAAGACTTGAATTTGTTTTTGTATTTTTTTATCTTTTTACTAGGGGACACGTCATCGGGGAAAAGTTCTGTAAAGTTGTAACGGAGGAGAAGATGACGAAACAGCTGATATTCTTGCGTCAACGTTATAAACTTTAACCTCGTGGTAATAAAAAGGGGAAGGAAACGAGCGAATGAAATACCGTTATTTTTCCTCCTTTCTATCGCATGATGAGCTGTTGCTCCTCCCGTGTTAATCAATTTCTCAAGATATGGCGTCACGCCAGAGGCGAGAGATTCCCATTTACCGGAAATCCTCGCGCCTCGTGTCCGCGGCGCGCGGCACGCGGGCAAACAATATTTCGTCATTCAAATCGAGTGTCTTTTACTAGTAGTATATTACAGATCTAAAGAGAAGAAACTGTTCGATCGTTGATGCGGCATGACGCGGAGGGAATGATGCTGAGGCTTCTCGTGTCATGCTATTCCATTATTATTTCTTTGTTTTCCCGTTAATAAGTACCTAATATCTCCGTGATAATTGTTGCTGCGTCTGCTCATATTATTTTCAACAATATATGGGAATGTATGCATCATGATATGTGTAATAAATAACGAAAGTTCGACGTATATGCTTATAACCTACATCTCCAGATGTACATACATATTATTGTGTACAGCGTGTTTCAATTTAATTAATACAATTACACGTGCCAGTCGTTCCCGGTACAGTGAACCGGTTACTCAAAGACTACGCGGCTGTATAATATGCAACGAACGACGACTCAAGAAGAAGATTACGCAATTCACGAACTAGCCAACGACTAATGCGTTATGCGAATCATAACTCACGCTGCGTGGGATTGTGCCCATGAATGTCTACGATTTGCGAGTCACATGTAATATATCTTCCATTGCGATGAGAAAAACTGGAATACTGTTGAAATACGAATTACATTATATTGATTCGATTGTGATTTATCGTGAATATAATATATGTGCAGGTTCCGGTGGTTTTTGAACGACGAAAACAAATACGGCAGCTCGCGATGCATACGACATTATACTTATGCGAATAGACTTCTTAACGGACCGTAAATAAAATGCAAATAAAATGCAAATAAAACAAAACAATGCACACGGTCTATGTATAGAACCGAAATATTCAATATTTGATAATATATTGTATAAATGTATAATATGAGAGGCACGGAATGAGCCAACCGTCTCGACGTCCGGCGTCTACACTGAAATAACTTGAATATTATACTGTTCATTTTACCTTTACCTCTTTCTTTTTATTATTGCGGTTGAACATCGACGCGCGGTGGCACGGCATGGGATCGAATACGGTTAGAACGTGAACGGATTTCTACCATGTAAACGCGGGCATGACTCATGTCGGAATCAGGTGTCCTTGGGTAATGAAAATATCTACATATCAAGCATTAACCAGAACGAACTCTGTGCCCGGCCAGCGCGCGCGGCGTTCACTACTTCGCGTGGGTTTATCGTTAGCACATGCATACTTGTACCTATGTGAACGTGACTTTGTTTGCGTTCGTTGGTATTTCCGAACAAGCTATTACTAGTGAACCGTATAAAAGGCAAGCTAGAGCGAGAGACAGGCAGGGGCAGATTATGGGAGACGGGATTGAGGCAGCCCGCCCGTATGATGTTATTCAGCAGAATTCACAGCGGGAGGTCGCCTCAAGTATTTTGTAGTATGAAAAATATACGCATTGTACAAATGATAACGAAACTGTATGATTATATGAGAAATTTTCATACATACGTGGGGTACGTGCAGGGGTATAGATATACTTCTATTTATACATGCTGATGGAGAAATACAATACTCAATGTACATAATAATATGTAAGCGCAAATTTATGTTGAACGTAGAGAGCGGACTGTATAGTGATAATAGTAATGATAACGTTAATAACCAGAGCAAAGTAGTTAGGTAGGTACAGATAACGTAATATATATTATCAAATGTTACTACTACAAATTATTTCATGTACATATGTGTGTATAGTACGTATATAAGTATGAGAGATAAAAAACGAAGAAAGAAAAAAAAGGTAAAAGATAATAAAAAAAAAAAAAAAAAGTAGAAAAAATGTAAATAACACCTGAGTTAGGGAGATAACGTTGCCGTTAACCATAGTATGTCTTGGCGCGATGTAATATAACTGTATATACAAGAGAGATAAAGACGACAGAAAAGAGAGGAAAGAAAAAGAAATACTAGTAGCTCAATTTTTATAGTATGATAATGTTATCAAATTTAAAAATTTGTATAATCATAGTAAGCTCGGTATTAGATGGATCTATGAATGAATGTATTAGAGGTATAAAGTAGTATTTGAATTCAAGAATATTCAAGATCGCGATGCGATCTACGTTGGAAATCGTGCATCGCATAGCGATATCAGAACAGTTGAGCAAACAAAGAGAGTTTGTATTGGTTTCAATTTGACAGCCATATCTCGTATCTTTTTATTTCTTTTTTCTTTTTGCAATAATCAAATTTCGAGTGCCTCGCGGGTCTCCGGGTACTGTTCCTGTGTATACTCATGCTGATTCGTTTTATCGGCTTGTATAGTATGTACCTATCCGAGACGCAAAACCAACGTACGCGATTGACCTAGATTTTCACTTGACGCTACTCAACTCGAACGCAACACCTCCAGCTCTCATCCTGTTATGTCACGGGCGAAGGAACGCGGGACGCCCGGTATAACGCGAACGCGAACGCGAACGCTGACGCGAACGCTGACGCTAACGCCGACGCCAAGGCTTGAGAGTCCGCGAGAGTAGCGCGAAGTAAGCGAACGATCTAGCTTCAGCTTGGTGGCCTTGTGCTTGCCTCTTCTTTGGTACGGCTCAACGTTTTACGGCAATGGCGCGACGCGGCGCCTCGAATACGCAGAGGAAATTTGGCTCCTTGGTCCGCTTGGCGACGCGATTATACAGAGAGGAGAGAAAGATATTTGCGGCTGTGATTCAACTATATCTATGTGCATACATAAATACAACACAGCAAGTATATACGTGCCCACGGTATATAACATAACGTCGCCGTCATCGTCGTATCCTACCAAACGAGCGCGGAAAATCAACCAAACGAACGAAAAAAAAAAAAAGGGAGAGAAAAGAAGAGAGAGAAACACGATGGAGCTTATTAGTTTGTAGACTTCGCGTGCAGTAATGTGCCGCGTGCGCATTCGTGCAGGCGTGCGTTGACGTTATATATATAATATATATATATATACTACAGTATACTATAAATCTATTCGCGAGTCATATTATTTGCGCACATTAGAGCATTACACTATGCGTTTACTATATTTATAACTACACTGCATACGAAAACGCAACGGACAATAACAAAGAGAGTTCAGTTCAGTTCGAAGTAGGAGGAAGATTCCAGCGGTAGCCAATGACAGTAAAATTATACGGTTTCATATGGTAGTAAATATGATACATCATAACCTACGCAGCAGTACATATCTATGGATGATATGCGCAGAGTCGGTTGCATACAGATAGTTCAAGTATAATATCAATTAAGACAAGAATTAAAAGAAAACAATTAATTGCAATTAAACGGTATACATGGCATGTATACACTTGAAATGAAACATAAGTTGTTGACTCCCAGCATAACACTAGGCACTGAGTATATATCCCCACACTCCGTAGTGTTTACCTAAGGCAATTAAAATTATGATGTGTAATGAGTGTATAGTCCGAAGAATACACGTGATTATTTCACAAACAAGTTTTTCTTCTCTTCTCTTTTTTCCCCTTTTTTTTTCTTTTTCCTTGCAGCAACAACTCACAACAATACCTCAAACAATTCACGTTTATTTACATAATACTGTGCTTGTTCACGAGCGGTAGAGAGAGTAGGGAGGAGCTGCTCGCTAAGGCTAACGTAAGCGGAGCAGATTATCAATTGCCGCAATATACAATGGCCTTGGATGACCTTCTCGAGTCTTTTTCATACTGATTACTACACTACACCGTTTTACGATATATACTACAGCATGAACGTACATACATACAATATACCTGCGTAAAAGTAATAAACCTGACGTTAACGCAACAAAATAACGAAAAATAATATCGGCCGATACCTACAATTTCTACTCGTTTTTCATACGTTAACCTTATTATACGTACATAAACTTTAACCTCGCGTAATTGTAATTGTTCCTTTGTAATATATACAAAGAACTAATTTTCTTTCTTCCTACCTTCATTTTCCCATACTGTATAATGTACATATAGTTTACAAAATATTATTATTCTCTATCCCCCGCGTAACTGTTTCCTTTCATTATTATTAGTATTATTATTATTTTTTTTTTTATATCATTTTTTTTCTTCTTTTGTTTTCTTCGGGGCCGAAGGCAAACGAATTAAGGCAGACGAGGAGGAAAAGACACTTGTCCCATGCCTATTAACTCCACCTGAAAACTCTCGCTCTCTCATAATCAGTCGCAGAAGAGGGGAGATGATTGAGCGCTGAGCCGAGCCCAGCCGAGACACAGAGGACCATGAGGGCAAACAAGGCGAGGCGAGACGAGACGAGACGAGGGCTTCAGGTAGACCGAAGTAGTAGGAGGGTAGGTATAGGGTATATAGTCGAACAAAGGGAACTCTTGGGAACGTCGACAGTCTCATCGGGGAGCACTGGGCGGACCTGAGCGGCTCCATGGTGAGGTCTGCTATGCCTTTGTTAAATATGCGGAGGTGAAACGACGCCGCGCCGCACGAGAAAAGAATCTCTCTTATAGTAGTGGGTATAGGGTATAATATATACAATGTAGCAGAGAATTTTGGGACGCTTTTTTTCCCCCATCTCTTCCTTTCCATTTCCAACTCACTATTCACTATACTAATTCTCTGACGATAGTAAGAGAGAAGAAGCTTTTACCTGCAGTGATCCCACACGAGGGAAGGGACAACAAAAAATCTGTATAGTAGTATTTATGCTCTGAAAAGCTTTGCTTTTGCTTTTTTTTCGGATTCTCATGATCCCGGCGAGGCCCGATCGACCGCGCGCTCATTGTTATCAAAATATAGTTTTCGGAAAATATCTCGGATATTTATTCACCATCTATATATACACACGACGGAGCAAACTGCGCATGACCTTGAGAAAAAATTTACTACCGCGTTGGACGTGGACGAAAAAAGAAAAGAAAAGGAAACGAAACGAAAGCTATGTATAGCTGTAGTAAATTAATCGCGAGTAACGTAAAACAATCATTTAACGATAAAAGCAGATGAATTATAGTATATGTGCGTATTATTTTTGTACAACGCAGTTGTTGTGCTTACAGGGCAAGCGTGTTGTTTGAGCTCGTTGAATCCGGTATAAAGTTTGGCTGTTGAACGGAAATGTGGTGATGCTGATAGGCGGCTGCTTGCCCGGGGGCACCACCACCGCCGCCCCCGCCGCCGCCGCCGCCACCACCACCCGGCATCAAGTTGTAAGGTTGATAAAGCAGCTGGGGTTGAGACTGAGTGTTCGCCCCAAGCAGCTGAGTTTGTACCTGCGGATGATTTCCCTGCGTGGCAGTTTGCGGACTAGCTGGCAGTACCGCCATCGCCGCGCCTCCTAGCACTGGTGGCATACTTCCAGGTTAACAAATACGCACTTTAACATTATTTCACACGCGGTTTTTTCCAACCGCATTTCCACACTCTGCTTCACGTATAAATATATGCAATATATATATATATATATATATATATATATATGCACGTAGAGGGCACTGCAGCTTTCAAACTTCCTTGTATATTAATTCATATATATGTATATATATTTCGTTGGGTGAATTATATTGTATATTATATTATTTTATATCCTACTTGAATATTATATCTTCTCATTCAACTTTTGTATTTAATTATGATATTGTTATCCTTCTGCGCCAAATGCTCGGCGAATTGGTCAACGAACGGACACGATAAAGGAATACACTGACGAAAGACGGGAAAGAAAAAAAATCTATTATATTACTATATATATACGTGTATATCTTTATATACATATATATTTCAAATGTACCTTTCACTTTAACAACATCCTTTTTCTCCGGGCCTATTCACCGCGATGTTTAAAACTTACTTACACATATTTATTATATCCGCACAGAAACACAACGCACAACACTATGCTACCGTTATTCAGATTCTTTTGTTCTTCTTGACTCTGCGTGAAAAGAAATGAGATAAGAAAAATAAAGAGGAAATAGATAAAAAAAAAAAAAGAAGAAGAAGAAATAACCAGCGATGATTATAAAACCAACTTCGCTATGTCGAAGGTCGTGTTGTATTTAAGTGAACCAGAAACAACACATATTCTCCTTATTGTTATTTATTAGCGAAGAAATTCGGAGAAACAACGGGAGCAGCGCGATGCTGAGATGGAGAGACCTTGAGTCGTCGATAATATTATCCAGCACTGAAATCCTTCGTATCGTTGAATCTGGTGGCGATTGCAGTGAGTAGTAGTAGATCGTCAAATTAACCGAACTCTTTCCATTTACAATATATTCCCAATACGATAATATATCTCCGATTTTCAATGAAAGATAAATCATTCACAAATCACACTTCACTCCACTTCATCACTACTATAGAAACGAATCTCATTTCACTTGCAATATTTTGTTCGCTTGTTTTAATCACAGAAAGTAACGGCTCGTTGGGCAATTGAACGTAAATCCGAAACCGATATAAAATGGGTCAATTAAGAAAAGTCGCTCGATCGTATAACGTCGTTGCCCGCGTATACACCAACCCACGTCAAAGGCCGCTACACTACTGCGGCCAGCGGGGCTCTCCGCTGCTGCCCCCCACTACCGTTGCCATCGCACGACACGAACCAAGTCGATCTCCCTTCCCCTGCTCCCTCCACTCCGCGCAGCGCCGCACCCGCTCCGCTAGCCTCCCGCGACCCAACGACGACGACGACGCTCCGCAAACCGGGAGAGTAGATTTCCCCTCCGTATAAATCTACGACCGCTCGACCACCCTACCCTTCCCTTCCTGGCCCATTCCCGTCGTTTTCCCTTCTCTTCTCTTCGCTACTCATCGCTTCAATTCACGAGACGCCGACGCCGTCGCTGTCCCTCCGTGACCGAAGGCGACCGACAACCGCCCAACCAACTCAACTCAACTCAACTCAACTCGAACTCGAACTCGACTCAACTCAAGCACAACAGAGGGGAAAAAAATATAATACCAAGCAGTGCGAGCGAGTTGGATCACGGCCTCACGGCCTGGCGTAGTGCGTTCCCGACGCAACACCCGTGCAAAGGTTTTACTACGTGAGGAGGGGAAAGAAGTGAGAGCGGGAGCGAACGAGAAAGAAAGAGAAGAGAGAGAGAGAGAGAGAGAGAGAGAGAGAGAGAGAGAGAGAGAGAGAGAGAGAGACGAAGGCTGGTTTTATGCCGTTGCGTCGTTGTGTGCAAAGAAAGGATGGAACGAGAACCGGCCGCCTGGGCTTGTCTGCCAAGCTGCTTGCCTGCTGTGTATAAACGTCATACGTCGTGCGTGCGCGCCCGTGTCCGACGGAGTTCATGTGTGCCGTGCGAGTAGATGCAGTATGAGAGCGAGATAAAACTTGCATGCTGCACACGCTGCAATTCCCTGCAGACTATGCGATGAGCGAGTTCCAAGTTCCGTGTATTAGTGTGCCACGGAAATACGAATACATATGTACACGTACGAAGTGTACATATACCTATACGTGTATGATATATCTACGTATAGAAAATGGAATGGAATGCGAGGAGACCTCTTCGGCGATGCATGTCCTCCCCGGTGCTCATACTGGTCGTTGTCTACAACTTGCTCTTTCCCTGCGGGGAACCGCATTACGTAAAACGTAAACTTTTCAAACCGACTACCACTGCCATTTTACATGTATTTGTCAATTTATACGTATAGGTATTGAATACCCACGTGATATGATAATGTAACGTTATAAGATAATATATCAGCACGGTTGTTGGTGGAAATTCGTCATATCATTACTGAACAAAGAAAAAACTTTGTTCGAACGATACCTACTGCATACGAATTGTATGATATAAATATTAAATGCAAATGAAATACGTAAACGGAATCGAGTTGTCTCTCCGCGACGCGTTGGATCCAGTTACATATTATGTGTAAGTATGCGTATTATCAGAGATTAAATTCCTCTGTATATATTGTACGAGTGAATGAAAACAATCTGAAAGATCCGATTCTATCGTGCAGACCGGGTGCGTCACTCGTGACCTTGAACGCCGTAGCCATCCGCTTTTCAACGAACGTATTATACATATACAAATATATATAATAGTCGGACCTCTTCCCCGGCGATAGAGCATATATTTCACTTATTTAGATACTTCTATTTCATTTACTTACTCTATTCTATCATGTACATACAGTATACAAATTATCACGCTGCCGTGCGAAGTATATTATACATATTATAATCTATACGTGTGATATAACGACGCATCGCCGTGCACCGCGTTCTGTGTGCGTGCATGAGTCTGTTTCTTTCCTCTTTTTTCTTTTTATATCATTGATGACTAACGATGAAGGCATTAATGAGTTCCGAGAAGGAACAAAAAATAGAAAAAAACATAATAATAATAATAATAATAATAAGATCGAGTCAACAACATTTGTGCATACTGCAATAACAATGTCAACGATCATTTTCGTCGCAGTCGTTCTATCATTAATATTATCATTATTATTATCATCACCATCGCATTTACTCAATTATGTATTCATCTATATAGATATTATACAAACACATACCTATATGAGAGTCAGATAAACATCGCAACGCATCGTTACACATGTGTATAACTGCGTATAGGTGGATAAAAGTATTTAGTAGAAGTAACGAACTATAATCTAGACTATACGTACCTAC
The DNA here is from genome assembly GCA_963170745.1 of Phymatocera aterrima. Classification (NCBI taxonomy): domain Eukaryota; kingdom Metazoa; phylum Arthropoda; class Insecta; order Hymenoptera; family Tenthredinidae; genus Phymatocera; species Phymatocera aterrima. The sequence continues at coordinate 22,578,491 of OY720660.1, forward strand.
ACCTATGTTTAACGCGCTTCGATAAATCAACGGTCTCTATAACGACACCTATGTAGTTAGAGAAGTATGCCGCATATGGATATAAATGTACAGTAGTGTATAGATGTATTATTTTACCGTTTAACGCGAAAAAGAAGGAACGGACGCGTCAACTACCGGCGGCCTTGAACGCGGCTAATATCCCCAACGTGGGATGTACAATATGTATACGAGAATACGTAGGCACCTGTACGCTTCGTGCTAATATACACGCTTACGGTATAATAGTAATAATATTAGCATCAATAATGATAATGACGATAAGGTGATTAAGAATAGAACGGCGCGTTTGAACACGTCAGTGGCATATATAGGTATATGTTCATGAGTATGTGGATACAAGTGGCGAAGGGTATATGTCTACCCATGTATCTACGTATGTATGTAGGAGGTAGATACGCCTATAGAAGCTTGAAGAGAGTTGTTTGCGCAACCCCGTACTATTGATTATATCTGGCAACAACCCCTCCGCCATGCTATGCCATGCGATGCGATGTGATGCCACATCCTCCTCTCCTCTATTCACCGCTCCACTCTTTTCCTCTCCACTCCACTCCGACCCCTTGCATCAACATGAGGCAACGTATCGAGTCATCCTCAAAGGAAGACCCCGAGAGCCGGTCACCCATCAGCTAGTATTGCGGAGGCCGATGGTGTGGCTATACATTATATAGAAACTTGATTGGGATACCCCGTATCTACCCCATGTAGGTGATCTACACTGCGTCAAGGAGGAAGAGAGATCTAGATGCACGAGAGAGTTGATTCCATTTTATCTATACCATATGCCTTATCCCGGTGGGAATTGTTTCGTCCCTTTCCTATTAGAACCGAACTTCCGGGTCATGCTCATTTCATTCAACCCTCGGACGGCCATTTCGCATCCTTTCGCCTTATCGGTTTCGTTTAAGGAAGCGAGAGACAGCAAGAAAGAGAAAGAGAGAGCGGAAGAAGGAGGGGAAGTGCGGGGGTTCAGTGGCTCAATCTTCAGCGGCCTTTGTATAACTTTCTTTGTTTCGTTTTCTTGCGTGCCCTAAAGAGGGTCGTTGCGCCTTGCGAGTATACATATGTACGATATACTCTGTGTATATATATATAGTTAACTTAGAGAAGTGTGAAATTGCATCGGTATAGGTTCGTCGTGAGGGTCAAATATCGTGTTTTCCTACAGAGTTAACGGAGGTGACACCCGAAGTAACGACTGCCGGGCCACAAGATTCTTGAAACTGTAGTTTAAAGAAACTCCTCTCATAATGTCGCGATATCAACATTATTTTATAATATATACATATACATATCTCTATGCCTACGTACCTATATACAGGGGGTTTTAAATTCAAGGTCGATTCTTCCTTCTTCGGTTATAGAGGTACTAAAATGCTGAAGACGGCAAGCTGTTTCTCTCTCGATTCTCGACACATAATATATATTATAGATATATACCTATGCCGTTGATATGCAGAAGTTTGAAATTGCTAAATCCACGTTGGATGCGTGCATAGATTGTGAATGATGATGTTTATCTACCGTACAGTATTTTGGCAGGCTATCCGAATTCTTGGTTCTTAAGTTTAGATAGGTATATAATACGTATAGGTATATTATATGCTGCGGATTTAATTCGCCCATGAAATATCTCAATCCGATAAAATCCTGCACATACGCCGGCAACTTTTATTTCACGCGTACGGTATGTTTCTTTTCATTTCAAGGTTCCGCCGCTACGCTCCGTACGGGGGGGGGGGGGGTTCCTATTACATTACGTATACGTCGGAAGACTAAGAGGCCGTCCCGATGCAACGACTATAACGAGTGAGAAAGAGAAAGAAACATATTAAAAAAGGAACTATACTAACTAAATGAAAGAAGAAGGGAAAGAGCCTGCAGCAGGCGACGTCTGCAGGGCAGGAAACACGTACGAAGAGCAGTACTGTGCAAGCAACAAATGGTAATAATAAAACGGATTCCCTTGGTTCGTCGCGTCTGACGAACTCATGCCTGTACATTGTATGTGGTACATGCGTATGTACATACATAACTACACGGCATGCATACCCTTGTCTCGCCTTCTCCCGCCGCTATGAATGCACGCATGTGATAGCACAATGCATGTTATTTATACACACGCATCTCATACTCTATGGTATATATATGTATGCATACGCGCGCATTTCACGATCGTGTACTTACAGTTTTATGTATATACATATAGTTGCGCCGAGTCGGCGAACGTTTATGCGTGCGTACATACCTATATGCCACGTAGGTATGTGTACCTATATCAAACTATAGGTACGTGGTGTCTATATGTATGTAATACACTCGACGCAACCCCTATACCTATACCTATAGGTATACAATACACTAGGCTGCTATAATAACCGCTTGCTGCGAGTCGTAACACTCGCAGCATGAGGTCACGTGGCAATGGCGGCCATCTTGCAAATAACGATCCATCTGCCGCCCCGCGGTGGCCCACCGCCGCCGCCGCCGCCGCCGTCGCCGCCACTGCTGCTGTCGGTGAAGTTATGAGTATAGTATATACGTGTGAATGCGTCTCTCTCTCTCTCTCTCTCTCTCTGTTCTGCTCTCCGCGTATTGTATTGCCGCGATGCAGCGCAACGGTACGAACTACATGCGTATAATAGGTATACGGGCTACCAAACGCACAGACCGCCGGCGGCATGAAATACACCCACGTACGTACGCATGTACGAATTGTATGCATACGTAGGATACACATATATCGTTGTGTATAAAATATAATAGGAAGGAGAGTGCAGCGTATGCAGATTGCGAGAACGAACGCGCGGTGCGCAAACACGGGCGCCGACCTCGTCCGCGGGGGAGGCGGAACCGGCTGACGGCTGGTTTAAAAACACACACCTATATACCATCTACCTACGATATACCTACATACCGTGGAATTTGTCCCAACGTTTCACTTTTGCGTTTTACTTCACGTTTTGCATAGCTATAAACGCGCTCGTAGAGAGTTTGGCTGTACGTATAAATCGAATTCAACGTGCTTACAAAAATACTCAGGAACAACAGCACAACGTGAAATATCGCGCTCGCGTGTCAGGCCGCATATAGAACATAGTTCGTTGTACATAATCGATCGGTAGAAAAATGCATGTGTCTCCTTCCTCCACATCGCGGAGTGTAGAGTTCCGCATACCGCGTTGTTCCGGCTCAAGGTCAATGTAAAAATGGAACCGATCCTATTTGACTCAACTTTACGAAGCGAGAGGAGAAAAACAAAACAAACTGAAGATAAGAGTAAAAATGAAAAAAGAAGAAAAGTGGGCTCGGTTATCTCGCGACGGTAAGAACCGGTTTACAGGTTGAACAATGCGCGTGGACGGATATAGTATGTAACGTACATGCGACCTACGAATATATACCTATGTATAGTATACGCATTCATCATACGTACAGGATAAAACGTCGCGAGTGCTTGAAAGAGGGTAGAAAAAGGAAAACAAAAAGTAGTCGTATATTGTATCGGTTATGACTTCAGGATTGTGCAGTGAACCAAAATAAAATGACTTATGGCTGATTGTTACGGGTAGAACTTATATTTCTCTCTCCATTACAATATTATATTACATACTTCATATTATAGGCAGAATGAAATTCTATCAATTCTATCTATAATCTATCATACGTCGAGAAATTCAGAAGAGAAAGTGCGAAGAAGAACTGAAGAAGACGGGGAAGATATAGTTGCCTGACCTCTGCCAAGGTCAAATACTTGGAGGAGTATAGATTGCGTCCCGGAACGCTAGGTAGCTGCAGCTATAATATTACAGTGTTATCACGCGCGGATTGTTATAAATTCGATTAGATAGCATATCTATCAATGGATAATAATTCATGTTCATGTGCATATTCGAGATAAGAGATACATAAAAAGTGATTATCTAGTATGTATGTATAGTGATAGGGAACGGGCTGGCGTCATATACTCTCGACAATTTCCTTACCGAACCGCATTATACCCGTCGAGCAATTATTCAATAGCAATTCGGTCCAATCCTCGATCAATTACTCTCTATGTTTATATATACGTAACACATACGCCCGAGTTCGGCCTAGTGTGGTTTAGTGTCTTGCAACGTCGGGCAGACAGGGAACTTTGTCCAACATACAATGCAATACAGTACAGTACATGCGCGCAACCTTCTCCTCCTCGCCCTCTGCGCCCTCTTCACCGTCCGCCGCCGCCGCCGCCGCCGCCACCGCCACTTCGCTCGTAGTACATAACCTGTTATATGTATATAGTATAAATAAAAAGTAACTCGCACGAAGGCATGACCTTTACTGCATGCAGCGCGAAGCGGGCCGAAAGAGAACGTGGGAGGTTGTGTAGCGGATCGGGACACTACACTAACTCACTCGCTCGCCCGCTCGTTCAATTCTCGTTTCTCGTTTCTCGTTTCTCCTCGGTTATATGCTCGCACGCACATGGCGTCGGGTTGCCTCGCCGCTCTCCCCTCACCGTTCGCTCCACAAAGCCCCGACGAGCCGCCGCTCCGTACCTCGTTTCTTCGATAGTCCCATGCTCGTTGGTGCCCCCCCCCCCCCCCCCCCCCCGCCATTTAGGATCGTGCACAAACTCTCGCTGGTCGTTTGTGTGCCGGAGAGTAGTATGAATGCAGGTCGGACAGGGCCGTGCACCATCATCAACGCCGTGGGAGCGGCGAGGGGAGAGAACGGTGAACCGGGAACGGGGAACGGAGAATGGGAAGATAGGGACGCGGCGGTGACGTAGACAGAGGAGGTCAAAGGCCTTCGTTTCATACCGTCTACATCTACTAGCGCTGGCATATACATACGCGAGGAGAAGCAGGCGGAGAGACACGATAGATACTCGCGCGGCGCAGAGATAGTTGCGTACGTACAGGGAATGGCGCATCGTGCGATGAATTAGAGAGACCTCCGCGCGATGTCATACATCCATCGGTACAAGACGCGTTGTACACACTACGGTACATATTACACACACACATATATATACATATATATATATATATATATACCCGCTATAACACGATGTAACACGTATACTGTACATAAATATAAATATCCATAATGTATAACACATCCGCGTGTATCGTATAATTATATTCATTCGAGGAAACGACGACTGAATGGTATAAATATAGCTCCATATGACCAACAACAAACAATCGTTACGATATACCTGCGTGCTATATTAATACACATCTATATCCTTTAGATTTATCTCTTATGTTAATCATTGCGTAAACCGCGCGCGTCATTTTATAACGTAAGAATTTTTATCGCGAATTTTGTTGTTGCGGAAATTCAAACGCAACCCCGTTTTTTTTTACAAGAAGGCATATTTCTCTACACACGCGCGCGCACATACATATGTACATAAGTGTTAAGTAATCACAAGTGTACAATCGCGGGGAATTTACCCGCGTGAACGATTTATACGCACCTATATACACTATATACAATATTGCCTCAAAACAATATCATCCCTGCGGTTTTGTGTATAATACTGCCGCCAACTACATGTACCTGCCGACGTTATTATAGATTGCAAATGCGTGATATGAAGTTTTTCGTTTATAGATACGCACATAATTATACCTTCGTGTATGTATGATATAAGTACCATATATCGAAATCTCTGTGTGTAAGGTAACGATTGCGATCAACTATCGCAATTCACGCTCAACTATATATTCACATTATACTGCAGTGACCTAGGCTAGCTGCCTGTCAGTGAACCGCACTGCACCCCGCTTCTGCAGTTCTCTAGATTTGTGAGATAAGAGTTGGTTCGTATTTGAAATTGAAGGCCGAATAGAATGTATCTTTACAATTGTGCGGACAAACAATTGACTGACTCAGTCCCCACCGTGTTCTACATCCCGTGTGAAGTTGATAATTACCACAGACAGCTACGACACTTCCACCAATAACAATCTTCTGAAACGATGCTGGAACCTCGGCGCATGCATTGCCGCGCATATTTCTATTATCTTCGTATTACCTAGGTCATTATCGTTATCGTTATCGTTATAATTTTGAGAAAGAACTGCTGTGGTAAACGCGGAAAAGTTGCGACTCGGTAATTTTCTAAATTTCATTAACCTTTCTCCGCTGCTACGATGAGAGTAACTTTTAACTTATTCCGAGGGTCAAAGATTCGCGGTGTACTCGAGGGAATCGATCTTACAATATCCGTATAACAACATCGCAATGGGCAGAGAGCAGGGGAGCTGCTCCGTGCTTCCGGCCAAATGAAATTCTGGCAAAATCTATGTATTAGGAACGTAAGATCAGAGGACAGCGATCCAAACACAACTATGTTTGGATTGGGGTAGTGGCAGGGGCAGAGCCACGGGGGTGAGGGGAGGGGGGAGGGGCGCGGGGAGAATAGCTTAAAGAAGATATACTACGACCGAAGCACGCCGACTAGGCATTGCTTTCCCCGCGGGGTAAAGCTTACACCAGCTGTATGCCTATGTATACAACAGCGACCCCCGCCCCCCGCGCAGCGATCAATAGTCTCTACTTTCCGAACGCACGCAGTCTTTTTGTCCCCAACCTGTATGCAAAAGACAGATTTGTTTTTTTGTTCGTTTCATTTTGTTCTCTCATTCTCTTTACATATCGCCGAGTGTCCGAAAATTATTGTTCAATGATGCGGTGGATATTCATTTGTACCGGGCGAGGAATACCTGAGTGTAGGTATAACCTATTTATAGGTGGAAGGTAGATCGGTGAGTATATACCTATAGGAGCAGAAACATCAGCAGTTTGCGCTTTAAATACACCGGAAGGTAGATTAGCATATATTTAACGCTAGAGAAGACACAAATGAGAATTAATGTCAAGTGTGATTAATTGACGGGCCGGCGTCGAGCCGCTTAAATACATATATTTACGCACACCCACTTCGTACGAATATATATATATACATCTATATCTGTATGAATATAGGTATGTATATAGGCAGGTATCTACACAATCCAAGGAAAAATATTTACTCAATAAACATTCCGAAACGTATAGCTATGTGTACATAGATATATACCGACAGTCTCGTATACTATTCACGATCTCAGGCATTAATCATCGGTCAATCATTTTACGAGTTTTACTATACTGTCCAAGTATGGAAGGCACCTACATGGATATTGCTATGATGCTGACGGCACGTCATACTACATACACTTTTTGAACCGATAAAATTAAGATTTTTTTTTTTTTCCATAGATTATTAGAAATACAATGTAATTACACGGCCTATTTTCGATACTATATCCCAACGTATCGTAATCCTGCGAAGGCCCTCCTCACTTCAAGTGACCTTGGGAAATATCTACGTTATACATATATACACTGTAAAAGAGAGCGGTGTCAGAATTAACAGAATCCCGACACCGCGCGTAGTCCCGGGGAGTCCACTCCATCTGTACTGTGAGTAGACAGGATACAAATCGGGTACAGGTAGAGAAATAATGATAATAGCTTGAGGGGTGTTAAATTGACACCTTTGTGTTTCCAATGGCGCCGATAGGTGTCGAAGCTTCGGTCGGAAGCTCGGCACGGCGTTGACTCGAATACGATGAAGCCGTTTCATATTCGACGACATCGCCGCGCCGAAGTATCTCATACTGCACGAGAAGGGTGTTGCTACTGACACGAAATTTCTAAACCACCGACTACGAGCTGGACAATTTTTTACAGTGTAGGTGAATACGTACCTCCTTTTGATTCCCTCCCCCATGTCTTCCCTCCCTGCGGCCCATCTACTTCCTGCAACAGCTCTAAACCGGCGCAGAGCTTTGTGTATAACTCAAGTTTACCACAGCTGGCACAGCTGGCCTCGAGCTAGCGAGCTCCAGCTCTTCGTGTCACGCAAGACGTTATTATCATCATCGCGCGGTCTTTAACGTTTCTTCTCCTTCCTCTACTTTCGTATACGTATGTGTGTATATGCATATGAATGTCTCTACTTAAGCAAAAAGTGCATTCTTATGGATTCGAGCCAGAGAGAGAGAGAGAGAGAGAGAGAGAGAGAGAGAGAGAGAAAGAGAGAGAGAGAGAGAGAGAGGGAGAACGTCAAGATCTCAGTATACCTAGACAGTGGAATTTCATCAGCGACGACTGGCTCTCATAGGTATGGTGCATAATTTTCGTCCATCCGCATCTGCTTCCATATATTATTTTGTTATTATCCGTTGTAGATAGCGGAAGAGAGAAAGAATGAGAATGGGAAAGAGGAAGAGGAAGAGGAAGAGAAGAAGAGGGAGAGGGAGAGCGAAGAAGCACGTGCAGTACACGCAACCTGTGCCCCGGTATGTAGGTATATAGTTTCCGTTTAAAACAGCTGTTCAAAGATGGCCGACGTTGACTGCAGGCAGGCGGGCAGGCGCCACGGCACGCCAAGCCACGCCACGCCACGCCATGCCATGCCATGCCACGGAATAAAGCACCTGTGATCAATTATATATTTTATCCTGTGGAGGTCAAGCTGAATTCACAAAAACACGCGTGCGAGAGTCTATGTAAGAGCTTAGAGAAGCGGCGAGTCCTTGAATCGCAATGATAGTTGCGGAACTTCATCAGGCTTCGAGCTTATGATCGTCGTACCGTAGATGTTACTGTACTAAACGATCGAGCGGCATTTCCCGGCAAATTGGAAAACAGAACTAGTGACTAACTACTAAGTGAAAGATCAGACAACGGGCTCAGTTACGAATCGAATTTGAAATTTTGAGAAATCCCGCGAATGTTCGGAGACGAAAACTCAATCATGCGATTGATTTTCGACATCTACCGATTATCCACGAGCTGGATGATTTGTTTGAAACGAAAAACATCAAAACCGTGTATGATATCTTCCGAATAAAATAGTAGATTTTGATCCACGATTCGCACGATACGTGGAGTAGGTACCTTATACCTACCTCATTTATCGCTAAACTATATAATACAGATTATATTTCAACGATTCTATCGATCCGCCTAAAGCTTTCCATGCATGCAATACCTACCCATAAATTTGCAAATCTCTGTACAAGGGTCGCGGGAATGATTTAAACAGAACTATCTGAAACGCGTTGCAAGTTTCTTTTCCTATCGGGGAATACACGAATTCAAGTTTCACAATCAGAGAGCAAATTGAAAGCAACAGATTGCCCCTTACATAGATATAGGTACAAACTACAATACCGTTTACACATTTATCAACGTTTTTCTATAATCAGGTTTACTCACATTTTTCCGTGATAAATTCAATAACACCGCGATAAAACTCCGGTCCGCGGTTCATTTCCATTTTTTCCCAAGTAGACGCACGTATATGCACCTACAACGTGTAGCTACATATAGGTATTGGTATAACAATTACATCTGGCTTTCGTTCGACTATTCCATCCATGAATTATGTATATTCAGCTATATACCTAGCAGGTATGAGTATAAAATATTAAGGCAAAACCGCAACCGCCTTAACTCAATACCAACATTATACCGGCGGATATTTTACAGTGAAATAACAGTTAAGCTGACAATGAGATATATTCTATGCAATAGAGAGGTAGCTGGGAAGCCAGGGCAGGCGGGGGGGAGGCGGAGGCGGAGGAGACAAGAAACGGCCACGGTTTACGAGCGAGACAATGGGATCCGTGCGGCTACGTTGCGTGACTTGATGACCATCGATAATCACTCCGCAGAAATTGAGCCAGCTAGGTCAAACGAACTCGATCCGCCTGCCGCCCCCCCCCCCCCCACTGCCCCCCTTGTGAAAAAAAACATAGTAAAACGAAAAAGAAACAGGTATGGATGCCTGTACATCGATTTTTTGTCCTATTCATTGTCTTGCAGCGGTATTTTCGCATGTTCATAAAACAATATATACTATGTAATGTACCTAGTATTCTCGTAAACTAGAATTTTTATGGGCAGCTATATACTAATGAGCTTTCGTACCTGATGCTTCGAGTTTATAGGTCTATATGGGTATTATTACAGCGGTGGGGATGAACACGATTAATAGCCATGGAATGAGAAATGAGTGGAGTTTAAACGTCGACAAAGCAACGCGCGCGCGACGCCGACGGTGGGAACACGAATGGAAACCGCCGGGAACCGAAGGTGATATTTACAACCGTTGTGTAACAAAAACTCGGTATAGAAAGAACGATTCAGCTCTGCACTGAACGTAAGGTCGGTTGGTCGGTCGGTCTCTAGATCTCTCCATCTATACGGATCAAATTCACAATTAGAATCAAGGAGATCGAGCAAGAATCATTATCATTATCATTATCATTATCATTATCATTATCATTGTCATTATTATTATTATTGTTATTATACAGGCATTGGAATCTACGACCGGTAAGATTTACTTATTCACACATACTACATCGACGACACAACGGATGAGGCTGTGTGTGATAGAGAGCGCGAGAGAAAGTATTCAGAGTGCAGGCATATGAGAAATCATCCTTTAATAAATCACAAATTTCTACCTTATCCCATATTTTTATTTCTTCTTCTTGTTATCTTTGTCCGTTTTCGCAGTACCTACCGTCGTACATACGTGAAGACAGTTTGTACGAGCTATTAAACAATACATATCATATAACACATTCACGCACCAGGTATGCATATTATTGCAATAATAACCGCCGCTGCGGTAATTGCGATCGATGGAGGTAATTGGGCGAAGATGAACAGCGAGATATGGGATCCAGCTCATTTTAGCTAGATATACCTACCTACATAGAGAGAAAGAGTAAAAATGCAACAGTTGTGTTACCTTGAATATGAACACCAACTATTACGACCGTTCCGTGTTTCCCTTCTCCCCCGCCACCACTACGAAATATAGTATACTATATCTTACTAAACGACGAAACGTGGAGAAGCGAATCGCGTTGGCCTTGGGTATAGACGCAACGGTCGCGTCTACCGACTACATAGCATAGCAAATAGCCGCCTGACGCTGGCAAATATGTATTGAATTACAATTCATTTTGCCCCGATGCGGAGCTATAGGCAGGAGTATTTCAATTCATTTAACATTCAATTTTATTCTGTTTCTTTTTCCTCTTTCCTTCATTCGTTTCATTCTCTATGAACGCGAGTTTTCCATTTCACAACTTTACAATGTGAACGCGTGCTGGTATCGCTGGAAAACCGAAAGATTGTATCCAGGGCAAACTTCTCACTGAATAATATCCGTATCTGTAGAAGATTTGGGCAAGGTTACGGGGGGAGGTCATGCAGCGATAGGTCCAACACGATTCACGATTCACGGTTGGCGGAATGTCATTCAATCGGCAGCTATACCCGACGATGGACTGAATGCCTGACCGAACGATTTATAATCCGGAAGAGATTGCGTCATTTGCGATAATCGAAGCGACGTACGTATCTACTATTTATGTATCTTATACCCTGCACTACGTGATCGGGATTGAAACGATGATTTTGTATCAATTTGATGACCCGACACGCGTGGTGGATAGGTTTCAGGTTGTTAGGTAGGTGTAAAATATGTATTGTCAGGGGCTGAAGTTTATCGTAAGGTTGATCGATCGTTAACGATTCGCGAAGTTGCAAAAAATCGCCGGAAAAACTAAGAACACTAAGATTTTCTTACATCGAACGCAAACTTGAGCCGATATTATTTACAGTGATTTTCGATTAGTCAACGTGTTATGAACTTCTGCCTGACACAAACTCATGCGTATGTACCTACAATCACGTAGTGCAATTGACATGCCTCATGATCGACCTAACGAGGTCGCTAACTAACGTTGAGACCTCGTAGCCGACGAGCTGGTAGCCGGTGAGCAAAGGCTCGGTGAAAAATGCGATAAAAACAAACATATAGAAGCTTTACTCGCCTGTGAAGATGATATTGCTGACGGCAGATGAATACCTACCTCTATAAGGTTACATAGGTAGCAAGGTAGACGTTAATATAATTACCATTAAACGAGCACGCGATATTTCGCTTTCACATCGCATCGTATCGTATCGTATCGCATCGCGTTGAAACCGAGTCGTATACCTATGTACAGTTAAACTCTTTAACTGGTAGGCAAGACTTTCTCAAGCCCAAGGTCAGACGGGTCAGTCTCGAGGCAGCTGGTGGTTGCCGGTAGAATTTATCTATCCGCATAAGCGGGCGAGGCGTACAAACGATTTTAGTACTCATGCTTCATTGTTATTATCAGTTCCTAATCTCACACCTGCATCGCGTTCGCGGAGGGATTGAAACGGCTGCAGATTCTACAATATCAACTGAAAGCATGTATCTACCCACTGTAATGAGAAGAAGAAGAAGATAAAGAAAAAGAAGAAGAAGAATGCATAACGAGTATTTTTTCACAATGATTGTGATTACGTGTACAACAACTTATAAGGTGTCTGATATCGCGTCATACTCAATCTGTAGTCCATGATCGTAGTTTCATCTTTGCGCATTGACGCTGCAGGTATACATATAGTTGAAGAAAAAGGAGAAAAGAAAGGGAAGAAAAAGAAGATGAAATTCCGTGAATCCCTGTAGATGATGAAAATTCGAGATCTGAAGGCGAGGCAAGAGCGGTTCCTCTGTCTGTCTGTCTGTCTGTCTGTTGGTCGGTCGGTCGGTCGGTCGGTCGGTCGGTCGACCATGGATAGCAAGGATCGGTGACCACGGGTAAAAGAGACGGCCAAATAAGGTGTGCCAGTTAACAAAGAGGGAGAGAGAAAGTAGAGTAGAGTAGAGTAAAGGAGATTAGAGTAGAGAAAAAGAGAGAGGATGCATGAGGCGCAGCGAGCGTTGAAAGGAGAAGAAAATAGAGAATAAAAACGAGAGACACAGAGAGAGAGGGAACTACCTCCGTACGTCCGTCGGCTTGGACTGGTTTGCGGCTACCACGGATTGAGTCTGTGTGCATGAACCTGGCGCGGTAAGACGGAGGAAGGAGGAAGGCGAAACGGGGAACGGAGAGGAAGGGAAACGGCGTTGTACCGGTGCGTTGTTCAGAGCTGCAAGCTGCGGGCTACGAGCCCGCCAGCCTGCTACATAGCAAAGCTGATGCCGGTCTTCTTTCTGCCTCTGCTCTGCTCTGCTCTGGGCAGGACAAGAATCACACAAACACGACGCGATAGACGCGTACAGTGAGAACAGAGGCACTCATGGCAGGCATGTGCCATAGGTACGTACTTGAAGAAGTTTTGAACAAGCGAGGGGAATTATTATAGATACTACATCGCGCATACTACCGATATCCACCATCTCACCTCGCTACACCGCAACTGCCGACAAACCGAGATACATGATATAGTATGCATGAGCCATGAGGAAAGGATGGAAAGAGAGAAAATATAATGTAGTAGGGTCGTGCAGGCAGGCGTTCGAGCGAGCCGGAGGCGGGCGGTCGAGACGTAGCAGGCAGCAACCGATGGCGAGAGGGAGGGTGAAGACAGGACAGGACAGGACAGGTTTGGAACAGGTAGAACCGGTTCGGTAGGTACAGCTTTTATTTACCTGACCATGTAGCGCCTGCCTACGTTTTAGGTTATGTATTATGTAGTTTTTCGCCCTCTACCACCCCCCGCACCTCCGACCACCTCTTTGGAACTTGGCGGCACCGCTTTGCCCGCCGTCTATACTACGACATACAGCTATATACCTGTATGGCATATTCATAAGCGAGTGTATGCATGGTATGCGTATGCGTATACTCGATTATGTGCATGGAGAACAAACGTGATCCATATACACGTACAGATACTGCAGCAACGGGGACGAGAGATGGTCGTCGAGCAGCGACCTCCGAATGATCTTCACTCTCTTCGTCCGCGTGCAGGACATTAAGTTGGTTTTTCGGAACGGAAGTAGTAGAGGCATGAAAGAGGCCCGGCGTTTCTCTTTCTATATCAGTTTGTGCAACGCGGTCGTAGCGAGTTCTGTGCAGCACTGGATGTATATACTGCACCTATGCATAGATACGCGGAGTGATCCGTGAATGCGGTTTAATGTTATACTTCGAGTTATACCTATAGGCATAACCCTGTGTGTTGAAAGTATCTCTTGGTGCAGGTTGACGCGCTGTAGTAGGTTAGGTTCGTGTGAATATTGTCAATTAAGCCGCTCCGCGACTTGGCTTGTCTCTCTTCTATTCGCGGTATACCTATCTCATACTAGAAAATACCTTCGTCATCCGCATAAATTATCGCACGTCTCGTCTCAAAATTGACTTACGTAGCAAATTTATTCGCCTACATTATGTATACCTGATAACGAATCACAGGTACTGCTACGTTGAGCCTACTGTATTCACCGGAAGAAAGAGGACAAAACGCAATCAATGAATCTCGGACTCTCAATGCTTGTACACATAAATCATGTTATACCGACGTTTTTTCGCCTTCGCGTTATGTGGCACAAAAAATGCATCTGCATTCATGTGTAGTAGGCATTCAATTTTCCCCATTCCAGTCTTATAAAACACACTAATCGGCAGAGTCTCGCGGCGCGGCGCGATGTAGCGGTTCCTGGAACGACCCAATCCGGTTCTCCCGGTCCTTTCAACACAGGTTATACATATGTGCGCAGGTTGGTATGTGTACGATAATCACCGTCCCGTGTCGGCCATGACTGGGCTGACTGGGCTGACTGGGCAACTTGCCGTTTGGTATTCGAGGCGTCCCTACAGCACCCTTGCAGGCATTCCGCACGTCGGTGTCCGCGGCTACGTGGCCATGGAACGGCGGTGGGGAGGTTGTTGGAATAAATTTTGGATGCAACTCGCGTAGGCGGAGAGCTCATGAGGTGAGTCGTGAGTTGTGAGCTGTGAGCTGTGAGCTGTGAGCTCCGTGCGTGCGTGTAGGCGCGCGAGTTGAATATACCTACATACAGACATACGTATACCTATACCTACTGGACGAAATAATACGCGTCGGCAGCGATGAAAATGCGGTGAAATTTTGTAATTTCATTATATTTCTACGATTTCGAATCCCTATTTTCGAGATCGAAAAACCCGCGACTTGAAGCTCAAGCGAATGAAATTCCTAATTGAAATTCAACAATATGTAGATGTGGATACCTAAAAACCGCACGAGCGAGTATTGAATCTCCTTGAACTCAATATGGCTACAGGTAGAGGTAGGTACCTATAATGCAAAGTGGGGGTAAAAATTGAAAAGTAACGAGGTTCTTGCGTGAGAAATACTGTATAAGATAAGAAAAGAAAAATTCTGAGAACGTTTTACGTAGCATAATTATAGACGACGGTAGGCGCAGGTTTTCAGGCTTCAGGATATGATTAACCAAATTAACAATACGTTTCGGTAAACTGTATTGGACAAAAATTGACGCATTCACGGCGAGGAGTTTTTGCAGAATCGCTGCCTGCGAGTTTCGTTTGGTCGCAATAAAGTGAGGTTCAATTTGGGTAGGTCCTGCGACAGGTCCTCGGTTCATTTAGAACGTGTTTCGCGAGTAAATTGAGTTTCCATTCAAGGCCGCGGCATAATCAAGATTCTCGAAAGGCAATAATACACCATAGCTAATGAGAATGAAGATAAAATGCGAAAAGGAGGAAATAGAAGAGAAGGGGAGAGAAGAGAATCGTCGCTTCAGTTGTCGTTATATGGATGCAACAATTCACGACCGACGAAGCGCAGAGTAGGATGCGAGTGAGCGGACAAGCCCGAGCCGACTAGGGGCAGGAGCAGGAGCAAGAGCAAGAGCAAGATAGAAGCAGTGAGAAACAAGTGAAAACGATTCGCTCGATAAACTGACCACGGAGTCACGAAGTCACGGAGTCGTGACTCGGAACTGATTGCTGTACCAACTGTAACCGAGATAGAATTATACTTGGGATAATTGTTGCTCCGCGTTTTATATTTTTTCTCACTTCCCCACCTCCTGCCGTATCAATCGCTCTGGCAATATAATTATTGCTGAACCGAGTCGGTTCCCTATATATTCCTATACCTAACCAAATCAACTATATTAACAAGAGGGAAAGAGAAAGAGAGACGTTTCGCCCACGCTTGAACACGTGCAGTCATAATAAACGTAAGTTAGCAGTAAGACGACGACGACGACGACGACGAAGAAGAAGAAGAAGGAGGAGAAGCAGGAGAAGGAGAAGGAGAAGAAGAAAAAGAAAAGTTCAGAGACGTTGGCGTAGCTAGCTGCTAGCGTAAGGTCTTCGAACCACATAGCGCAGTGAGTCATGCATTGGCGAGTTGAGTTGAAAGTATGTAAATAATTGACAAGGAATAGGTATAGGTATAGCCGCGTAGCTACATACCTGCATCGCGGTGTAGGAACAACTGTAGTATAGTCGTGGTTGTCGGTGGGGCAAAAAAGGAGGTTGAATATATAATATTTACGATGTTTGTAGCACTAGGTATAAGCGACGTAAGTACACTGCAACGTTGACGAGTTTTGCACACGCGGTTATACATATTACAGTTCAGGTGTGGGAGAAGAGAGCAAGCAAGCGCGCTTGCTTACGATGCATGTATAATAATGCATTGTAGATATATTATATCGTCTCGTTTGCTATCGCAGATTTGAACCGTCTAGTCAGCGAATAACCGCCGCTCCTCGTGTTATATTTGTCGCAACGATTCATGCCAAAGTCTTATAGTATACTATACTACAGGAGCCTCGTAAATCAGATTGAAAATAGTTCCCGGTGTCCTCTTCTCTCTCTCTCTCTCTTTCGTTCTTGCCTTTTTTATTATTTCCTCCCAGAAAGATTCTGCAGAAACCGAAGACGACCGGATATCATCGTCATCGAATAGTGAAAATTCCATGGGCCTTCTGCATCGAACTCGAACTCGAAATCCTGTGAAATCTCACGATTTCGCGCACAGCGTGCGGCCCGAAAAATTGTTACGCAAGCGCGCTATCTTGGACTGTAATCAAAATGGATGAACCTACTTGAGGTAGTCGAGAATGAAACGGGAAAGGACGAAAAAGGGTAACGCAAAGTTTGTTGCAAAGTTTACGGTGGTTCTTTTGGCTCCGTTGAATGACGACGAGAGTGTGTGCAGGGAGCGGGCGTTCGGTTTCCCTGCAGCCGCCCGCTACTTTATGGAGCGTTTCGCTCTAAACTTTACGTCGTAAAATTCCTGTTTTCTCTTCTCTTCCATATTCTCCTGTCCTTTTCTCTCCTCTGCTCTGGTCGTCGGAATTGTATCCAGAAGATGAACACACGCCGGGTATAATGTATCTCGTCAAATTTGAGTCACGCCCGTGCCTATAGCATGCCTATACCTAGGTAACGCACTAGGTTAACTGTACAGAAACCGTTTCGAGAACGAGAATCGTAAATTTACGCAAATGACTTGATCGATTTTGACGAAACTTCGAGAACCCGTTGAGCATGATGGCAGAATGTGGCTGAGTATTCCACTTTTTCAGAACATCAATCGGATTCGATGGAAAATGAATATTCCCTATGTTAGCTAGGTTAGAGTGACAGTGGCGACTCCGTATTCTCCTCAAAGTATTTTCACAAATTAGCAAACCTACCCAATGAAGTTTTACTATTCGATCTGATAAGAACGGATTGTAAGTATTTTATAACATATACTAGACGATTTCGAAAATTTGTAAACAATTTTTTGTATCCTTAATGATATACAGTGAAAGTTTATAACTATAAGATATACAAATTAAAGCAAATATATACTCACTTGAATACGAATTAGAAAAAGGATAATATAATATTTAAATTTTTCATCAAGTCTGATTTTTTGTTTTACCTTTTTGAGTGAAAACCTTACCGTGAAAATAACGATTTACCTATATAAAGAGAGAGAGAGAGAGAAATGATGGCCGGCTGCAGGCAGGTATGTATAAACGTTTTATTCGGGACAAGGTCGGAGTCGCCGTTTCACGTTCTGTTGTGCACTTATCTCCTCTCTGCTCTCTGCGTCTGATCTGTTCCCTTGCTATACATACTATAATAATGCCTTTGATCTTTTCTGTTTAAATGTTACATGCACGTAAATACTGCATGTAGGTTACGTAGGTTATAGCTGTATATTCTATAATTGTTCTATCGCCGTACTTGTTTCACACCTTTTCTAATATATAGCTTAATAGGCCACTGGAGCCGCCGCTGGCAACCTAACCTAGCTAACACAGGGAATATTCATTTTTCAATAAATCCGAGCGATGTCTCGAAAAAGTGAAATACTCGGCCACTTCCTGCCATCGTATTCAATGAATTCTCAAAGTTTCATCGGACTTGATCGAGTCAATTGCGGAGATTCACGATTTTTGTTTTCGAAACGGTTGCTGTACATCTAAGATAGCGAGTCCTATGTCACCTTAACCCTTATTCATACCCAAGGATATAGGTATAACGATCACGAGTTTGCTTCGTAATCAAATATGAATTGAATTTAACAAGTCAGTTATTTGGTTACCTCTGAGCTCCGCTCGTGGCCGACTTCGTCGCAGTCGATGCTAAAATACAAACCGAAGCAAACCAATATTCGAGATGTTTAATCACAACTTCAGCGTCAAGCTGCGGATACTGTAATTGCACAAAAAGTGAAACAGCTTGCAGGTAGTACAGAAAGTGGCAAATCGATGGGGCAATATAATAAACAGCCAATAACTACAGACATAGGTATACATACTATACAATATTAGCTTCACAAGGAGAATTCCGTAAACTCATTACGATTTTGTCTCACAATAGAGTGTTTTTCTATCGGCGCGGCGGTTACATTACTTCACGCGCGAATTCGGTCGCGATTGGCCGATTTTCAACATTACGTTGTCCGATCGCGCTCCGCGTGTTAACCTTGTCCCACAAAGAGAGATACATAACACGCGGTTAGACTGGAAACTGAATAATAAACGCGAGTAGGTAAACTGTGCGTTTCCACGTGTGTACAACTATTTCAGTAGTACCTTTATACATATATGTATATATATATATATAACTACAAGTACTATATAAGGTAGGTTTAAATGTCCCCCGTATCAATTTAACTCACAAACTATGTATAATATTATTGTATCGTGATGATGTGGATGATGATTGATTGGTAGGATAGTTTGTCTGGAATTAATTTGCGTGTAACTTAGTTAGCGGTTGTCATTTGAATTGAAAATTTCAAAATTCCGGCCAATATAATAATTACATACATGTATAGGTATAGTACATATACCTATGATGAACGTAACCCAATTTGGTTGCACGGTCTTCCGCGAGTTCGTAATTTCAATAGCCATTAATGAACAGGAAAAACGAGCTGAACGAGGCAAGAAAGCAAGGGGAAAAAAAACACCACGAATACGTAATACTGAATCATGCCCATGAGGCACTCTCGGCAACAACTTTCTAAAGAATTCGTACCGCGTTTGCTTCAACTGAAACTTGAACGTCGTTTACGTCGTCGCTTCGTCGTTTCTTCGCACGGTCAGGTTCCGGTATATGGAAGATATGTATATATAGATGTATACGTTCACGTTCTTTCCTTACCATTCTTGCTTTTTTTTTCCCTTCCTTCTTCTTTTTTCTGCCTTTTTTTACAGTTGACAAGTACAGAAAAAGAGAAGGAGAGAAAATGGAGCTTGTTCTCTTGGTTTTTTTTTTCCTCTTTTCTTACTTGTATTCTTCCTCCTCCTTCTCAAGTTTGGGGAGAACGAACCACGAGGACGAAGTTACGTTGCTCACAATTCTCATAAGATTCACCGTTATAACTCTCGCACGAACCTCACGTTCTCCCTCTCTCTCTGTCTCTCTCTCTCTCTTACTCACTCTCTCGGTCTTACTCTCTAGGTTGTTCCCGTTTCCTGCATAAGCATTGCCTCATTAATGAAAGATGAAAAAAATAAATAAATAAATGGAAATAAATGACAAAATATATGACATTGCGGGGCCGCACATTGAAATGCGTCGCGTGATTACGCGCGTGTCCTGCTGTAGGGGAAAGGTGGAATTGTCCTTGAAAATGGATGATTTTATTGCCTCCAGGTATACATGCAACGACTTACTTAGATCTGCTATCGAGAAACGGATAAGCGCGCGGGAAAGTCCTTCGAGAAGGGTTATTCCTTTTTTTCACAGGTTATATGAATAGAAAAGTACCTCCTATACATATAAAATACGATCTAATTTCCAATTTCTATGTTCAAAGAAAACGTTTGAACAATGAGAATAATTTCGTTCAAGAATAACAACTATATTTGACGCGGGGCTCCACATTCATTGGCTAATGAAATGAAAATACCTAATACATACGTGTGAAAATATGAACTGGATTTTCAAAACCGCCTGAGGATCTCTAAATCGCGAGCTCATAAACGGGACAAGAAAAATAGGATGTGGATATATATATATATACATAGTAATTAACGTAAAAATCACTGTGATTCAGAGAGGCCAACACACGCCTAGACGTCATACCGGTTTCGCTGCTCGTCATTGCGCAATTCAACTCCTTCACGCCGTCCCCTATTCCCCAATACTCCGAACGTTATAATGTAGACTTGATTGATATTTCGATCACGCAATATTCTACAGTAGGTAGGTACATAGGTACACCTACCGAAGTATATATGTATGTAGGATCAGTATAGTAGCGTATATATGTGTGTTCTGTATGTATACCTGTAATCGCGCGACTAGTATATCTCTCGTGTTGGATATGTACATAATGTATGCAGAACACCGATAAAGACTTCGTTATTTTTAGAAACTTCCAAGTATAAGGTTCAAATAACTGATTTGAAAATTCGAGTTTATAGTCATGGTTATGTATTTAAGCTCAGCATTAGGTATACCCTGCACCTATAAGACGCATAATTGCATCGGTATCGGGGACATACGTGAATGAAAATTCCAACAATAGTCAACAAAAGCAAACAAAAAATATACGCTCTATCTGGTGGTGAGAAAGAAAAACAACCAAAAGAATGTTCAAATGAGCGAACAAATTTTGGCTGACCTCCACCGATACCTACATACTATTGTTTCTAACTGGGCGTGTATTTATAGAAACAAGAAACTACAGGCAATCCCGCAGAGTTCAGGAGATACACGCGATTACACGACCCGATAAACTTTGGCCTTCGTTCTGTTTGGGTTCAGGTTCCGCAGCGTCTGGATATGTCTGCTCTGACGCTGATTGTTTCCCGCGCTGTTTGCCCACTTTTCGTATTATCATACATAGTTCTGTATATATATATATACAGTATATATATATGTATATATAGGTATATACAGAACTATGTATAATATATATACGCTGTAATTATAATATTCGGATAATCCGGAATCTCGACAAGTTTGGGCATCGATGCGTTACACATCACGGAGCCATATATATATGTATATATATATATATATATAATATACTCGTATGTATGTATATACATACATTATACAGTATGAATCGTTAGTATTAAACATTGTTGAAAATATATTATCTATACTGATATGAGAAACACACGGAACTATAAAATATTCATGAACGACACGACCGCGACGTTGACGTAGCGTAGATTCAGACTTTCAAAGTTCAGACGGCGCTCTTCGGATCCTTGAACGCGGTTTCGGTTGTTTGCCCGCGCATGGTTGAAGTTGAGCGATTAAGAGAGGAAACTTTTGGTGCTACGAGTATTTATATAATTTATTGTTCATCGCAAAGTTCACGCGGCTGCGCATGTATCTACATACATACCTCCCTCATCATACTTTGCTTCGGACAATGTTTAATCGCCTCTCATTCTGCGTCTTGTATCTTTTCGTTTGTTTGTTTGTTTATTTGTTTTTATTTCCTCGACAGAGAGGGTCACGTCCTTGGAGAATGACACTGATGACGCGCTACGACGGCGAGACGCGGTGCATAGAATTCCTGAACAAAACTGGACATCTTCGAACGAAGAAGAGGGGAGGAAGAGAAGCGTGAAACATTATACTTGCGGCTTACAATTAGTTGGGTATAACGAGCAGGTGAGTTAATTTTTTTATCATCAAACTATGCAAATAACTGATGATTATAGAAAAAGTGTGATCGCGGGCTTGAGTGCCTCTTGTGAATTTGAATTAGTTGAGCAATTTCTTATCGTCAAATTTACGTATTATGTACATAGATATAGGAACGCGATTTACGAATCGAGATAAAGAATGTAGAGTTGAAAACACGTGATATGCCAGTTTTTGAACGATTTATTTATTTTTTCACTTTTTTCTCTAAATAACATTCGAGAGATAATTAAAGCAATAAACTGTTATCTCGTGATTTCCTATTAGCATAGTCCATTACGAAAGTGGTGAGAAAATATTTTCTTCTTGGCAAGAAATTAATCTACTATTTACGAAAACAGATCTCATTTGCGTAATTGCAACATTCTTAGTTCCCATACTTCTCAGTATACTCATGCTGTAACCCTGAAATACCGAATTTGTAAGAAAACTCTATAGTAGGATAACCTTGGCATGTACATATGTGTTATATATATATATATCATAGCGAACCACTTGAGCGATAAATATGAAAGAAATGATAAAATACGTGAAGAAATGGTAATCTTCCAGCTCAAATGACATTTGGCCCCTTTTCTTCCTGATCACGGCTGAACTCAAATTGCGCCTCTTGAATTGACTCTACAATGAAACCCTCCGTTACAGGGATCTCGGAACCGAAACAGAAACGGACGCCCCACTGCCTTTTACCACTTGTCTCATCGAAGCCGTGTAGGCTGCTACGACGAAGACCAAGACGACGACGACTCAACTTTGTAGACGGTTATAGCACCGATGACGCACGCAACTTCACGGTGAGCCACTCTGAGGAAGGAAGAAGGAAAGCTTTAAGGAGGGAGTCTGCCTCCTCTCGGGTTACCTAGAATATGTATGCATGTGTATACATGTATACATATATATATGTATATATGTATATACATGTAAAAACCCCGCAAGCAGCACGTGCGTATCTATGTTGTATCATAGGTTTTTATTTCCGCTTTATCTTTCCTTTTCTTTTGCTTCATTCTTCCCTCTTGATTGCGTCATTTTATTTTATCTATTTATTTCTTCATTCTCTTCGCCTTATTCCTGCCACAGTTTGCTTATCCGTATCCCGGTCTCCGACTGGTGATTTGTTTACCGCAAAAACCGAGCGATAAGATAATCAATATTATTCACAAACCATTTCTCATTCCCACTTCGGCCGATTTGGCGATACACAATATCTCGTCAGGGATTCTCAACTCTCACGTATTTAATGTCATTAAAGAACAAAAGCGAAAAATCTTGCAGTTTTCAAATTTACCGGTCGTGCTGGATTCATATTGTTTTATCATGACCGTCAGGATCTTCGATCTTTCATCAAAATGTTAATGTGGATGAGCCAGTCGAAGGTACCAGATGATCGCCACTGGATTCGTAATCGTTCTCCGCCGCGGTCCACAAGAATTCCACATCATAACGAGATAGAGAAAGAGGGAGGGAAGATTATCTGAACGGACGTTAACGTCATTCGCAACGGATTGAAGTTCCGCTAAAGCATTTCGAGTAACCACTTTCCTCTCTGATTGCGAAGCGGTTATTTATAATACATAATGAAGTTAATTGATTGCGGCCGGGTAGACGAAACGCGCTTTACTCTCACTCGTTCCTACCGACCGTTTCAATTTGTCTTTCTTTGGTTTTCCGCGAGCTTTTCCGTTTCATCGGAACAAAAGCACGGTAAGTATAATGGAGACTGTGAGCCCGCTATTATGTGTTATTACGTAGATATAATGAGAAAATTACGAGAGGAATATTTCCAAACAATGTGATAATATATATATCCCATTATCTGTCTATATTCATCCTGCGTTTCTTGTCATTGAATGCTTCAGGCTGTTCTAAAGCAAGAAAATATAGCGAGAAACAGAAGAAAAAGAGGAAGCAGAAGACGGAGAGACGAAAAATAACAAGTCCCCTCTATCCCCCTGAACGCCAGAGCTTTCCCTTTCGTTTAATTTGCTTCTCTCATTTGGCTCTGTACAAAAGAACACTTCTTTTCATTTTCGACACTAAAGCCAATAATAATCAGGCGGAAGCCGCGCGCGTATTGCCGCATGCGGTGCAGCTGCAACCGCCACGCACTCCGGAAACAAAGGCGCGGTGTTAGTTCCGTGTGTTTTGCCGCGTGCAGCGTTCAGAGATCGCGGCAGACCGGTGAACAAAAGAATGTGAATGTCCCCTTTTTCGTACCAAGTATGTACATACATACCACCTTTAACATAGGACCAAGGGACTCGCGAGTTAGACCATTGTCCGACAGTTGTTTAACGGTCTTACGACATTCACTGTCCCAGGTTCAAACGAATTCGGTTTTTCCACATTCTACAATACCTATGTGGCCACATACACGTGTTCATGTAACGTTAGGACGAGGCGCAGAAGAAGGGTAGGTACCACTTGCTCTTGCTTACAAAGTGAGCAGGAGTGAACGTCCAGATGTAATATCACGAAACGCTGCAGCTGATGAAATCCTGATCGAGGTAAATCGTGAGACGTCCGATAGGTCCCGGCATTCGTCGGCCAGAGTGAATATCGTGTACATAGAGTATTGAGAAACCAATTTGTACTCACCTAAGCATTCTGTCGTGGCGTTCACGCTCGAGCATTTCCTCGGCGCTCTGCTGTGTCGGACCGAGAAGTCCATGTGGGAAGGGCGGATACCTCGGAGGCCGCCAGAGCATCTCGGTAGCAACTGTTGCAGGATGATGATGCGTTGGTTGGGCGGGACTTTGATATCCAACTGAAGTTGTAGACTGCGTACCAGTCGCAGCGGGTGGTCCCTGCTGGGAGTGGGCCATGAGTAGTGATGTGTGCTGGACACTCTGGACGTGCCAGACGCGGGCGGGTGTCGCGGCTGCCGCAGCAATGGCCGCAGGCGTTTCCTCCGCGCTAAGGGCAGAGCTCCTACTGCCGCTTCTCTCGTCCCCGGAACCGGCGCTTCTCAACGAACTAACACCGCTATCCGATCCACTGTCACCGTAGGCAGCAGCACCACGGATACCTGCCGTCGCGACGCCACCCAAGACTCCCCCGACACCGATGGCCCCTGCCTCCACCTCCATGAGGCTTGCCTCATCGCCAACGGTCGCGACTACCCGCGTGTTACCCCCTGGCTGTTGATTATGCTGATGCAATTCGGTCACTGACCCTCCGACCACCAAATGACGAGGACTCCCACTCGCCACCAAAGGCACCGCCGAATGGTGATTATGATGGGCAGGTTGAGGTTGATGTTGATGCTGGTGCTGGTTCTGAATCACCGGACTACCATTTCCACCCGAGTACCGCTGACTGTGCAGGGAGCTGTTGAATTGTTGTTGTTGCTGTTGTTGTTGTATTTGGTGCTGATGCAGTTGATGTTGATGGTGGTGGGTGGCTGTATTGCCCGGTATCGGCGGGGGTTTGTTCAATCTTTCTGATAGGATTACGGGACTTTCGTTGTGCCTGTCTCGCTCTTGATCATCTGTTAGCAGCCCGTGCCGTCCCCCAGCACCGCTGCCAAGCGGACTCAACCTCTCCAGCACGGAGCCGTCCTGACTGCTCGACTCCACCAACTCGACCACCGATTCTACGCTCGGTGCCCGCACCGCGTTCGAACTAACGACACTATCCTCAGTGCTTTCTTCGGCTACCGGTCCTCCCGCGACCGACGGACTTCGCGGCAGGAAATTGTCAGATTCCGTTCCTTCTGCGTGCTTGGAAGCGGAAGTGGCGGAAGGGTTACTCTCGGCGGAAATCACCTCTTCTTTGATTTTATCTTTCCGCTCTTCTAGACCTCCTCGATCGACGTTATCTGAGGGTGGAGGTTCCGGCTCCCTGTCTCGTTCTCTCGATTCACTTTCCTCGTCTTCGGCTACCGGACCGTTTGCCCGATCTTGAGGTTGTTCTTTCGAATGGTTTGTATTTTGCGATAATTTTTTATCACTGTGACTACGTTCTTCCTCCTCGTCTCTACCCTTGCGACTGCCCGATCTAGCTTTTCGGCTGGACAAGCTCGCTTTCAGCCTTTTTATCAGAGGATCGCAGTCTTCCTCGGACTCCCTTTCCTCTGCCAAATCTTCCTCCTCCTCCTCCTCCTCTTCCTCCTCCTCCTCCTCCTCCTCCTCTTCCTCCTCTTCCTCCTCTTCCTCTTCTTCCTCTTCTTCCTCTTCTTCCTCTTCTTCCTCTTCTTCCTCTTCTACTTCGGAGGCGTCTTCTAGCGTTGGACCATTAACTAGTTGTTCCTCAACCTCGACGATCGGTGACTCTTTTCCAGTATTCTTCCTTCCAGAATCTCGAGGAACGCCGGCTGTTTGCGGTCTGAGTCTACGACGCGCGGATCTTTGCGCCGGATAATCGTTAGTCGTAGTGCTTTTCACTACAGAGCCTTTTCGACGAAGTTTCGATGCGGTGGCACTCACGTTAACTGTTTTACTAGATGCTTCTTCCGCCGCTATACGACTAGCCCGGTTTCCTGGACCCTTGTTTTCTCGATCTTCTTGCTGCTGTTGCCTGACCGCTGCAGCCCCCTCGCGACTCCCTCCGTCGCTAACTTGTCTTCTTCGATTACCCCGGACGCTGCTCTGATGCTTTTCTGAAACAGGAAACAGGATTCACTATTACTTGTTGAAGATTCACTTCAAATTCGACAATTCACACAACGGTATAACACGGTGTTAATAAAACACGGCAATTCCTTATAGTATTACGAGAGATGGATACAGGATGGGAACTGAGTATTTTACTACCACCCTCGATAGTTACGGCTATTATACCGCAGGGGTTTAGTGCACGGTATTCCCGTCGATATCTCGATGGTTTTCTGCAGGTAGGTAGTTACATACAGTTGGTTGATGGTGATAGACGATTCCCCGTGAACACGAGTAACAATTCAGAATACACGTTGAGGGAGGAGGAAGCGAGGGATTTATAGCTTCGGATTTATTGTTATTGCCAGTATACGTATATAGAGGAAGAGGGAGGGGAGAGCTTTAGGAAACTGTAGCAGCGCGGCGAGGAGAGTTGGAGAGCTGGAGAGTTGGGGTAGACACAGCAACGCGTACGTGACCCTTCTCCCTGCAATTTATGCGCCCCTTTGTTTCCCCCAGTCGCGACGCGACGTTACCTCACGCAACTCGCTATACGTCAGTTGTGGCTCGCGCAGAATTCACGGCTATAACCCGGGAGAATTATTTCGAGGACATTGCCGCCACTTGCAACTTGCAGCTTATCCTTCTTCTTGGCCCCCCCCCCCCCCCCCCCCCCATTTATCCTTTCTTTTTTTCCATCAGACTCCGGTGTTACGTGACGTCCTGGCTCCGGGCCCCGTAACCAATACGCGTTCCGAAGTATGTTCGCCACGATTACAGAACTACGACGCGTCACGCTGGAATATCCCGGCTAAATGCGTGACATGAATTATGCATCGGTACGACCGCGACCGCGACCGGGACTCGGAGGAAGAACAGAATCACCAGAGACACAAACCATTCCTTCGACTTTAAACCTGCTTTATATTATAATACTGAACCGTATTGCACTACTCTTGCGGGAAGGAATAAGAAGAAAGAATAACGAATAGAAGAAACGACGAGCTTCCTTATTGTTAGGTATAGGTATATGTACTACAGTACGAGTAGATGATGAATTTATTCTCAGAGTAAAACGCATGTCTTAATAACCACAAAACGATGACTTCCGGGATTTGTAATTACGAGGAAAGTGAAATACCAGTGATTTTCTCATTATCATTGCGAGGTTTCCCTTGCGTATATATATACATACCCATATTGTATATGGTTTACACGACACGCAGGCGTTCCCCGAAAAATATACTTTCGCTCCCTTCGTCCTTTCGTGTCTCAATATGCACCCTCGATTCCGCGTACAGAAACCCTTTCTCGCTAATGGTGGCAGGCTGTGACGTGTGTAGTTTTTGGTACAGTGAATATATATATATATATACGATGGGGAAATATGCAGTGGGCAAAGCCATAAAGAAGGGTGAATTCTGACCGGGGTGCAAATAGAATGGATACCAGCGTGAAGGGAAAGGCGCGAGGATGGGGGGGGGGGGGGGGGGGGGCGTCGAACAAAGGGTTTAAATGCCAACTATAATACTCGCGTAGACAGGATTATATAGCCTGGAAGGTCAGCTGTTAATGCCGCCGTTACGGTTATACGTTTTATGGAAAGTTGCGTAATTACCATGAGAAAAACGGAGGCTACATTCAAGTTTTCATGCGTTTCGTAAATCAAACAATATATAATCGAAATATGACATAGGTCGGATAGCAACGATGTACCTAGTTCTAACAAGAGTCACGGTCTGAGTAGTAAATAACTGAAGTTCGAAAAGTTAAGAGTTGGAATTTCTACCTACTCGAGTGGCTTATGTAGGTACCTACAGTTTTCATTCGGAGCTGATATTTAACGATCAAAGTTAAAGTTCGGTAATGGCGGAGGGAGAACGAGGGAGAAAAGGAGAGAAGGAGGAAAGGAGAGATAGAAATAGCTCGGGGAACTTGAAACCTGCAGACCGTTTTTATCTCCCGTTCATTATTTTATCGAAACTACTTTCCACAAGTTCAACTTTACTTCTGTTCACTTTTTCCAACAAGAGAATTCTTCTTTCTTCTTTTCCCATGGTCTGGCAACGGAACAAAACGGGAGGGAATATGAAAATAATCGCGTCACGATTTTACTTGTGATAAGAAAATGGCCACCATTCAGAAGTTACCCATGTAGGTAGAGTTATACCGGCAGCTTTAACTCAATAGAGTGATTCCGAGTGAAGATATATATCCTCGTTCACAATGAGAAAGCAGTCACTCCTGAAGCTGAGAAAAGAAAATTGATGATAGAAAAGAGAGACAAGAGAGAAGAAAAGAAGACAAAGAAACACGATCGTACAAAATTTCGTATCGACTAATAGTGAGAATGAGTACTGGCGGTGTAGCAACACCTTATTTCGTTTTCAAATGTTCATATCGATGACATGTGGGTAATTGAGAATGTGTAGTCAGCCGGTCGCGAGCCATCAGACTCGTGTTCCAAATCCATATATTATTAGCTGGTCCTACACGACTAACAATAGGCAAATCTAAATCGAGACTGCAGCAAATATCGTTGGGGTGGAGGAGAAAATGAGAGAAATCGATCACCGTATGAGTATGCTATCCTGCAGGAGTGGTAAAATAAACTGCATGCATAGTCAACGGAAAGGGATCATCGCATCTTGTGAAAATACATAATATACGTATGGGGAGACTCTTCTGTCCTTGGGAAAGTGTAAATTGAATGCCAAAGAGCTGTCCTACTATATGAAGCTCGATGCCACATCAGAGCATGCTCAATCCTGCTGATGCTGATGCTGATGCTGATGCTCTCTTGCAATTAGTTACTCTTGGCGCGAGTGGCTAAGTGCGTCGTTGGAATTTGTTAACGCGGACGCGGTAGAAGGTTATATCTTTAGAATGCACCGTTTGGAACGGGTCACGACAAAATGGCGGGAAATCAATACGCACTACGGCGCACGTGCAACGAGCTAGGCAACCACATCGTCGTAACCCAGTTAGATTTTGCCGAGCTAGGCGGGTATGTATCTTTTGGTTTCTCGATAATTCAGCCCGACCCGACGCTGTCCTATCCGTAGTTTCAGATCGGATGTTATTGCCACTTGGCATTAGGAAATGTTGAAGGAGTTCCTTTGGGATGAGAACATAATTAACTGCGATTGGTAATCCGGCTTGATTATCGCCACACGTTCGTGGTCGTAGCTTTAGAGAATAATCAGAGCAATGCCACGAAACGATTCGGAATTCATGACTCCGTATTCTCGCGGGAGATTTGATAGAAGGATACATTGAACTTGAAAATCTACATACACCGCCCACTCCAGTGTTGCCAAAGTAGTGAAAGTTTTTCTTCGGAAACATTTGTTGATGAAATCGGATTCTAGTTTATGTGGCCTAGTTTTTTTGATGGATAACGCCATACTCGCCACCACGGGAGGAGCGCGGGAGGGAGGAAGGGAGAATTATCGCGGGGTATCGAGGGAAGCAGTTGAGCTTGAGACTCCCGCTTCGCGTTCCAGCTCTCTATTTTTATTGGCATCTATTTATAGGTCGTGGGTTTTCGGTTTTGCCAGCGCGAGCCTTTGAAAATTGTCTACGTTCAGTTTGTTGATAAACTTATTTCTGACGCCGTTACTCGCGGCGAAGAGAAAGAGTGAGTGAGTGAGTGAGTGAGCGCGAAGAGAGAGAGAGAGAGAGAGAGAGCAAGGGAAATAAAGGTATAAAAAGAAGTGGAAATCGTGAGAGGGGAAAAAAGCGTTCTGGCATATCGCCAGGATTCGTTACTAGACTCTCGGGCCCCATGCCAAGCCGACAGCGAGGCGTCTGCTAACGTAAAGGTGCAGCCGCTTCCTCGACGTCGAAAGTCAAGTACCGCGGAGGCGAAGAAGGAACAACTTCTTTGAATGACTTTTATAACTAGAAGCCACGTGCCCCCGAGGGGCCCTGCCCTAATATTCAAATTCAATTTCTACGTATCCAAAAACCGTAGTATCTCTGTTTGTATATGACCGCAGTAAACATCTCAACGATAAAGTTCGGAAGCACGATGGATAGTAGTCTTGACCACCCTCTCCCGATTCGAAGAAAAGCGAATAGGCACAATCTTTAACCGGACGTGACGTGATGTGCCGTGCCTACGGCAGGATGATGGCAAAGATGATTTTTCACTGAATAATTACGCTTGCGATGCGGTACGGTGGCTTGTTTCTAGGGAAACGAGCGGTTTTGCATCGGCTGGTCGAAACAACGCAGGTGCGTGAGTTCGTAAATCATTCAACACATTTCACGGCTGTAGGTACATACATACACATACACGTACATCTCGCCCATGTGACACATCGCCTTCTTTTCCCTGACGGTAGAAACGGCAAAAGTAATGTGATTTTTTAAAGAAAAGTAACGACGGGGATGCCCGCCAATTATACTTGAAGATATCACTTTAGCTTTGATATAGATAAAAACCTCCACTAGAGAGGATGATGATCAATTTGGATTCATTAATCCTTCACAAAATCGCGTGTTGAGATCCCATGTGTAAGTAAGTATCCCTCTCTCCGCGCGGAAACACGTGTTCACAGTGTGTGCCTTGTTCAGAGTAACGAACAGGACACAGCACTGCTGCCTGTCAAGGTCATGCACGCACGAACTCGTTCACTCGCTCACACGCTCACTCACTCGAGCGAAGTGGAAAGTGAAGTTGAAGAGAGTTTTTCCCCATTTATGTCATGATTATCGTCCTAGTTATTTGGATTGACCTTGACGATATTTTCGTTAATTGCCCATAGAATGTTTCCTTCCAACGAACAACCGGCTTGGAAATATGTACGAAGAGCACCACTCGGCTGACGTCGAGTGGAGGAATGAGGGAGTTCCTATCGCAAGGGAATATATATTCCAGCGTCGAGGTTTACGACTTGCGCGGTGTTTTTTCTCCTTTTTACTTTCTACTTTTTACTTTTTACTTTTTACTTTTTACTTTTTACTTTTTACTTTTTACTTTTTCCTTTTCCCATTCTCTCTCATATTTTATATATACTATATACACCGTTTCGTCTTTTGTTCTAGCTCTTCCTCCCTCCCTCACTCTCGCTTCTTTCCACCCCTCCGTTGGTTTGTCCGAAGCCAGAGCAGAACCAAAGTTTGTCCAGCCGAAGTTACATTATAGATCCCCGACTAGTCGTGGAACCGCCAGTTGGAGAAGAGGATCGACAGCGGCCAACCTGACCCGAGGGCGGAACGCGAGACCGACCACACTCCGGAATTTGGCACATGGCTAACAGACGCCTCCGCATACCCAACGTTTCGTTTTACGAGTATTCAAGGCCACTTTCGTTCTTTATGCTTCCGCGAAGAGGTATCCATCCGTCGTTCGTTCGTTCGTTCGTTCGTCGGACGTCGAGGATTCGGTATAATAAATGACTACAATTCCACGGGGCACGGGCGACAATGCTCTGCATGTGCCAAAACACAATTACCACCCGAACGTCCGCATGAAATAAAATTACCAGACATTTTTCATCTTCTCTTTCCTCTTTTTTTCTTTTTTCCTGTTTCTACATAGATTCTCGTCGGAATTTTCAACATACAATTACGTTACGTAAAAAGACTGAGAAATGAAAATAAATAAAATTGGGTCAGGAATTCCGTATTATACGCTCAGCGAATGCCATAATACTTCTACCTACCTGTATACACCTAACCCGAGTTCTGTGACGAAAATAGAATAGAATAGAATCGAATCGAGAAAAGATCAAAGCGATAGTACATGATACGACTGGTATATATGTATGTGCATACATAATAGGTATGTATACGTGCTCGTAGGAAACGATGAATAAAATACGAGGCGATTGAGGGTATAAATATGTATACCTACCTACAACATGAAATTTACCTACTGTTATAGATATCACGTAGCGAAACAATGCTACGGCTCTTCGTATAAAATCCCTTTTTCGAATGAATATACAACGCGATTATAATGAACGAGGCATGGAAGAAAGTGAAAAATGGGGAAAGAGAGGGAGAGATAGTTGGAGAGAAATGATACGGGGGCTGAAAGTTTGTCACGTCAATTACGCAACGGAAATCACGAAAAGTGATAGCGGCTGAAATTTCTCGATGAAAAAGGAAGTCTTGATTTTTGTCTGGACGATGTCAGGACTCTGCGAGGTTGACGTACCTACACGTCTACTTCATTCGTTTTCATCGGAAAATTTTTGCCGGTATTACTTTTTGCGATTTCCGTTGCCGCGACGCTATAATCTTAAACTCAAGCCTCATGGTATAATTTACCGACATCAGTGGGACTATAGATAACCGTCTCCGCACATGCATGGCAAGGTACTCAGGTTATGATTCAGGGATAACGATGGCCTGTGGGTAGCTTCGAATCGGCT
Organism: Phymatocera aterrima; assembly: GCA_963170745.1. Classification (NCBI taxonomy): domain Eukaryota; kingdom Metazoa; phylum Arthropoda; class Insecta; order Hymenoptera; family Tenthredinidae; genus Phymatocera; species Phymatocera aterrima. The sequence continues at coordinate 22,611,542 of OY720660.1, forward strand.
CTAACAATCCGATGGTAAGCTTTCACCTGCTTATCTCATTGGCTGATCGGAATGGACGGAAAATACTTATGGCTATCGATGCAACCGTTTGCATATGCCTTTTAACGGTAGATTTTATAGACCACTTCTACTCGTGGAATAGCTAATATGAAACATTCAAAGGAGAGAATTTGAAAAACGAAACGCCGCTATATCTCTTTCACATGATTTATATAATACCTATACACAAAGGATTCGTGGTACATAATTTTCTTTCGTCACAATGATATGCTTCTCACGCGCCGTAGGTAGATACTTGTACAGTGTGCATTTACATCCAGGTGCTGTACCCACATACGAACCTACAATGCATACGAACTAGGTGGAATAGTTTGTACGGTAGATCTGACCTCTGCGTGACTTATACTCAGGTAGGTAGGCAGATAGGTAGATAGGTAGGTTGGTGCTAGGTGAGTCATCGTCGGATCGCCCTCCTCCTCCGGAGAGAGAGAGAGAAAGAGATAGAGGAACAAAGAAAGGAAGAGAGGAGGGAGGCGGGTCCCCGCCGACACACGTGCAGTGGAATTATATGCTCGATGGATGAGAGTAGGTATAAAGTAATGAACATGAGCACGAATACGAATGCTAGCATGCACGCGGAAGGAGCATAATAGCGCGACGCTCCTCTTCCCTATTTCTTTCTCTTTTCAATATCGCATTTTTGTCTTATTTATCTGACCGTCGACCCACAGCGCGGATCCCTCTTCAATCCTCTTTTATTTCCTCGAAGAAACTATAGTATGGCAACGACGATGCAGCACTGTTGCAACAGAACCGAACCGAACGGAACCGACCCCAACGCCTTCTTCCTCTTTCTCTCTTTACCTTTTACCTACAACTCGTTTTGCTTTTTGACCGCTGAGCTGATGCTGCAGTTGCAGCATGCTGCCGCGTGCAGTTGCCGTTCTATTTTCAAGTGGAACTCGTCTCTCTGAGTGGAGGATGAAGAGGTTGAGGCGAGGTGATGCGGGAGATGCGGGAGATGTTCGTTATCGGGTTACGCGGAGGCGAGCTGGTATATGGAAATAGTGGGTCAGCAGCGTAGGCATCTAAGGCTCGGACCGCTTCTTGGTCACGGTGACTTTTCTCGCTGAATGTGGAGCATCGGGGAGGACGAAGAGGACGAGGAGAAAGATCGTTTGCACTGAGAGATAGCGGGAGAGAATAGATGCAATGTGAAGAGTGTGAGAAAGGGAGATAGGAAAAAGGACAGAACACAGAATACAGAAGGGAAGGTTGGTTGGTTGGTTGGTTGGTTAGTTTGATGGCGTGCGGTCTTGTCTGGTTTGGTCTGGTGATCGGTGTTCGGATATGCACCTAAACTCGCGCCTCAACAGGGAGAATGAGGATAGGGAGGAAGAGGGAGCCTCTGTGGGAGCGGGTCGAATGCCCTCGGGTTCTTTTTTATAAAACCAGGTCTGCCAGGCCGCTGCAGTGCCACCACCGCCAGCGCTACCATCACCATCAGCGAGCTGTGAGGTGAGGTAAAGAAGCGAAGAAGAAGGGAGAAGTGCGGGACGTCGGACGGAGAACGCGGGAGACGGACAGACCAGCCGAACCGGTTCCATAGATACTGAACAAACTGGTTTCTTTAAACTCCGTTTCTACCGCCGCCTTCTCCTCCTTCTCCCAGACTACGCATAATCGTCTCCCGTCTATCACACGACTTCTTGGCAAAATTTTTTCTTCTCTCCTGCACTCGTATTCATACATACTGCACATACACCTACCTACGCAAATCTTCACTGGAACAAGATTTCCGCGTAACCGCATATATATGTCCGTATAATATACAGCATGTATGATCTACCCGTGTACTCATTACGGTGATGCAGCAATAACCGCGATAATTCTCACGCGAATTTATATTTGTATTGCAGAGTAATGTAACATGACGACGACTGTAGTATGATACAGCGAATGCTCCTCGTATCTCGTAGAAAAAAAGGTTCAAAAGGGGAAACCGACTTATTATGCTGGCATTCAGCTCGTTCTCGTCGACGGATACTCTTTCCGTTTGAACATACTTGTCTGCAGTACATATAGTAGGTGTACATCCATGTATATGTATGGGTCTGCTTTACATTGGAGAAGATGACGTCATGAGAGACCGTTTCTTTCGTCTGTTCCTATAACTCTATTGTAAAATGGAAGCGAGCGTACATAGAAGGTATTTTAACACAGGCATACGAAGAAACTGCTAGCTCCTCCCGCCCTCTTCTCTTCTGCGGGAATGTTCTATTTCAGGAGAGTAATAATTCCGTACCGCGTCACGTACATATATACCTATAACCTATTATAACGGTCCCATTATTTGAAACTCGACGACAATTCAATCGATGAAGACGATTTGTCTGTGTACATCGTTATCGTTTGTCTTTTCCTTTTCCTTCACGTTCTCTATCCTTATCTCAGCCGGCACCATAGCTGATTAACCGTGAAACAGTCTCAATCGATATTTTCTACCGCAGTTGAGAAGGAGCGTTCAGTATTCGGATAAACAGCACGTAAAAAAGCTGTTGCCGATTTCGGTATTCCACCTATACTCCTGTACCGATGTATCATCTTGCATCGATACACGGTCGCAGGTATTAACGCTGCGTGTATGTAGTATATATGTATGTTCAACGACGCCGATGCCGACATCGGAGTGTTATGTTAGGTATGTCTATTTGGCAAATATAATAATTCATCGTACCTACTTTCAGTTCCCACCTGACCTCGGTTAACCTCTAATTGCTACACTCTCTATTCTATTCTATTCTCTCTCTCTCTAACGTGGGCTCGCCCCGTACGGCATCGAGGAATTCCCGGCTGTATACACATTGCATACCTTATACATACATTGGAGGATAAAAGGAGAGAAGGAGATGATGTAGGCACATACGCACGGAGGAGAAAAAAGGCTGAACAAAATAAGCGAATAAAACAACGATCAGAACTGCTGGCCCGAGGCCAGTCGTATATACCAATACCGACCTATCCATTTCCCTATATCTATACCTATATATATATATATATATATATACAGATCTGAGAGATATAAATTATTTATCACTATATATCGCGCAAATACGACGAGTGGAACCAGGTGCTGCTAACCTGAGCCGTGTGCAGCTGTGCGTTTCCTCTTCGACGGAGAGCGTTACCAGCGTCTAGCCGAGCCGGGTCGAGCGCCTCCGTTTCAACTCTTTGCAAATCTTGTGCCGAGTTGCGATAAACGAGATGGAAGAAGAAGAAAAAAAAAATGATAAAGAGAACAAAAACCAGCAACAAGAAAAGAAGAAGAGAGGAACAGAGTAAGAAATAGATCCAATCTAATCTGAGTTCATTCCATCTGATCGCTGACCGAGAGAGAGAGAGAGAGAGAGAGAGAGAGAGAAACAATAAATATGTCAAACAGAAGGGACAGATCCCTCAGCAGCAGCAGCAGCTGATGCGAATAATTGTATTCTGTATATTCATTCATTTGATCTGAAGTGAAAAGAAAAACCAATTGAAATCTTTCATTTTCTTGTTTTTTTCTTATACGTTTCCCGATCGATGATCTTCGTAACATAATATGTTCGAAGCGAGTAAAAACTAGACGTAAATACATTATACATACCAGCGTTTTATTTTTATTTTTGATCTGTGATTTTTTCGTTCCTTTCTATCCCTCTGTCTCTCTTTATTTTATTTTTTTCTTCATATCAAGTTTTGGAATTTTGCCAGTTAAAATAACCGGTTGTCAGAATCTAGTTAGACACTTGAGACGTCCGCGTTGGTATAATAAGGTGGGCAGGTATGTATATACACATAGATAGTCATAATCCCGTAAGCAACCGCGAGCTGGGCTTTAGCCCGAATGACTTGGCGATGAAATTTGGGTTGATTAACGTCGACGCGACACGAGTCGCTGAGTTCTCTGCGGTTTTATTTATATTATTCTTTTACTTCATCCTCTTCTTCTTCCATTCGGACTGAATCGCGGTTATTTAAATCGACGCTATTCTATTGTTGAACCTGCGAGAGGTAGAGGTATGCACACACTATACCTATAACACTCGATTTCTATTTTCAAGTGGATTCTATTTTCCGCGTGTTCGCACATTATCATCGAAGTATAGGTATGTGGTTAGGTGGTATACGTGTATTTGAAACCGCGACCGCGAGTAACGACACGAAACTGTTATGTGTATAGGTATACTTACAAAAATAAGTAAGGAAGAGAGAGAGGAGAGAGAAAAAGAGAAGCAACGACGGTCGATCACGCGGCGCAACAATGACCTGACAAAAAACGACAGATTTATAGGCTGGTGGGGGAGTTTGCTCCGCTTCATGAGACAAACATAACTCAGTCCGGAATACATAAAATATTTAAACCTCCGATCGTCGGTCGTCGCCGTCGCGTTACGTTTCGTTTCGTTTCGTTTCGTTTCGTTTCGTTTCGCGAGATACCTGTACGACGACTTTACAAAGCGTCAGTTATATCATCCGCATTTGTCGTAGATACGTTGTCTGGTAGCTGTAAGTATTACAAACGCGAATATACTCGTGATTTTTTATCTCTTTTACTTCTCGCACGACCGTGAACCCGAATACCGTGGATACATAGATATCTGTGAGATATATACATATATAACTGATTTGCATTTATTGCCGTTCGCGAAGAGAAGAATTTCACGGTCGTAAGAAAAGCGAAGAAATTCATTTGTGACGAAAAACCAGTCAAGATTCGGAGGAAAATGAAAAATAATAAAAAGAAGAGGATACGACGAAGAAGAAGGATCAGAAGAGTTCTTGAAATATTCATTTATCTCTTTCTACTCCGGTATATAGACTCCTCGTACGTAGGTGGATATACCTATGCATGTACACGTATACACCTACTTGAACATGAAATACCGCGTTCAAGTGATAAAAATAGAAGGCGCGACTGCATATATACATGTGATACAGAAGTATTTCTTGTTTTCTTTATGTTTCATTCTACTTTTTTTCTCCTCACTATTTCAAACGGAAAATCTCCCCCGCAGGCATGAGCCAGGCAACGAGCGCGGGGCTCTGTCTGTCTGGTTGACAATGGTGTGATAACGATCATCCCATTCAGCTGTGTAAATAATTTCAATATGAATAAAATTGTTTCGCGAAGCACAACTGTCGCAATATAATACAAAATCCCATTCCTAATGTGGCACCAAGATAAAGACGGAGAGACTGCAGAGAGAAAGAAAGGGAAGAGACAGAACGCAGATGGATCTGTTATCGATGAGGCTGAAGTTCACAACGTTAACGGAACGAAACAATGCGCGAGATATATGATGCATTTCTGAACGGCATATATTCGGCGAAAATTTGTCGGCGATGAAAGTTTCGACATTTTTTTCTCGTCATCAGATTCCGAGATGTTTCCGCCGAGCAATTTGAAAAATTTTCGTCAAAAACCGCCTCAAAAGTCATCCGTCTTAATTTTGGTCCGATTTCAACGTCTTAACTCCAGTCTCATTATAATATCGTGAACCTGGCGAGAACCGCACCAGCCAATACCGCATCTACCTATTATGTTATTCATCTGATATTATATTGTATACCTATCCATATATATATATATACACATATGTACATACTATATACTCGTAGAATACCTGTAGATCTGTTCAGGTTGCGTATATATGATACATCGCAATGGAATGTTACTAATTGAATGGGAACATAACGCGGGAATAGTAGGATACGAGTTGAATTATGAAGGTATCATACGGGTAGCATTATAGGTAGGAAATTCTTGATACATAGGTGTAATATAGAATTGGAAGAGTATGGTTAACGTTAATTCATGGAGTTCAAAATTGCAAACAATACTCTATTATTATAAGTTTCTCGTGAAAATATTCATTTCTCGCCTCTCGAGCATATTCATATGCTCCCGTATATATATACATGTATATATATATACTGCAATTCCCACGGTAAAATTTTAGCTGAAATTCTACGTCGAAGATGGATTTCACGGCTTCGTATACCTATACTTATATAGGCGAGACGAAGGATGATAATAATCAAATTTCGTTTTCTCTTTTCGATTATTTCCTCTATCATCTGATTTCCGATTTTCGATCACACTGCACCCTAATAAACGGCATAAATCAACCGAGGCACTGAAAAAAGGGTGTTAGAAAATATCATAGATAACGCAATCTAACGAAGAAGAGGAAGAAGAAAAATGAGAAAAGGATGAATACTTAATTCGTGTAGAAAATTATAGCCGTAAGCGTAGAAGCAAGGTTATCAAGTTTCACCTCCACCGAGAGATAAGAATGGAAGAATGGCTGACCGCGCGAAATGCGAGTTTATCATCAGTATTGCCCGGACAGTCACAAACTTAAGGCAGGAAGCGAAGTTCACGCTGCTGGTTTTCCTCTAATTCTGTTTTTCATTTATTTTAACCTGTACATAAACTCTCCTTTCTCTTCTCCTTTCTTCGATATCGGAGGAGAGCCGAAGCGGCGTTTACCTCAGAGATGGGAAACCAAAAAAATAAATAAAAAAAAAAATAACAGAAAGGAAAGGTAACGCAGAACACGGTGTGAAAATGAGACTGCAGTTATTTATCTAGCTCCTTTGTATGCACAAGGGAGCTACTCAATATTATTTCCGTGACCGCGTGAGATATCTCTCGTCATGACGTATGCCAACTACATAACAATATACGCGCAGAAGGAAAGGGAAAAGTTTGTGCGAGAAGAAAAACGAAAAGCAATAAATAATTCGTGTACAGTTATACGGAGAATGACGAAGATTGTTCGTACACTCGTAGTGGGTATCCGGACAGTACGGTATATAGCGAGCTGCCTAACGAGAATGTCTAATTATAATTAACCCTGCGACCGTGAGCTGGTATGCCTCTTTTAATTAAGTAATTACGTGTATTTATATAATAGTCTGATATACACGTATGAAATATCTATATATATGTATATAGATGTACAATGCGGGTAGACACACGTATACGTATGTGTATTCGCGGCAGGCGATAATTTGAGGCAATTTTAGATCGAGACAAGACCCATACGACTACGACTACCAACACCGAGGTCAATCTTACCTGAAACAGAGTTGAAAACAAAAAAATTGACCAAATGAATAAATGAAGCAAAATTTGTCGGCAGGTGTGGGTATTCGTTCCGTACATCGTGGGAATGGAATAAATTAATTACGGTAGCGAATTAACTCTATATATCTGTATTATCAGATTTCGCATACATTCGCGTTCGCTGAAGTCAAGTGTAAAAGTTGACTGAGAAGAGGTGAAAACGAGAGAAAAATGATCAACTAAATTAGAGAGAAATTTTTACTCAAGATCATATAGGTTTAATATAACATGAGGTGCTCACGAGGTCGACGACGATGATGATGATGATAACTTCAATCCCGTATTGATTTATCTATCTATTCATGCATGCATTCATTCGTTCATTCATTCATTCATTCGCTCGTTTAACATATTTGCATTTCGTGCAAGTAAATACACATAAACTGAGTAGAAGGTAAATTTCTTGATTGAAAACAATAAGATTTGGTTTTATCAAGCGAGAGGAGTAATCGAAAGGAACGAAAAAAAAACCTAGAAAACCACACAAGTACACGTGTATATGCATACAAAGTGAACTGTAACACCTGACGATAAGATAAGAGCAGAGCAGCGCAACGTATATAAAGACATACAGATACGGAGGCACGACCGCAGGCCTTGATCTAATTGAAGTTAGTTATGTTTAAACTATATTTCTTATCTATTTGCATACTTATGAAAGAAGAGAGAAGAGAGAGAGAGAGAGAGAGAGAGAGAGAGATACGAAGAATGAATTATAATTAAACAAACGAATAAAAAAGTTGTACATACATACATAATATGTATGTTTACGTAGATAATTATAATTTGACAATATTCAACGATTTATACACTATGTATAATTACCCGACCATTCACCGAGTAATTTCTCTCGGAAGATACACGAGTACACGATACCTATACCACATAGATTTACGACGATCGTCGAACCAACGATCCGTCGCTTTTTCTCTATCATTTTTGTGCTGTTCTTTTTTCTTCAATTATAACGGTGATTGGTTTTCCTCTCGCGTATAACAGCCGTTCCAAGTATTTGCTATGAATTATTATTGCCAACAAATATACCTGTGTAGTGTATATATATATATATATATATATATATTATATCTGTAGGCATGGGCGGGTCGCGAAGTGGATAGTCGTGAACTGTTGGGCCGCAAGTATCTATATTCCCACGCGTTCGCTCATTGCAAGATTCCGCGATCTCTTCAGATGTTTCTATGTAGCTAGGCATACTAGACAGATACGAGTAAAATCGAGAAGAAAAATGAAGCAATTAAATAATGCAGAAATAAACTGTAATAAATCAAGAAAAAGACACGTACGCAATGTGTACACCAATAGTATAGATATCAGCCGGTTATCGACGTCTTCTTGTTCCTCCAGTCACGATCCACGCTCGTACACGCGTCCTGGGAACCGCGACCGCTCCGACCGCGCGGCGCTCAAGTCTTTGCGAGTAGCGTATCTGCTGCAACTACTTTTCCTCGAAATCGCAATGATACTTAATAATCGCGTATCCGAGTTGAGAATCGAAGAAGCTAATGAGGCCCTAGTTTATAACGTTGAGGAGGACAAATAATATCAGCGCTTTTATCACTAAACCGTTATCACGGACAATACAATTTTGGCTGACATATTTCCATCCAAAAACGCTTTTATATCTGACGATTCGGGATTCGCGAAAAATCTTCGCGAACGCGAACGTTTTCCGAACGAAGAATATCAGCCGAAATTGTATGTCTCCGGAAAACGTTTCGGCTATGAAAACAGCTGACTTTATGTTTCATCCTTAACGTTATGTAAAGTTCGACCTCATGAGAAGCTGTCTGTGTAGGAAATTATACCGGAATGTGAATGTGGATGTGCCCGCGTGTATTTTGTTGTCCAGAGAAGCAATAAATCCTCTCTTGTTATAATATCTCAAATCTAGATCTAGTAGAACCCTAGGATATACCCTGGGGCGGGGTCCATTATGCGTCACCAAATCCTAACCTAACCTAATAAGATCTCCCAAGCTCGCTCCTATACGAAGCTGTAATCCATTCTTCTTCCTCTTCCTCTACCTCCACCTCCACCTCCACCGTCTCTTTCTCTCTCTATTCCCATCACCTCATCTCCCCTCATCTTCCCATCTTCTCGTCTTCTCATCCTCCTCATCGTCTCGGCGCCGGGTAGGTGTAGTATATGTGTATGCATGTATATATAACTCTTTGAACAAACGCTATTGAAATCGCTGAGTCAAGAACCGTTACTAACTTCCCGTCTGTCTATGGGTCTGTCTCCTCTCCGACCTCCTCCTCCTCCTCCTTCTCCTGATGCTGATGCTGCTGCCTGGAGGATAATAAATCACAAATTCTACGCCCCCGCAGAGCATGGCGAATATCGTCACCACCTCAAGAGCTGAGGCTGAAGCTGATTGTGAGGCTGGAGTTCAGGCTTGGGGCTTGGGGCTTGGGGCTCGAGGCTGAGTGCGGAGCCAACCGCGTGTATAAATAAAATCAATTAAAAAGTTTTCTTTCCCAACGATAGCAACGCCTGAGGGAACCGTCACCGTCGTCAAACTCACTTTGCGAGAGCCGAGCTTTTCGAGATAGCAGATGTATTTCATTTAGCCGTCTCATAAAGTGCGAAGTATCGACGATCCTCTACCTGTTCGTTCAATTATTTTTCTTCTTCTCTCGTTAGATATCCTGCATAGGTAGGCTGGCGACTACGTGGTACACACGTAACAGCCTTATAAGCCGAACGGCGTCGACTACGAGACATCCCGTATATATTTCCCAAGCTATAAAGTTCTCGCACTTATGTCGAACTTGTTAATGGCTCTGTGGCCAATGCCGTTGGAAGTGGCTGGTGGTGGTGTTGGTCGCGTACATCCCGCACCCTTACCACTTGCCGCTCCCCGCGTTTTCCACCTTAAGCCGTCGAACACCCCTATCTTCGGCAAGTTGGTGCAGTTTAACTTGATTGCCTGAGTTAACTTTTGACGGTAGTTAGTTTAGTTCAGTTCAGTTCAGTTTAGTTTAGTTCAGTTTAGTTTAGTTTAGTTTAGTTTAGTTTAGTTTAGTTTAGTTTAGTTTAGTTTAGTTTAGTTCAGTTTAGTTTGTTGGGATGAATTTCCACTCCAATCCCGCCCTCGTGAACACATACACGCACGGTATGGTATGTTATGATCATTTATCCATCCGTCCACATTCTGCATGAACATGGACAGACGCATGTTTCCCCTATATATATTCTCACTGCTGCAGGAAGAGCAATACTGCATTTTAACCGAATTCAGTAGTTGGATGTTAACCGCGTGAATATAATACTACGCTGAACTTCGACGCTGAAACTACATCGTACGATATGATATAATGGCTATCACGCTTGAGCACGATTCATGATTGACTCACTCAATGAAAGAATATAGAAATTGTAACACGGCATCAAGTGAGGCTCGATATTATCTAACTCTTATATTTCCGCATCAGGGGACAGAAAGGAGTAGCCAACGAGCTATAGTGAGAAAGAAAAAGAAGAAACTTAAATCAGAAATGTAACGATCAATCTTCCTCATGGAATTGAACTCGAATCGTTCGCTTCCGAAGTGTACGATTCAAGGTGGACACGTGATCAATGAAATTCCTCGTGCCATGTAGTTACCTACACCCAAATACATCGCTGTGCGAACCACTGATAGGTGGTACAGACAGTGAAACTGGCAGCAGTTCACGATTCGGAGCAACAGGTATCAACATATTTCGGTGAATGTGGAAGGTGGATGGTTTGGAGTTCGAACTTTGGTCTACACAATCCAGAGTGAAGGGAACGATCATTCAAATTTCGATGTAATTAATCACTGTACATATATATAACATGCTACGACATGCATTCGTCAATTCATTAATTGACTTGCGGATGATGGAAACGTTGCGTTTGGTCAAATGTAGGAAGCTTTATATCCACGCTCCGTCCAATGGTAGATAATTGACTGAAATGACGTTCGCGTTTACGACCTACGTTATACCTACGACGGCCTTTGACAAATGAATGTTTTATTAGCTCACGACCAACGACCACGGCTCTCGCCTTCCTTCCTTCTTTGGTTTGTTACTTTTACAATCAGACTTACGATTAGCCACCCCGGAGTCCCCCGGCTCTCGGCGACCACTCGTACTACATACACACATTAAATTATTCATCGTATAGAAACCTACCAGCCCTGCAGTTACCGTGCTCCTGCCGCAGGATGGATTGGTCAGGAAATCATTAATCATATACGTACAGCAAGCAGGTCTCGATCGTTTATTGGTTAGGTTTGAGTCCAGCGACAGCATGATTCCTATGTATCTATGGCTATAGCCTATAACCAGTTTTATTACCCCGAGTCAGAAGTTCGCCGATGAATAATCCACCGAATCACATGACAAGGCAAATTCATGAAACTGTTATCAACTGATCATTACGACCGACAGCCGAAGATTGCTGCCCCGATGAATCTTTCTACCTATGAATTAGGCAGAGAGAGAGAGAGAGAAAGAAAGAAAGAGAGAGAGAGAGCGAGAGGGAGAAAGAGAGAGGAAGGGAGAGACAGACAGAGAAAAAGAAAGTCTAAGTATCATATAACTTAGGAAGAAGAATATGCAGTTCTTCATGCTAAAGTAGGCAACTGAATCTTCGCCAGCTCATTGATTGTATAGTGAAAACAGCGCAGAGTTGGTATTTTTGCTGTACTTGCAGGTAGAACTTTTGCTGCATTAGCACATTCGCAGTTATTTCTTTCGTTTTTTCCTCATTCAACAAGGGCGAGTTTTGCAGATTCTTTTTCCCAACCGCTTCTCAACGTTAAAATTGAGACAGAACTCGATTGTCTGAACCTCGTGAACGGATAAAGTGCGGTAAATTTTACTGCAGTATAGGTATTGAAGCGGAAATTTAACCGGAATTTTGTGGTTTTACCAAACCCCAGAGATCCCTGCTCTACGGGTTATCGTATGTTATGTATGTCGGTATATATAAAACCTTACACAGGATTATTGAGGATAAAATTACAGCATATTCAGCGGTTCTGGGTGCATGCCATGTTTAACCTGAAAACTCATAAATAATTATTACGCACGCTAAGTTTATTTTTCTCGATTGTAGCTGCTGGCAGAGCGGTTCGGTATTTCCCTTTATGTCGTTGCGCAATTTGATACTACCCAAAATATCATTGTGAATAATGACAATAACAATAATCATCATCGTCGTCATCTCGTCGACACGAATTACGTGTTTGTACTATCTGTACATCATTTTATACTTCCATGGAAGGCACGTGGCCGAGATCCGAGCGGCCGTGTAAAATGTACGTATAATACGACACCCGAATCCAGTTTTGGAATGTCGCGAGCTTCATCCAGAGATAAGCAATCTCGGAGCAACGAACCGGTTGTTCAAATGATTTTATCACACCGTCCGAGCAACCTCGATGTGAAGATAACTGCGACTCGAATGACTCGGATGACTCGAGCCGGCAACTGGATAAAGATACAAATATATGTAAGGATTTGTTGGTTAGTCGGCCCGACTAATGGCCGCGTGGTTATAGCCTGCACACTTTCTCCTTGCGTAATCTGCGGTCTCTTTCTTCGAAGCTTCATAAACGCGAGTTCTAGTTTCTAGTTTCTAGTTTCTAGTTTCTAGTTTCTAGTTTCTAGTTTCCCAGAGTGTCAGAGTCATCTTCTTCAATTCCGATCCCCTCCCCCTTCCTGGCCGGCGACGAATCCTCCCCCTAATGAACCAGCATCTAACATAGGTGTGTTACGATACTGATATTTCTATTTTTCATTTTCATTATCTTCCGTATTATTCGCGATTGCATTCTGAAGTTCATGTGAGTGGATATGTAGAGCTTGGAATTGTGCGGTAGCATGAATTATTCAGGAATAAATCAGCCACCCTTCTGCACCCGAACCCTACAGTTTGCCGCACCGGAGAACCACTTCCATTCTCTCTGCAGTCTCCCTCATGCATGCATCGCTGTCAAGGAACCCCATTATGCGGCTGCAGATTTAATTCTACATAACCAGATAGGTACCTGCCCACCGAGCAACAGAGAAACGAGCCACATAAACCGAGTTCAAGGAATTTTAGTTCACATACATAACTTTGTCAAACAATGGAAAGGCCAATCGATTTTCTTCCTAGACTCAAACTTAACGCCATTTCTGATATCCAGATAATATTTGACCGCAGCCGAATAATAAACATCAGCTACATGAAAATGAAGACTAGATGAAGAAAACGTGTGAGTCGCATATGTATATAGCCTCGCCGCCGGAAATACCTGGGGCCGTAATTAGCCAGATAGAATTAATGTCATTCTCGGAGAGATAAGGTAGACCTCTGTGTATAGGTAAGGTTAGGTTGGGTTGGGTTGAGATTCGCGAGCGGCGAGTCGCGAGGAAGCAAAGCAAGCGTCTCGTCTAATTGTAAATTACAAAGCCGTGGGTGAGGCGCTAGCTAGGTAGTGGTGAGTGGTTCGTCGTTCTTCGTTCTTCGTTCTCCTTTCCTCTCCGCATCCGCAGTAGGTATTATCCTGGATGTACAATTTCCTCTCCCGGATCTCGAATAGCACAACACGGGAGACAACAAGATCCCGGAAATGTTAAGTATCCCGATTAATTAGACGCTGAATCTCGATCTGCGAGTGAGCATGGATATAATTCCTGATCGTGCGGAATTATCTGCATGGAGCTGAAGTTTATAACTTTGAGGTAAGAAAATCACAGAATATATAATATCAGCTGAAATTTCTCGACGAAGAGAGGGCTACATTTATCTTTTACGATTTCAGAAATATTGTCTACCGTGATTTTCATACGTTAACGTTTATATTAAACTTTAAACTTTAGCCTCGCGCAAAACCGAATTTCCGTATACACGATCCGCACTCTACTATCCTGCGAGGCTCATATTATATTTATTCTACATGTAGATATAATCGACGTGGACAATACTATCGCGTGCCTCCCACGTGCGACGTAAACCAACAATCATATTGCACCCGTCGCGTTGTTCCAGTTGCGGAGAAGAGGAGAAGAGAGGAGATCGGTGACCAAACAAAAGATACGCGCGCCGCGCCGGTCTCGCACGATATACTATAGGTACACACTATATTGTTTATCAAACCTTATCGTACACGAAGATAAATCCTCATAGCACTTCGTTTCGTTCACGAGCAAGCCCATGTAAGTGGACACAATGAGCCAACGACGCTACATACGTTGTAATGACGGGGTGAAAGGGGGAGGGGAGGGGACGGGGGAGGGGTAACAGCTAATCTAATCTCGCATATTTATCAACTTTGATCAGGTGTCTCGAGGAAAGAAAAAAAGGCGCGCATACACACAAAAAATACGGCGGAAATCGTTAATCACACAAAGGTATCGATATAATCGATCAACAATATCACCTACACACCAGGAGTCGGATTTTATCCGGCACTGGGAGGTATAGGCATAGAAATTGAATCTGAGTCAAGCTCAGGCTGCTTCAGGATTGAGTGAAAACAGAAAAACAAAACAATAGATGTTTCTATCCATCACCGGATGACGAATGCTGATAGTTAAATCCGTCGAAACGGGGGGGGGGGGGGGGGGGGGGGGGGTTCTTCTGTCGCGGTTGATCGGAATCGATCCTTTCGGTATAAGGAGTTCTCGATCGGATCGTTCGTTCTTGCAGGGTAAAATTTCGAACATGTAAATGTATTCGATAGATAGTAACGCAAAGATCGCGTCGTCGACCGGAGATCATGGATCTTAGATCGTAGATCGAGGATCGAGGATCGAGTCGCAGCCTTATACCTTGTGTCTCAACCTTAGCGCTTGGCTTTACCTCGGGATCCGGTATTACCGGTCATACAAACCAGTCCGCGAACGTCTGAAACTCTGAACGCCGCATAAGGATTCAGGGCACCTTCGACCATAAATCGAGGATAACGAGTGGTTCGTGCACGCGCTGTGAATGCCGCCATTAAAATATATAGTCCGGAGGCAAACACTCCCCCGCCGCCATTTTGTTGCTGAGTTGCTCAGTTTCATAGCGTACCTATATGTATATAGATAGCCAATAGTTAATCGTCCTCTCGGCTCCTCTCCACTCTTCTCTCCTCTTCACTTGACTGTCTCGGACAAAATTCGTTGCAGTTTATACTGAGGAATCCATCTCACAATCCATGACCCAGAATCGCCCAGAATCAAAATTCCTCTCCTCACGGAGCCTGGGCTTTGGTATCAAGCTGCGCACGAGAAGACAAGGAATCTCAGGCGCCAGGCTGCCTCCTTCTACTTTTCCTTTTTCTTTTCCTTTTCCTTTTCCTTTTCCTCTTTCTCTTCATGCTTTTCTACCTCACCCTCGTCCTCGTCCTCACCCTCACTCTCGTCGTGTTTTTCTCTCTCAGTTCCACCTGCTGCTGCTGCTGCTGCCGCTGCCGCTGTTGGTGGTTGTGCTTGTGCTTTTAGGACGAGGGGATATCGGGGCCGGGTTCTGACCCCCGGAGGGATCCCTCGGCGCGTGTCGCGCGTTCATTTGTCGACGTTTATGGAACGCCGAGGCACGGTGACCTTACTATAGGTCAGTGACGATGGGCAGGTATAGAAATACACGATCGACTTTCCGAATTAAGATTTAATTTTATGATCAATCTGTAGTGGTATATAGGTGGGCAATCTGAAAGGAGTTTCATCAACTTCCGTTACGAGCGAAGAAATAGAATTTTAGGAATGTCATGAATTGTACAAATATCATTATATCGTAGGTTGCCCTACGTCGTATCAAAAAAAAAATGTTTCCCCAAAAAGCGAGAAAAGGAAACCATCGTTTTCTCTTAAAACGAACAAAGTAAGAAGAAGAAGACAAAAAATTTGTCTATAGGGACAAAATAATTGTCAGAACGGAAAATTGCCTGCGCCCGAGGCGTGTTGATTGTTGTGCCTGCGACGCGGACGGAACAGTCACTAGGCAGCTCCTGTTTGTATAAAGAATGCCGTTTCCGGTCGACGATCGTATAATAGCGATTAGAGTTACGTGGCTACGAATCCGCCGCGCGGCACCGTTATATACGACATACGGCGCCGCGCCCAGTTATCACGCGAGTATAGGTGTATCCAAGGTACACACAGTAGTGTATGGAGCTACAGAAGACAGAATTCAAATTGGTATATCGAGAGAACCGTCAACCGACAATGACTTTGCGCAGAGAAGTCATTATACGCCATGAATAATAATGACCTTCGAACGAAAGTAGTTTGACGAAAAGGTTGACAACTTTCTATCGTAAAGAAGGCGAGCAAATAAAGAACCAAATGTGAAATTACGCGTGTCTCCTCATCCTCACATTGCAACGAGGCTGAAGAAAACAAATCCCAGAAAACGATGTCAGTCGATCAGCTGATATCATTTTTCCGCGATCACACTGTATCGCTGATATCGTTTTCCGTGATTCGTCCCTTTTATTTTATTTCATTCGTTTCCGTCAACGTTAAAGACTTCAGGATCATCGCAATATAAGTATGAGAATACGCGTATAATTCCACGGTAGGTAGCTAGCTGCCTATCTTTCTCCCCCATTGCCCATTGTATAATTGTTTTCTCGGTATAAACGATTCCTCTGCCGCGGTTCACCGCTCGCGAGTTATGCTTAAAGAGAGTTAGGCAAGCGCGGGCAGTGAGTGAAGAGGCTTGGATGTCCACTTGGCAACGGAAAGGAAACCCAGACATCCGTTATGTCACTGGCCTCTTCCCGGCACCCCGTACCTCACTTCTTGCTTGCTAAGCAAGAACGAAGCTCGTTTAAAGACGGTGGAGACCGGATGGGCCTCGGCCGAGCGTTACCCGAGGCGTCGGCGTCGCGTCGATGAGCCACGATTTTATCCGTCAAAATTAATGATCCTACCTCATTTTTAGAAACTCGTGCCAAGCGCGTTATTGCCCCGTTAAAAATCACCACTCCGCACATATCCGGGCATGCTGCACACATTTCATTGGTTGTTTTTTTTTTTCTCCATGCAAATCGAACCCGAGACCCGTGTATCTTCGCGTTTTGTAATAATGATCTCGTAGTGAAGATCCAATCTAGTAGGCAGCCGCAATTTCCACGTTCCTCGTTACATTGAAAAGAATCATGAAGACAGCGAGAGAGGTCAAAAGGTCAAACTTATCGCTACCCGCAACGATATGATGATAGTTTTTTTTTTTTCTTCTTTTTTCATTCAAAATTCGAATTGCCTAATCGAAATATTATAATATCACATACGATAAACTAAATGTATGTACAGAGCCTGATAAATCGGTATACCCACGTATCTCATCGAGTTTTCTAAAGTGGTATATATAATTTGAATTGCTTCCATTCGTCAAAGTTAGCCGAGTGTAACACTGACACAAACCACAAGCCCAGTGACACGATGAGCTTTGCGGGTACATACGCTGCTGCTGTTGCTGCTGCTGTTGCATGGCAGCTAGACATGAGAAGAATCGACCGCAGAGGAGGGGACATTGTGGAGGGAAAGAGGCGATAGATTAGAGAGGGAACAAAGTCTCAGGAGTAGTTATACCAACGAGATAAGAAGAGCGATAAGTAAACGAAAAGGAAAACAAAAACGACTGAGAAAAAGGAAAGAGACAAATTTTCATCAAGCAGCTATGTGAAGCACTCTTGGAATACTATATTATATACTATGTATCCAATAGATAAACTTATCGAACGATGTTATAATATGCATAATGTCAGTCTTTATACTCTCGAAGACGAGTGACTCCACTCATACATATAGTAGATATAGCACGGCGTTGACCGATTTATAACATACGACTTTGAGGATTTATCATATCCATAATAATGTGTATTTCTCAACGCGAAATGTGAAGACCACAGTGCAGCGTCCGCCTATATAGCGTCATCTTCTGCATGAAAATATAATACATATAATCTCGAGGCGTTTCACGTTCATTCCTAGGAAATGTTTTATCTCGGTTATGTATGTAGGTATAGGATGTCCTACCCAGGGAGCGATAACTCATACTCTTAACAGGCGATAAAAGTCTTCCGAGAAATATACCTATATAGTAATTCTATTGTATACAGTATAGATATACTGTGTACTTACGCGGGCTATTTTTATCGCGTTCACTATTATCAAGCGACGAATGAGACGGAGAAAAGCAGAGAAAAAAGAGAAGGAACGAAGTTGGCGCAGTTTATTGCAATCAACACTTTCGTTTTCATAATTAATTACCAAATTAAATTGGCTTCTCACTTGCGATAATTGCTCCTGCACGCTATAATATATAATATAGAAATATATATAATTATAATCTCTATCAAGAATGTAGATATCAACTTTTTAATTTGATTCCTTTTTCTTTTCAGTAACGAAAGAACAGATACGTCTAACGGACATCGCGGCAAATCGTCTCTCGCATTAACTACCTACTATATAAAGTATAAGGTCAAAAACATGTTTACCAAAAAACTACGAGTCGTTAATCGTTAATTGCATGTACCTATGTGTCTGTATCGTAGAAACCGCTGTTAAGTATCTCTCCGAATTGGAGTAATGGATATTAATTGTCGAGGATACACGTACAGGGTATAGTATAACGCAGGTATAATTCTCTCTTCGTTCGTCTCGTTTCCCATCGTTCGATTCTTGCTTTATACAGGCTGTACGTTATACGAAAACCACCCCCCCCCCCCCCCCCCCCCCCCCCGACAAAATCTTACCTGGTTCACATCCATTTACAATATTTTCTCATTCGTAAGAAAAATATTCCATGAATAAATTCAATTCACAGCTGCCACCGTTCACGGTTATCCATTACGGGAACGTTGGAATCTTTCCTCTGTCCACACTTCACTGCGATATTACAGGTACGCGAATACATGCTATAACAGTATACTCCGAAAGAAATTTAGCGTCGCGAGAACGAACGAAAAACACTATACACACGAAATAGTTTACATGGTTATCATTCGAGAAGATTTACACAAGGCACACTGATACCAGACGATATCCTCCAATATCCGTTTATCCATGTACAGGTAATCAAATTATCAAAACGGGATGGACGGGGGCGGGGAGAGGGAGAGGAAGGGCTCGAATGGACGCAGAGTATAGGTACACCTATATATACACATATATATACATATGTGATACACGCGATATGCCCTGCGAAGAACTCGAAATTTTCTTCACGTATTTATCTCCTCTCTTTTTCTTTCCCCGTCTTTGATTCTCTCTTTTATTTCGCTCGGTAGGCCCAGTCCTACCACCAGGCCACCAAGGGTTGTTTTTCAAGGGGTGAATAATGCGCGCGGCGTTGCCTCCCGGGACTCGCACAAAGGACTGGCTCCGTAGCGCGATTCCGTGGCTTGATTACAGCGCCGCGCTGCGGCCAGACGAACGAACGAGAATCGCCGACGAGCTACGCAGCGCTCGCTCGTTTCCATCCGCAGTCGGAAGACCGCTACACACCTCCGTCGTTCGTAGTGGTTCGCTTGTATTAAACATTATACTCACTATGCGTATATATGCAGCGCATAATCGGGCGGATAGTAACGTGTATGAAACGTACGAAAAGACCCGTGTTTCAACGCATCTACTACAACGATTACACATCCACATGTTCGGATAGGTATAGTAGACAGTTTAGAAAGCTTAATCGCAACCGGTGCCCCCCGCTTGCAGGCAGGAATCCCCCCGTACATGTGCGAAAACTCGCCTCGGATCGCCTCGATCTGTCAGCACCAAGTTACGCAAGTTTTCACCGATCAGAAACACATTTCGATTAGTTGTATCATACCCATATTTTGCATTAATTTAGTTTCATCCTGTTATTCCGCTCGTCATTCCATAATCCTCCTATTCATTTATGATTGATTCGTAAGATTTGAATCAGTAATTTATAATCACACCAAACAGGGTATACCTATGCTACTTATTAGTATATCAAGGGGAATCTCTGAGTTATCTTATCTTTATGTATGCATCATACATGTATACTTGTAGATAGGTGAATATATATATCTATGCGTGTACAGTTTAACCTCAAAACGGATGATGTAACGCGTGTGTATAACGATAATATACATATGCATATAGATAGCCGAGTATGATGATCTGTATATACCGATAGCTTTGAATAAAACGCCCAATAAAAAAATCTGATTTCGAGTCTGTAACTATATAGATACAAGAAGAATCGCGTCAACGCCGATTAATTATACTATATACCCTTATAGAGGTATGTATGTTACATATACCAGGTAGTGAATTGATCGAGCATAATGCTACGTATCCAAACAAACAGGATATGATAATAACCGATAGATCTATCCGGTTCCAACGATGATTGAGCGATAGATAATATGAGTAGCGGAAATTAGGCTCGGTGTATCGGCATGCATACGATCGTTATAAAAACAAAATTTGAGAGCAGATATCGCGATGATCGCTGATTCGAAATTGGGTAGATATAATATACACGAGTTTCATAAGCGTTCCGATTAATGTCTAGATCAGATTGTTCCGTGGAGATATACGTATGAATACCGCACAACGAATGCAATTCACGTGAAACGACGAGGAGAGTAGATACAGAAATCTTACAGTTTTTCTTTCATTGGGTAAAATTTATGAAGTCAAATATCGTGGCAAAATCATGAAAAACGATATCAGCCATTTCGACACCGAAACGTCACGAAAAATGCAATTTCGGCTGATATTTTTCGCCGTGTTTCGGTGTCGCTGATATTATTCCTCGTGATTTCTTTCCGTTAACGTTATAAAATTCAGCCTCGCGGGTTCTGACAACGAGCTCGCAATGTGGGTGAAGGTATTGACACGACGCGATCCGCGTGTATATGTATACGCGAGGAACAGTAAATTAATTAATTCGCACAATTAATAACAGTTAAATACAAATGGCGTAAACTATCTCATGAATATATCTTCGAGATTTTATAAATATAAAATACAAATCTATAAAATATTCGCTGACGATATCACGTGGGAACGTGTTTGCCGGTTGATCAACGATGGATGTTAATTACTACTGGCTTCAGTGAGAGAACCTATACCCTATGTATCTTCTACATATACGTATATAATACCAACATTCAAACGTGTTTCACATAACCACGCCATGGTGATGAATAGATATAAGATCACAAATAGAGATAAGGAAGAGCATTGATATTAATGCGAACGCGGTAATACCTGAATATGCGATATGTACATAGAAGAATACCTGCCCAGGTATATAACTCTACGCGAAGTCGATTGAAAATCAATCGAGCGAAAGCATACATCTTATGCATATACATATATACATATACAGTGGCGGGAGTGGGGGCGAGTTATTAATGAGTTGTTTTCACAGCTTGTTCGACGGACATAAGTTGTAATGTTTTCTAAACGGTTTCCTTCTTTTTCGTGTTCGACGTGTAAAGCAGCTACGCGAACGCCCACGCCAAAGTAAGACGTCGTAATCGTATAGACCTCAAGTATATACGTATACATATGCATATACATATAGGAACACAAAACCCAGGTTAATATTGTAAACGAGTTCAATTATGTATAACGTGTGTAGATATATGAATGACGCTTGTTAGCCCGAGTCTGTGACCACCGACGCGACCGTACGAACAGGAGAGAGAAAGAGAGAGACAGAAAGAGAAAGAGAAACAGACCTGCGAGAGTAGCTGAAATAACACGAGTAAAAAATGAAAAAAAAAAAAAAAAAAAAAAAACTCGACACAAATATTTTCGCCGGTTTATACCTTGCCTATACTAGGTGTACCTATAATACGTGGAGCGAGACCTTATCACGGTCGTTATCGCTCCACCGCTAACCGCAATTAGCGGAATATTTATAATTGAGTAACGCCCCGAGGCACAGGCAGTGGCGGTCAGGCACCAGGCGATCGGGCCTATATAATATATTTTTCAGTCCAAATATTTCTGTACAACTGCAGCATGCTCGCTTGTAATATGGTAATTGTCTGCCCTCCAGCTTCTGCAGCATTCTGTTATTCATTGATCCTGAGATCCCTCCTCCCACTTCTACTCCCACATTTGAACGATAACAATTTTGACATGGGCATATTATATGAACCATATCACGACTCAATAGCACGGATCGACAAGCGGGGGATGGGGAGGGGGGGGGGGGGGCGAGAGGGAGATATAAGTGGTAACGATAAGTGATAAGCTGGTCGCTAGCCTGTGCAGCGCGGTGTGTCGTCGTTGGTATCGTTTTACATACATACCTATACAAGCGCACTGGAATTCGATTTGAAACGTATAAGTGGGAGGATGTGTTAGTGAGAGTGAGTGAGTCAGTTTCGTGTATCCGTAGTAGGTTAATGTATGAGTTGTGCGCGGGCGGCTGGGCGAGCGGCGGTACGTATAACATACATATACAATATCTCGCCCGGAAAAATACGTCGATATGTAGATCAATAGGGAATAATGTAGCGCTAGTTATTGAATCGTTCGGGAAACAAAAATCTACCGCTGGTCTTACTCCAGTTGGCTGCGAAATCCCTGGAATGGCAAGTATGATCAGAAGTTTGCAACATCGTCTAAACGATATCGCATGGATTAACAGCAACGGATCATTCATAGAGCTATCATTATTGTTGGGAACTACCGCCGCGCCGCCCCCATAATAGCTGAACTTACTCCATTCGACGCGACCTACTTGGCGAGCGCATTCTTTTCCCCACTTACATTTCATCTGTCAAGTGTCAAAATACTTCCTCCGTATAGTTTAAACCGAGATCGGAACATTCATTTGTAGTCTAGCTGTAGAGTAGTGGGAGAAACAAATGCGCCCGCCAAGTAGGTTCCGTCAAATGGATTGAGTTCGGCTATTATGGGGGCCGGGCGGCAGCAGTTCCCAACAATCGTGATAGCTTATGAATGATCCGTTTGGTGTTACTCCATGGAATATCGTTGTTCGATATTGGAAACTTCTGATTGAATCCACGGAACTCGGCGTCACACTGGTTTCGCAGCTAAGACTAGCTAAAATAGATGATTGTTTTTCAAATGATTCAATAACCAAACGGAAATGAAGATTTTTGTTAAAATTACATTCGAACGAATGCACAGAGATTGGTGTAATTACAAGGGAAATGTCGAACGTGAAGTTTTCTTTTTTCGCAAACTTTAAGTTCCACCTGTACTTACGTTACTGTACACTACAATTTTCAATTTTCAGCTGTTCACGAGATAATGCACATCGTTCGTTCCCAAGTATAACTATGTAGTACGTGGGCGTGAAGATTGCAGCGAACCTTGATGAGGCGATAATACTCATACTCACAACCAGTGATAACGTCGCTCGGTGTATACGTTACTACTTACTACCGGGTTTGAAAAAAGAAACCATGCATACTATCGACATGCTATACATATGCCTAGGCATGTAGGTATGTGCCGCATACATATAGATACAGACTGTATTGAAACTGCAGTTGTGTGTTGGACAAATGTGTGTTATTTTACATTTGTGTACGTAGTTCCGCTCTCCGCTTATTCCCCAGAATAATTTACATGGTATAATACCATGAGAATGCATAACAATGAGGAATACCTACTCCGTGACCTTCCGTGCCCTTGAAGTCATTTCTCTTCCCCGCATCTCGTATATACTCGCTTTCCATTTCCACTTCCTAATTCTTTGACTACCGCAATTAGGTAAAAGGTAGAACCACGACCGACATAGTTGGACGTTGGATTGTCCCTATAGACTGATATTCGTTTTGGGTTTAAGTCATTCAGAAATAACCTCGTCGCGGTCGGAACGGTGTTTATTGATGGGTGACGGAAGATGGAGTTTTGCTGCGACCTGAGGTACATAGTATACACATGTGTGATGGATGGATGGACGGAATGATATTTTCTAGAAATGGGCGAATCCCGGATTTGCCGATATCAGATTATGTCTTTAGCGGGTGCAAACGTCGTTTGCGTGCGCCAAGTTCGTATCTGAAAACTAAGTCATTCGTTGGCTGTCAGTCAGACGCTGCAATATATTTCGCTCTTGGGACCGGAGCTCACTTGAGAGCGACTTGAGCTTTGTACATATTATACGTATGTAATCTAGGTAGGAGCTACCTACCTGAATACATGAACACATGAACCGAGTCGTTCCTTGTCAGTCGTCGCCTCCCTCTTTCCTTCCTGCAAAGTTTTTATACCTGTATATATATATATATATATATATATCTACTCAACTCGTTCTCCCGGAGTTAGGTACCGCATTTTTTCGAAACCACGTTACGCGAAGCTATTTCCTACCAAGAACGCATTAATTAAGTGAAGACCGCGAAAAAAAACTGGTACAATGTCGGGTTAGCGGCGTGGGAAGGTCTGGGATCGTGGCTCACGATCATCGAGAGAGAAAACGGGGGAGTGAGCGAGAGAGAAAGAAATGCGGGTGTGTGCCTTTTAAAGGTGCAGTGAGGGGTACACCTCTACACGTCAGTCTGCACCTTGCACGCACAAGTAGGGGCTACAGGTGTGTCGGTGCAGAATAGATGTAAGCATACCTGAACCGAAGAAGGCAGTCCGGTTTACCTGCTAGCATCACCCCTCGGGCGCTCAGCAGGAATCAGAAACGAGAAGAATGCGCCGGTCCGTCGACATCCGCCGACGTCTGAACCCAACTTCATACAGGTATTATAAAAGGGCGAAGACACCGCGAGGAGAAACATTTCAAAAAGAAGAAGACAGGTTGGTGTATAATAGAAAACAAGATGTTGGCTGATAAAAGTATTCTCGATCTACTTCCGGACCTTGCGATCCAAACCATTTCCCTCCATCTCTCTCTCTTGCTCTCTCATTTCATTCTTCAGCACATTCGTGCGAGGCTCCGCGGTGTTACTAATTGGCCAATTCCCTAAATTGGAAGTAGCTATGATATAAATAATCAGATAAACATATTTATCCCCGTGAAGTTTTGCCGACGTGGGGTATAAGCGATGGAAGAAAGTGGAGGGCATGATGAAAATAATCCGTTACGTATACTATATATTATTTGAGGATGAAATCTTCTCGTGTAAATATTCTCCTCCGCTGTATACTCAGCATTTTGTCATTCTTTGCCCTACCCGACAGTTAGGGCACTGTTACAACACGATGTCTTCTGCCTGTGAACTGGGTGACACTACACCGAGCGTGTAATCATGGATTTGCATAATCCGTTTGACACGCCCGCGCCAACATGTACCCTTAGCACCGTTAATATCGTCCAACGCCCTACCTCTGTCTGTTACTAAATTGCGGAATTACAGAATTAGCTGCGATTACCTCGGGCGTCTATTTCAATTTATGATATTACATTATGCCGACATCAATGAGGTTATTGGCGGAGAGCATGTCGTTAAATCCTCTCAAGGGTTGCCTCTCAGTTCCTGCCGACTTCGGAGATCCTTTATTCAGGTGCAGAGTGCAGGACAACTTCTTACCAGGTTTTAAAATATCAATTATGACGATACTTCGAGGTTGAAATTTGATTTGCGATTACTCAACATGCACGCTGAAAAACGTTTCCGGTTTATAAGCCCAAGCTGACACCTCAACGTTGAGAGTCTCGTTGGGTTAGAAAATTTACGGAAACTACGATATACACGAGGTAGAAAACATCACTTTCTCATATTCTCTCAGATCCCCCTTTCACATAGTCCACCGCGTCAGAGAGTCTTCTTTTTTCTTCCATCTCTCTAAACTTGAATGTATACCTACGTATCCGTATGTGAGGATGTTGTTTATAGAAGGTCGTAAACAGGTTCTACGAAGAACGACGAGACTTTAAAATTTCATATTGAGCAAGATTTGGAGGACCCTTGTGGCGACATGTTTTAAATTGGACTTAGGGCTCCCGAAGGATTTTCTGTGCATACTGTTATACTGTTACAGGGCCACCCAAGGTCGAGCGAATAAAAAATAGAAATAGAAAAACCGGAGCGAGGGAGAAAAGAGAAGAGGAGAAAACCCCTTGGAAGAAAAAAGGCAAAAAAGAAGACGAAGCGAGGAGAAAAAATGAAAACTGAAACTAGACTACAAGGGGCAATCTTGTACCGTCAACACGTGCGAACCAGCCGCTCAGCATCCCCGATGCACCGGCACTGTGCGTTACGTTATGAGTGTGCGCCCGATAGCTGCAAACTGAATACGGCACTTATAGTTTCGACTTGGTAGTAGTGGCTCTTCTGTTACGTACTGGTTTCAGTCTGACGTTCCGAAGAGATTCTTTATGAGGGAAAGAGAAATAGGAAAAGATGGAAAAAGGGGCTACCAGTTATATCATGCACCGTGGTAACTTTGCGCCCCTGCGGGGTCTCTCTAGCCCCCCCCGTAGAGTTTTCACAGAGTTATTTGTACGGATCAGGGATAACAAACAAAAGTCTCGAACAAGAATTATCTAGCCATATAGACGATTCCCTCCTTACGAAAGTTGGGGATGCTCGTTCCCAGTGTTTACATTGAACGTTCCGATGGTACCGTTGGTTTAAATCACGGCGGTGCCTCTGGTACATACATACGTTACATACCTCCGTGATTTGTACTTTCAATTATTTACACGTTTCACCCGTCCAAAAAACCGAGGTAACCTCTCCGCAGTATCGAATAACAAATTTCATACGAGAAATTTCTCACTAGGGATGTTTTTTGTTTTCGTTTTCGTTAAATTGTAAACCAATTTGAAATTTCAACCCCTGAGAGACTTTTGTCCTGACATTATTCAAATTTCCATTTATATCTTTTTCTTGTACTTTCCTCGCGAACCTTGAATTTTCTTCGCCGGAACGCTTCGAGCAAATCAATTTTCTCGTATATATTATAAATAAAATGAGCAATAAGAAGAAAAAAATGAGAGAAAACACAGAGAAGAACAACGGTAGAAAAAGGGTGGTAGAAGAAGAGGAATAACGGAAGATTGTCGAGGGAGCGAGAGATAGGAGAAAAAGATGGGTGTCGAGTCCCTGCAAGGACGGAGGTAAAGTTTTTTTTTTCTTTCTTTTTTCTAGTTTTTTTTTCTTGCCCTCCTGATAGCATCTCTTGAAGTATTTTCCTTTTTTATTTTCCAAATGATTTCTGTTCCCCCCCCTTCTGCTGTCAGCTCAGATTAAACGACTCGTAGCTAGGCGAGACCAAGACGAATGGGGGTTACCGGACGGATTCTCGGCTCTTTGGGACTTGGAAAGTATAAAAGAGGCGTATTCATTGCAGTTTGGGTCAACCCCTCGGCTATTAATATCAACCATCTTTTTCTTCACTGTACCAAAACGAATTCGTGGTTCAGGTCAGATCCCAATCCCAGTTCTGTTGGTGGCTGGTCGCCGGCACGGGATAGGTAAACGTATACTATGTGGATACAGGTTTCGAAAAGGAGCTACGAAATCATTCATTACTACGTGTTCGAAACGTACTTTTGAGATTATGTTATTTGTATCATACCATTTTTTTGCAAGTTTTCTTTCTCATGGTTTTTTCCATCGCGGTTTCATTCGCATTCCATCGATGAACGAAAAGTTCAAGGTAATTTCGTCGAAATCAATATTCAAGAAGAAGAAGAAGAAGAAGAAGGAGGAGAAGAAGAAGAAGATGAAGAAGCGGAGTGTTCTCATGAATGTTTAATTCATACCCAAATCTACCCACATAACTAGCAAATCTTTCTGTTTCTTTCAAAGGGAATGAAAAGCAGACAAAAGAAGAAAGGGGGTAACAAACTCGTAGGGTTTAGCAAACGATGAGCCGGAGTTTCCTGCGTCGAGGTATAAATCCAAAACAGGTCGTTTGGCTGTTTACCGTTTTAAGGTTGAAGAACACGAGGCCATCCACCGCGCATCGTTGGGTCAAGACATTCTAGCTAGGTATAAGGTATGGCACGATTGTGCGACAGGGGTGTGGGCTGGGTCCAGACCCCCAGAAAAAAGGAATAGGAGAGAGGAAAAAAGAATACCAAAAAATAACCGAAAACCGAGGGAGATAATACGAAGAAGAGAAGAATAACTCAGCGGGAGCCTCGTCGGGTCAGGTCCAGCATCTCCCGCGTGTAAAATAGGGTCGAGACGAGGCGGGAGAAGCAAAAGATTCCTGGAAACTCACCAGAGCGTTGGTAATTCGAGGCACCAGCCAGAAATCCTGAACTGGTCGTGTTACTCGGCTGGCGGAACCGTTCGTCAAGAATACTCCGATTCACCGAGACGGTGAAAATCCCTCGAGGCTACGGTAGGTAATAATATGTCAACGAAACTTGACTATCAGGTACCCACGCCTGTTCCCAAAGTCAACATTTTGCAATTAAAACCGAACGAAAGCAACGAGTCAAGACGAAAAGAAAAAAGGTGAGAAACTATGATCATAAAGAATTGGGAAATCGGGCTTGAATACATAAACTACAGAAGTGTGACATTCTCTCGCCTGGAGCTCGTCGCGCCGCCTGACTCGATTTCTCAATATTTCTCCTACCACTTGAGCCATATCTTCAGCTCGAATTGACTATCCGTGTCATGTTTATTGCATGCATGTTACGTTATACGGGTGGCTAAATCATCACACCATGAATCGAGCCTGGATAATCTGAAACGCCAGCTTGTGTGTGCTAATATTCGATATTCACAATCGCCGGAATATGTACAATAATCGCCGCGTGTTACGAGGGCAGCTGATGATCGGATTTGGCCGAGAACGGCATGGATGGCAAATAAGTTGCGTGTGCTAATGTAGATTCGCCGACGTAACAGCATGGAGGTCATTTCGGTAGGTCAGCGTTTATTTCCTTCGCATTTGCTCACTCGCTGGCTCGTTCGTTTATGCTGTGCAGGAGATTGTGATTTAACGTCGAGCATAGTCCACTGTAATTCTCGAGGTTGTGGATCGCCGCTTGTTTATCCACGCCACGTAGTTTACTCAACCGTTAAACGTGAAGGAGCGGCGCAAACAGTAGGAGCGAGAGAGTACGAGTGCCGGAGAAGTTACACTGCACAGAGACACATGGATTGCTAAAGGCAAAGAGGCGAAGAGACAAAGATACCGCGAAGTTTGACCCAGAATGTCGGCATTGGCGCCAAATCGATCTCTTCGGCCTGAACATGCGGTATTGATACAGACATAGGTATATTACTTACGCGATGAAAAATTCCCATTTAATGTACGAATATAGTACATACGTGAATATCAACAAATATACATGATAGACGTTTCACGGTGCGTGACATCGGGTGCACAATCGTGACTGGTGAACCAATGCAGAGGTCAATTCCTCGAGGCAAAATGGCCGGCTAGAATTCTACGTCGAACCATAATATAATAGAAGCTGCGAGAGACACGGGTCTCCGGTTTTACGATAACGAGCCTCCGGCCCCCGACCGAATACCCTGGGAATATAATGGGAACGACTACGCACTGCCACCGAGCCGTTCACCGATATGAATTATCGGGATTCTTATCGACGCAAATAAGCCCCTCCCCACTTCTAATTGGCGATTTAATTTCCGTGTATCATGAACAAAGGCGGCAGAGAGGTTAAAGGTTGTTTCAAGGACGGCGGAAGTTTGTTTCTGATTTATTACCATAAGCATTCCAATTCCGACGGCACCCACCTAGGTATCCCCTCAATTATACGGTTCGGCGGTTCAATATTCATTGGTGAGTCTCTTAGTTCCTGGACAATCAGCGATCGGTAGTCCGGTGATCAGGAGTTTGCCGCAAAGTATTCTTCAGAAGTTCAAATCTTCAGGCGAAAATGAAACCTATTCCTTTAAAGACCTTTACCGTGATCTTTCTGCTCTAAAATGTGTCATAAAAATCAACTTTCGCATCGCACGAGCGACGTGACTTCTTCCAAAGTATTCCCAAGGACTTTCGAGAGAAAAGAAAAATGTGAGGGAACACGATATTATACACGACGGATAATTTATAGAGTAAAAATAAACGAATAAAATGCTCATCATCTTTTGCAATAATTTTTAAATCCGGTCGAAATCCATGCAGGCGAGAAAGGCGAGCAGACGCCGGAGCGGTGAGTTTGTTTTCGAAGAGTTGATGCTGCCCAGGGATCACGAAAATATTGAATATCGAGAGTCGTTCCGAAGTTGGAAAAGTACGGGAATCTTCGCTCGCATGAAAATACAAAAAAATAACAACTCGGGGTTATCTGCTACCGAAATTCTAAATTCATGAGTTGTAAGTGCAACCGGTATCGAGCCGAGCTAAAAGAGGAGATGCTCCCACATTATAGTGAAGTGAAGTAAGCATATAAGATATAAGAGGTATCTACCCGTAATACCAACAGAGAACGGGCAAAGTTCTCGGCTTCTTTAGCGATAGCGATTATCGCCGACAGACATAATAAACGTTCAACGTATTTATAGAGTTGAGAGTGAACAGCGGTACGCATAAACGGGGAACGGAGAACGAAGAACGAAGAACGAAGAACGGAGGGCGAGGGGTACATAGCGCAAACGGCAAACTTTACACCATTGATAAACGATATTACAACGTGAGTGAATGATTAACCGGGAGCGAGGCTATCGACGCATTGTATGCATGTATATACATCCATGCGTTATAAATACATATCACGCAGTACATAAACTTCTATCGGCCATTCTATCCCCGCGTTCGATTGTTTTATACGTATCATTGTCTGCGATAGTTGCGGTTATCGACTAAACAGCCTATACCTTATCCGCGTGGTATAGCTTTATTGTGTTTTGCCCTCACAAGCTACCAATTGCAAGCTTATGTTAGGTGTATATCTAAATATAACACATGAGAATACGAATGCACATATTGAACTCCACTCGACTTGCATCAGCATAGTTTCAGGTTATGTAGCACCGCGGTCTATACGTACGTAGTAGGTATACGCGCTGAATCATTCACCGGGAAATCTGTCGATCGTCGACTAATTACTAAATATAACGTTTTGCTTGGACATCGCGCGGTAAAAAGTTATTACAGCAAAAGGTGTTCGACTGGTACGCAAACTTACCGCGAAGTTGGTATGTACACTACATACGTAGATACCAGGGTAGCGTTAGTGAAGCCCGGGTAGTAACTAGTAGTTGAAGTGGGTATTTACCTGAAACAAAAGCCATTCGTTAATTCGTTAATACCTGGCCCTGATATGTGGTGGTGAGGCAACAAGCGTTAGGTTGAATGGACTATCGAACAACCAACACTACGGTACTTCGATAATAGGCGTTCAAACATTTTGAGAACAATGCCTTATGTATGCATAGTGTATGGTACATAACCTTCACTGACATGTGCCACCCTCCATACTCTCACCCACACGGCTCACGCGCTGGGTTACCTACCACCTTCCTTACCTAGCACTGTGTACACACATCGGAGAGTCCCTAGTACTCAGTCCACGGATGTCGCGTCGGTAATTACACACTATACACGATGCTGAGGTTTAGCGGACGTATAAAAACAATCCGTCACGTGTCATTTACTCAGCGACTTGTCGGAGACGAAGTACGGTGGAAGAAAATGGAGAGAAAGGAACAAAATGAGTGGAAAATGGTCTCCAACGGTTTCCACTGATAATAACTCTGCAGCTCCAGATGCTTGGGATATAAAAGTAACCATTGCCGGACATTACCAGTGGTTCAACACTCCTAAGAAATGCGAGATTGTCCGGTTACTGGTATAGGAGGTACTCTTTGTCTTATATGTATAGCGGAGCGCACCTATATCACGGGTATATGAACGTCCATAAAAGACTACTTGTCGTTATGCAAGCGTTTGCGGCGTTAAGCGGATGTATAATGGGAGACGTCTGATGCATGGCATGGTCGTAAGTTTTGGTATAGAGGTGATGGTGGAGCTGGGGCAGGCAACTGGCCACGATATTCCCGGTGCACACGCACGCCACGTAGACTCCATTAGCCGGGGTAACCACGTGTGCGCGTTCAATTACACCTACACGTATCGTAATATAGATAGAGAGGTCGGTGGTGGGTATATACCGTGAGGACCATTTGCATAACTCTGGGACATGCCCGCACGGCTCTTGTGGTACTACGGTCATTAATAAACTCGATTTGACCCGAGCCAGCGAGAGCGGAGGACCTGGTCGCCACGTAGAGGGTGCAAGATTGGGCGGTAACTATTTTCAACCCTTGTCAATTATTATCGGCACGGGGCCATTGCGACGATATTCGAACTCGAAATTTTAGATGCTCAAGAAAATCTACACGGCTTTCATACTCTCATACTGTATACCAACAGCGAACTTTTGTAGTGGGTACAGAAGCACTGCAGTGTGTAACCTTAAACCGGCAGGGCGTCTTTAAAAGCCTGCGTGAAACTTTGCAGGGTATGTTGGTTGGTTGGTTGGCGCCCGTGGGCTGACCTTGTCTTTTGAAACGGAGGTAGAAACGAACGCCGCTGGTGAACGCGGACGGAATATAATACTACTGTTGGTACGCACGTAATTCTGAACGGGACCGGTGGAATTTTAAACAGTTTATACGCGAGGGGAGCTCGAAAATAACATAATAGCCTGAGAGAAAGCAGGTGGATAAACACCTGATACATTCAGTCCATGGCAATATTTCCCGTTCCTCTCCCTTCGTGGATTATATAAATTAATTGGATGACCATCGACCGGTGAAAGGACACGAATCGGGAGATGAAAAGACAGCTGCATGTGTCGCTTGCCGACGATGGTGACAGAGGAAAGTCTGTGGGATTAATTATTTTCCAAGCATTGATGACGCCATATCAATGAGAACTCGATGCAATTCAGCGTGAAATAAGAAAATGGGATGCGAAATACGACGCGTCTGCGGATACGAAGTTGTATATTGAACGGAGCGAATGTGCCGAGGTTCTGGCCTGAGGTTCATTAAATATTGTTTCAAGTTTACTTTCTTGTTTCTAGAGCCTGGAGGAGACGTGGAATTGACATTCCGATTATCAACGGTAACTGATATACTTGTGAGATTCGAAAACGTGAATTTATAGGTAAATATTGTATTCGATGGATGGAAAAATAAACTACATTTGCTGGATTCTCGGGACGTGATATTCATGGAGATGAAAAACGTGATATTATACCGTTATGTTGCGTGCTGCATTGTCACAGGAAAGTATTCGACAATATCTACAAGGTATTTGGATAAACTTATCAGTTTTATGGCCGATTTAACGCATGTGTGCAAATTTTGTAGAGAAAGAACCGATCGGTTGGAACATTTTGAAAACAAAAGAATTGCGTCCAAAGGGTTTCGTTTTCCAAGGTTTTTGATTGGATCATAGTACGTGGGAAATGAAAGTCGATTTTCCAGGATCGGAAGTTAACTTGGTAAAAAGTGATACACCATTTCCGAGGTAGAATCGCCGCATGGGGACACGCCGTCCCAAGAAGTTGGAGATATACGAAAAAAGTGGAAATAACTATTTTCCGAGGCAGGGTAGAAATGTAGGTATGCCGAGAAACTTTCTACTCGGAACAATTTACAAAGTATGAGAAGGAGAAATTCTGGGAGTAACACGCGAAAGATGAGCGGCCATTGAAATAACTTTTCGGCACCCATTTACCAGCGACCTTCTTTCCCTCCAGTCGTCGAAGACATCTTCGGAGTTCGGACGGTTCGATCTTCGGTGGTTTTTATTTATACCAATATTTACTCGTGGAGAGAAAAAGGGAGGACGAAAAAGCGGGGAAAGGCGGTTAGCAGTGGAAGAAAAAGCACCCCTATCGGGGAATGGGGAATCTTTCTATCCGGGTGTTTGCGCGCCGTGCCCACACGGGGGTGAATCCCTGTTTCTTGTTTATAGCTCACCGTCAGAGATACTATTTCGAATTTTATTGCCGGTATGGACTTCGTGGTCCATAGACGATCATCCTCCCTCTACAAACATACACTGCACGTAGTATACACAGACACACACACGCGCGCACGCACACACACAGGTGAAATCAGCGCGTGGATGTTTTTCACGATTCACGTACCGACCTGACCTCAAACGGCCAATGAGAAGAAAACTATATTCTTCGATCTTGAACGTCCTTCGTTGAGGTCAAAAAGCCAATAACACATCTATGCCCAATTAACCTTTCACTCACTGATGGCGAAGAGGGGGAAATTGAAACGGGACTTGATGATGAGTGTTGAGCTTACGTAAGGACTCGAGTTTCGCTAACTACTTAAAGGCAAAATGGCCAGTCGTTTATTGGCCACTTGAAAAGGCGAGTGTGAATTCCAAACAAATGCAAATAGCCATTAGTAGTGAATGGCCGATCGAAGTGGAAGTGGAAGTGGAATTAGAATCGGCTCAAGGCTTCTTGCTGAGGTTTCGAAATTGAGTGTTTCAAACTTCGGACACGGTTTCATGTCATAAAACATTGCTGGTTTGCGATGAATCATCATACTCCGCTTCTTTCTGGATTTCGAATTGAGAAACGAGTCCTTCGTAGGCGTTTTCTCTTCAAATGCTCAGGAAACAAAGTTCAGTATCGGAATATCGAAGATAACCAACACGAGAGCAATTTTCATTAACCACAAAATACCAGTTCGAAAGTGTCTTACCCGGAGCCCATTCAATTAGCGATGGATATCTTCAGTGGCGTATAAATAACCCGAATTCTGCAGACTCCGCGGGAAATTGATTGACCTAATCGACACAGAGAGCTCCGACAGCAGCATAGTTGCGAAACATGTCCAAGTTTCATAAATAACTTGAGCTCAAGATTACGGGTGTTATATTCGATCGCAAGGTCAAGGTATCGAACGCTAGCTCTAATATCTCGTATTCCTTTGAAGCGTGGAAGCCTCAGATAGAGTAGAAAGAACAGGACAAAAAATCACGTCCCGTCGTCTGCACGAAACCAGAAAAGTCGTTCAGCGGTTGCCAGCTCCTCCTCTATTCCTTTTTTTTCTCACCGAGGCGGCAAGGCCGGGGTCGCGCAAATGTTTGCGGAACGTGACCGGGGCTATGGACCACTAGGGAAGTTCTCGAATCGTTCAGAGTTCCTTTTTAAGTTTCGCTCTCCACCTCACCCCGCGGGTTCCTCAAACTCTCCGTGTTTACAAAGGGACATCGCCTTTCATTGGCAACACCTGCTGCCATTGGTTATCCGTTTGGCATTGAATACAGAGAGACGAAGAATCGTAAGGGAACTGTGCGCGGCTGAGTGCCGCAATGGATTATTTTTCTTCTCTTTTACAAAACGATTCTTCAACCGCGGCGGGACAGGTTGTCTATTCACCCCCAGCACCCCACCTTTCAATTCCTGCATCACATACAGGTATAACATACGAAAGGCGACAGAGTATTGGCAAGTATTGATTGACCGAAGTCGATAAATACTTTCGCCTTGTTTACGTCGGGTGACTCCGTACGTGGAGGAGTTTCCGGGTTGCTGTGTGAGTATTAGATCGTGCCAAAGTGCACGAGGGGGTTGTTGGACCGAGCGACGCGACGATGAGCACCGAAAACACGCAGCTGATTAAATTCTCTGGGGTTCCCGTCGACTTGTCCAAGCGAATTCCAGGCGCTACCATAAAGTTTCGCAAATTCATAGACGTCCGAGTTGCTCGGATCTCGTATTCTCGACCTAGTTTAACCAGAGTTCGCGCGCAAATGGTAAAAGTAAAAAGAGAGCGAAAAATACCATAAATGAAAGAAAGTATAACTATAAGAACTTTTAGAGTAACTTTTATCTTTCGCATATCGACATATATGCACGCGGATACCAAAATTTACAAAATACAGACGTAAAGTCGAGGAGTGTGCGGCGCGTCGTTAAACTCAAGCTTTGAATGGTTTCGAATGAGAACTAGAGTCGTTAGTTTGTAACTCTCGTGTTTCGAATTGCTGTCATTAGATATTCAATCTCCAAGCCTTTCAGCACGGGATAAACTGATTCTGAATTTAAATAAGAAGAGGCGAGGGGTTCGGCCCGGAGTGCCTAGCCGAGCTTAAACGGGAGTAGGTCGCGTGTGCTCGCCTTGCACTCTGACCTTTTTTTCCGTTCTACTCCTGGGTGAGGTAGCTCTTGCATTTCAACTTTTGACGACAGACGAATAGAGATGATTCAGCGAAAAGTACAAAATTCTATATACGAGCATCATGAGCGTTCACGTAATCCGAACTTCCTGTCCAAACTTACCTTGAAAAAACGAAAATAAAACGAAAAAGAAAAGCTAAATTATTTCACCGTCAGAATCCCGAAACGGCCGTACATTTTTTTTTTTTCTCCATAAATTGTCGCTTTATGTTTATTGATGATAGCTTCACCAATACCGACTCAATCCTCGTCCTCGTACTACGTTACTTTTATTTTCATATTCTGCAAGTCACCTCGTAATGTCTTCACACACAGCAAGAAGTAGGTACATAGGTACGAAAGACAAAAACCGGATGTCTTTTCTCACGGTTAATTCTTCTGGTATGAGTGTAATCGCATTACTTTTTCCCTAAATACCGGAAACTGTAATTTCAATTTAACGGTTGCTCGAGGCGTGAACTTTTTCTCCTTCCTTAGGCTCGCTGCTGCGGATATAGGTATGGACATAATGCCTGTATGCGCGCGTCTAAGTGTGCGCCTTTATGCGAAGCTGGTAAATATTCCGTCCGTGTACATACAATAAAAATCGTATATAGGTAACCCGATCCCCGTATACGTCTCACGATATTATCGAACCGGTTGCGTTTTGCGGTCACGCCATCCAGCTGAAAGCAGATCACGTCGCGGCGAGACGGGTTTCAAGTTCTATTCGATGTGAATCCGAGTGGATTGGCGACCTCTTATAAATTCAAGTTATCCAATCGCTGACCAGGAATAAACTTGAATATCAATAATAATTACAATAATAATAACGACAATCATACGATAATCAAAGTTAATAGATATCCCCGGTTCTTCTATACGTCACATCGATGTTACTCTCGTAAGATTATACTGCATTGGAAATCGGATCAAACTGATTCGAGGTATACTGCAAGAAAATATATTCAACGAATAGCGCCTTTGAATAAAGTTTATTCTTCTCATATACTTTCTTCTCGTTTTCTTCTGAACAATCGCTCGAATCTTTTACTTCTGAACAGACGACAACGCGGAACGAGCGAAAAGAAAAAAGAAAAAGGTGATGCCTGAAACATTTTTTTTAAAGCTCCGATCAGGATCGTTCGAATCTTTCAACGCGAGCATTGCCTCGTAGAGTTTCCTCTTTAAATGGTACAACCGGAGTGGTAGGGGAGGTCGTCGGTCGATATACGCGTCTAGAACTACCCTTCCTTCTTTCCCTCCTCAACTCCTCAACGTTTCCCCCCTATTCTCGTCGTTTCCACTCTCTCCGTTATACCTACAACCGCTCCGCCCCCCCCCCCCCATGTCGTCATTCGGGAACACAAACGAAACACCTTCCACCTACATGTTAAATAAGTGAATGTGCTGGATGGTACCCAACGGAACTTCCACTTGGGCTCTCCATGTATGTATGTGGAGCAAAAGGAGTTCATTCAGACCCTCATCGCACCTATACATATGCGGATACGAATACCGGAATATATTGCTACATGCTGCATGTATGGGGTATTCTATGCCAAATCTGAATCTCGAAACGCGTGTCCCTTTGCCCCGCGTTTCTGTAAGCGTGAGTACGCATACGTACGTACGAGTACATAGAGAGAACGCGTCGCGACCATCTGCCGTATAATATAATATGTAAAAATGGTCCATTGCACGAAGCGACGTTCGACGAAATTAAGGCTAACGATTTAATTATACCGATGCAGAGCGAGTAACGCCATCAGGTGCGAGGGTCTGACCTGCACAGGTGAATATATTCATTTTAAACCGCTGTGTGTGCGGATATGAGGTGATAATTTTATTCCCACTTGTAATTGTGGCAAGAAAGGAAGAAATTGATCACACGTTTCGATGCTACATATATGCATATTGCGAGGTGAGCAGGAAAGTGCAATGCTGGGAATTTCCCTCTTGCAGCTTCCTTTCCTACTCAGGTACATTATATGACCACATTCATTCATTTTTCCTCCCACCCCGATAGATTTCTGCCTGCGTCTTATTTTTATACACGGCTTTACCAAAACCGCAAGTAAATTTTCATGGGATTGTGTTTTTCTTACTCACCCCCGCTAATCCATTAGCATATCTACCTATTACGCGGTTTCACTCCGCCAAAGCTAATTCGATAGTTCTCATCCTCCTATCTCGCTCCGTAATATTGCAGTAGCTTCGCAGAGCTAAAGCAGTTTCGCCGAAGGGAAACAGGTTCTACTACCTGCAATTTACGTCGCTGTTCTATACCAACTTAAATTATAGACTCAGAGATTTTGCTGAGATCCCAGACACTGGATGAAGGATCTACCGCAAGATTTATCTGTAATGCAGTTTCTGCGTTAAGAGTTTCCTTCTTCACTCCGCTCGCAGCTTGCACATTGTGGCTCCGATGTTTTAGATCGGGACGAAAATCACTCCGGCAAATTTTAACAATCTGTTGAGTCTTCCATCTACGGCTGCTCTCGAATCAGAGAGCCGCGCCGCCACGGATCTCCGTGACGAGAGATCGAGAAATCTGTTGTTCCGGATCGATGAATTTCCGGTGACTAACATCACTCACCACCTGCATCGTGCCCAAAACTACGTCATTGAACCTTCCGAATTTAACCTATTTCCTAAATTCCCATTCCGATGTCACGTGGGAATGAGGAGAGTGAAAAAAACGAGGATAAGTAAAGTGTAATTCGTGTGAAGTGTGGAGGAAATGGAACGACCGAAATTCGCGACTCCTTCCACAATCTATTTGCTAGGTTAGCGTGTGTTAATTGCACGGTTCTTTGAACAGCTTCCAACGGACAGCCAATTCACCGTTGATCATCCGTATGCGTAGGTGTCAAATAGAAATACCAACGTTCCAATCGTAATAATATGGTACCTACGATACCTACTATAGCATCTAACGAGGTGAGGAAAGTCTTTGACCGGAATCTGGCCGTAGGCCAGTTATTAAGAGCTGAGAAATTGGCTTTTTATTTTCCACGCTATTAGGCGGTGGCTTGATGATGTAAGTAATTTTCTACTACGTGTAGGTACGTATGTATATACCTACTATTGGTGTACACACATATATCTACGGAAGACTATCAATCCGCACTGCGCAGGTACAAATATTAAACCGTAATCCCGCGTAGTCCGTGTAAAAGGTATGAGGCATATATATATCTATGGTACGTTTGTAGAGATATTTATACACTCGCACAGATCTGTTTGTACATAACCTATGAGGAGGCTATTTCTGAATCACGTAGGTACATACATACATACGTTCCGAAGCTATTGCGCTATCCTAGCAGCCTTCACGGTAATAAATACGATGGTACAACAGGCCGTCCGTAACTGCTGGTGACCGCCCACGCAAAAATTCTTGAGTTACGGAATCGTAGAATATATGGTATATATCAGTCGTTTAACGACCGTCATCATCATATACGAGACAATTCTGTTTTTAGAAAGCGCTGACAGGCATGAGAAGTGGATTTTTAATTTAATCTGATGAACTCGATCGGTATGAGGTGGGTAGAACTGTATTGGTGTCGCGATAACCGACAACTGTGAATGATTCGTAATAAAGTTGTCAAGTTACATTTCATTTTTGTACTTTACTGTAGAATGGGAAAATAATCTTTGACATATTTCGTTACTTCGATCAACTCCGAGTCTCCGGCCCGTTGTAAACGCGATCGGAATGCCTTTATTCTTCACCTTTTCCCCAACGCAAGATTTTTGTTTGACACTCTGCTTTCCAGTTTAATCTTCCAGTGTTTTTCCCCTCATGGCAGAGCCGACTTTTCGTTCATACCCGCCTTTTCGTTCATTCATTTCACGTACTGGGATCAATTTCAATTAATAACGCGAGCTAGATACGTACGCATCGAGGTACGCGTGCTTGCGCTCTCAACTCCCACCTGAAAACGCCTGCAGGCTGCGGTGCTTTCGCATAGGTAGAGGTATTTGTTTAATGGAAAACCAAAGCTTTCCACGACGAGGGTGAATTTAGTTTTTCCGTTCATTCGCTGGTGGAATCTCTATGTATCGAGTACACACAGGATAGGTACACTGTTTCTATTTGAATGATGAAAAAAACGAAAAAATTATTGCCAATGCTATCTATGTATATTGATCCCGATTCTCGGCTGCGGTGTAGGTATGAATCTATGTATAAAACCGAAAAACCGAGTCGGACCTAGCAATTCGTCGGTTTCGAATCAGAAACTGAAATGGCTTTTATTTTTCCCCGCAGCACTCTACTCGGATGGATAGATGGATGGATGGATGCATGCATGCATTCACGCACGCAGGCACGCAATGCCACGCCCTGACCCGAGCGCCGCATTAGCAGTCGTCGAGACATACGATTGAGTCTGGAATCTTACGAATAATACGTATGACCATACTGACAAGGACGCGTTGAACATTTTTATCAAGTACCTCCGCGACGTAGTGCTTCGGAGTATAAGTTCTGAATAAGGAATGAAAAATTTTCGAACCTTGTGAAGGAATTGTGAAATTCGAGCTCGGGCAAAAAATACATGGAAAATTTCTACCCGCTTATGCAAAGCATATGTATATGCTTCACAGCATGTAATACTCGCGGGCGGTCAGTGCAGATAACCCTCTGCACCTACTGCAAGGGCAGAGCGATTGCAACAGCTGAGTAGTAACTCGTGATTTGTGGTTAAATATGTCTCAATACACAAGTTCCTCGAGTGCTGAAGTGCAGTTTTCTTGAAACGGTCACGTGCCTTCAAGTACTGTAGTACCAACATCAGCAGCGGAGCATCTATTTTCTCATGAGAAACTTTTACACTATATATTTATTTATTCTAACGAGAAAAGTTTCCTTCCTAATAACGAAAAAGAGACGAGGGTGACGAAGAAAGATAAGAAGAAGGAGTGGGAATGTTAAAATTGTACACATAACAATACTCTTTTAACCGGGAACATTTGATCCTTTCAATTTCCGGAGTATTCTCTCCGCCCCGAAGCGAATCTATAACCTAACGATTCGTGAGGAAAAGGAAACTGGAAAAAGTTGCCCTTGGCGAATGATCTCGAGGTTAAAAAGTCTGGCACTTCGATCGGAGCGCTGAGCTCCGATATACTTTCCTCGCCTGATTCAGGCTGAAAGTGATATCGGGTTTTATACGACTTTGACCAGTGGGCTAGTCGCCAACTGGCAAACAAGTTCGACGATCTTCTCAGTTGCAGCCCGATGCCAAGTTTCTCCGAGAGATGTTACACCAGGACGGACGTCAATCGTGGGTAGTAGGAAATCTTAGCTTAATAATTCGTCTATTCCGGTACATCCGGGTGTTAGCTCGAACTTTTCAACATTTTTTTTCCTCGTTTATTCTTTTCCTGCTCGTACCGTAATTCGTTTTCTTCCTTTTTCCAAAAACTAACGCAAAAGTCGCACGTTTCAGCTATTCACACGAATTTTATTCAATCTTTTCCGAACCCTAAATTCAAGCTCGCTGCAGTATACAGATTCGCATGCAGAATCGTAGTGTTCGTAAACCAACGACTTGCGGCATTCGGCGAAATATGCAAAAAGAAGTAAGATCAATCGAGGCTCCTAAGCTTGAAGTGCGACGAGATGAACGGCGACT
The DNA here is from genome assembly GCA_963170745.1 of Phymatocera aterrima. Classification (NCBI taxonomy): domain Eukaryota; kingdom Metazoa; phylum Arthropoda; class Insecta; order Hymenoptera; family Tenthredinidae; genus Phymatocera; species Phymatocera aterrima. The sequence goes on from OY720660.1 coordinate 22,653,404, forward strand.
TCCTGGCGCCTGGTTGTCTCTTCTTTGAATACTCACGGCGTGGCGTCGCGCGTCTCGTTCTTTCTTGGCTTTATTTCTTTACCATATCAGTCTTCTGTCTATATACGATATTCAGTAGTCCTCTGATCTCATTCGCTGCTGGTAATGAAATGATCCTCGAGGAGGAATATGCGCGCATATAGTCCAATCCGGTACAAGCTTTCGACTGTTTATTACAGCAGTTTCTGGAACGCGAACGAATAGAAGAGCACGAATAGAGGGGACTCAGAATTAGTTATGGAATGTTTTTCATGTGCCGAAGAGAAACAGCACGAAATGGAAACACTCTGCTCCAAAAACTAGCCTCATCTTTTTTTTTCCACATCCATTCGAAGTTCATGTGACACTCTAACGCAACGAAAATGGCGAGAAGAGAATATAGGCTAAAACATGTCGATGAATAAAAATCATGATATTTTTGTTCATAATTACGGGAATCTCCGAAATTGCCGAAAAACAAATACAAATTTTTTCTCGCCGCCAAATTTCTACCGATATTATGTTTCGCCATTTTCCATGCGTCAATTTTCAGAACTTCAACCTTCCGATTTGTCGTTTTCTATCGTTTTCCTCATCGGAAGATCGTTACACGAATGTGATTATTTTCCGCATTTCTGCATCTATACGTATACCTGACATCAAAACGATAGATAATTAAACTCGAAGTTTCCAGCGCCGCGTCCGTACATGGAAAATAAAAGTTAGGGAGTTATCTACATACACAGGTATAAGAAGTATACAAGGCGAAACAGGTAATCCGAGCGAGATAAAAAGAAGCTGAGAAAAAAGGGCTAGGAATTGAGAAAAAGAACCGAAACGAAGATGAGAGCTGGCGATCTGCCGAATATTTTGTAGAGATACAGACCACGTTTCCACTGACATCGTACTTTGGTTAGCGCGGAGTGTATTTCCTGACTCAGAATATCTGGGGGCCCCGTAATAAATACGTACACGCGTTTTATCGTCTCGTTTCGGCGAGTAGGTATTATGAATTATTCAATGCAAGCATGTACGCGTGTATTGGACATTCGTACGTTTACATATACGATCCATACACATACTATACGCGCATGCATGTGATGCGTGGAGGTATATCGCGCGTATGCAACCAGGCCTACGGCAATTTGACGCCTTCTGTTTGGCTATACTGCAGGCTCTTCATGCCTAGATATACCTGACTGCCATCATGCATGGATCGCATTGCCCAACGGCATGCCCGTCCGGCGCGGCGTGAAATTACAACGATCATTAAAGTATTTCCTCATTTTATAATAACGGGCCCACATATATATAATAATATAATATACATTCACGCTATACGATACGATACGATACGATACGATACGATAGGCAGATGGGTTAGGTATATACTTTGGGAAGTGAATTATTTACCGCATCCTCAAATATCGTGTGATGTATGTATTATACATAGATATGCATGTGTCATTGTATACGTATGTATAAGTACATACCTACATATATTCAAATATACGCGACTTTAACCTGACCTTGGAAGATAAGTTCGAGAACGTAGAGAAAGATTCCCTGTAGAACGTGTCACAGCATATAATGTGACGTAACACGAGACACACGTGCGGAGCTCGACACGTGCGGCAGTATTATAATAAGTAGCTGCCTGTACGCTATACTGTACCTACTTATGCGAGGGAAAGCTAACGCAGTCCGGTATATATTTGTGAATATACGTAGGCATGTATGTATGTGTATGTACATAGTAGCTACAACCCGATACAATAACAAGGACGTAAAGACGGACAAACTACGTAACTTCCGTCGTCGTCGTTTTCGTCGAGAGCCTCGGAAGAAATGAAATAAGAGGCGGGGGGGGGGGGGGGGGGGGGGGGGGGGGACAAAGAAAACACGCGGGCAAAGGTGTACACGCGCATACTATAGCTACTATAGATAGAAATTGACCCGCATGCGTATAGTCGGTGTCTGTCTCCGGAGATAATGGAATAGAATTTTTCAACGGAAGGGGGATAGTCGGCTGACTATTTTTTTGTTTTTCAAAAATATCGAAAAATCAAATTTATTATAAAGATGGTCGTTTGTGTTCTGGAAAATATTGCAAGTTACGGTAGGTATACATACACACTCGTTCGCGAGTCGAGCGTTTCCGTGTTACAGCAGAGTCTGTCGAAGAATGAGAAGTTATGAACAAATAAAAAATAAAATAAAAAATAAAAAAGATAAAAGAAGAGAAAAGAAAAGCGAGGGTAATATATCGGAAACGGAGAAAAAGGAAACAAGAGGGATAAATCCCGCGAGAGCAAAGAAAGTTTTCGTTAGGAAAACCACGTCACAGCGCCTTCTTCTTCTGAAGGCTCTGCGAGGGCTGGCAAGTAGTATCTAACTGAACGTTTTATCAGGAGTTGGTAGATATCTCTTTGATTGTAAGAGTATAGTCAAGTTTCGAAACTTTTGTCGGTGGGGTAACTTGTAAAGTAAAGTTTCAGGCCGAAGACAAGACCCACGACTACGGGAACGACCGACTGACTGACTCAAACTTTGGGAAAGTTATAGCTCTGTATACACATATATGTATATGCACACGCACACGAAAAACCGAAAAAGTTAAAACGTGCGGTTCTTCGTAGGGCAAGAAACACTCGGAGAAGTCGAATTTAACGAATTTCACTTCTTCTTCTTCCACTATTCTTGTCTATTTTCATTTGAGCAGCCCCACCTACCGGTATTGTACCAACTGGCAAAAAAATGCACGGAAAACGCACACGATATCGACGTAATTGAGGTTACGTACTGCGCGACGCATTTCATTATTTCGTTATTCCTGAGAAAATTGTAAAAATAGTAGAAAAAAGTGAAAAAGTGCAGGACTCGGGCACACCTACCTATATTTGAAAGACCGCGTATTATTCCCTGCCCCGCGAGTCTTTCGCAGTATAATTATGATAGCCAGCAGTTTAATTGCCAATCGAGAGAGCTTGCAGGCAGACCGCAAGCAATGGAGGACAGTCTCGGGGTACACGGGGTAACGAAAACGGACTTGCTCAGAGACGTCGATTTGCATACAGAGTAGGCAGAATTTCATTCGATACACACATATATGTACGCATCTGTACGTATACTATACCTAGAACATTTGCCGGATCTTGGGTATATATATATATATGAAGTAATGAAACCTCCAGGCGATTCCATATTTCAATATTCACCTAAGAAAAAAGGTACAGGTGAGATCTGTAATATATGTACACGTCTGTAAAGAATGGTACGATTTAATTTCGGCTCCTTATGCACGCCTGTATGTCCACGATTCGGAAAGAGTGATACAAATTTCGCACCTTTCCCTTGGTAGGAAACACGAAGAGAAAAAAAAGGACACACACACAATGATAAGTAGGTCAGAAAAACGAAGGATCATGAAGATTAAAAATCTTTTCATATCTTCGCTGAATTATCGTCTCAAGTTTCGAGTATAAAAAGAGAAGAGAAGAAAACCAGAGGATAAGATAAGAGAACTACGTCCGAACTCCACCTGCCGTAGCAGGCGAGTCCTCAGGAGCACCTGTTCCTCTCCCTAACGTAGCGTCCCCCCGATTCCCCGTCCCGAACGGATCCCATGATCATCGAGTAGAAAAAATCGACTATAGCAAGGACAGCTGGGCCTAGCTATATACCTGAGTAGTAGTAGTAGAACTAACTGACCGAGGTCGTGCAACCGCCGCGCCGCTCCTCCGCCGGTTGAAAACTATTCGGAATTATACGTGTATAGTGGTAGACGACTGCCGTGCCGAGTGCAGCAGAGTGAGAGAGGTTCTGCCCAGAGTTAATCCCCCTTTTCAGTTCCGTGGTCCCCCTTAACCTTGTCTCGTCTCGGGGTCGTCCCGGCATTTAAACTCGGGGTTGATGCCCTCTTCGAGGCACCCAACTTCTTCCGTAGACTTTCTGTTTTGTTTTGTTTTGTTTTGCTTCCCTTCCCTTCTCTTCTCCTTTCATTATGATCCGATCTACCCTGCACGGGTATCGCGTGCATCGTATTAAATTTATCGAACGTGTTACCCCGCGAGATCCGCCAATCCGCGTGTTATTCGACGGGTCAAGTTGCTCCTGTAAGTACCAAAATGAGTACGAGAGTGGGAAGTACGGTGAATCGCAGCTGGAAAACCTTCGACTGTCTTGCGACAGAAGTGGATCCCCAAACGTTATTTTTTCGTTAGTCTGATAAAACCAAGAAGAATACAAATATTCGTGTCAGACACAGGTCCGAACAACATTTTGATGTATTTTATCGTGTTTTCGTGCTTATCTTCTTCTTTGAGAGAGAGAGAGAGAGAGAGAGAGAGAGAGAGAGAGAATCACGTATGCGAATCAAAGTAGGTACCTATGTATGTATGTACCTATATCCCATCTTTTCAAGAATCCTATATATATTTATTTTTTCTCGTTTAAAAAGGAAGCGTTGTTATCGGAGAGCGACAGGTGGTCAGATGAAAAGAAAGAATGCTATGACGAGGGTACGGGGTGCAAAAGGAATGGAAAGGAACCGAAAGAACAGAGAAGAATAGAAAAGAAAAGGAAAGGAAAAAAAAGGAAATAAAGGAAAATGGAATAGAATTCGATCGAATTTCACCCCACAAAGGGATGCCGAGGAGCAAAGCTCCTATGCGCGTTTATGTATGTATGTACGTACGTATGTATGCATGTTTGTATGTATGTATATGTCTATACGTTTATATCCGCAGCGCCCCCAAGCATTTATTATTGTGACGAGGAATAAAGTTATGACGGTATTCAGCGACTTCTTGTAATACTTGCATAGCCTGTCGAACGAGAGAGAGAGAGAGAGAGTGAGAAAGTGAGAGCACAGATGGGAGCCGGTGTGGCCGAAAGGACGCAGCGACGAATGGACGAAATCCGTATGACGTAAGATTTGGTAGAACGGAATCCCAAGAACGCGTTGTTAAACAGCGAGCAAACGGTAGGTAGCAATTGTTAAGATGAAAGCCGGCATAATCGCTGCGGAACGAAATGACGTGGGGAGAGGAGAACGAACGTAGGACTGTCACTTTCAGGTCACATTAGGCTATAATAGCTACGAGCTGGTAGCTGGATAGGTATATAGTCAGGTAAAATAACCTTCGATCGTCCTCTAGAGAGTGAAAAGCCCAGTGTTCTCCCCCCCCCCCCCCCTGCAATTTTCTTATACCTTTGTATTTCAGAGGGCAAGGCTCCATTATTTTTCGTAGTTTTTTTTTTAATTTGCTTTCTTTATTTTATTTGTCTTTTCTCCCGGGCATAGAGAAACCGAGAGAGAAAGAAAGAAAGAGAGAGGGAGAGAGAGAGAGAGAGGGAGAGAGAGAGAGAGAGAGAGAATTGAAATGGCAGTAGTTATAGTAGACAAAAGCCTATCCTAAACTCACCGTCAAGACGACACGTGCCGGATAAACGTGCATTAAAACGGTCAATGCCACGGAGGCTGAGAATGATCCTATATTCTCTGACAATGCTCTGGGCCCCTGAACTTAAGTAGGGAATTCAAGAGTCAAGGTTGAAGTGAGGGGCCAGTGGGAACGGCAGAACGGCAACAGGATCGCGATCGTCTCAGGAATAATAAAATCGCGAGTTTATTATTTAAGCCCGTGAAATTTTCCGCCACTTGCAAAATTATTATGTTTTAAATTTGGTTAGGTACTTCCTTTCCTCTTTCGTGTTCGACGAGATGACAAGGAAGATGGCGGTGACGGCGTCCACGCGGAGTTTCGACCCAGCCGAGATGAGGCTGGGGAATCAGAGCTTCCACGGTCGTCATGACGACGCCCTCTATACTACGGGGATGAAGAGACACGTGCCGGAAAATTCGACCTCGACAACAACACCAACTGGTCTGGCGAAGATTTTCCCTCGCCACCCTGCACTAGGTGAAATACGAGGATACGAATGAACGTTGAACGAGCTGTGAAATCACAAACGATCCAGACGAGGTCTGCCGTTCTCCGATGTATACTAAATGTTTCATTTCGTTTTGTTCGTTTTTACTACAGATTTTTTTCACCGCCGTACACAGAGAGACGGAATTTGGAATTTCAATATCGTCGAGAGGAGGTGATTTAGGCTCGAATCTGTGTATATATATTCAGAGGGCTAAATTGTGCGAGAAAGATAAGGCGAAGAAGAGGGTTAGAAAATTCCGAGGGACTGTTCGCTTTTAATTAAGCGGTTTTATCCAAGCGAGTTGTACGAGTAAAGTTTTTAATTTACCAGAGAAAGAGAGTGAGTCAGAGAGAGAGAGAGAGAGAGAGAGAGAAAGTGGGAAACGATATATATATACCGTGGCGAACAAAAGTTTTAAATGAGGCGCATCGGTGTGGTTACCGATTTCACAAACCACGATAAAGATAGTCAAAGTCTTTTTATAATGGGAATAGCAAAAATAAGAAGAAGAAGAAGAAGAAGAAGAAGAAGAAGAAAAAAGAGCAGCAGGCCAAAACTCAGAAAAAGGCGTCATAACCTTTCTGTTATTTGAATTGGGAACTTTGGAAGAGTTTCCCCCGGGATCTGGGAACTCGTGCATCGTCGCGGGTATCGAGCGTAGCGTGAGCATTTCCATCCCTTGACTTGTACCTATGCGAGGATAAACTTTTGCTCCAACAAATTTGTTGTTTCAACATTTTTCCCCGTCGTGATTGACACGTAGTACGTTCGGATAAAGAATGAGAAGAAAGAAGAGAAAGGGCACACGCTTTCATACCGTGAAACTTTTAGTACTACATATCCACTAGGCTGCATACGGGGCTTTGTGAAAAATAAATAAATATACTGTATGTATACTATAGAAACGAGACACACAAGAAGCACTTTGCGTTTATTGTTCGTTTTTACGAAACGAGGTAATAAATTTCAGTCCGGAAACCAGGTTCAGGTGGCCCGTTGGCTTTGGTCTAGTCGTAGGAAACTTTCCTCCTTATACGACGACGACGACGACGGGGACGACGACAGCAACGAGGAGGAGGATCGCATAAAACAACCGATCGTAAAGTTCCGGATAAGCGCGTGTTGCTCGTTCGAATTGGTCGCTCGTTTGGTCCAGCAACGATACACACCTTAGCTACGTATGTATGCGCATTCGTGTATGTACATACATACCCATGCTTATACCTATCTTTGGAAAACCAGGCGATCCGTTCTTCGATCTCCGCTGGCGCGGTGTTCCAGAGAGCTTAATCGATCGTCTAATCGCGGCGCGGGCCGGCGCAAATTCAGTTTATCCAATTAACGTCAATAATAATTTGCGCAAACAAATAGGTTATAATTGTGCAACCGCAACATTCGTGCTTCGAGCATCAACCTTCAACCCAACTTTGCATAGTATGTACATTGAAATGGGGTATCTGAAACTCTGTGAATCCTATTGCCCTAATGTTACGTCTACTAGTTTCAATTAACGCAACTCCGTCAACAATCCCAAAGCTCAATAACATTTCACATTGTTCCAGAACGCCCGTGGCTTCGTGGTCTGAAGTTAGTTTAATATACCGAATATTCCCCGATATGCTACAGTATGTTCGGTTTGTTCCTGAAGTTAGTTAAAGCTGATAGATACTCATTTTTGCCTCCAAGTATAAAGAAGAAGCGAAAAGAGATTGTGAAACGATAAATTCAAACTTGACGGTTATCAAAGAATCCCCAGCCAGCTCCATATCTCCATCTATCTACCTATTTATCTTCCGAAACAAATGCGGCTGAGCGCAGCTAACTGACATGCCGAGAAAAGTTACGATATCGGAGTTTCCTCTCGATCGCGCTGGGCGCGCAAAAAGCACAGCAGAAACGGTGATTAGCGCTCGACGACGACTTCCGGCTAGCTGATCTCTCTCTCTCTCCCTCTATAATCAAATGATCGCATCCGAACGGGTCTGCTCCTCGGACAAATTATATTCAAACTCAGATACTTAGTTACCTACAATAACATACCGACGTAATTTGCGTGAAGCGTGGAGCCGATTGCCTGATAAGCTCGTACAATTTCTATCAATCGGATATTTTCTGGTCTGAGAATAAGAAATATAAGAAGTATGAAGCTTGAGCCGAAGAGAGCGAGAGAGAGCGAGAGAGCGAGAGAGAGAGAACGATATAGTACCGTGAAGTAAATCTGACCAGTTATATAACGACGTGTTCATATATTAACATAAGGGAGCTTGTAACTTCTGGCGGGATTACTTATCTCCTGAGATGGAGATGGCGTATATATCCGCAAAGTTCAAAGCGGGATCTACTGCAGTCCACAGTCCACGTCCAACGCTCCATGACTCGGGAGTCTCCCAATCTATTCGCTGTTTAAATTTAAATTTCCTCGTTGGTTGTCCCTGGTCTATAAAGCTTTACATTCATAGCTTCATAGCTGCAGTATAGAGTTGGCCAAGTCGGCACAGCGCGGCACTTCCGAGTAAATCTTGAAATCGCGTGCCGTTCCTCCCATTCTACAGGAAGTAGCCGATAAAGCAGCTGAGGAGAGGCAAAGAAGTGAAAGAAGAAGACGAGAATGCGGAAAAAAACAAGTTGGGAGTGAACGGCGTCGATTGAATTACCGATACCTGTTCCATATTTTGAATTGGTATCGACGTCTTCCATTCATCTACATCTCGATAGTTTGTGAGGTAGGTTCTTACGGTGAACGATATCAAGTTTTCAGCTTCCATAAACCAATGGATGGGCTGATGGTGGGGGGTTGTCTGGGTTTTGCCTTGGGCTCATTGTCAACGTTCGTTCGTGCGAGGAAGTGAGAAAGAGAGCAGAGAGTGGGAGAGAGAGAGAGAGAGAGAGAGAGAGAAAGATATTACGTTGGGCACGTTCATTTTACGACGCTACGAGCTCCGCCAAAGGATTGATTAATTCCGTAGCAGGTATTCAGTGTTCTTTTTTGTTTGTTTCATGTTGTTTTTCTTGTTCTTTGATGAGAGTCTTTCGGGTCTCGGGGTGAATAAAATATTCAAATATATACAAGAGACGGAAGGTGTACACAATGAATGTTTGAACTGGGTTTATTTCGAAATTTTCACTCAGTCCTGCAGATGAGGGAGGTCGCATAGGACAAACTGGCAATTTCCAAACGTTTGAAATATTTTCCACATTGAATCCGTCTCGGTTTCCATATCCAGTTGAACAATTATTCTTGCTATTTCAGCACTGCGGGGTGTTTCCTACGGTATTTCAAGTCTTGCAGAATTCCATTCTCTGCATGCCAAAGACGAGAACGAAGGAATTATAGAGAGAGAAGTCGGGGGACGAGGAGTGGAGATTAAGCGACTTCCATGGAGGACAAAGACTCGTTTCCTCTCTTCGCTTTATTTTTCTTTTGTCTCTCTTTCTGTTTCTCTTCTTCTTTCATGTCTTTTCCTTCGTTTCCTTCTTCTTCCCGCGCGCGAGCGTGTGTATATTTTCTTTTTTTTTCCTTTCTTATACACTCCTTTCTATCCTATTTTCTCTCCCTGCGCAGATCTTTCTACTGACTCAGCGTCGACCGCATCTCACGGCTCTATACCTACGTCGCTTAAACCTTTTTCTAATTTTTGTTACTCTTTTCTTTTTTGTTCTTTCGTCTCTTATTTTCTTTTTCCCGCGTTCGTCTCTCTCTCTCTCTCTCTGTCTCTCCACTCTCCACGGTTTGCAGCCACCCCGGCGCGGCGCCCTAAAAGCGCCAGCAATTTAGCTCCGGCGGAGCCGAATCGCCGGCTAATAATTCCGTCCTCTTCGCTCTCGCTCTCGCCCTCGCCCTCGCTCTGACTCTCCACTCGGTTACATCTCGCGAGTCATCGTTCGCCGGAAATTGTATAATTTCCTCGATACATGCTAACCTCATCCTCTCCATTTTAAGAATCAAAGTTTTTCGATCTGGTACCAAAATTAACGTCGGAACGCGCATAGAAAATTCTTCGCCCACGTTTATTAATCAGTTATTACACTCAATGACGATACATGATAGACGAATAAAATTCAATATCAACGCAACGAAATCATGACAAATTTCATCGGATATTAATTTCCGCCATTTTGTTATCACTTCAGCGTTATAAATTTCAGTGTCCCATAAAACGTTGAGGTCAGGGATAAGGAACTATTATACTTTTGTTTCGCGAACCGGTCGGCAGTCCATGTTCCTCAAATCATTTGTACTAACCACGAGCTCACCTGGTACGGTTTTTTTTCGACTTCTTTTGCTTTCTTCGTACTAGTCTCACGGAGATTCTTCCTTACTTTTCTTTTTCTCTGTATCCCCTTTCATCGCTTTTTCACTCAGCTTTTCTGCTGCTTCCCCGCGCTTCTCTCATTCTCGCAAGAGTAACTTTCTTTTTGCCGTTTAATTATAACCTATTGTTCTACAAAACGTGCCCCCCCCCCCCCCCCCCCCCCCCCGGACGACGATTTGCAGACACTAATGGAGCCCAGATTGACACTTGCCGCCACGAAGTCTCACTCTATTGATGAAATAAGGTATCAATCAATCCCTGAATCGTGATTGAACGACCACAACAAGCACGTTCATACTTCATCCCAACAATTTGAAACCGCGTAACGCGCTCTGGCAAAAACTTCAAACTATCGGTAAGAAAATCTCAAAACAATTGTACGAGGGCGCGCATGTATACTGCTCGGTCATGTATGTATGCACATAGATATGCACGGCGCAGGCGTGTCGACGATTCCTAATCTTCAATCTGCAATCGGCAATCGGCGATCGGCAATCCTATACCATAAACCGGGCAGGATAAAATGATGTCATACGATAACGATTAACGGCACCGATAGCAATATCTTTTATTCAGTTTCCAGGCATCATGGCGTATCGAGAATAAGTTGTTAGGTGATAGCATATGCCGGTGGAATGTTCATCGTATAAATTTTTCATTTTCGTTTTCAATGAACAATTATGCACGAGCCATTTTTTAAAACTGTACCTACTCTCAAGCGAACACTAAGATCCGCTGCGGTAGTAGACACATCTGTAATAAAACGAAGGAAGATAATGAAACTTGCCTTTTTCGAGATGTTGAGCAGTCGGAGTCGGACTCTCCAGTCTAGTGGGCGGATGAAGATGAGCTGTGGCACCAGGACGTCCCCGAGGTCTACGTCCAACACGGGGCTGTAAAAAAAAAAGAAACGAAACGAAAAATTGACGATTTGTAATAAACAGAACAGAACTGTGACTCTGTTTCATTCAGGTACAATTTTTTGACACCTATTCACGGTCTCAACTTCGTACTTCAAGTCTCTCTCATTCACCGCGCGTATACCTCTATACCTACGTTGAGGAGATGAGGGATAAAAACCGGGAAGAATGATTATGCGAGGGATAAAGAAAACGCCTCCAGCTGTTACGCGAGGTAGAAATTTCCTCAACGGATCTCTCCTTTCATGAATACAACATTTCAGTATTTCTGGGAATATGGTAAAGTACCAACCCCACTCTATGTAGATGTATAAAATCGCCATGGGAACAGCTCTCGCAGGGCGAAGCTGAGAGGGAGTGGGAGGAAAAGAGAGAGAGAGAGAGAGAGTGAGAGGGAGGAATGAATTTGTGTATCGATTACTTCTATTGTCGGCGCTGTCTCCCGGCTATTTATACATCCGGTTTTCAACTCGCGCTATTCCGCAAGTCGACAATTTCACGATGATCCTATGAACACAGTCGATACGAAAACTGAGTAATTTCTATACTAGTCTTCGACTGATTCGCTTATTTATTCATTTGTTTTATTTCTTTGTTCCCGTCGACGACGTTAAAAAGCTCCAAATTTTTCCCTAACGATCACACAGAGGGGTGAAAAATCTGACGCGAGAGAGCGAAGATAAAAGGAACATTGTGTTTCTGAAGCCCAAGAAGCGAACGAACCTGTACTCTGTCTCTCTTTCTCTCTCTCTCTCTCTCTCTCTCTTTCTCTGTCTCTCTCTCTCTCGAACTTTCGACGGAAATAATAATTTCTTACTGATATTCGCGTAAGCCAGAGCCAGAGCCAGAGCCAGAGCTGCAGCCAGAGCCGGAGCCGGAGCCCGCGACGAGAATCTATCTCTGGTGTCTCTATATACTTTCTGCACGCGTTACAGCGCAAGCTATGCTGCAGCCGTTACTTTCAAAGTGGCCCATATTTCTCTCTTGTCTGCCTTTTTTCCCTCCCCTACGGATAATCGAAGAGAAACGGCTGTACCAACTACCCGCTACCCGCCTCTTGTTCGGTCGGCGCTCGTAAAGCGGACAAATGAAGGAATGGGGGGGAGGGAAAGAGGGAACGGGCAAGAGAGTGGGCCTTTGTTTTTCATTTCGTTTTCTTTTTCTACTGTCTTCTCTCGTTTCGTTTCGTTTCGTTTCCTTTCTTTTTAGCCGGAGCATTTATTACCGTGGGTAATCGTGGCCAGCGGCTACCACAACCCCGTCCGTCGCGTTCGTTCGTTCGTTCGTCCGTTTCATTCCGCCTCAAAGGTCAGATACTGAGAAACGGGATCTCATTCATCGCTTCTGCGCTTCTCTTTTCGCTAGTCTCAAAGACTAAAATCTGAAAGGCTGAACTCAGTTTTTTTTTCATTTTCTTTGAGTGTTTTTCTCATATTTTGTTTCATCGAGTTCCGCACGAAGGTGAAGGCGAATTGGGGAAGAAGAGATCCGATTGCTTCGAAGTTATACTGTACGGTTATATCTAGGTATAATTAACAAAGCTCGTCTATGAATCGGTATGGGAAATTGGAAATTCAATCTGTATCCGCTGTCCCTGGATTCTTTCCTACAGAAATATAGGCAGGAACGAAAAGGTAACAATACTACGAAGATCAACGACACACGAATTCAAAACTACGCCTCGCCCCTTCTCCGGTTCTGCATTCCTATCACAGCATTAAAAACAAAAAAACCGAGGAAAAAGTTTTCCAAAATTTTTTAATTGAGTTAATGAAAAATTGTAATCGCCCCGCCGCCGCGCCGATACGGGTGAAGGATTTTCACCTACTTTTACTCACAGTTGGTTACTCATATACGCATAGATATATACATTATAAATACGTATGTCTATCTATTACGTGAGCAGTACATGAAACGGAAAAAGGGGCGGGAGGGGAGGAGGGAAGAGAACGAAAAAAAAAAAAATACGAAGGCGAAGAAGAAATCAATTCAGTTGAGATCTCATTCCATTATCAAACATGCAATGATGCCGGAGTAGTAGAGGAGCATGGGGCAGGCATGGCACGGAATAGCACATATACAATACCAGCGTACAAAGTAGACGAAGATAGATAAATGCGCGACAGCTGCTGCTGCTGCTGCTGCTGCTGCTGCTGCTAGACTCGTGGAGTTAAAGCTCTCACATAAAACGACATAGAGGAGCCCGGAGGTTACGAGCTCGTTGACATTATGCGGGCTTCGATCCCATTATACAGCGACGAGGATAGTAAGAGACCGATAATACGGTTCAACGACAAAGAACGCGCACCAGTTTCTCGTATAAAACGCGCTGTACGATTAATCTCCATATCTGTCGTCGCATGCGCCGGTATATAGGTATATATATCTCATGTATAATACGACAGTAGGCTGATAGGTACGTAGATTATACCTACACGTCAAAAAACGAGTTCCAATGGGCGCGATTCGGAAGCTTTGGAATGGAGAAAGGTTGAATGAGAAATGAGGCAAAAAAACGGAAAGACAAACAAAAACAAAAAAATACTGTGCAACTTGACAAATTTTCAGTTTTTACTTCCGTCGACTGAATTTTATGAGGCTCGAGATTGTGACGCAGGCGCAACAAAATCACGGAAAACGATATCGGCTGACTGGAGTTTCGACGCCGAAACGTTACAGCGAAGTTGCAAACAGCCGATATTATATTTCGTGATTTGATTGCGTTGATTTTATAAATTTTACCCTCGTTCCACTTTGACCCCAATTTTGTCTCCTTTTTTTCTTTATTTCCGACGCACAAAATTCGTTTTATTATATACAGAAGTCCAAGTCCGGCACAAGGATTGATGTTCCACGCTAAATTTCGTTTCAACAACCAACTTGACAAACAGTGAATTTTGGTGTAACGCGGAGGTGTCCGATTATCGCGCAAATATCGTGATACGAATCGCAGTACATCTACTTGGTTATATAATTGGACAGATTTCCAAGGGGCATTCCTCGGAACGTGTGGAATATATATATACAGAGAGAGTTCTGTGATACCGAAGAGTCCGGGCTAAATGTGCCAACGGAAATGGATCCTGACCGAAACTAGTTATACCGGTACATACCTACCGCCGCGCCGCGCCGCGCGGAGAGATGATAGGCGCAATAATAATACCTCATACGATATACACATGCCATCCAGCAAGAGCAGCTAATGCTCGCTGGACCGCAAATATAACCGCAAAGTAATTGGTCCGCGTGAGTGAGCTAAGCGTAATAACATTCCTCATTCCCCGTTCCCCGTTCCCCGTTCCCCGATTCCTCGATTCCCGAGGCCCAACCCCCTCGAAGACAGGCACCGAATACCTAGTCATAAGTTCGGCGAAATAATGCGTAATCATTTATGGAGGGAAAGAGGGATGAAGGTAGGAACGGAGAAACGGAGGAAGGCCTTCAGCGGGGCGCGTCTTATCGTTAGTGCTTCTGATTTTCCCTATCGTCCGGTACGGAGAGATATAAGGCTCTGAATTTATTTGTAGAAATGAACGGAGATCGTTTACGTTTATTATAAAAATTGACTAGATATGTTACAAATCTGGATCTCGTCTACCTTGACGCTAGTTAGGTACCTAAATGATAAAAATCAAGAAATCATATGTCAATCAGATGAAAATAATAAGAAAAATAGATAATTATTCAAATAAGCAAATGAGTTCCGTTAGTTCGAACGTTCAGAGCTTCAAGCACACAATATCTCATTCATGCAGCTTTGCGCATTTCGAGCAGTGGCGAAAATTAGCCAGGACAGGGTGGTTAATTAATAGTGCACAAGTAAAATTGCATCTCTAATGCGTGTGCCGAGCTGTGATGCTCTTTTTCCCGATTGGTGCAAAAATCCAAGTTTCAATCGTTGATACTATCGAATTTCCAAGTTCTTTGGGTTTTTTTTTTCTTCACTCTGTGTACCTACATGAGATCGAGTGACGAGTTATAGCCAAACCAATAAAAAAAGAAATGTAATTGCCACTGTGAGACTTGAAGTTTGAGCCATTAAATATTTGCAATCACTCACACGGGAACACCGTCGATGATATAACGTCGAGGGACTAGTATGAGCTGTCGATGTCACTCAGAAATCGAGTGATACAAGTGTTTTGTAGAATCGGATCAAGTAGTTGTTATCCATGTCGTTGATCGCGTTATTCCACACTGAACTCAACACTGTTACAATTGCGACACTGAACCATATTGGCATAGATAATTATTTGGGAGGTGTGATCAACAATTAATTGAAATACAATACAATGAAATTTGTCGCAAATTTCGTTACACCGAATCCGACCGGAAGAAAACCAAGAACAAGAAGTAATAGTTTCGTAGTTGCTTCACTGTTTCTAAAATCTGAAAGAAAAATCCCCGCGTGATTTTTCACTCAAAAAGTACAGAGATTTTGAAAATCCTGTACCGAGACCGGTGAACTATTCGCTTGCTTAGAATTAGAAAATTATCTGATACAACGCAATGTACGAGAGTGGAACGAGAAATTGAAATTAGTTTAATTACATCGCGCGTTAATTGCAGAGCTGTGCGAAATTTCGCGAAACCCTTTCCGTTCCCGCCCCGCGCCGCACCGCGCCATTGTCATTTCATCGAGCAGTTGTAATAACTGAAATTAAAGAAAAACAATCCCGGATTGTTAATTAATTGCCTCCTGCTCCTGTATGCAGGTATGCCTATAGAACTGCACTTGCGCAACACCAGCATCCGCGACACTTTACTCAAACTCCATACCTAACCATAACTGTACGAGCTAACTGCACAAACCTCGGATACACGAGTAAATTAGACTGAATTTTTAAATATTTGGATATTTGAAACTGGTCATTGAGTTAATTAGAGCACAGAATATATCTCTCTCTTTCTCTTCCTCTTGACGATGTGTGTGTACGTATGGCATCACAGTATTCACGTAAGAAATAAGCGATAAAATTACATCTGTATGAGAAAGTACTGCACGGAATTCGGAGTTTCTTTTTACATTTTTTTCCCCCTCTTGTTTCTTTTTTTTTTTTTTGCTTATAAGTGGACAATTTATAATAACCGATCAATCGTCACCCTCGGTGTCATGAATAAACTCCGGTTTAACATCTGCACGGGCGGCAGACTACAGTCGGTGGCAAACTGTGACGCGAGGACCGCGATATGCTCCGGACGCAGTGCTGCCCCCTACTGGAGCCTCGCCGAGATCCAGACCCCCTGCACCCCCGGTGGAACTCGATAATCCGCCCCCGCGTTCCACGGCACCCGGAAGTTGGTGAGAAAAGAAAGAGGAAAGGTGAGATGAACGCGAAGAAAAACAACAATACCGTAAGAATCGCGTATTGTTTATGGAGTTGTAGCATATACTCGCAATCGTAGAGAGAATCGTTCGATGATTCTTGAAGATTGAATCAAACGATGTCGAATTTTCGTATCAACGCTTCGCATTGTGCGAGACAAAACTATGTAAGAAATTGATGGAAAGAATTAGGTACGTATGCACAGCGAAAAGTATGAAAGAGAGACTACACAAAGAATCACGCACCGGGGCTGTGGGAACTAATATAATCGTAATCCGAGTAGTTTTGCATTATTTATTTGACCGAAGCATATAGTTTAATATCGGCGTTACATCATCATTTACTAAAAGTTTCAGCCGGCCGCGCCGCGCCGCGCCGCGCCGCACCAACTGGAGCTAACTTTGTTTCGGAACTAAAACTTTCTGGAGAACTTTCGCTAGGCAAACAGGTGGAAGGAGAAAGAGAAAGAGAAAGAGAAAGAGAAAGAGAAGAGGAACGAGGCGGGGCCCCCCTACCGGTTTCATTTCATTCCATCAGAATACGTGTAAGGGATGGAGGAGTAACGAGCGACTACTGTGTTGGTATATGTACAGTCAACCCCTCAACTTGGGGAGAAGTAGCTATTATAGGCACAAGTGAGTGAGTGAGAGTACGTGGAAACAACGCAACGCGCCGCGTCGCGTCGGCGCCAACCTGCAACCACCGAGCGACGATGTGACAGGGTCGCGACCCTCGTCCCAACACTTGGACAACCTCGGCCTTCGACGCGATTACGTCTATCTGACGATTGATTGCCCCGAACAATGGGCAGTTGAGAAGAACAACGGCGAGTAGGTATAGACATATTAAAAAAAGGATACGAAGCTCTCCAGCTCCGGTGTGAGTGGATTGTTGCTTCTTCACATTTCGTATGATTTTCGTAAGAGAATCCAATCTGTTAGAATGCTGAAGAAAAAGAAGAGACTGATTCGGAATTCAGGAATGCCGCCTCAATGCGCGTGTATACCTAATTGGATTCGATACAAAAATCAGCAGATTCAGGACATCCATTGCGAAACAAGAGCTTCGGCTTTAACAGACGCGAACAGAGGAAGTGATAAAAGAGAGAATGGGACATGAAATCCCGTCGTCTAGAGAAGAGTTACCGTGGCGGGTAGGTAATCGGGGGTGTGTCCCGAGTCTCGATGCTACCGACGCCACGGACGCCACCGACCTAACCGACGCCCTCGACTCCCTCGACGCCGACGTTCGCCGTTCCGGCCGCGAATCAATACAGCAGATTCCCGCGTCCACGTCCGCGTCCGCGTCCGCGTCCACGTCCACGTCCTGCACTAGCACAGAGGAAGCTAAAGCTTCGCGCCGATTGGACGACGACCGACTGTTTTATCACGTATTTCGGTGAGCGCGGGAGCACCAGCGTTATTCTACCTTATACCTACCTACCCTACGTAATCCCGGGCGAATTTTATACCTTCTCTCAACGCCCAAAGCTCTGGGGCCTTTGAACTTGGGACGACCTGCCCATCACCCATGCTCACCCGAGGCTCACGTTTGGTATATCAACAAGAATTATTAAACCCCAATCTTCTCGTACGCTGGTACAAATATAGGTATCTACGTACGTACGTATGTAACATACGTGCGTCTACTTATATAGGTACGATCCGTGAAATTTTTCATGATAGGTACTTTCGCCTCCCATATACAGATGGAACAAAGAAAGGAAACCTCGCCAGAGATAATTCACTATTATCATACGTCAAATTTTGTATCAGAAATTTCAGAAATGTCCACCGGATTTTGGTATCGCGTTTTTATTTTATTTTATTTTTTTTTCAGTTTGAACATCAGTTCCAGCTTCATATTTCACGAGTCGTACTGCAGCGTGTAAATAACTTTCAATTTTAACAGTGCACGTATGCACGCGGGTTTCACATCTCTTATATACCTACTTGTACGCGTGTATATATTTAGATCTAGTCGAAAATTCCTCCGTCTCTAAATTATTCTCTATAACCTTTCCTTTCTTTTTCTTTCTCTTCTCTTTCGCACTAGGTATACTATATTCGAGTGGCCAAAGTGTGAAAACTGAATAATGCATTTGTGCGCGGGTATGCCCACACGGTCCATGCATTATATATACGCGGATGCATGCATAGTGTACGCGGACATGTATGCATGTACATACATTATATGTGTATGTATGTACTATGTAGTACGTACGTATATATTTAGCGAGTCGTGTGTTTATTCGAGTATAATTCAGGGCCAGAGGAGACAAGACACGACTTTGATATTTACGGTGTGTTCCTGCAGCTCGAGAAGACGAAGAGCGACAAAAACGAAAAAACACAAAACAGAAATCAAATAAAAATGTAGGAAGAGGTAGGATAACACTTTGATCTGCCCTTTTCCCGCAACGAGAAAATAGCTCGTTAGGGTAAAACGAAACGAAATAAGTATTCCGATGGAATGGAGGAAGCAGAGTTACCTCTGCGCGGACGATGAGTATATAACGATGCTGTAAATTTTGCCGGTAAAATAAAAGTGAGAAAAAAGAATACCTAGTAGCTAACCGATGAACTGTGAAGAAATGAGGCGACCCAGAAGGACGTTGAGGACAAATAAATTCAAATACGCCACGAGGATGATCCTGCATTCCATGCTCAATAGGTATACCTACAAACGTTTCCAAATTGGATGCGCGAAACGAAACTTGAGAAAATGCCCAAAGTACACCTGTGTGTAGATCTAATTTTTTAATCTGTTGTTATATAACATACTCCAAGAGTATTCATGTCACAGATGGAAGAAAAAAAACTTCTTTCCTCTTCTTTCTAACAAATAAAAATCATCCCCAATGTATAGTATATATACCTATACACAGTGTAACAACTTCCGGGATATAATTAATTCCCGCAGTTAAATTCTGTATCTTGTTTCTTTATTTTTTTTGTGCTTTTTTTTTGTACTGTCTTTGTGTGTCCGCGCGCACAGTTCTTCCATACCGAAAGTAGTTTGAAACTTCTTTCTTATGTTCGTTCTTTTTCTTTCATTGTTCCAGACGTCCACGGCCAAACTCGTCCTACAACAAGCTGACTCGGCTGACTCATTCTAAAACGGTACGTCGCGTCGTCGGAGGCGCGGTGTGGATCGGCCCCGCTTTATTCTGCACGCGATTATTTTATTCATTTCAATTTCAATATCACGGCAATATCGGAAATAAAAAATACGATACGCAGTAACCCTGTCTAACTATAGGTACATACACCTATATACCTACATACGTATGCATAGATACGTGTGTATATATATATATGATAAACGAAAATGAAAGAATGCGTTAACAAACTTTTTTCCAAACTTCACAGGGACGATGAGGAAATTTTCGTCAATTTTCGTCAATCCTACATATATATGTATGTACCTATATAGGGACCCGATTTATGCAAAACAAGACTCAATTTGAGATGTATGAAGGGTGTCGTGTAGCGATAGGTATAAAATAGATTATATATAGATTACGCAAACACTCCGCGTAATGATATACCTATCGGGCCGAGACCGAGTTCAGGTATATATAGGAATATCATAGATACCGAGGTAGGTAGGTAGGTAGGTAGGTGTACCTCGTACTCGGCATGGTATCGTGACTTTCGCAAATAAAGGTACGCGGTTGAGTTGCAGGTTCGCGGAACTCACCTACATCTTTCTTGGCGATCTTGAGTTAACTTGGCGGTTCCGACATTCGGCACGCGATGCGTGGAGGCCAGAGATTGCGGCTATAAGTGGGGGGAGAAGAAACAGTGGCACAGGGGAATCAAGGGGATGGCTCAACGGGTCGAAAGTTTCAGAGAGACGAGTTTCAACATAATGAGAGAATTCGTCGGTCCTTTGTTTTTCAATCAAATTCAAAATCTTACGGAATCTCTCTCTGCTGCCCGTTCTCGTAAAACTGTGCGCTCACTATAAACTCGTGCATCGTGATCTCCGGTGGTTTGTAAAAATATCACATTTTCACGAGATCGCGAGATATTGCAATATTTCGGAAATCCATGGATCATCGTTAGAGCAGAGAACATGTTTTTCATTCACGAAATAAATTCGTGGTAGAAAAACTTCCTCTTCGCCATCCGATCCATTCTTATTTTATTTTCCTTCGTTTTTATTTGTTTGTATCGTCCCTGCGCCCCCCCCCCCCCCCCCCCGCCCTTCGTTTTCATGGTCTTCTTTTTTGTTCGTTCATTCTGAACAAAAAAATTCATCCCCTATTCTTGCTACCATACCGATACTACATACTTTCGGTAGACTAGAAAGTCCAGGTCCAAGCTGCACCCCCCCCCCCCCCCCCCCTTCGCGGCTCCCACTCCGTTTACTCGTACGTACACCTACCCGTGGCTGTATAATATCTGTATACGACGTACTTTCATTCAACCGTGTGATAAAAGCTCAAAGACGCGCGCGCTTAAGCTATAAAAAAAGATCGGTATCCCGTGAATCGGAAAAGCAATCTTTGTCCAAACAGTATACCTACCTTTATAGCTATATACGCCACGCTACGTTATATAGTGTATATATTATACCTGGGTACAGTCGTGCGCCAATACCGTATATAGTACCTCCACACACAGATTTAACGAGCGTATAACAGATGTTTGAAATTTCATAATCACGTAAATAATTGAAAACAATATACTCTCGAATGAACCTACTATACCTATGTAATGTATCCTCCGAAATCGTAAATACGATAAACCAAAATAGAAAAGAGTGAGTGAGAGAAATCGCAAGTGATAATTAAAGATCGTGGTTAAGAGTTCATTTTTTATACCTATATGTATAATATAACGTAAAAATGGGGCTAAGAAACAACAAATTGCAGTTGTGGCGTTGTCGAACGAGTGAACGGGTGTAACAGAGAAAACAAAACAACCAAAAAAGAAAAAAGAAAAAAAAAAAGAAAAAATGAATAAAAGTAAAAAATGTTCTCGAGTTTTAAATACCTGCCAACTTAGGTGAGTATACGTCTATATATACCTGCTGGTGATCATCACACGGAAAATCTGTGACACGATATATAGTATATATAGGTATATAGGTATATAGGTAGGTATATATATATATATTAGTGAAAGAACAAAAAATTCTTCTGCAATCATGCGAATTTGATTTTTTACGTATTTCTTTCATTCGTCGCGACAAAGAACGAAAGAAGTAAAGAGAGAATTAGGATAGAGGAAAGAAGAAACTGTGATACCTGCAAGCGAAAGTATGAGGTGGGTACGGCGCGCGAGAGGAAATGCCTACGAGGATTGGAGGATGAGAACGGAAGTCGAAGTCACACCGTTGTATACCTCTATACACACACACACACACACACACACAGGTATACGGGTGTTACGTGAATCCTCTACATAGCAACAGACGCTCTATTCGTGGCCTTTGCCTCATCCCTGCCCCATAATCGAGGAAAAGTTGAACCTGTACCCCGCAAACACCGCGCGACCCCCTTTCGCCGCCATCCTATACGTCGAAGCGAAACCCTCTCGAGTTTCTCTGGGAACTTCGTCAACGCTCCCCTCGTAACGCCCCTCGTAAGCTCGTGCTTTTCTCCTTCTCCACCTCCTCGGACTACCGACTCTATTGATTTCCACGGTTAAAGGGAAACACTCGACGCCCCGCGGAATAAGCGGCAAGAATATAATATGCCATTCGCCAAATAAATGTGTCATAATAATCACTTGAATATTCGCACAATTTCACAGACCCGCGCGGCTATAATTATTATTAGTTTTTCTGTTTCTTGTTGTTCTTTTTTGATTCAAGTTTTTTTTTAAATTTATTAATTTATTTTTTTTGTGGGGGGGGGGGGGGGGGGGGCAAATTCATTTCCTCGTTTTATTCAATGATGGACCGAGGTCAATTGACTCACCGTGACGAGAGCGTGCGTTAATCCAGTCGAAGATCTCGATCTCCTTGGCGTCATCCCAACGACGTCTCCTCTCATTATACTTTCGACGACTGCAGGAGGAGTGATGAAAGAAAAGAAGAAAGAACGGTATAAATGTGCGAGTTTGATTGATTGATCGAATACATATTAAATTTATAGTTTCAAAACAACAAATTCAGTTGAGTACAAATTTTTCCTTATTTTCTTCTTTCGTTAGCAATATTTTGTCGATTACATGCAGAAGGAAAAATACTATCCCGACATATCGCATGTGGAACGCGGAGGTGAAATATATTTTCGTATTTTCGCAGGTATACAGTCCGTATTAGGTGGGACAACCTGTTTCACAACAGATCCGGAATTATGTCTATCATCCCGTGAAGTGACGTGAATTCACAGATGTTCACAAATTCATGTCACGCCAGGTGAGCTAATTTATTCTGGGTTTCCGCATGATATTTATTACGTATTGAAAAGTCCAGGAATCTTACCTCCCGCTCCTATTAGCCGCATCTGTACGAGGCTTGGATCCTCGTTGTGATCTTCGAGAACGGTGTCGTCCGTTACTGTGAGATCCTGAAACGAGGTGAGATTTCAAAGTAAACGCGTATAAACAGACAAAATATTCGTGTTAATTGTCGATAGGAATGATTGAACAATAAAAGCGAATTGTAGTATGCCTACTCGCTGATCGATCATTCAATACCTCAACAATTAGTTCTCCGTATCTCTATGTGTTCTATGACTTTGCAAAACAGTACCTAAATTATCAACATTTCGAGAACGGATTCTCTTCTCTTTCTCATCGATGCCACCGTCGAAAATGAGAAAATCGAATATAGAACAAGGTTTGAAATTATATCTGGGAAAAATCTAATCAAAATCAAATAAAATAAAAAGAGAAGATTCTGCGATGGATGAAAAGAAGAGAAGAGATAAGAAGAAAAAAGAAGAAGTGGGAGGGGGAGGGGGAAGCTGTACGAAGAAAGTTTGACGGTGCGATCGAACGGGAGAAGCAAGAAAAAGAAAAGAAAAGATCACAGACGTATAAACGGTAGATAGATACGCCGTTCGGCGAGAGTCAGGATCTCGGACGATCAAGATGAACGGGATGAATCACCGATCACGCGAAAAAGGAATAAGAAGAAAAAAAAAACAACAAAACGAACAAAGAAATACCGAAGGAAAGAAGAAGAAGAAAAAAAATGAGAAAAAAGTTTGGCAACCGTACGAAAAACCGACCAATCGTCGAGATCAAGAAAAGAGAAGATCCTGCAGCCCCGCTATATACAGGAATATACTTGTACATAGGTGTGTGTGTATATATATATATATATAATATACGAGTAGAAATACAGAAACGAAGGGGAAATCGTGCGGCGCGAGTTTCACGGAACTCAGCTGTAACGAGAGAAGAAGTGGGTTAAAAAAGGGAGAAAAAGAAGGCGAGGAGAAGGAGAAGAGGAAGAAGAAGAAGACGAAAGGTGAAAAAGAGTTCGAGATCCAACCCGAATAAATCTCAAGTTTAAAATAACCGAGTTCTCGTTGGCAAGCCCACCGCCACCGCGGCACCGCGAGAAATCTACAAAGTTGTTGCGCGATATCTAGGTATATACCTAACCACCTGCGCAGGCAGGCTAGATGGTTCATCTCTCGAGACTTTTTATTTTCACTTGTGCGGAACAAACGCGGAGAGGATAAAAATTTTCAGGTTATAATACATGTATATATATCCATACTACGAGCCCCGGCGCAGGTTCCTGCGTGAACTTGCCACGGGTTGAAGCGTTAACTTATCGTCAAACTTTCGCCCCGTCGCGACGCGTCGTATTTTCCTGTTTCCCTTCCTTTTCCTCCTCCTCCTCCTCCTCCTCGCCTTCTTCCGCTTTGTCTTTTCCATTTTAGAGTTCGCGTAAAGAATTGACCTACCTTGGTCGCCTCGTTGTATCCGACGATGACAGCGGTGTACCACTGCGTGGTTCCCTCCGCCCGATAAACTTCAACGCGGAAGCCAACCAGAACGCTTGGCGTCGTCAGAAGGATCCTCTGTCCATCCTGCATCTCGGCCCATCTCCTCACCGCGTTGCCCCATGCCGGTGAATTTTTCGTAAGCTCCCAATCCTGCTGCAAATTCATAATTCGAACGATAATAATCGGAGGAGAAAAGTGTTTCGACGAATTGATTCTATAAACGGTGACAATGATGCTAACGAATTTCTTCAAAAAGCACCTGATCTAGAAAAAAGTATGTATGTACCTACGTTCGGTAGAGAAACAAGAGAAACAAAAATAAGAAGAGGAAACACCTGATCGATGAATAATTTGCGAATCTGAAACCAGATTTTTTTTCTGTTCTGTAAAGTATAAGACAAGATGCCCGTATTTTGAATTCTCGAGGATTGCTTTGATTTATTCATTATTATTAACAGCGAGGGACGTCTTATGCCGAAATTTCAAACTCAAATTACAGAAGAGCAACTTGGAACTTTGGCACATTTTCACGATTTCAGGAGACAAGTGTGAGGGGAACGCTGATGCTAACGAACGTACTCAAAGTGGGAATTCAATCGATTTCATTTTCACGCGCGCAAACTATTCCTAGTCTTCACCATTCTTTTGCCAAATTCGCGTTCCCACCGATGTTTCATTTTTCTTTATTCACTTCGCTGCTATATCTGTCGACGACCTTCAATGCAATTGCAGACTTCCACAAGCGTTCGTTTTCGAAACAACAATATATGAGTATATAAGCTATGACATTGTAGCGATGACAGGTAGAGAGAGAGAGAGAGAGAGAAAAAGAGAGAACAATTAAACAACAAGTCATCAGATCCGCAGCAATCTTCCTATTTCAATCCCAAGTTTCACCAGTGAAACCATTAGAATTGATTATAAGACGCGATAACTGGGTCAGGATTAGCATTCGCCTCTCTTTTTCAGCCCCCCGCCCTCCCTACCCCCCTGACGCAATCCGGTTTGTTCCTGCGATCTTGTTAGATCCTCGTATAAAAGTCAAATTATTATGGTTACGTATATATATATATATTATCAATTATCTACCACGTCTATTTCTAGAAGATTGAGGCATTTACATACATGCAAGCGCGGTTATAGCAGATAATGTACGTACGTACACACGTACGTATGTGAAACGTAAGTATGATAATGTATATGATATCGTATATCTCGTAGTGCAGTGCAGATGTATAGATAGATCTATGAAGTTTCGTAGCGTCGTCTCGTCGCACAAAGATCCCTGATTCCCCTCGAGCGAATTATCGTAACGTGCTGTGACTATGTATACACCTACAACAATGATAATCGTCGTTCCCTACCTTGGCCCACTGAATAAAATCATTATTATCACATATTGTACCACATTACGGCACAAGATGCCGCGCTCGTATCAATAGTGTCTAATTAAAATAACCCATATATTCGAAGATCGTGAGGTATCTCGGTATACTGCAGTGTCTACACACGTTGGCGCGAGAAAATGAGAGTAACAATATATCAGCCAGGAGGTTACGACACCGGAACCGTTTTCACGGAAAACACATTTACGGTTGATATTTTGAAAAAAGGTGACAACGTTTCGTCGTCGTCGTCCTTATCGTCGTCGTCGTCGTCGTCGTCGAAACCTCATAGCAGTTATTATTTTCCGTAAATTTCTATTGTTTGCATTCCTGCGTTACGAACCTCGGCTTTATATATTTTTACGAGTACCCGGGGGCTCTCCGTCGAAGCAATTTGTTCCAATCAGCGGTGGTTACGTGGCGTAGGCGGTTTTTTTTTTTCCTCTTTCAAACGTCGAACTGTATGTAATATATTACGTGGAATTAGAGTTCGAGAGGTTAATCGATGCATTGCTCGCGGGCCACGGCCACGTGTGTCACGTACAGTTTGCAACAGATTGACGAGAAATGAAAGTTAAAAGTAAAAGTAAAAAAATAAGAGTAATAATACAACGGGAATCAAGTTATATTATGAGACACGAAAATAGACTGACCGAGAGTTATAGGTGTAGCTATGAATCGTACCTAATCCGAGCATTATATTATACCGCGCTGCGCGTGGTGATTCGTCGCCACTGACGTGGGAGTCAGAATTCCAAACTGATACTATCTTCATGTATCTTTTATTGCAAATGGTGTCGGAAACAGAAACAATCACAAAAACAGAAAGAAAAAGAAAAACAAAAACAAAACAAATTGAAAGCAGGATAGACCGAGAAGATTGATTTTTTTGTATACACGTGGCACCTTGGCAAGTAGAAAGTACGCGTTAAGAGCCAATTGAGGATACGAACTGCCACGTCATTTCCGCAATTAAATTCAATCAAATTATTCCGCTCACTCCCGTGTTCTATACCTATAAACTATGCAGTAAATAAACTTGACACTAGGCGCTGTTTTTACTATACATATAGTACGCTCGAAGCTTATTGACACCGATGACTAGCCTACATAATTAGTCATCTATTTATATCCGTATAATTATTGCACGTTGATATATCTTTGACAAACTCGTTTACTTTATATGATTCATAGTAGTGTTTTTTCACTCGCACACTCATTGATCGAGTGTTGCTGCTTGTAGCAAGGATTTACAAATAAATAAATTCAAGCGTAGCGTATCAGAGATCGAGTGAAATAACTTCGGGGTAGGGGAGTGGTGGAAGGGGGGAAACTTTCAACGGTAAAAGTTGGTCCAGTTTAATTACTTGGAAACAATTTTACCCAAGTTTACCACACACACCACCTCCCGGCGTTTATCGCCGTTTTCATATTATCTTTCTCCCTCTCCCATTTTCCCATTTTCCCATTCCCCCTGCAAGAGCTGTTTCGCTCTTCTTCTACCACTATATATACTTCATCGCAAATTCACGGCCGTTGTTTCACACTGACTTACGCTTCGCTAACCGCCTCCGTGCTTTTATTTCCCCCGATTTCCTTTCATATAATATGTATACTGTACACTACATTGCTTGAACCGATATGACAGCGAAAAATCAATCCCTTTGAAGACTTTGCGGTTTATTTTTCTGTACCAGAGAATTCCTCTTTCCTCTTTGGCTTGCCACCGAGTCCCCACCACACTTCAATAGCCATTCGAGCGGCGATCAATTTTTCCTTCGTTCCGCTCTTTTCACTTCGAGAACGAGTTATTTCATTGTCGTTTAGAAATTGAACCCGTAATACGCCGCACCGGCGCGGCGCGGCGAACCGGCGGTGGACCAGTAGACCGGTTTTATCCATATTACCGCAAGCAATCAGCAATCTACTATGTAGTTCCGTTTATATACAGCGCCATTCCCGCGATTGCCTACAGTTTACAGCTGCTGCTCCCTGCTACACCTCGCCATACCTTTTACTCATTACTCTCGCAGCCATCGCATCGCGTCTATAATATAAATTCAACCGTATCATAAGATCGACAAGTCTACGAGACAAAAAAAATCATTTAAAACATGGATGAATTATATAATATATACATTTCATTTCCCCTGCGTTTCCAATTTCGCCTGTATTTGCTGTTCCACTTATCCACCTTCGCGGAGTGCAGAATACTGGCTACTAGAGCAATGGATATTGGCAGCATTGAACTCAGGTACAACCGGTACAACCCACAGTTCATAAAACCGAAGTTTTATTCGCTTTCAAGCAAACACGAGCCCACGTCTTTCGCCGCCTATATACTACTATACAGTATTGCGTGGGCGTAACACACACTTCGCATGCACATACATAGGTATAGTTGTGTCGTACGTAGGGTACATCGATAACGAAGAAAGGTGCCTTCGTTCGCGCGCTAGACGACTGAACAATAAGCTCGGCGCACGCATAACCATAAAACTCGCGTTAAAACATTATCATATAGAGTTAGTTGTAGGTCGTATAACAAAAGTGGCACTACAAGCGTATATATGTACCTACGTAGGTATATATGTAATAAATTGACGAATCAATGTATAACAAGTTCCGTTGTATCCCGCATATGATTATATAGATCACTGCCATTATAGTTATGTGCATATATTGCTATTATTTCTATACATATTTGAATGAGGAAGGAATAATGTGGAAAGAAAAAATGAATAGCATATCCATGAGCCGCGTAAACTTACCGTGAACGGTTTGAGCTTCGAATAATCGAGAAAATCCAGTCGTCGATCGTGCATAAATTCAACGGGCATCGTGTCCTCGGGTAAATCGGCGCGTGCCACCAACGGATAAAACGTCTGTAAAAGTAGAAAGACAAGAATAAGAAACGAACAAAAGAACGATATCATAAAATTTGCCAAATATACCCAAAATCAATCGGATCATCATCGATTTGGGGGACGTTCCGTTTCATTCGATACCGGCGCAATTTATCGCAGCGTGTACCTATAGATGTAACCTACACCGTATAACTTAACGATACAACAAATAAATAAAATATGTATTGAAGATGATTATTATCATTATTATTGTTATTATAATTGTGCGGTCGCTATACCCCCTTCCAACTACAGTGAAGCTGGTCGGGAACGCCAAGCAACCGGATTTATCTTGCACCTGTTAGGAACACCCGAGCAAATTTGATCGCAAGGTTGTGGACATTTCGCCGGTGCTTTATTACTATTACTTTATTTCCACGGCTTTTTTGCTTTCCTTTCTTCTCCACTCAAGGATTTTCGAGAGAATCCACGGTATATATCTCTTCTGTCCACCCTACCCTATTCAAGAGGATAGATGGACTGTTTTTTATCTCCTTCCATGAAACTTTGATTTCACGTTAGTGAAAAATCCTGCCCAACGGCAAAGTGGTTTGAACACACGAACGCGTGGATATCAGTCGGTCGTTCTACCGCCCGAGCCAGAACCCACCGACAATTTTTTACTCCGCCTTTTGCTACTCAAACAATTTGTACCGATAAAGAAGATTTTTCTTTATTTTCATCTACCTTATCGACTGTGCATACCATATACTACATACTGCTATTTACATTTCTCGATATTCCTAGCGAATTCGATATGAATTTGCGAAAGAAAGTTTGATGTTTTTCTTCGCTCATTTTCCTTATTTCCCTCTCTTCATTTTCGTATCTTATTCACGTTACGGACAGAAACAGCGATGATAGGACGTGTGGAACAAGTAACAAATTACAGTCCACGTATTACAGGCCTGCACAGGTATGTATGATTTATACAGGTGCAGAGTTGTATCAACATATCTAAAAGTGGGTCAAAATTTGGTTACTAAATAATACCACTACTATATGCGTTCATCTGTATGAACAGTTGCAACAACTATGAGATACATATTTTGGGGATGCTTGTTTAAACGGTATATGAAAAGTAAATTGAACGTAGTATATGTAGATTGAATATAGTATAATAGCTACATGAGGCATGTAAAAGAGCAAACAACTGACAATGAATATATATTGTATGGTGGGGTGAAAATTGAATCGAGTTTGAGAGAAAAATACAGAGTGATCCAGGAATCAGGAAGAAAGGACACACATTTTGTGAATAGAATGTTCGAGAAATTTGGAAACGAAAAGTCCTTTGGCAAAAATTCCAGTGACCGATAGAACACGAATTAGCCAGAATATTCTAGTCAACCAATCGCAACGCTGAAACACGTCAGAGTGCGAAGACTGTGTTCACTCGCGCATCCAAGCTTGCCGTGTCTCGATCGCGTTCAAGCTCTGCGAAAGGTGAACCTGGATCCCTCTGTAGCTTGAAAACCGTCGTTCGGAGGAATTTTTCACAAAGAACTTTACGTTTTCAAATTTCTCCGAGATCCTATCGGCAAGCTGCGTTCCGCTCAACCTGAATCGGCCTGTATAATGTATACATACGTTCGTTCGTATCTCTCGCCATAAGTATATTCTATAATGTCGTTGAACTTTTTATACACGCATACTGTATAAATAATTCATTACAATGAATAACAGGTCTGCATATACTAGCTGTTGTGAGGATGTGGAAATACGGACGTCGAGTATTCCTCCCAGAGGCGGGGTATCGAACTATCACTTGGAGTTGCGGGCGACGAGGGCATCTCGGGATAACTCCGATCTAGTTACAAAACTGCTCAACACTGACATTTGATCGATGGCATCGTTTCACTGGATGCCTCGGGGATGCCCGCTCAGATTTTACAAAATCCATGTGCCACTGGCGGAATCGAGCGGCGCATTCCGATCCATAGATCGCAACTCGAATGTTTCGACATTCGTCTCCTGATATAACAACAATACGTTGTGCGATAGAATGTTGTAGTAATTCAGGCTGCAGATCTTAAAACGATACAGAAACGAGCGTTGACATCTCTGCTTTGCCCCCTCCGTCCCTGACATTCTTCAGGTTGAAGACTATATGTAGAGCATTCGTCTACTACTATTACCTCTTCGTCGCGACAGACCACCAGGCAATTAGAAGCCCCGACTAATGACTTTAATGGCAATTAGAACTTGAATCTCAAAGCGACAAGCCAACGTTGCGTGTATGTTGGCCTGTCTCATGTATGTACCTACGCTGTACAGATACACACCCGGTAACTCGATGTTCACTCTGTGAATTTCTCGTTCTATCAATGGCGAGAAATTTAAGCAATTCTAAACGAAACAAAGCCGAGCAAACAATTGAGAACGGGACCAAAAAATGTCAAACCACAACATGAATTCTTCCCGCTCTCGGCAATGAAACTCCTAATTCCTATTCCTAATTTGAAGCGATCTGAAAATTTCGCCTCGGCATTCCGAAATAATGCCGTAGAAAATTTGTCCAGTTATTTTATTATATTAAACCTGTATAAGTATAATAACAGATGTATACTCACGAGCGCAGGCCAAGATACGCTGCATGCGGCAACCGGTGCGGTTGTGCTTCTTAATGGTTTTCCATTTACCCGATGAGGATGCTGATGGTTATTGTTAGCCACGAGTTTTTGATGGTTAATATTAACGAGGCTGGTTTGGCGAGGGTCAGGTCTGTCTGCCCAGCAGAGGGCTTGCTCGACGAGAAAAAATGAGAAGACAGCATCGCGGTACGGGGAAAGCCACTCTCTTCGTTGCCACTCGACGTCGTCGTACTCTACAAGAACCTGGAAGCAAAAAAAACCATTTATTTCCTTTAGCTATAGATATACGAGACTGGACGAGCCTGCGATTACCTACAATGAATTTTCCATTTCTCCTTCAATTAAATGAGGACAAACTAATCCTCGAATAAATTATGACTGCGAATTCCTTGTCATTTCGAACTGGGCCCTGAGCAACTATACGTGCGTTACGGATAAACAGAGGTAAAGATGGATAGGAAGAGAGGAGAGAGCAAGAGGGGAGGGAAAATTACTACAAAGTTTTGTGTATGGGCTTTGTGCAGAAACAAGAGAACCACCGCCAGCAGCAGGAGCAATATGAGCATGGATCTATACATAAATCAGTCTTTACTCTATAGACTTTACTATACGTGTACACTCTATAGTTCTATAGGTACTCTATAATCTCCCTTCGAGGGGCGCGTGTGGTCGGGACATTAGCCAAGAATGTAATCAGCGAAGAGATCGCTCAGCTGGTTTCGACCCGGCTAATACTAATCTCCTACTCCTGAACCTCTACTTCTGCCTCTACCTCTGCCTCTACCTCTACTTCTACCTCCGCCTCCGCCTCCTTCTTCTCTCCGGCATGTCTACGAGAGCCAATAATTACACGGTTACACGAACCGCACGTGTGTATTCGACCATGTATCTAATTAAAGTTATAGTTGTGGTTTCTAAGTTGTAGTTATGGTTCACTCGCCGCGTTCGATCGTGACCGCTTGAAGTTGCACAAAATTTTAAACGAACAAAACAAAAAAAAACCAACACGGTGGGCAAATATGCAAATTTTCAACGAGGTAGCTGCAATTACGAGACGCCACTTCAGGCACTTTACGCTCGCTGAAAATTTTCCTCCAGTTTGCCAGTCGTATTCGTCTTTTATTGAAAATTCGGTGCAACCTCAATTGGTGAGAATCCGGCGGGCGCATCATGCGCCTCGATAATAAAAGATAATTTTCGTTGCGTTGGTAATTCCATTCGGAAGTTTTTCTCATCAGATTTTGTAAGGCTAGAAATTAGGAACCCATCGGAGTCGCCGCTGGCAATCTAACCTAGCTAACACAAGGAATATTTATTTTTCATCGAACCCGATCAATGTTTTGAAAAAGTGAGATACTTAGCCACTTTTTGCCATCGTACTCAATGAATTTTCAAAGTTTCATCAAAATCGATCGGGTCATTTGCAAAAATTTGCGATTCTCGTTTTCGAAACGCTTCCCGTTCATTAATTCAAAATAGCGATCAGCCAGCTGCGGCACATCAATTCATCTTTTCTGTGTGCGAATTTGGAGGAAAAATAAAATTGGATTGATCATGCGAACTTAGCATATCATCGACCCTGAATTTTCAATTTGTTAGATACAATCTTCGGTCTAACGAAGGCGATAAAAGTTTACGATATGATATTTATATAGCGGTGTAATTATCAGTGGCGCGCGTGACTCGCCCCTGTCATATCGCATCGGGATCCGACGCCGATGCGTTTATGGGCGATCCGCAACGGTAGGCAAGCGTGATTGCTGTAAGAAGAGGAAGAGAAAAAACCGGGAAAAACAAACAGAGAGAATTGAGCAACGGACGCAAAGAAAGATGGAGCTTGAGAGAGACAACTAACAAAGAGAAAGAAACTTGTCACATTGGTCAACGTTGAAAATACAGAAAACAACGTATTTCAGGTTTTAAAACAGAGCATATAACGTGACCGTGACCATACATATGTACATCGAAATTTCGATATACTTCGGCATTACGGAATGGACGAGGATTGCCCGAAGGACAAACGGAAGGTGAACGAATACAATGAGAGAAAAGTGATTCACCGCAGAAAGCTATTCGCTAAATTGAAGCGATCAATCTTACGATATCATACCGCGCACGCGAATCCATTCTGTACAATTTCGGCAACTCGTCAATGAAGCGCCAGAGCCTGATGGTTTGCCCTTGACCGCAAAAGCGAGGAGAAAAAAATCCGGCTATGCTTTCCCTCGAGAGAAGCGTATCAAAATTCCAGATGATTCCGTCGGCGGACAAGCGTACGTATGCGCACTCGATTTCAATGTAGGTAGGTACACATAGATTACATAGATACCACATACGTTATAGGCATGCGACTAATTGATGTTCCGGACCGCTCCACTATGCCGGAGTAGCGCGTGGTTACCCTCAGGGTTTCATCGCCGAATGGTGGATGTCGGTCGAAACCACGAAAAGAAGCGTCGAGACGTAGCTGTACGTAGGGTAGAACGTATCTACGGTATCTACGGTATTTACCTTTGGGAAAGTGATTCTAGTTGGAAAGTTAAAAACGAGATGGCACCTGCTACCGGCGACTGTGGCACCACGATGGCCGACGATGAGGTTAGCGTTGCGCTGCGCCGCCTCCTGGATCGAATAGAGGCCGTCCTCGCGGTTGCCTTGGCAACGTTCGTCAGCCATCTTTTCTCGCGCCACAATTCCACGACCTGCCTCAAACCTCTCCTCAAGTGCTGCGTCGAGAGTGATCAAGAGTTTTCTCCCTCCACCCACCAGGGCGCCAACTCGCGCTCTCGCTCTCCCTCTGTCACTCGCGAGGACGCGGGCGCCATGGTGACGGCGCGCCCCTACCTGGAGGAAAGGTTCTTTGCACCGTCTTCGTCAGACGGTAGAAATGTAGGACGGGGGACCACACTACACCGAAAGTTGATCTATTATCATGAACCGGGTGTCACGGCACGTTTACCACGGCCGCGGCAACGTATACAGCGACACGAGTCGTTTAAAGAGGATATCGAGCTCGCCCGTTGTTGAATTTGAAACGCACGAATAGATCAGGTACGCGTTTCTGAAGATTCCACGGTCTTCGATTTTCTCGTTTCTTGAGTAGGTATCTACCTCACGTCAGGTGCGCGGGACAGGAACAATTTCGATCATCAATTCGTAGACTATTATTACAGTTTGATCATTTTTTGGAAATTTACTCCAGGATATTATAGACTCGGCCTGTACACAGATGCGATAGGGTACCTCGTGATTCCGGAATTTTATTGCCACTCGAAAGTTTCAAAGGCCGCCAAAGGTTACAATGAATATAGAATTTTAGAGGCTTTCGAACTTCGCGCGAATTCAAGGCTCGCGAAACAGATTTAGAATGTGATATCGCATGGGAAAGAAAAATTTCCACGACACGTATTCGCATAATATTCCAAAAGCTTCGACGTTTTACATTCACACGATTTAACAAGATTTCAGAAGACCTCACAATTATAAATGTTAAGAATCATTTTATCCAAAATTTCAGATATTTCGCACAGTCACTTCGGAAGATAAAGAAATAAATAAAGATAGTGTCGACAATATATATTCTACGAAAAGGTGTAGAGAGCATGTAATCATAATTTTCAAAATTATCTTCTGCCACGAGAGTAAAAAGTGCCAAAATGTAAAATTATCGCGGTCCGGTTCAGCTATACCTCCCCGACTGCGTCGTTAGTCAGTCTCCGTCCTTGACCAATTGAAAATAGTCGACAGATGGTATGCACGCGTGTGGAGTATGTGGTAAGAAAACCGTAAAAATCATCAAGTATAAACAGCTGACTCTCTTCCGCCGTCAGATTACACACATCCAGCTTCAATATACCTACGCGAGTCGAGTGTACCTATACACGATGCTTTCGTCGATTGCAGACAAAATTCAGGATCCAAAGAGTGAAATGCGAAAAAAATATCCAGTATATTATACGTATACTACACATTTCAAGAATATTCCGAAGCCGCATGGATATCGCTGCAAGGCTTTTATTATTGAAACCATAACCTCGAGAGTTGCGTCTGCATATTATCTCCACGTATATATATATATATATGCCTAGAATGTAGATGTATGTATGCATACACAAACGGATGCATGCATATAGTTGTAGCAAGGTTTTGTTTCATTTTACATTGTGCTGGCAGCTAGGTATTACGCCGCGCCGGTAGGTGCTCGTACAGAGTTGCAGAGGAGGAACGTACCTTCCTCGTTCTCGTTCTCGTTCTCGTTCTCGTTCTCGTTCTCGTTCTCGTTCTCGTTCTCGTTTCCTCGTTTCCTCGTTTCAGCTCGTTCCTGGAGAATCTGCATTTCACTGCAAATGATGGCCTCAGCAAGCCCACCGGGGGAGTATACCTACCCTGCCTACACACTTGGCAACAAAACACTATTTTTTCTCTCCGTGTTCTTCATTTTTTTCTTCTCCCTCTCGAGCTTTCCAGGCTTCGCCAAGAACTGTACCGCTCACTTCCTCGCTCCAATTTAAAACTACCGCGCCCGCCCGCATTTCTACCGAGCAACGATCATGATAATACTACCCCTCTGGTGCTGCTACGCTGCTGCGAAAATAGGCCGAGTGTTGAGTACGCTAGCTTATACATAGCGTATACCTTTTCACATAGAGACTTGCTTCGACGGATGCAGGATAGGACAGCTAACGCTCCACATCGCACATTATATCTGCATATATCACGCAGAAATGTAAAAGACGTTTGTAGGTATACATATAGGCATATATGTATACTATATACTATATGTATATGTCTATGTACTCGTATTTTTACGTCGATCATCATATACACGGTGTAGAAAACATTGTCGAAGAATCGGTATATACACCTCGGCAGTTGATGCCACGGAATCACGGAAAACAACATATTTCACGAGAAACATGAAAATTTCGGCTGATATTTTTCGACCAAATCAAATTCGGATTTTTCATAATTCGGGATCCACCGTGGCGAAAACATATTTCGGTAGCTTCGAAACAGCCCTGATTCCGGTATATCTCTCAGCTTCAGCCTGATCGTGACACGAATTTCTTCGCTGAAAGTTATAACGAAGGATGAAATCAACGTTGAGAATAAATTGTCGTGAATTTATATCTATGAAAAGTCACAGTTTCTCATAATACGGGTACAGGCCGCAGCTATACAGGCTATATATATATATTTCATTCGAAACAAAAAATGAAAGGGAGAGAAAAATACGGATTTGTTGTTGTAACAGGATTCGTCGACAGAATGGATATATGTAGGTGTATGTATGTATACCGATACACATATTGAGCAATCCGCACCGAATGTCACTCACTCGCAACCGAAGTTCTTTCGTCGAGTAGGTATATACCTACTATTTTTCGTCAAATTTTCAGCTGACACCTGCCAAAGAATGGTTGTATGTAGGTACAATTCGAACAATATATGTATTCAATGCGTTTTTTCAGTATAAAACGAAGCAATTTTTTAATCAGCGACGACTGAAATCTGCATGTTCATTATACAAAGTACAAACGCAATCGATATGGGCGTCGTGAAGTGGCGTGCGTCCGATTTTCATTTCACTTTGATTCGCGATTTTGTATTCATTTTTTCTCATTATATTGCCGTACTACACACTTGAGAGACGAAATCGTTTATCCTCGATTTTTAACGATCAATTTCAACGATTTTCACAATCATATTACATCGCCATTTTGTAGATTGATTTGAGACAGAAGAAAACATTTTCATAATCCGTAGAATTATTTTTTGACTAATGGTAGCTGTTTAGCGATCATAAGTATATCGGCGGAATTTTCGATTTCTTATTATTATTTATAAATGCACATGTCACGACGCACACGATGCACCCGGCGAGAATCGAACCTCGGTGTATAAAAAACGGGGAGGTCATAGATCAAGAGAAAATTCCCCCCTCATCACGAAAAAAGAAGAAGACTGGAATAAGAAGCATAAGAAAGAAATCGAAACACAAATATATACCCATATAAATGTATATGTACGTTCGAGTTGTTCTTTTCATTATTTTTCTTCGGTTTGTTATATTTTTAGACGAAATACTCATCGAAGTAGATACCTAAATAAGCAATGTCATCATGAATATGCTACATGCAAGAGTTTGAATATTCAGTTAACATTCTCGATCGCCGTTGCATTGCGGTAAACAACGAACATAAAGAGACGAAATATACGGCAGAGAATACGAAACAACTGCGAGAGAGAAGAGTTATGACGCGCGGGAGGAGAAAATCTCGGCGAAAATATCGTGGAAAGATGGGGAAAACAAGAAACCCCCCGAATAACAATATTACGAACGTACGTACGTATGTATACGGTCTTATACTTCGCCATTTTCTTTTCCTTTTTTTTACTATACATTTTTTCCGTAGAAATTTGTTGTAGCTCTTTTTTCATTCTTTCAATAAGTCTTTCTTCTATCTATAACATGAGTCGTTCCTCCGCGCGCACAACGTGGAACAATTCAACCGGCGATTCTTCTCCAAGGCCAAAAGGTCCTCGGACCTTGGCCTTCGCGGAGGCCACAATATAATAATACATGCATATACGTATTATACTACGCGCTTTCAAAAGAAACCGAGAGACTCATACTTCTCGAACATCTAGGTACATAATGAATTTGCAGTATATTAATGAGAAATAATAATTCGTGATTAATATGTTGTTTACGTCGTTCCGGCTCGAGTGACTCTGGCTTGTAAACACATACATACAATGCCCAAGAATTACTTCGCCTACACGGACCCGTACCCACATCATCATACACATACATGTCGCTT
Source organism: Phymatocera aterrima (assembly GCA_963170745.1). Lineage (NCBI taxonomy): Eukaryota > Metazoa > Arthropoda > Insecta > Hymenoptera > Tenthredinidae > Phymatocera > Phymatocera aterrima. Next base: position 22,691,549 of record OY720660.1, read on the forward strand.
CAAAACAACCGCACCAAATTGCGAGGGCGGACTCCTCGGAAAAAATCAGGACGAAGTGTCCTTTACCAAAAATTTCTCTGACCGATAGTTTCCGAGTTACTGAATATTCAAGTCAACCAATCACAACGCAGTATGTCAGTCAGTGCGCAGTGACTGCAGTGTTCACTAACGCATCCGAGCCAGCCGCGCTGCGCTCACGTATGAACTCTGTGACGGGTGAACTTAGATCCACTGTAACTCGGAAACTATCGGACACAGGAATTTACGACAAAGGACATTTCGTCCTGGTTTTTTTTCTCAGGAATCAACCCTTACGACTTCGTGCGGTCATTCTCGATCACGCTGTATATATAGTTCTGATTCTAATCAAAATTTTACGAATTTTCTCTCCTACGTCTTATTTCTGAGCATCGAAAAATGAGAATAGTACCTAGCTTTCTAATGGCATTTCCGTCACAAATGCATACACCAATCTCTGTATCACATACGTTTCTTCTTACGTAGTTGTTCTAACGACAATATTCTGCTCCTCCGGGTGCCACGTCCCAAAAATTAACGAGATCTTTGTTCCGATTGACAAAAGTAGGTATGTATATACCTATACATACATATACGTAAAAAGTGAATCATACAGACGGAAGTAAGTCCCTCTATTATGGGAAAAGAAAACGATACGTAGTTAAACACAGCTTTATAAACATGCAGTGCAGTTGTTACGACTTGGCTAGCTGTAATTAAGCTTCAATTCTCGGTCTGGAGGTTATGTCCCATCGTCGTGCCCCGAATCGACAGTTTCAACAATTCCAGTATGTATTCTTTGCGCAAAGACAAACATACTCAGATGTTAATTACAATAGCGAGCTGGCTAGACTACCGCAAACACAGCGGGGATTAAAAACGCGGCAGTTTTAGAAATCACTTCTTTTTTTTTTTGCTGCCGCACGTTCGCAACACTCGTTCTAAAATGGCTCGAAAATTTCCTATGCGCTCATATTTTACAAGAATTTTTTTACCCGCGAGGAGAAATACGACGGTGTCGATGGAATATTGTGATTTCGTTGTGTAAGCGTTATACGATAACTTCAGACTCTAATTGCAGAGCTGTGATAATACACAACGAATGCATTATTTTGTAGAAACTTGTGAATTCACAATTATACACATGTTATATGTATAATATTACAACGTTGATATTAACAGCCGAGTGAGCATATTCTCTAAATTTCAAATTTCAATTTATATACATACATACATACATACATACAGTTCTACGACTCTCTCCATGTATAACGTACGTACGTCATGCTCTATTTTCCGGAAGTCACTTGTCCGTGTCAACCGCCGACAAATAATGATCAAACTTTGAACAGCAATGTCGGCGGCGTACAGATATTACGTATTCAGGTATATATTGTGCATACCTATATTATATACATCCGTGAAAATTACGATCATGTATACGGAATAAATGAAATTCGCACGAAAGGTGAATTTCGTTGTCAAAGCTTGCCGAATTTTCCAGAGCCCCGCAGTGGGTACAACTTTAGCGCAGCATGTTGTTCCATAAATGTACATTTGTTTTCCTTTTTCAACACACTGTATAATACATATGTACGATAACATTTGAAAACAAGATTTTTTTTATACTCTCTGAGTTTATTGGAGTGAACGTTGACTCGCTTCAGAAGTTAGATTTCAATTTCAATCTCTAGCTCGGTCGGAAGAAATGGCCCGGTTTTTATTCCGAAAACCCACGTCATGAAAAATTTATAAAGATTTTTTCCGGTTGACAAAATCAAAAAGATCAATATCAATCCCGACGAGAATATTCCGTACATATTGAAGGAATCGAATCTTCTATCTGTTGGAGAATGTGAGGAACTCCGACCCTGAATATACCGACCGTCAAGTTGTTCGGTAGCAGAAATATCAATTTGTTGATACTGTGGGATCATATTATACGTACGAAAAGACAAAAATCTGTCAAATTTAGAGTCTCTGGGTCAAGAAAGTTCCGAGGAATATGATACCGGCAATTTTTATGCCAGTTGGCCTATTTTTCGTTCGTTTTCAGCTGCCCCGTGTATCACGAAGCTAAGAAAAACAATGAAAGTGAATGAATACCCGTGTCCAATAAGAGAAATCTTCAAATTTTTTCCAAGGAACCAGCAATTCCATTCGTTTTCTAATTTACATAGAATTCGTAGATCGTATTTAGACGCATATTCGATCGAATGAAAGAAAAAGCCAATTTCTGTGTATTTTGATTGCAGTGGTGTCAAGTATACTGTTTCCCCGTTTTCCAATATAATCCCACGCATTGAGACCCCGCAGCTCTGCAGCATACCTTAGGTTTTCACCTCAAGAGGAGCTCCACTTCGAAAAGAGTAGGGAAAGAAATGTCATTTCAATCTTGGAGATCCGATCGTTGAGAAAAGTAATAATTAACGTTGACGTAGGTACATACATACATATACATATACCTACCTACGTCACTTGACATTCAAAATGGCGATTGGTTTGCGAAAAACAAAATTGTAAATTTCTATAATTTTTCTCTCTTTTTATTTTCACATGTATGTGACTACTTCATACATATACCTATATACCTATACCTGTATACGTAAGGGGCGAATAAAAAATACGCGATTCGGTACAAACGAAAACTTCGATATGGTATTTTTCACAGGTTTTTCATCCGCAAACCCTTGTGAAACCCCCAAATTTTACCTGCTGAAGATTCTCTTTGAATGCTTTTTTTTCTCTGTTTTTTGTGGAATGAACCATACATAGAACCGGTGACTTTATTCATACATATACCTGAATAATGTCGTATTCCATTCTCTGCCAGTCCTCCTGACAACGTATATACATACATACATACATACATGCATGCATACATATATATATATATATATATGTAAACATTTACGACAGCTATATAACGTATACGCAATCTAGGAACAAACAGTCCGCATACCTGTATACTATACACCTCATACCTATAGGTATAGGTACATAATATTCACGGGGCCATATTGTAACGCTGTATACGAGGAGGCGGTAAATAATTTAACAGTTAAAAATACACGCGGTTATATTATGTACGTCGGTGTAATCTATTTTCACACGCAGCATCTAACGCAAGGACGAAAGAATATTCTTATCGCTGATATGTATATACCTATATACGTGTATATACATCGCCACAGGTTGTTGAGAAACTGCCACAAGCAACGGCGGTGACGCGCGAGAATTGAACAAACGTAAGCAAATAAATAATTAGATAAACGTGTAAACAGCGCATTTGATTTATACCTATGTAACACATCGAACGGCGACGAGGAGGAGGACGACGACGACGTATATAGGAAGAGAGATAAAATTGTAACGTTATCGCCGCGCTGCAGTACGCGTCGTTTTGTTGTCGTTTTAAAGAATCTCCGCGTCATTGGAATGACGAGTAAAAGACTCGAACGAACGCGACTACTATACTGCGCTCTGAGACTCGGCATTGCGTCGCCGCGGCTAGTCCATCCATCCATCCATCCATCCATCCTGCAACCGCGTATCGTACGAGAGTTGTTAGAATGTGAGAGAGTCACCGGAAGTTAGAGGCCACCGGCTGACCTTGTCACGTCGCCCCACATCGGTACGCTCGCGCGAGCGTCGCGTCGCGTCGCGTCGCGTCTCGGTTATATCGCGCGGAGCGCGCACGCGCCTCTGTTAACCGGTAGTAATACTCGGAGACACGCTCCCATATATGACAGAGATATCATGTACGTTTTACGTAGGTATTGTACGTATGCGATGAACTTTACCCGGCAGGTATAGATATACCAATTGTGTGTAATTGAGGGCCACAAGCATCGGCATCGGCATCGGCATCGGCATCGGCATCGGCATCGGCATCAACGTCTACCGTCTCAGCGCACAGGTGTCGCATTCCGATTCTATCACAGATAATATACGAAGGTGGTCTCCATTATAGCTATGTGATTACAGGGCTGTTGATTAGGAGCGAGCGGGGATCAAACATATACGTCGCTAACAAACGTATAGGTATCATTCGACTCGCGGTGTCACACTTTTTTTCCCCCACATCAGTCATGTGCGTACGATTTGATAATTGTCGGAATGTACGGGGCCACACCAAGTCGCGTCAAATATTATGAGGAACATGAGCGGTAGCGACAAGTTTATACATATATATATATATATATAGATGTTAGATTCATGTTGAATATAATACGCGGACGATCCTTTCATCAATGATTTATTCGATAATCTCAATCTCTTCCAATGATCTCCATCTATTTTGATTATTCTCAATCACATCGAATCACAAAAACATACACCTAGTACCTACATAAAATAACAGCGCGACGCGAGGGGACAAATTCTTGGACCACCACGCGCCGTTCGCGCGCGCGCGCGCGGCTTTCAATTTAAATCGTTTTACAAAATGACCCTATAAGAATGACCTACGATGTCCGTCTGGCTAACTTGTAAAACTGACAAAAGTTTTACCCGCGAGTTTCACATGTATGTATGTACGTACGTATACGAGTGAAACGAGAGTAATACTAAATTGAATAGATAAATGACATGAGTATATATATATACACATGCAGTACACGTATGTACGTACATAAATTAGCTCTTACTTTCTCATTTCGATATACTTATATAGACCATACTAGGTATCGAATGAATAGAAGCTTCTCTGAGCTGTGATAATAATTAGGTGGACGCGAAAACGCTATGTACTCGTAACTCTGGAACAGGACAGCACTGCATAAACGCGCTTGTCTCTCAGAGGAACCACAAGATACATGCCGCGTACAAATACATATACTCGTATGGACATACGCGCTATGTATGTATACATATAGATATATATATATATACAACAAGTGAAACACAATACTAATTTTCTATCACAAGGAGTCCGACCAAAAAACTAGGTCGCCTAATCTAATCTGCTTCAATTTAGACGCTTGAAGGAGCTCGAGCTCGAGCGCGAGGTGGTCCGGTCCGGGTCCGTCTGAGTTTGAATCCGACCAGCAGAGCTTCCGCGGGTTTTCTTCCCTCTCTGATATCTCTGGCAGACAGATGCAGAACTACCCAAATAGAACAAATTTCACAAGTCCGAACGCATTATAAAAGTGATATTATAGGTATCTATCCGGTATATCGAGCATCGCGGACACAGTATAATAAACTTTCTAAAAAATATATGATAAAGGAAGAAAAAAAGAGAGCCGGAAAATCCCGGCGATGCGTAACCGTGATTGTTTGTTCATATTTATTCATTTATTTATTTCTCCTCCGTTGTTATACCTATATATATATATATGTATATATATATATCGCGATGCTATACCTGCGGCTATACCGCTCCGACGAAATCAAAATTATCATCAGAGTTTCACAAAGGCATAGCTGATATTCTTTCGTACGTTCCAAGACCAGCTGATCCATGATAATATGCACCGACGCATGAGAAAAAGATACCTCGCGGTTGTTTGCCGATATTCATGCGTAGAGAGGAATTTTTCTGTTCTTCTTCTCTTCTCTCGTTTTTTCTCTCTCTCTCTCTCTATCTCTCATTCCCTCATTCCGGAGGTTTGCGAAAAAATTTAACTACGGGAAAAAGCGGTCCTCCCATGGGTCTGAATGGTATACGTATACGCCACGTACCACACACAATATCGTGGACAAAACTTTCTCAACTCCCCGAGATCGGATACGGACCCCTTTAACTGTTCGAAACGTTATAATATGGGCCATTCAAGCGGATAGGACATAACGACGCGCAGTATATATTGTAGGTATATTTCCACGACTCGCGAAGCAGAGAGGAAGAAAAATACGACGAATACGCAACAAACACCGGAGGCCTGTTTTTTGGAGGATTTCGTATATTTTCTTCACTTTCCTATTTTTCTTTTATTACCATTTTATTGAACTGGATTAGACATTTTGGCTTATAGTATGCGAATGAAGTGATATTTTTGATAGACGATTTCTTCATTCAACGATTGTGCAGGAACGAATATGTATCGATATAATCATAACGAGCGATTCCATGCAATCCAGTATTTTACAAACCGCAATTCCACCGTCTGCGGACGAAAATATCTTCTTATTCCTTGTCTGGCATTGGTGTGAACTTGTACATGAATTTCTTCCGCCGATTGGCAAGTATCATAAAGAAACTCTGCGTCACCGTCATCGCGATTTGTACTATATGCGTGCATATAATAAAATTATATGCGGCTGTGGAGTATTATTTATAAATTGACGTATTTTCACGACTTCGTATTCAAGATCGATCGATCTCAAGGTCTACCTCGATCCCGAACACACGAGACATACAACAGCATAAGACTGTTATAAGATGAAATACAATGCTAATCCAATGAGAAACAAAATGCAAATACTTCTCACTCGGCGATTGTATGCATACTTACAATAGAGTATATCTATGCAGAAGTATGCACATCCATAGATCGACGTCTCTAACGAGAATCTATTCACGTTTATTCACAGTGTATGTAGGTATAAGTATACACGTACTTTTTCTGGATGAGAAGTGCGCGCGAAAAATCGGGTGAAACTAGGAAAGAAGAATCGTAACTTATTACCGCGATTAGAACGTATAAGAGGAACGTAGAATAATTTGATTTTAAAAATTCGGTTTACCGACATTCGCTGATTGCTTTTCGCTTCTGATGAGTAACTCCGACATCTGCACGTTCGCAACATCTTCGCCGTTTTCATTTGATTATATTGAACGAAGAACTCTCATTTTTCGATTCGTTCAAATATTCACTTCGCTGGTCAGAGCACACTCTCTCGAAGTTGGCAAATTTTTCTTTCGTTTATCTTTATTTTTTTTACCCCCAACAAACTTTTCAGCCGGCTAGCTGTACTCGCCTACCTGGGTTATCATTTATTTTCTCCGATCTTCGCGACGAGACTGAATTGAATTTTATTAAATGACCAAAACTTTCGTTTACGTAAAGTTCTATACCTGTATATATTTTCCATGCGACAACGGGCTTTTGTTTCAATTTTTGCACAAAAAATCATCGAGTTCAATGGAAAGCACTTCATTCTAACCGATGTAGGAGGGAGTCATCGACCCAGACGACTGTAGTCTGATTTATGAATCGCGAGTAGGTACACAGGCTATATTGCTCCAAAACTTTCACTAGTGCCTCCCGACGATGCGGGATAATTGGAACTATAATTTTCCACCGTTCCGAGTGTTTGCCTGATCGTTTCACAGTTCAGTTCGCGTGTTCATTTGATCCCCGACGTACCCAGATATAAGTTCGTTCTCCGTTTGGCCCGAGTTCTTCAGATCGATTTGTCCAACTACATACATACTCTATACACCTACATGACTGCGATTCCGCATAAGTTGGACAGGTGTAAGGTAGACACTGATTTTCAATAAATTTTCTCTCTCGCATAGCTATACGTGTGCATTTTTACATATCGTCGCTATATAACACTCAACACATGTACGTATCATTCTGTATATACATGAAAATTCTGCATACAAAACATTATAGCTCGCGGTATACCAAACTTGCAAAAAAAAAAAGAGAAACTAGCTAACAAAAAAAATGCGGAAAATGAGTGCGACGCGTTCCATATTCGTCCCTCTCGTTATCGATTTTCAAAGTCGAAAGACTTTGAAGAGCACGGATATAGGCTTCACGCAGCTAGGAGGGAGCTGGGAGGATCCAACTCCCCGTCGTCTTTCATCTCTCAAATTAAAACTGGAATGATGAAACATATACGTCCATCGCACTGGATGTAGGGCAATGCAGTAGTTGGACTTTGATCATCAAGGTAGACACTAATGTGAAGATCACCCACGCTACATTGTACACACGAAAATTGATATGATATCGGCTCAAATTCGCGCATTGTTCCAGTGACTGCGGTAACCCCCCGGGCGCTGAGATAGAAACGACGTGATCTTCGAACAATGATCGATCAGCCGAAATTTTCTATCGAGGATTACTTCCGAAGTGGCTATCATCAGTGCCGTCTTTGGTGACCTCGGGGCCCCGGGCGAGAAGTTTTTCGGGGGGCCCCCGTGGTAGGATTTCTTTCCACTTGTAGTTAACAAAATCACAAATTTGTCATTTAAATAGCTCGAATCTGCTAACAAATTTCCCAAATATTTCAAAAATTGCATTTTTTGTCGAAGACAATTCATTTTACCGCTCAATATGCTGAGGTCCCCCGAGAGCCGGGGCTTCGCGAGCCTACGACCGGAGGCGGCACCGGCTATCACGTATATTCCCTACGCAATAATTTTCACTCTATAGTTTAATGGCTGAAAACTGAAGATTTTTTATGCCTCTTCAAAGAAATAGAACACCACACTTCTGTTCTTCGATTGCCAATATATTTCAAATGCGGGCGAAGACGGAAAAGACGGGCGAAACTGCAGATGTGAATGTATACTGCCGATGCGGCCCGACAGAAGAGAAGAGATTGGCTCTAATCAAGCAATGTATGCGGCCGATTGTGAGTCCAAGATACAGCGAAGGACGTTGCCGCAAGCGCTGCTCAACTGCAACCCCCCCCCCCCCCCCCCTCCCCCGCCGCGGTACACGGAGGAAAGGTTCTTGCATATCGTTAGACACCAGCGTGCGCGATACACGTCTCCATACACGCCTAAGCCCTCGTAATATCCGAATGCACGTATTCACGTGTTGTCCGCTCCGGGTTCTGGATGGAGAGGTCGATGGCGCCGGCGATGGTATACCTACGAGGGTCGTTGAGTAGCTGGGGAATTCCCGCTAGGGCGCGCGTCCTTCATCTTCCGTCCTCCGTCGTTAGTTCTTTGCGAAGAAGGAGAAGGAGGGGAAGGAGGAGAAGGAGGAGAGCCTAACCTCGTTGGGAGCAGCACGATGCGGGCGAGTGGCGAGGCGGCCGGGCGCGTATAGTTCGACGCTCGCTTGCAGAATATGGTTATATCCTCTTTAACTACCCCTTTAGGTGGTAGAGTGAGGCGAGAGGCCAGCGCTCCCTGAACCCGTATAATGGGCAGACGTACGGGGTGGATGAGAAAAAAGTAAAAGCGAAAAAGAAAAAAACTGCTGGCTGGCCAGATCGAAAGTTTCTGGAATGCCTGATACATTTTTGCTTTCGTCATTCATCTCTGTAACAAAAGCCGTTCCCCTTCCCTTTCCCGATCCACGATCAGTGCCAGATTATTGAAAAGAAACGTCAAAGTAATACCTGCTCGGATACGTCCGCCCTCCAATCATCAGCAGCCCAGATACCTGACGATCTGCCTAACCGCCAACATCCCACCTGCCTACGCGCATTATACTGCAGTGCGTGTGCAAATCTCGGAGAAAGTTATGCAGTAGGTAAGCGATGAAATTGAACGGCGTTTAATCGGCGTGATAATCGTACTGTGTAGCTAGTGAGACTGAAAGCACAGGACCACTGAATATTAGTTAAGCGGTCCTGCAAGTTTGTCAGATTTCGACAACTGAGGTGTATGTACCTCGCATTCTATGCATACATCGCGGTAAAACGTCTCGCCGTCAGATCTATCGGCACGTAGGTACCTATACCGCGCAAAATCTCCTCAATGTAATATAATATAAAACTCTGCTAGTAGGCCGCGTATCGCCGCGTTCACGAAGTCCGAGGTCAACCTTCTTTGGAAGATTGTAACATTCAGTATGATAATTGAGCGCCACGTATAGATACCTACCTACCGCTGGAGTTTCATATGCTATGCTGGGAGTTCGATGTTAGATATATACCTATCCATTTTCTTCATCATCGAGGATTCCAAGTGATTTCTGAATTTCTGAATGATGTAGACTCCGACGAATCAGCCATTATCTATGAGATTTCGTACATTTCCGCCCAACATGATTCCACGCAGGCTGAAGTTTATCGTGTCGACACAAGATATAGGAATCACTGCTGAAAAATAATCTCAGCTGTTTCTCCTCCGCGTGATAATACGGGAACGACCGGAAACTCAATACGGAATCGTCCATCGTACGAAAAGCACGTCGAAGGAATACAGGTTATATATATGAATATAACGATATTATGAAAAAAAAGGCGGTAAGATATAGAGGCGTAGGTATGAGATATTCGCCGATATAGGTATATCCGAGTGAGTAGTTTCTTTCTTTTCTGTCTAGCCCCCGCAGGGTATATATTCGACGGTGTTATTTCACCCTGAAAAATCCTAGAAGAGCGAACGTAAAGCCCGGGGCCCGGAGTCAAGGGGTTACCTGAGTTATGATCTGCCTCGCCCGCCGGGAGCCAAGGCGAAGCGCGGAATAGCGCAGCAGGACCGAGCGCCTTAATATATTCGCGTATTCGGGAGCGGTTGCGATTTTTAACGAACCTCAGTATATCAAGAACCGGTAGACCCCTGTCTGGCCGCGGGGATGACGTTGTTCAACACCGAGTACGCGCAAGACAGAATTCCAACCGAATTTTCCCAAGGACCTATCAGCAGTTTTCGAAAATTTCATTCGAATGAAGAAAATGCAATCCGAGGAATATCTTAGCGTATAATCCACTCCGAATTAGAAAAATCGGCCTTCCTCCACATCTTCCGTTATCGTTATTGTACATAGTTTCGGAAATAGTTACGGACTCGATACGTATTTCCGTACAATTCTTTCTGCAATCGACATATTATCGCCTGGTAGTTACAGCTGCGTGGCTATTAAAAGAAAGGTAGAAAACGTTGTATGTAAAGTTACACTCGTGTAAAAGTGTACATATAGCATATAGATGGGCTGACGCAGCGCGCCCTACCGACCTCATTCCTACATCGGCATACCTACTTCGGTGTCGATCGTCGACCCAATTTCGGGCGAGAACTCCGCACGCCCTTTGGGCCCGCGGCGCGACGCGGCGTATGAGCGTACAGACTGAGATGGTTGGAGGAAGGAAAAAATTCAAGGATTGCCCGAAGATATAGGGTGTTGGAAAAAACTCCATCACAAAATTAGAAATGAAGAAAACACGCGGAAAGAGAAGGACATATAGAAAGAACGGAGAAACACTCGAGGCGGCGTGGTAGTAGTGTTATGTATGTATTCATGTATATACACACACCTATTTACCTCGGATTTTTTTTCCTCGGTCGTCTACGTTGTTTTTTGTCTTCTCTTTGTCGCCCCCCCCCCCCCCCCCCCCCCATCCCCCATCAAAGAACTTATCGATACGAACGTTGCTTACGATGAACGAGAAAAAAAAACGACCAACCTTTTTCCCAAGTTAATTACTCCATGAGCGATAATTTTCGTAGTTATATAGGTACGCTATCATGAAATCGCGATAGGATTCGAGTTTTGTTTGTCTTCAAAAGTGTAACCACTAGGTATATGCCTGCAATTGGGCATGGATATCAAAAATTTTCTAACGTGTATATATAAGTGCAATTTAGGTGTAATGCGAACCTACAACCTTCTATAGTATTGTAACGAAAATTTTACGCGGGAATCACCAGATTTCATTTACAACCCCGATATGAAAACATTTATGTATACGTACATACGAGCGTATGCGTCTTCAAAATTGAGTGAAACTTTTTCTATACCGGTAAAATAATAGCTGCAGTATCCTCTCTTTTCGCATAGTTATCAGGTTGAGGTTTCACGAAGGAATTTGATTAACACAATCGTGGAAATAATGAAAAGTATAATAACGACTGGGAAAATTTTCCGCCGATATTATTCCCGTTGTTGGCGATTTTCGTTGTTCCGTAGACTTCATAAGCTTCAGCCTGATATACCCCCATGCGGATCGAATTAGTGTTTATTTTCACGATTGTTATCGTAGGTGGGTCCATATGTATAAATCTTTTGTTCGCCGTTGCTATACCGTACGTAGTAGGTAGAATGAGAAGTTAAAGTGCGGGTGTTGTCCGCGGTGCTCAAAGTATGGATTGTGTAGGCTGGTGTAGTAAGTCTGGTTCGTTGTTGCCTGGCAACGAACGCCGGCGACACCATCGACTATAAGGGAGCGAGGAACGAAAGGACGAGAGACGAGGGACGGCCCATTCAAATCCCTGGCAAAGGACTACGACATGGGAGGCGCGGCCGGGTGCTTTCCGCGCTTCTATCCCGTCTCTTTATCTCTGGTAGATTCGGGAGGGCTAGGCCGACGTATACCAACGAAGAGGAGGACCATATAATGAGGGAGGACACAGTGGAATAGGGGAGAGAGACGAAGAGCCGAAGGGAGAAAAAGGGCGGAGGAGCTGGAGCTGGAGCTGGAGCTGAAGGGAAAAGTAGGGGCCGAGGTCGATGTTGAAAACCTCCCCCCAGCTCCGGAAGTATCTCTCGGGAAAATGAATCCTTCCGCAAATTATCATCCGAATTCGCGGACAGTCTCTCCGACCCCCTAACGTCCGCACCCTTCGCGATGTATTGCGAGGAATATTCGCGCCCCTCGCATAGAAAATGTACAATATATATCATAAAACAGAGTCAAGTGGTCGAGTAGAGGGGGAAGCTGCAGGTATTTTTGTTATTCCCCAAATACTGCAAGTATCAGTTGATAACAAACGATATTAACAAACTTCCGTGCAATCGCGGTTTGGATTTAGAGAACAAATTCAATGAACAAACAAATGCTCAAATGCGAATCGAATACTTCATTGCTCTTTGATTTTCTTCAGATATCTTCTCGTCTTCGCTGTAGGCAATGAATTGTACCCTGCTACAGCAGAAATTTGAAAATCTGAAATTGGAATACTTTCGTAATTCAGTTATGTACCTATTCATTGCCTGGCCTCTGCTAGTTGGCATCGGTTTTATACTCCGTTTCGGTCGAGAGACGAGACACGGAACTCGAGCCGAGAAATTGGTTAGGAATTCGTGACAGACAATGCGATATTATACAGATAGCTACCTCCAGTTTCCTCACTTTCCTTTGCCCCACAGTTCGCTTTCCCTTTCACTGATCGCGTCGTTAAAATTCGTCGCGCGTATGTAATATATCGAGGTAAATCCCTCCTGCCTCTCTCCTGGCCTGTACCTAGTATAGCTGCAGCACGTCTATTACAATAGAATATATAACGACAGAGGAACAACCTTTGTCTCTTCTCGCTTGCGCGACGGGATCATTCAAGGCACGTACAAATATCTATTCCAATTTCGCGGTGTACGCAAAGAGATGGGATTTCACTATCCTTATCGTAGCTGCAGGTGTAAATCGCGTGTGCAAATCTTCGCCCCGCCATGATATTTATTTTCATTTTTTACAATCAACCGAATCAAAAAGCTTCATCGAACGTACATAATGTAGGATATAGAATATACGCATGCACATTACCGCGAGACTGGATCCCAAGTAGGTTTCCAGCACTGGGCCGGCCCTGGCCAGGCCTGGGCCAGTCTTAGCCAGCACTGGACCAGCCCTGGCCAGAGCCGGGCCCGTGAGTTAAAACCTACCCGGGATATTTCAAGACGTTGAGTCTCATGTTAAATTCGTCATACCAAATACTTTCGTGATTCGAAAATTGAAAAATATTCGATACCCAGCTGCGGCGAATGACAGAATTGCGTCGGGTTAAATAGGTAACAAAGAACGTGACGTGATAGCATACCCAACTTCGATCATATAACGTAATGCTACACAGGTACTAATTTTTTCTCGGAATCTAGTACCTACATTTATTAGGTAACAGTTATGACATAATCTAACCTATCTAAGTAGTATAGAAGTTTCCCCGAGCCTTCTTATCTGCGAGCAGCAAGGTTAATAATTTTACTCGAGGCTTAATTTGCTCAAAGATCTCGCCCACTCACTTGTCAAACGAAGTATACAAAGGTAGTACGTCAGAATATTATAGACCATAGTGGATCGAGCATACTGCGTATACCTGTACACGAGCACGCAATCATGAAATGATACAGAACAACAGAAACTAAAAACTGTCGAGCGATATGAGAAGCTTGGCTTGGTACAGGCGGGCTGAGGAATTACTAAAGAAGTGTAAGAACATATTTGACAATCAGCTATTTCCATTTCCTTACCTTGAGGAAACTGTTCCTAAATTCCTAACATTATATCATCACGGAAAGTTTTTTTTTGTTTTATAATTCCATTGAAGCAATATGCAGCATACGATAATATACTATTAGACGTATAATATATTCGTGAATTTAACTTTTCGTCTATTCGCTGACGGATTCACTGTTTTCGGAAGAAGCAGCCGCGTCGTCTACGCAAAGATCTGAGGGACTTGACGGTTATATAATGAAGCGTTTTCAATTTTCAGTTTTTTTTGTTTTTTTCTTTTTTTTACCAAGAACGCGTCGCCCCCGAAATAACGAACTCTGAAACTCGGTGGGAGTCTTGAGGCTGCTCGCCGTTGGCCCATCGTCATTTTTCATCTTTTCTATTTAAAATTTAAACTACTCATTCTAGTATATCTTTCCAATTGCATATCTGCTCTCGTTTTTTCATTCGGCAACAGTGGAATACACGGAAAGAATCGAAATTCGGAGATTGATCGGCTTACCGGCAGAAGAGCCGTACGTGCCCGGTGTATACGAATTTTGGGTTCAACGTTTTACAAAAATTTCTCCACGTGTATAAGCCTATACCGCCGCGCCGTGAAAGAAGCTGCGCGCATCCTGTAACTTTCGACTTATAATCATCCCGCAGATTATTCCGGACGAATACCCTGCAACCGACAGAAATTTTCTGGCTTTTGCGCGATCTCGGAGCTAATTTTCCCGCTCCAAAGCCTCGATCACAGGCAACCGTCCGTCCCATCGAATTCGATGAAAGGTTACTTTGGAGAATAGAATGAGAGAAGAGAATAAATAAATAAGATTCCATTTGAGATGGAAGAAAGAGAAGAATCGCGAGAGAGAGAGAGATAGAGGCTTGAATGGTTGAAATGGATAAAATGGATGAAACGGAAGCGTAGAAGCCGGCCTGAGATAATGGCACGCGGGAGTGAGGAGTGCGGAGTGTGAGCCGAGGCAGAGAGTAGAGTAGAGTAGAGTAGAGTAGAGTAGAGTAGAGTAGAGTAGAGTAGAGTAAGTCGAGTAGGTACTGCGTATACGTATACCGAGAGAGAAAGAGAGAGAAAGAGAGAGAGAGAGAGAGAGAGAGAGGAGGGATTCTAGATTCATAACATCCGCGGAAGCGCGTTGCACGAGAGAACGAGAGAGTCAGTTGTGCTGGCTGCAGATGAGCGAACCGAACACGAGGGGGAGAGTAAATAAAGAGAGAGAGAGAGAGAGAGAAAAGTAGTAGGAGGTGGAGGAGGTGGAAGAGGAAAGATGGAAGTTTGGTATGTAGGGCAAAGGGCCGACAAAATCAATAGTTTCTCTCTGCTCCGCAACTTCCCGCGAGTGAAGAGGAGGCCTACTCGTGCACTTTGTCGTTTTACTATTACACCGCGTATAGCAGCCATAGTGGCATAGGTGTAGGTACATATAGTTATATAGGTATGTATATACGTGGGCAACTGTACCCGCGGAAAACTTTCCCATTTTATTATTCGACTATGGTGGGCGCGGCGTTACGTGAAAATGTAAAAGTGTTTCTTGTTTTTTTCTTTTTTTTTTTTCTTCTTTTTTTCTTTGCGTTTTTCTCTTCTTTTTTGTTTCACCTACATTTTTGTTCGCCCCGTACATCAGTCGCTCTTTCGTTTCTTCGTCATTCGCCCCCGCTATAGGTACCTATAGTTACGGATTGGGCTGTATGATATAAGTTGATAGTACATTATTATACGGAACGGGGGGCGGCTGCGGTGCAGCTATATAGCTAGGGAATTCGGGCTTCGCTTCCGCATACAGTTTACAACACCGCGCCGCCACCACACACGTGCTTCGTGTTATCATTATATATACATACATACACCTATATATTTGCTGTATAGGTACTGATGTTTCATAGGAGCCCAAAATTACCTACGTATCTGTACCTTATGTACACTTATGTACTTTCTACGCTCTGTACACGTATACACCCCACATCATCGATCCATACTATATATATATGGACCAAAATATCCAATATGTTGTTTGCGCTGCAGATCGGTGGTCAAAATTTATTGCAAATGAAATACCCCTCGCGAGCGTATGGAGAAGAAGACAAAAAAAATTTCTTTCTCTTCTCTCATTAGTAATATATATATATATATATATATACACACACACACACATGCAAGTAGGTTCGAAAGGTACCTCCTTTATACTGTGACGCGTGGCGTCGCGAGGTCAAACTGAAACAGCTGGCATCAATTATTGCTCGTCTATATACCATTCTAAATACGAGCTGCGTGGTTATATGTGGATATATATATAAATATATATACATACACATGTATATATATACAGTATATATATATATATACACACACACACACACACACACAACGTCTATTTCTGTCCCCGCAATCATTCGCACACCGCCCGTATGCTATAGTTTTACCTATGTATGTATATAGTTCTCCACGTGTGTATCGTGCGTACATAATCAGGTATACGCGTGCGTACTCTGTTAATTAACTACTCTTGCGTTGTAAAACGTCGCGGCGTGACGAGGCCGAACGGTTGTAATAACGTCGGAGCAGCGAAGATGACGAGGTGGGAAAAAAAAAAAAAAAAAAAAAAAAAAACAGGTTAATATCTAGGCTGAAATTTTGTGGGACGAAGGGAAATTTGGATTTTTTGTTTCGGGCCTCGAAGATCTTCGTACGCGGAGATTACACGAATGGCAGAATAAAGAAAGAAGCCAAATTTCCTGTCTACACAGAACAAATTTCACCCGATATAGGTACCTGTCAATTTTTCCCATTATTAACAAATGAAGCCGCATAACGTTGCGAACTTCGGCCTCATGCGGCGTCCGATAAATCGTTTAGAACGAAAAAAAATGAAACTCGGCTCCTGATACTCTGAAACCTGAAATGAAAAATTGAAATGAACCTGCCGTTCGTCCGATCGCATGAACCAAGTTGAACATCCGAATGAATGAATGAATGAACGAATGAATGAATGATAGAAGGATTCAATGGAAACGGAGGGATCAGACTTCGTTCTATCAATTTTCATGCTATCGTATCGTAACAAATATAATGCTATCTAGAACGGACGAGTTGATTTGCACAATCGCAGATACTGTGCTCTACTTTGAAAATTCAAGTTGTGCGCCCCCTCCCACCCGCAGAGGCCCTAGACGGCATACAGGTATGTATTTATAGGTAGCGTGCGTATACGTATGAATATATATGGCTGTCGGAATGGTCAAAGCGAACACAAGCGTAAGCGTATGACATTAAGAGAAAAAAGAAGAAAGGAGAAAAAAGGGAGAAACAAAAAAAAAAACACGCTGACCTCGAACTATCTGCTTGCGCGTGTGTCTGCGTGTTCGTAAGATGAGCCCGGTTGTTAGTTGTTATTTTTCGAAAGAATAAACCATGGGATACGCGCACATTATAATAGGTACGTTACGCGCGCAAGAAATTCACAAACACTTTTCACGCACGAAATATTATCCCTGTACAGGTATTGTGATATAGATACGAACAATATATGCTTCGCAATATCGAGTCAAACAATCAAGGTTTCATATGCAACTCATACAATCGCATTCATAAATCGTGCGTGCATATTCATGTATAATATATATATATATATATATATACATTATACCTCCGTACATGCAGGATTCAGCGGGCGTTGGAAAATGATCGGAAATTGATTATACCCGTATCGCTAGGGAGTACCTACATGAGATCTGTGTTCTAAAATAATCGTTGTATACGAGATTCGTCCTTTTTTTTCCCATGATTATTAGGTATGTACCTGTTTGAAAAATTTCTATATTTTCAATCCATCGATCGTCAGACGTAATATGGAAAATAACAAAATTTCCGACTAAATTACCCGAATAGACGAAATATCTTTTATATTCTGTACCCCTCACATTTTTACCTCACCTGCATATAACGGGCGGCAGCTGAATAGATATCAGAGAAAGACGAATGAGCACGCAAGTAGTATATACATACCACAGGCGTACATATATATACAGTAGGTATCGAAGAATGGAATAATCATCTCATTGAACGCCGATGGAAAAGTACAAATCTTGAGAAGATGAGAAAAAGAGAAGAAAAAAGGCGAAAAAAAAAACGAGAAACGAGAAGAAAACAGAAGAGATAACCCATTGCGAAGCATCTTTTGCAGTAATTACTCGCATAATAATGCCGGTATCGCATCGCATCGCATCGTATCGTATCGTATCGTGTCGTACTGATACTCGCGCGTGTATTTATAGTCACGGACACAAGCTACTCTAACGTGGCTTACCAATAAAGAGCCTTGGATGACGCGGCGACGTATAAAAGTACAAGGCTTGACGAAGTTTTTTTTTTTCATTCTCCTATGTCCTGATAAAAAGTTAGTAGAAGTATTACGTGCATAGATACAGTAAATATACGTACACGCATGTACTACGTGAACGTATATTTTATATTGAGGGTGCGGTTGAAAGAACAGAAAAAAAACAGAAAAAATACAAAAATAAGAAACAAGAACGTAGGGAAGAAAATCCCCGACCAATTTTCGGAGCTTGAGCGAAAGTAAATTTGGACTCGTCGTCGATCGATTCTCCGCGATTCATGTTTCTTTATTTCTCCGGAAACTGGGAGAAGAATCACGCTATCATTTATGGGTTTCGTGAAATTTTTCCAGCATAAAATTAATCGCGCGTGAACGATCGTCGAGGGATGGCGATTGAATTCAACGAAAATCTTCGGCGAAGTGAGGACGATCTAATAGTTAATCAAAGAGAACGAATAGGCCCGGCCTGCGCGGTTTCTCCTGGATACGATGTACGCGCGTATCTTAAACTTCCCAATTAACTAGTTTCCCGATAACAATCAATAATATATCATAATATATATATAATAACAATAATTGAAGATGCAAATTTTCCCGATGATATCATCAACGAACGCAACTTTTCAAAAATATACCGTGTGAATAATAAGTAACGAGTCTTTCCTGATGTTCGTATACAGCTGTACCACCTATATTATATCAAATATCGTTCCTCTTCAATATCATGCCTAATCATTAGCGATAGGTATGTAAAAAATATGACGACAACATTCGAAATTCAATATTTCTGAATTGGCACGTGAAAAGATGATCAGCAATCATTAATTTTCATCCAATGATACATATTATAGATTGTTACCAGGATTTTCAGTTTTTTCATACATTTTCTTTTCCGTCAATCAATTTCGTCAATGTTCATTAACGGGATATATCCTATTAAGTTTAGCTGCAATATACATATACGTTGAATAAAGAAGACACATACTATACAACAAAACCGAGCGGACATAGATTCTAATAAAAAGAGAGTCTCATGAGATTCAAGTGTTTTGGATAAAAAGTTTCACGTTTTAAAAGAAAACGTTTAAAATATCTGTTCTATTAATTTTCATTCGAATAAATTCAATCATAACGAACGAATGTGTTCGTTCCTAATGCATTCCTACGCATATATATACATTCATACGCATATTCAGGTATAATGCATAGATCACACACACGCGCACATCTGTTTCAAGATATCGAATACAGAAAGAAAGGCTACCGCCCACCGAGCTGCAATGCCGAGATAAAAATCGACTTTGAAAAACTCGGATCGAAAACAACACCGCGGTTCGTTGGGCACCCTGAACACGTCGGAGGGTCACTAACCCCTTTCCTGCACTCTACCCGTTACATAACGCGTCCGGCCACACGATGCACTCCAACGCTCACGGGCGGCGCGCGTCCTCCCTGCGGGGTAAATTCCGCAATACTACACGTGACGCGGATATATACGCGTGTGCGGTGTGCGATGTGCTTTTCGCCCATTATCGTAGTTTCTCGTTATTCGGCGCCGAAAGTGGGGACCGTACCGGACGTTCAGTTATTTCATTTTCTTCGCACAGCTTCGTGCCCAGGAAAATACAATCTTACAAATAGATCAACGGATGCGAGAGGTGGTTTATTTTTCACTTCTATCGCGCTCGTAAGATTTCGCCATATTCCGAGTTCCATTCGCGATTTTCTTATACTCGTTTCTATCCGTAAGGTTTGAAAACTGTTACATCGTCTATTCTTGTAATATAGTTAAGGTGCTATTAAGGACCCGCGTTCACGCCCATTCTTACTCATTGTCGAAAGGATTGTTGTCATTCGAAAACGCGATTCGTCGCCACTCCTACATCAAAAACTTTTTCGATCGGATGCAGTATTTTAGCTGAAAGTGGCAAACTATTTCATCTCGCTAAAACTTTGAGAAAATTCAGAGTTTTAGGCAGTTTCTAATTGTTAGGTATCATACAACGTTTGTTCGCAGGACCAATGTCTATCTGATGAAACCGCGCGTTTTCGCGTCCAGGTTTCGCGTAGTACGCCGCGGCACTATAATATACGTATAGCCGTATATACTCAGATACACGCGCACATTATACTTCGCGTTAATACACTGCAGTTACAGCATTGAAGATTCGTATCGTACGTAGGTATGGAGCTACGTTTACATAATGCGATTATAATTCTTCTAATTTTGTTTCGAGCGCCTCCTATTATACAGGTATGAGGTATACTTGAACCTCGTCGTCCAATTATCATACCACCGTATAATATTTGATCCTCACTAATATGCTCACTCGTATACTTATTGTATACCAAAAATATACGACGCAGAGTATTCATTCTACAGAGATGAGGTTATGTACCAATGCGCATAGACGGTAGGTATAAATACGAATGGAGCGCCTAGCTGTAGATGGACAGCTATATTTTCACCGAAAGCTTGGATCTTCAAAAATTCGGAAGCGTGGTAACGAGAAACGAACGAAAAATCAACAAACCAAAAAATTACCTATATACTATATACAAAGCGATGAAAACCAACAGGTAATATCCTACGTTCGCGTCATGCATCTCGACGTGTAAACTAGAAGCATCTACATGCACCGTCCGTGACTTTGAAAACGGAGATCATTTCGCCGTTCATATTTTCAATTCTACTTCGACAATCGAAGAATAAGGCCAATTCTACACCGATGTTTGAATTCATTATTTTATCCATCATGAGTAGGTATATGAGATTACAGACGAAATGTGCTACCTATGATAAAAGTTCCTACACCTATAGGTACCTATATTAACTTGTCTACACCGGGAAGAAAAAGAAATGTCAAATTTACATTTTCAGTCGTGAATATATATGGACAGCGCTTGTTCGGAGTAAAATCTGCACCGATTGTGGTTAACTCAACGCGGCATGATATGTTGTGTAACTCTGACCAAATTCTTTGTAAATCTTGACGGAATTGCTGCTAGATTTTACACTCCGAACAAGTGCTGTCCATCTGTCCATATATTCACCACTGAAGATGTAAATTTTGCCCCCCCCCCCACGTGTAGATTTGAATCGATATTGGAAACACGCTGCGGAAGAACAGGACCGCCCGACAATCTGCATTGATTAAATGGTACTTATAGGTACCTACCTACCAATGATAGATACCTTCGCTTCGCTATACTTGCGAGATATTTTACAGAAATTCTGCGATGTCCTCATACGTTCATACGGTATACCTATACCTGCGTATATATATTATTCAATAAGCACACGAGTATGTACCTACTATTCGACGCAGCCTATGATTAAGTCATGGGAGCTAATCAACTTGCCTTCAAATCTACAATAATAATTTCTACCTGTTTCCAACATAATTCTTCATTATCGTAGGTATACGCATGGTATAACTGCAGCGAATTTCCGCGGAGTACGTGTTTCCCTCTCGCATCTCGTACAAAATTCATTCAACAATCCGTAATAATAATAATAACAATAATAATAAAAACGACAACAGTACTGACAATGATACGCAATAATCTAGACTCAATTCGCACATTGTATCTGAACATGGAAACTTTGGGGGGCGGAGGAAAGTATGCAAATAGGAATAAGATCGTTGGAGCCTTTCAGTAAATGACATGCCTTTATAGTAACTGCAGTACGTTAACGCTATGCCAACACACGCATACGAAGGAGATAACTGGACTATCGTAAGTAATAACTCGTGACTGCACGATAACTTATCTCGAACCGGAATATAATAGGTATATATACACAGTCTAAGTAGGTACGACGAGGTAGACGGGTAATATAATATAAAGCGTCTCCTATACCTATACCTGTACCTGTACCTGTAATAAGGCATAAGACACGAAATCCCGTCAATGTACACATGACGCCCGGCGTCGACGTCGGAGATCTTCGAAACGGCGCGAAAAGGTGAAAGAATTAAATCAAGATTTTTTTTTGCGTCGCAAAATTTCAGCCGATAGGAGGTACCTTACCTTAATTGCTATCATTTTACGTGATTTTCGTCGTGCAGTTAACGTTTATACAAACGTCGAGCCTCGTAAAATTTCTTTCAATGGCGGTGTGCACGCGCGCGCCGTGTAACTGTATAATATAATATACGTATAATAAAATTGAGAAATCATGGAAATATTCTCATAGCCATACTCGGTCGAAGATATACCGACCATCGTTCATGATAGACGATGTGAAATCATCTGATCTCGTCCTATCTCACAATCAGTTCCGAACGTGGTGGATTGGACCAAAAAAAAATCTTCCGGGATATATATATATATATATATATATACCGAACACGTGAATATGGACGAGAATTACGTTTCGTTATCTGAATAGTACACACTAACGAGATTTCGTTTATCTGTTCATTTTCTAATTCGTTTTTCGTTTCATTTGTTTTTCTCTTATTTGAGTAAATTTGGGATCCGTCGAGCATCGGGTTTACCTTGGTCTACCTCCGACGAGGTAACAACCGAAGCAACGCGAACGTCTGTATATATATATATATATATATATATATGCAATATGTATAGGTACGTACATACCTGCCGTATACTTTCGTCCGACCCAGATAATTCTAGTCCCCATATGTACGTATGTATATACGGTATATGCATGCACGTGGAAAACAGGAACTTGCGTAATCTGTACTAATTACCAATTTGTATATGCATGCGTTTATGTAATATATATGCGTATGTATGTAATATATTTATATATGCATATCTATGTTACGCGCGCATAATCCAAATCTATGCCTGAAAAACCGCGTTTATTTTTCTTCAGCGAAGTGATGCAGCCGGAAAGCATCACGGACGACGAACCAATTGTCCGTGGAAATGTCTAACATACTACGCGGAGAGAAAAGTTTTGTTGAATCAAAGAAAAATTGCTTAGTCCCGCAGTCGAACGAGGAGTTGATTGAATCGACCGAAAAATTTGTTCGATTCGAAAATGATTTGTTCATTTGAAACAGAACAAGAAGAAATTTTTCAATGCCAAGAAATTTCATTTTGATTTTCGCTAGAAATTTTCTTCGATCGACTGTAAATTTGGTTGACCCATGAAAATATTCTCCCGAGTGTACGGTACCTGATTGTAGGTCAGTTTCCACATTTTTTCAATAATGAAGCATGAAGGAAGGGAGGTAAAAAATTCCCGTGAAGAAACCAATCTTTGAAAATACCTTCTTTCGCGCGCCTATCGGCGATATCATTCAAGTTTTTCTTTTTCTTCTTCCATATGCTCTATCACTCGAACAATTATAACGTCGATACGTTTCAAAATTTCAGTCCATTTCGCGTATTGCTAGGCGTAAAAGCCGGTGTGCAGAGTTTGAATAGTAGGTACACGTGGAATTCTATACCTAATTTCAAGTTCTCAATCTTTCTCTCATCGGATGATTATACATACACCTATAACTCACTTTTTCTACATCCAATGCGGAATAAGAGCTCTGTCCTCAAGTATTACGAGGTGGAACAAAACGGAATGTATTTTAAAACGGCAGGCTGTGCAGCTACCTCGAGAACATACGAAGTTATTATAGGTATATACCTAGACTCGAGTCTGAAATGAGCATGACGCAGCTCTCATATATGTATGCATGCGTGTATATATATATAACCACACGCGGTGGTTTTCCCGTTTTCCTTCAGCTCGCCCGCCCAGCGCCGGTGGAGTTACACTTTACAAGGGAAGTCTTTGAGTGAGCCAACCCGAAATGAGTTGAAAGAATTTTTTCCGTATTCTTTCGAGCCCCCGATACGAGAGCCTAAAGCATTTTGCCAGCAAATTAAGATTTCCAAAAGTTACGAGTTTTTTAAATTGATAATTTTATTCGATCGATCGATGGTATTCAAACGGGGAAATCTGTTACACTCGAAGCCCTTCGCAAGATATAGCCGATGGAAATTGCGAAATTACCAATTTCAAAAATTCGTAACGCGTGAAAATCTGAATTCGCAGGTAAACGGTTTCAGGATCTTGTATTGGGGGCTCGAAATGATATGGAAAAAATTATTCCAACTCAATCCGGGTTGGGTCACCCGAAGACTTCCCTTGTTAGAAGGATAGGGCATGTACGAGTATATTTGCAGCCTGCACCTATGCAGGTATGGATGAGATGCATGCATGCGCATCTGAGGTACAGGGAACAGCGCGGCGAGAGCCAGGCAACGAACTTGAAGCGAGCAAGCCGGCCACGCCGAGCCAAGCCAAGTAACCTGCACTCCGCGTTGAACAAGTAAAAGGTTGGAGAACGGAGAACGGGGAGAACAGGTTCCCGGGTGGGCGAAAGGTTGCCACCACCGACGCTGTCGTCGGCGTCGTCCTCCCTCCGCCACCACCGCCGCCGCCGCCGCGCCGCCTTTTCTTTCACCTGGCCTACGAAATCGGGAACCCGGGTCACTCACCCAGATCTTCGAAATGCTAGCCATCGTAAATACCTGGACCACCTGCATCGTAGTGAAAAATTTGTGACCGGTGCAAGGTGGAGGATGTACGGTATACTATGGTCAATAAATTGCCGACTGAGGTATTACATGTCTCTATACATAGGCCGCAACTAATCAAGTCGAGATATACATATATATATATATTCGATCGTATTATATACGTATAATAAATCCTGAAATTTGAACATCAATTCCAACATCATCTGCACTCCATCATTTCCGATCCATTCGCGATCTTTACACGCCTATTATTCGAATTTATTACACTTTGTATGACTAGTATAGGTAGATGCCTACGATATGGGTACGTGACGAGTAATTGTTCCTCCAAAATGTGATGCGGCAAAGATCGCACAGAGTTTGTCGTACGATCGGGATGTAACGACACCAACGATCTCTGCATTGCTTAAATTATGAAAGTCCAGCGATACGGATTGCGAGTATGATATCCTATATTCGTTGAACTGGTCCCGCCTGTAGTCCGATTTTTGGTAGCCTCGATCGGGCCGTTGTGCATGATGTCGTGTAAGATTTAGGTGAACGGGGGGATACGACGCTACGCCACGTACCTCGTAGTACCTGATCCACGCGTGGCGAGTAAACACCGCAAGGCGACGCGTGCGGGACACGCGTAAACGTGACAATACATCGTTGCAGTATACGAATGAAGTATACTGTTTAGTAAGATAGACCATCTAGGTACGCAGGTCTGCGTGTAAAGAGCGTGGAAGAAAGTGAGGGATGCAGGAAGGGGATCCTACCATTCAATTCCTTTTCGTTTCGCAATGATATTTCCCATAAGCTGCAATTACAATCATAGAACTGAGGGGGGCAAGCGCAAAAGAAATAATTGCTGAACGGCCCAGATAGTGAACGCGTCCCAGTTGTTCAACGATCCGGTACTGTCCGTTACATATTTGCTGAAAGATTACTTTTATTGTTTCTGGATCGTTGATTCAGTATACTGGCGAATGGAAATTGAGTTTTCGATTTTACCGATCAGAGATAAGTCCAGGAATTGTTACTATTTTAGTGTCAGTGACTCGGACAACGAATTCAGGGCGTGTCAGAGTTGCTGTTCACTTGCATTTCATAACCTGACCAATCTGCAATCTCCTCACGAATCAAGCATGCTGCGCGATAAAATTTGATTTCACTTTCGATTCATAAACATGAAAAGGAATGAGTGAAAATAAATATTCATTGAAAAATTGTACCTAGTTTAATTTGTCATTGATCAATATCTGGGTCATCCCGAATTCGCGGGGTCAGCAGCTGGGACATCAAACAGCTATTTTTAAATAGACTGTTTACACTAATTTCATAAGGCTTTTGGAGAAGAAAAAAATATTACTGTACTCGAAATTATCTATATTATGCAAAGGAGGGAACGCATTAGAAATACCGTACTCGACTATAATTTGAAATAATAAAAGAACGTAGATTCTCTCTCAAAAGTTCAATAGCTGGGCCGTTTACCTTAGTATATTTATCAATATTTATCTCTGAACTAACGCCGGGGCGGTGGCGTGCCGCGGCACCACTACTCCAGCAACAAAATGAAAAAAACAATAATCATAATTGATACAAAAAGCTGGAAAAATGGAAATAGAACGATCAAGTATATATATATACCATACCGCCCGCCACGGCGAAGCGACGTGACGCGCTTACGCGCGTACGCATATATGTAACAATACTATACTGTACACCTATGTATACAGATAGGTAGGTATATGTATATAATGCGGATAAATCATATGCGAATCCGCATGCGCGTTGCTCCGTCGGATACACACCTTATATGTATAATGTATCGGATACCGAAAATTCCATATACGATTCGTCACGAAGAGAAGAAGACAAGCGGTAAGAAATTGAAAATAGTTGACAGTAAAAATGAAATGAAAACGAGAAAGACAAGGAAAATTGTCCCGTTGATCCGTCTGTAACAATTATTCGCCGTTTGCATACATCCTACATATAGGCCCACAAGTATAGAATAATCCATGAAAAACGATCATGAGGCGGTGAATAGGTACATACTACACAACCGATTCACCGGCTTCCCAATTAAAAACTAAATCCCAACGAATTCAAGAATGTCTATAACGTACACCACATGTAATACCTAATTACGTGAATTCCCAGATGAAAAAAAAAAAACCCATGAAAGATCAATTTTGTACTTCTCCGCGCAGAGAATCAATAAAATCCATGCGGTTAACCCCGTCAAATTATTGACGCTTTGAACACTCATAGGTACACGTATACCTGTGTGTTGAAGTTGGCTGTATACTGGTTTCACAGGCAGACAGGCAGGCAGGTAGATTGGTATAGGAGGAGGTAAGTAGGCAGAATGTACTATATACGCAGGTGTAAGTATAAGAGAAACAACTTGTTTTCATATAAAATATATATATATATATATATATACCTATATTCGCAAATATTTTTCCAGGTCAGGTCAAATAGAGTTATCGACCTTATCATAATTCTGTGCGTTCATTTTACATAGTTTTCGGGATTCCTTCAGCCTGCGATATACCAGCCAGCTCTCAATTACACGAGGTTACTACGGACCTCGAATTTTCGAATACCAACTTTTTCGCGGGATTTCACGTCAAAATGAAACCTATATGTATAACACGTTGCCGGCCAGCCCCTCGCACGAGTTTTCTTCTCCATCGGTTGGGGAGTTCAACGACCCCCTCCGAGCCCGATTCGGTTCTGTTCTCTCTGATGCGAGCCCTACTTCCAGGTCGGCTCGAACCGTAGGTACATTCATGTAGGTTTGACATATATATACACATGTATGCGTGTATATATGTTCACGTGGCAGCCCCAGAAACCACGAAGAAGTGACGTGCGTGGCGCATATAGGTTAAATATATACAATATGTAACGTACAATATATATACAGTACGTTACAGCGAAACTGTCATTATTTCCGAATCCAGGGCCAAACGACGCGCGACGCGGTTAACGATGCCTCCAGTGCGAGGCATAAGATATACACACACGTCCGTATACTGCAGGGTGTTGTTGGTAATTGTACCACAATTGTATAGAACCGTGGTTCTTATACTCTTAACAAAAAAAATACAGAAGAAGAAGAAGAGAAGAAAGCATCACGCGCCAATACATACTCTGATACATGTTATAACCATAATGATAACAATGATGATAACAATGATCGATAATTCACCAACTGAAACGAGGAAACACTGCGTATGAAAAACTGGATAGAGATAGATACATACATACCTACCTACCTACCTAGGGCCTGAGCGACAGAGCGTTCGCCGAAAGCCGAAACACGGTCAACGAGGCAACGTTAACCAACGGAATTCTATATTTAACGGTTTTATATGAAAATCCTGTTCCCCATAACAAGCCAAGCCGAGCCCAACTATATACTGCACTGTGCTGTACTATACTATAATATACTATACTACCTACCACCAAGCCCAGAAAGCCCTGCCCTGCCCTCGTATACGCCTGCACCTCCTCCGCGCCCACGGATCCTAACCTAAAATTTTCTTCTCTTTTGCCATAATTTTCATGCCTCGTACCCACGGCAATAATTATTGAGATAATAATAGTTATCAATACTATCATCATGATAAGTGTATTTCATTATTGTTTTTTTTTTTTTGTTTTTTTCTTTTTCCAAAATTTAAACCAGATCGAAATCCTTTGCCTGGCGTTGCATTTTCGGCTTATACATCGAATATTGTGAACTAAATTCCCGGATACGTGTATACCGAGACTCTGTTTACATACAATATTTCGAGTTCGATTCGGGAAAGAAGACCGATGGATGTTGCACCATTCGATTGGATCCGCGAATAGTATCGATAGACATACAGAATTCTAGACAAAACGTTCCGAAACATGGAGCCATAGAATGGTAAACAGAGAGAATGCGCCTGCACACATTCACTACAAATTGGTGTACCGTGAGATATCTATACCGGAACAGTGGAAATCAGGAAATCAGAGTTCAGTATCGGTCGGTCAATCACAGGCATAATACTGGCAAATCACTGTGCATCGTCGCAGCTGTTATAAATATTCGACGACGATCCCCGATAATGATCACAGTTTTTAATGATCTATTGTCATTTCTTCGAGCAAACAATCGCCGTTGCAGATTGTGATCTATTTGAAAAAATGACATTCAAA
The DNA here is from genome assembly GCA_963170745.1 of Phymatocera aterrima. Lineage (NCBI taxonomy): Eukaryota > Metazoa > Arthropoda > Insecta > Hymenoptera > Tenthredinidae > Phymatocera > Phymatocera aterrima. Next base: position 22,720,648 of record OY720660.1, read on the forward strand.
TATATAAGTTGCATCATGCTATCCTTCACTTCGCTTCACCTCCTATACCAGATGCATCGGGCCGGGGGCTGACTACAAAAATTATAATTACCTATTTCGACCACGACTATAGGTATACATATATACCTATACATATAATTATAGTATGTACATAGGTGTCGTTAAAATCTGTGTTTACGGGGATTAGATCGTTAACTGCAGACTATTAATCTAGTTATAGGTTTCCTTTTTTTTTTTTTTTTTTTCTCTCGAAATAAATTCCGAGCTGCAAATGGAGCGGAAATTTCAGCGGTAGATCGGCCATTTTTGGTTATTGGTATTGTTATTATCATTATTGTGGGTAAGTATATAAGCCCCGCGACTTTGACATGTCCAACATTGCAGATAATAGGTGCCATATACTAGCCGATCGCGACTTCACTGTTTAGTAACAAGTTTCAAAGTTCAAAATCAAAATTATCCAGAACAGATGGAAAATGACACCGGCGAGTTTTGAGCCGTGAATGAAATTTGAACGCGTTGAACAATCCGGCCAAATTTCTTGTGCCCCGAAACGTTATAGACGAATGAGGCTCCCATCGAAGTTTCCAAATCCAAAGAAATAAAATATTACCTACATTGTGTGGTAAAGGCGGAAAGTAGGCGGTTTCCGACGAGCGTTTGGCGTTTGCAATCACACGAGTCAGAATTTTGCCTATCCTACGCCTGAATCACACACGATATTTTTTGTCACACCTGATACGAAGGAAGATTCGGCTTTTGTTCGCGAGCCTGCGGAGCGTGCCGCTAGTTGTGAAAAGCTAAAGAGTATAGCCTGCAAATTAGTGAAAACGTTGCGAATGCTATACATTTTTCGCACCACGGAAATTGACACTCTAGTGCGGAAAATATATGGCTTCCGCGATGTGCGCGCGCGCAAACATCTTTCCACACGCGAGTCTTCCAATCGCACGGGTGAAAAGGTGAGAAGGCGAAGAGACGAAAAGACGAAAAGACGAAAGTAACACGCGGGTGATATTTCAACCGCTATTATAAACAGTCGTGCTGCACGTGAGTCCTCGGGGGAAAAGATGCACATCACGCACATTGCATGGAACCTGGATCACAGTCGACTTCGCCTCCGTCGTTGTCGTAACCCAGTTGTTTTGAACCGAATGAAACGCGTGCGACACAATAGCCGCCCACACCACGCGCAGTGACACGCAGCACAGGCGACCGATATCCTTCTCTGTTTCTGTATTTTTTTTTCTCTCGTCTCCTCCCTTTTCGTTTTTGTTTTCACGAGCTTTTAGCAGCAAAGACGTCTTTGTTTCGAGTTGTTCAGAGAATAGAGGACGAAGAACAAGGTAGAGGTATCTATAGAAATACTAAAGTGCGTGGTTGAAGCGTCGAGTCGAAGAAGGGAGCGCGAATATCTTTTTTCAGATGTAAGTATACCTATACCAGTTTCGAATGGAAGAAGTTATCGTCCTCTCTCTCTTCCCATTGAAAGATAAATTACTATCATTATATCACAATTACATTACGACAAAATTTCGACCATTATTTCATCGATTGAAAAACAATTTCCCGCCCAGTTGTTCTTTCTCCTGATCGTTATATTGTTATCGTTAGTTAAATTCTCATAACTTTCGCTATCGGAGAGAAAAAATACCATACCTCTGTCTGCGAATGAAAATTCTGTCAACGACGACGACGACGACGACGACATGCGCAGCAGAGAATTTGTTCGGGAACAGAGAGCGCGAAGCTCGCTGTATAGTTACTCGTAGTTTGGAGCAAGTTTTCATTGATTAGACGCCCATGCCTCTCATTCGTCTATCCCATGGGCGTCGTTCTCCAAATCTGTTAGCCTCAATATACCGACAATACTTTTATAAATCTATTTAATAGAAATGTTGAACTAAATGCTACAGTAGAAGCTAGCTATGGCCGCCTGTCGACATACCCACTTTGATTTCGTCAACCCGCGCCTTACTATCTGAAGAAAAAATGACAGAGAAAAAAAAGGAGGAAAACAAAACAACCAACGGCAGTGCTCGGCTCTAGTCTCGAATCGTACGTCCGCGCCTCGACCAACCAACAAGATTCGTAGATTCGTGGTAGAGGTTTACAGCTCGCACACGCTATACCGAACTAGATTTCAACAGATTTTACGCAACCCAGCAACCGCCGTATCTATTACTATAATACATTACAGATATATAGGTATACATATTACATGCATATAATATACATCTCTTGAAGCAGTGTATAGTTCGTCAATGGAATTGGCGAGGGAAGAAAATTCATTTTATGTGCTGTACGTCCGCGCACCAAAAACTGAACAGAACAAAAATACAGAACGTTTAATAATAAAGGGAGTATATATATATATATGTATGTATGTTCATAATCTACATTCTATTCCTAGAGTATAATGAAAGCCTGTCGTTCCACGAAATCCTCAACGAAATCTCGAACCTCATCAGCCTTTCTTATTATTATTAGGGTCCATATAGATGAAAAAAAAAAAGAAGGAGAAGAAAAAAACAATCTACAGAACCTCTATAAAGTCTATACCTCCTACCTACCTATAAAATTCTCGCATATCTCTAGACGCGTAGGGCGCCGGCTGTATGCGCTGTGCGGCGATGCGGAGGTGTGTTTGCGAGCATTTATTTAATAATAATATAATACACATTGTTAAATGATGAAAAGAAGAAGAAGAAGAAGTTTGGTATAGGTGCATACATATTTATATACATAGCATAGCGAGCGAGGCAGAGAAACGAAGGAAAAGAATGGAGAGCGAGCGAGCGAGCTAGCTAGCTACTACACCGCGCTTACCTTACTTACTACCTACGTGCCTCCAGAGAGATCCTTAGGAATGTCGTAAGTCGTCGTAACGGTTATAGACTACTGACCGTTAACTACGTAGCGCCGTCGTTTCTGCTGGTTACTCTCCTTAAGATTACCGTAAACATACTAACAATAAGTAGTACCCCAGCAGCGGCGAATAACAGAAAGAATGTTTGCGTTCGTACTAGTAATTCGTATCATGCGTGAAGGGGTTCAATAGATCGATAGATCGCGGGATCCCCGGTCATTCCTTACAGTCTGTTTGTTTAGCTGTTTTATTGTAATGTTTGCGCCCGCGTCGGTCGGTTGTCTCAGAAGTTATTAATAGAACGTGAGAGAGAATGGAGTCAGTTTTAAGTGGGCAAAAATTAAGATCGAAGATGCTGCACGATATGTCGGATATCGGATATCATGGATATTCATTTTCAAACATATATGTATAATATGCATACTTCTTCTGTTCTTCTGGTTTTCCCTATATATATATATCTATACATACATGCTAAAAATATACAGGTCTACGCTCGTCGCTCGGGGTGTACTATGTACATATGTATATGTATATTATAATTATAAATATACACGCGTCCTCGAAAACTACGAAAATATGGAGGCGGGTTCTATCCGCGTGGAACCAGAGCAAACTGAGCGAGGAAAGTACGAAAAGGCCTACGAAATGAAAATTCACTCGCAAATTGTGGAGATGTGCGAGGGCAAAATCTTTCTGTCGACGAATTTTCAATAATAATTCTGTAATCATTCAGCAATGGTAAACACTACGTGAAAAACAAGAGAAAAAAAAAAACATCTCTCGAACTGTGAGAAATCCGATGATCCTCTGGATCTTACAAGTACAATTACTACTAATCTTCAATACATATATATCTCTCTTACCTGAAGGTCGTGGTTGGTGTTATCCCTGTGACTTGCGGCACGTATCACACCAGCCCGCCAACCCCACTCACTGATTTTATTCACTTTCAATTTAGAAAATCCACTAACTGATAGAAATCTTTTACCAACTAGCTCCTCACGGTACTTGTAAGCCATTATACGATATTATTATATTCATATGATAACTATATCAACAAACACACACGCCACATGGAGAAACGAAACGAGCACTTCCGAATATTCCTCTCTCTCTGGATCTATCGAATTATTATTATTATTATTATTATTGTTATTATTATTATTCCACTCGCAATGTATTTTCACAAGTAAAATAGCGAGAATGAGAGAGAGAGAGAGAGAGGAGTGGGGGGAGGGGCGAGTATAGACGGACAGAAATAATAACGATAATTACTTTTATATCTTTTCACAATAGCTATTGTATGTCCGAATTATCGTTATTATACGTAGTACTCGTACACCGATATATTTGTCGTAACTTGTAAAACACACTGTACCACATAGATATATAATATAATATCACACAGCACCGCGGGGTCCTCCTCCCATCATTGCGTATAATATTATTAACGCCGACGTATACGCAAGTTATTATCGATGATTGTATGTAGCATCAAACATCTACCACCAATTTCCTTTCCCTCTTCCCTCTCGTTTCGCGGTACGGTATCACGAACACAAACATTCTCGAAATGAAGAACAACCCCATCTGTTGTTGTTTAGTTCTACATCTCGGTTACCCGTCTGTAACCTCGACGAATGAAACTTGGAAACTGTATCCCGCAGTATGGTACACTGTTAGTTTTGTGACTGTTATCAATGTCGTTATTACTGATAACGGCGTTATAATATTCATACGTTATTATTATCGTTTCAATTTAATACAACATAACATTCTTCCTTTATTCAATTCATACACGATGAGACGTAGGGTTAAATCGGAAGGAAATAAAGAGAAAAACAGTAGTGAAAATAACAATCTATGAACGCGCAGAACGGGTACGAATTTAATCATAGTGACGCACACATGACCGCGCAGTGATATCGCGTAGCGCGCACTGCGGGCTGCCGTTGACGGCTCGGCGCTCGCGAGACTCGGGACTACGGGCCGTACGTCCGCCCGTCCGTCTGTCTGTCCGTACCGTCCCGACCATCCGTCCGTCCGTTCGCCCGCCTGCCTGCCTGCCTGCTCCCTCGCTCGCTCGCTCGCTCGCGCGCTCATTCGTTCGCGATGCGAAGCGAAGCGAAGCGCGGCACGGTGCGGCCGCGGCGGGTGGGGAAACTCCGCACTACGGAGCTCTACCTGAGTTATCGGGGCTCGGGAGGCAAACGGCAAACTCTCAAGAGTTTTACGGTTGTTCCACTCGCCGTGGACCTGGGCAACGGGTTGCACCGCGTTGACGCAGAATTTTACTTATTATTAGGAGATAGTTTGTTTAACTTTTATTTCTCGCTTGTTCGTTTCTTTGGATTCAGAGATTTTTTTAGAAATAAACGCGTTTTATTATTCAATGATTATGATTTAGATTTATGTATCGTATACTCTTCTTTTCTACTTTTCTTCGTTCGCCTGCCCTCAGAGACCTGAGAACAGATTTATTGATATACAGACGGACCCGCGATAAAGCTCTTGCGTCGCTCTTTTACAGCTACAGAGATAATCATATCTATCGAACGTAAACTTCCATCCTTCGAAAGTTCGTCCATTGATATTATACCTATACCTACTTTTGGAATGATAATAATAGTAGTTGTAGTAATAGCAACAACAACAACAATAATAAAAATAATAATAATAATAATAATAATAATATAATCGATTCTATGTTTTCATTACCGCTGTCAATCGAACGCCTTTCACATCAATTTATACTCATAGCTAGCTACTTTGCTTTTATATACCAAGGAAATAAAAGTATAATATCGGTATATCATTGAGGAAACTTTTATCCGAATCGAAAGTACAAAATGTTAAGCGTAGGTAAAATATCGTAGGTATAATACGAAATTTATAATATTCATATACCGTTTTCAAACTGTAGGTCTTCAATAGGTATGTGATCTAATGATGTTTCTAGTTCTTTATAATGTACACGAGAAAATTTGGCTCACGCGGGTCAAACTGGCATTTATTTATAAACGCATGGCGGGAGCCTGATTCGAACAGCTGACAGAACCTACGCTACTACAAACCGTAGCACGGAGTAATTTCGATGTATGTATATAGGTATATACATTCTATCGCATGTACCCCGTGTTGAATTCATTATTTATCGAACTAATTCGTATTTGGATTCAAATTTATATTCGATAGGATAATTTCGGTATTCTTCTGTTCTTGCAATATGGATGTACTGGAATGAAATATTCAATGATCAATATACCATACCCTGAATTGTTAAATCAATACTTATCTATAGCACCAGAAATGACGGGATCAAATTGTTATTTCAAATAATGTATGTACATCGAGTTTCATGCATTTATCTTTCTTCTGCTATTTTCGACCACAGGAGCTAAAACGAACCTCTGATATCTACAAAATAGACCAACCTAGCTATGCCATGCTGTGTTTATGCAACATGTCAGAAGAAAAATTTCCCTGCAACGTCTTAGAAAGCGTTATAATAATAAGGAACGTTTCTCTCCGCGCAACCGTGCGCGAAGTTTGAGAGTTATACCTCAAACTACATTACTATATTCACGTAGTACCTCTACCCGCCGTTTGAAATTTCCGTCAAAAGCGCGCTCGGCGATTACAGTCTAGTAATCATCGTTATACCGTTCACACGCTACACATACTTAATTAAATCTGAAAAAGAAACAAATCCTCACCTACGCCTATAAATATACCTAACCTAATACCCTTCGACGTTGTTTCTTTTCTCGACTTACGTAATTATAATGAATTAATCTAAACATGGTTGAGTCAGTAGAAATACCTTTTCAAGAAGAATTTTCAAGCCTCATATTATTAGTGGGGCGGCATGTGTGCGTACATAGGTGATACGGCAAGATTCAAACGAAACGAAACGAAACGAAGAGTTCTTTCTCTCGTTCCCCTCCGCGGCGAGAAGCAGTTCGATTTTCGAACGTTTGTTCCGTGCGTCCCCACCAGCGAGCCGCTTTGTACCACGTGACGAAAACACTGCGTGACGTCACGCGCAGCAGCATTCAGCCTACAGCCAGCTGCCAGTCCAACATGGCTGACCTGTGAGCAGCGGTGCTAGCTAAGAGCTCTCCTGCTTTTCTACGTTCATTTAGTTTGTTGTGCATTGATTGGTTTTTGTGTTGCGAACATCCAAATATGATATCTTCGATCGTCTCACGTCTCGTCATGTAAGTTTATCAACAATATCTTGTCAGTATTATTCAGGAGAAAAAAATACAACCGCAGTTATTATATCATCTGCACACTAATGCATCAGACCCGCCGCGCCATGACAATGGATTGCGAAAATATCTTTCACCAACACATTCTCTCTCACAGTTCTCAATCTCTTTGACACGACTGCTAAGGAGTTCTTGACCTGAAAATAAACGGCGATATTTACCTCGCGTTAAAAGAAACATCAGCTTTATTAATATCATTCGAATGTTCGACGTTATCGTAATACAATTGATGATTCTGGGTGCGTGTTAATCGGTCCCAAATCGGCGATCTAGCTCTTGTCAAAATTATAATCATACGTTACAGTTCAATCTCTACGATTGCATTTATTCGACCTTTTATTTTCTTCCTTCGTTCATTTTATTCATAAAATCGATTGTCAGATACATTTATGTATTTTCTTCCCGTAACGTTCCCAATGACATTTTTAAATCCTCTCCCTCCTGTAACGGTTTTCACGTCTACGAACCAAAAAATTGTGGCTCAAATGTCAACGCCACTTATATTTATTCATTCATCAATTCATCCGTCCGTGACTGCATCCGTATATATATAAGTTTACTCAAACACTTTTCATACCCGCGTTTATTCTCTCAGCGGACGTTCAAACGTCGATTGCTTTCCAAAATTTACGTATATAATGGGTAGGTAGGAGGTACCTTTATATATCCTCGTTCGAACCTGTAAATAACATTATACATAGATAGACAGGATTATGTCATATATCTGTAATGTCTTGGCATATAGGCAGGTATTATGTGGTTCGTAGCCCTGCCTGCCGGCACTATCCCGTGTCTCTAGGCGTCACGGCTTTGAATAATCGTCCATAGGTACCTATGTACTTATATGTACAGGCACATACATGAGTATCTCGGTTGATGCGGTTTCAAAACCGATTCAGCCGTTACGTCACATCGGTTGGAACAATTTTTCTCTATTTCTTTTGGCTTGTTTCTTCTCTCGTCGAATCTCCGGGACAATCGGATATAACAGCGAATTATTGTATGAATGTTATCAAACGATTGCTCCATCCGTTTCAATATCGCGGTAGGAAACGCGTGTGCTCTGCCTATAATCACCAAAATATGTAATACCCTGGAAGGTGGCGTATGGGGCAATTTGCATGGGACTAATTCACGGCTGCCATTTTAACTCGGACTCTCAGTACGTCGAATTACAGAGCACAATCTGTCTCGCTAGCCGATCCACATGTTGCGTGGCATCGGGTGGTCGGTTCATAGCCGTTTATAATGCCGATTCGCATCACGGACGTGTATTTGCACCGTCACGTTTGAATTTTGAACTGCTGCGGGGCAACGCGCTCTTTCGATTGGCCTTCTAATAGTCCAAGTTAAAATGGCAGCCGTCAAACTGTCCCATAGCGGACGATGCTCCAGGTACGAGGATTCGCGTTTCAGTGTATCGGATAGTTCAGTGCCTGTAGGCGTATGCATACATACACCGTTGACAACACCGGTCAGGCAAGGATGAAGGAAACGGGAAAAAGATACGCGACGAAAGAACAAAGCGAAGTATGAAAACAGAGCAGTGTGGATGCGGGGACAGGCTTTTAACTGTTTAAATAACTCTCAAAGACCCCTGTGCCTGAGCCCGAGCCCGAAGCCTGGCTGACAATGAGCTTGTCGCGTGGTCAGCTGTTCGCAGCGACTGTAAATGCTTAAGTGGGTCTGTCTTTCAGCTCGGAGTTCGACTACGTCACATCCCGCCGTATACTTTGTGTTTACTTATATTATGCGGCTTGCCGCTGCAGCCGCGGAGGTTCAGTATGGGTTTAGTCGAGGCTCTCCTCCGTTTTCTGGATAGTTTTCTTTGTTCCGTTCCGTTCCGTCCAACGAGACAAAGAAGACTGCGGCGATACGTATACGTGCCTCAAATGTACGCGCGTCAACGCGTGTGAAGAATTATTAATGCGTTCGTAGTGGGCACATGCACACTTACGTACACATCATGAATTATCTTATCCCACATTGTCGAGGTATACCTAACGGCCGATGGGATTGCAGTTTCTCGCTCACAAACTCTCGTGGTCAGTCGCATGCTCGTTTCTACTACTGTTATATATATACAGGATGATTCAGGTTGGGCGGGACACATTTTGTGGATAGATTTCTCAAGGAATTCTGAAAACGAATAGTCATTTGGCGAAAATTCCTGTGACCGATAGCTTGCGAGTTACAGAATATTCGAGCGATCCAATCACAACGCTGATATGTCAGCGTACGGACTGTGTTCACTCGGAAATCCAAGCCTGCCGTGTCTCGCTGCACCTACAAGCTCTGCGATATAGGTGAACCTGGATCCTTCTGTAGCTTGAAAATCGTCGGTCACTGGAATTTTCGGTAAACCACTTTTCGTTTTAGAAGTTCTGAAAGAATTTGTCCACAAAATCGGTCCCGCACGACAAGAATCACCCTGTATATGAATTTCACTTCACCTCGGACTTTATTAGGTAGGGTATACTACCGTAGTTAAGTAGTTAATCTCGATTTGGACGATAGGCAAACCGCGTTGGCTCATACATTACGTTCTCTAACGATTCTGGCAATGAGTTGTAGCTCAAGGTTGGATTCTATGTCGCCGTAACAACCGCCGTTGATGATTGGAATCATTCTCGAAACTGAACTCTCCAATTATAGCCGATAGGATTGAATATCATGCAATTTTTCCAACAGATTTTCGAACTTCCTCGTTCAATTTTCTATGTACCCCTCCTTTCTCTCTCGGTTATAAATTATATACCGTGCAGTTTCAGTTGCAAAATGGAAAAAAATTATACGCCGCATCGCGATTTCATGCGATTCCTGCGCAGTCCTTGGCTTCTTACATGTATGTACCTACTTATGTATTGCTGCTTGCTCGCGAGACCGCGTGTTGCAAGGATCGAGTATCTATACCATACCAACAGCGCAGGATTCAAGGCTACGTTCACTTCTCTTTGTGTTTTTTTCCCTCCTTCTCATTTTTCTTATCGTCTTTTTTCATTCAGGGTTTATCTCGGCCCCTGTAGCCCCTAATCCCGGGTTTTCCGTAATTGTGATTATCATTCGTGCATATTTTTCCATGCACATTTGTAACTGTAACTGCGCGTTTATGGCACGAAGTATACGAGAAAGAGGACGAGGATTTCCCTGTATCCCATACACTAAACATGGATATACATTATACATGTAATACTTATAACATATGGATTGATCTATGCATGTCTCTGTATGTTATATGCACTGTATAGTACGTATAAACATCGTATAGCGAATGCGAGAGAGGGAACAGGGAGAGAAGTGAAAGCTCGAGCCACAGTTGAGAGCAAGTCCCTACCTACCTACCTGACGTCGTCCTAGCCCATTTTTGGTACCGTGATGGAGTGGTCCACGAGGTGTCATGTTGTAATCTTATACTCCTACCTATACCTACAGAAGAGGTACCTACCTACTTAACCGATGATCGCAGCGGGTTTCGGTTTCATAGATGTATATATATACATAAACGCGACGAGGATTATTCATGGAACAAAAACTCCTCCGTGATGTCATCTTCGTTCTCCTCTTTCTCTGTCCGTCTTCGGTATCTAGTCTGTATAATGTCACTCTCGATTTTCTGCAATTTCATCGGTATGATACAAATATTTAGAACATACCGCGACACGTTGTAGTATAATGACCAGATTTCACAATCATATAGGTAATAATAGCTCGATGGAAAACTAATATTACACCTAACCAATAATTTTCACTCGAGATCAGGGTTTTCAAACCCAGCAATAATACGAAGATTGAGAATGAAACGGGTCCAAATGTTATGAACAATGAGGAAAACATGATTTTTTTCTCATACCGATTACCTCGATGGTATTTTTTCTTCTTCATTTCTTGCCTCACCGCGATTACTAAACATTTGGCGATTCGGTGGTTTTTTCCATTTATTTTCGGACCGAACCGCCATCTAGGTAAGATGCTTGAATAGGTGCATATCGCGCGTACACGTGAAAAACACATACGATCACGAATACACGAGTAGCATACATATATATATATATGTATGTGCAGCATGTGTAGATGTATCGTCGACTTCGTCCAGCTCCTAAGCTCCTAAGCTTCGGGTTCGAGGCCACGGTTGTTGGATCGATGCCGAATAAGGTGGGTGGCTACCGCCAACCGAAAACTACCCTTATATACGCCCCACAGGATTCCTCTCTTGTCTGCAGTCTCTCCGCGAATCCCGATCTATGTAACGTTTTCTCATGTACCCTACTCCTCGACCAGGCGCCCACCGCGGGACGATATTTCTCCCACAAAAATTCGATCGGAAGAAAATTTCTCCTGATTCTTGGTTCTCTTTATCTTAAATCGATTTCGCCAGCGACTATACTATGCTACTCGCACGTTCGAAATACGGAGACCCGTATATCGAGCCAAAGTTTGTAACTTCGATGCGGGAAAAAAACCTACATGAGAAATGATATCAGACGTTTCGACACCGAAATGGTTCGCCAAAAAATTAAGTTTTGCCTAATATTTTTCAGTGATAACCAAATTCTCATTTCTGACGATCCAGGACTGCGACGAAGTAAACGCGACGTTTTTGTGTCGAAATAGTTGATACTATTTTTCGTGCCCCCTTCTTTCCTGCGTTGACGTTATAGACTTCAGCCTCATTCTAACTTTCAATCGGGGAAACGGGTTGCCTGAATAGTTACATGCTTCCAGAAGTCGAGACAGGTGCTCAAGTAGAACTCTGACTGGCATGACCGAATATTAAACAAGTTTTTCGGAGGAAAAAAGAAAATTATCGCAATTCAGGAAACTGGTTGGAAAATGTTCGCAAACTCAAATTTTATGACACTTGACTCTGTATGGTCCATAACGAGAATGAAAAAATGAAAATAATCAAACATACCTTGAAAAATAAGAGAAACTGCAGCGAGCCTCGATCATTCTTGTTGAGATGAAAACCCTTGACATTATTTCCACCGAGTTTGTGCTCCTATAGCAAGCAGAGAAATCCATGACCGTATGATATCAACTTGCGCACCCCGCGCATCGATCAACACTTCATGCCAGCCACGCCCTGCAAGTGCAAATTTTCTCTCCTTTTTTCGCTTTCCCCTTTTTTGAAACTCGCTGTAGGTATGAGAGAATCAGAATCTCATTACGAGGGGCGCTTGATGTTTGCTCTCACGGCTCATATTGCAAGAAAATGAGAAAAAAAAAAAAATAACAAAGGTGATATACCGAGCTAAGGAATGACCTGATCACTCAACGAGTCACTGAATGACGGTCGGACGTGTGTCGGTGCTAGTCTCTTGTTTATTACAACTTCAAGGTTGTGGAACTCACATCTTTTTCTCCGATAACGAGATTATCTAAAGGCCAGAGACAGAACAGCAGCACTGGCTTTGATCAACGACGCCTTTCTTTCAATTTTTATTCCCTCTCACTTTTTTGCTGCTCTAGCTTTCCTCATTTCTTCTCACTTTCGAGATTACCGCGAAGGCGGGTGGGTCGAAACCTAGTTATTACAAAGAGGATGCTGAAAAAGTTGTCTGAATTTTGAGCCGCTGTCACGGGGGATCGGACAGATTCGAGTACAAAATTCTGATATACCTATATATATACACGCTACGAGAAAACCGAGTGCCGTGGCGATCAATTCGTCAAAATTATAAATCGAAGAAAAAATTGTGCAAATATTTATATCTTGCAATTGATATCGACGTAATATATTCACGTAGTATGTACATATTCACCTACATTCTTCAAAATTTTTGGGTGAAAAAGACCACAATTGTACCGGTCCCGAGATATCGAGCTCGAATTACCCGCATGACCTGCGATGACCCGGGTTTGTTGGAGCAGAGGTGCGGCCTTGTTTTCACGATGACAGATAACGAAGTAATTTGGTTGGCTTGGCGCAGCAAGCAACGAGTAGGCAGCCCGGCTAGAGGAGCCTTCTACTCTTCTGCTTTCCGTTTAAATATAAATCGGGGTCTCTTAAAGTGTAAAGCTCTAGTCTCGGCGTCGCGACGCTGGCGAAACAGACGGTGGCTCGCAGCGTAGCTCTTTTCAACTTTTCTTCTACCTTTTCGTCTACCTACTGCACTGTGCGCGGAACACAATAAAACACTCGTCTGGTCTGCCACAACTGTTGAGTCGTTTCTGCTCGGTCTATCACGAATATATCTCAAAGGTTTCGCGACCCCATACCTACGCCACGTTGCACCACGTTGCACCACGTTGCACCTGCCTCCACACGTATATCGCGTGGCTTTTTCGTCGAGGGGAAAATCCCCAGGTAGTCAGCTACTCGACACTTTGATTCGTAAATCTCTGCCGCGCGGAGTTCATCTTCTAATCCACATACTTGCGCGGTGACCCGCGAGCAAGAGTACGGAAATAATTTGTCGAAGAAATTATCACCGATTTTTTGGCATCATCTCCGTCTGCATCTTGCCGCTGCAGGACCTGCACCACCGCCGGCGCGGCGGTCGCGCGAGAAATTCTCGTAGAAATCAAAAAAGGCGGAAGCAATTCATTTTTATGCTGGCACTTCTTCTTCTACGTACCTCCTACATTTCTCGTAGAAATTGTATGAAGAACTATTCAGAGGAGAACGAACCGATGAATTGACTGACACCGCGCGTTCATGCAATCAATCAACTCCTGCGAAGGGAATCATCTAAATATTAACGGCAAATAAACGATTAACTTCAAAGTACGGTCGTTCAACTGATTTGGAGTCTGCGCTGCTGCGGAACTTCGTAACTAACGTATTTCTATATTTAAACTAACTTACGCCGAGCGTCGAGCGTCGAGACAGATTTGCGGGCCGACGCGTAGGAGAAGAAGAAATTTGCACGGTGTAAGGGTACTCGGGAAATTGGATGTCTCGGAGAATTTTTAACCCCATTTCTTCGACATACTGGAGTCGATATTTGACGACGATCGAGAAAAGAATTGTATGACTGCGTCCTACTACGTCTCATCATTCTTCGTCTTGGAACAAGAGCATTTGCGTATGTTCGAGTATACAATTATAGTAAACGCGCAGTTATATATTCCTCAGGAATTTTTGTCCACTGAATCATATTAGAAAGTTTATCACCCGGAAGAGAACATGTCTTCGCGAGTTAAGCAAGAGATTCGCATCACGGTGTACTTCAACGACGGTGTTGTCGTCATTTACATCTGATTGCTGGTAATGAAAGTCGCCAGTCATTTTCGCGTTTTATCACTGACGGATCTTATTGAGACGCTACGGAATAGGAAAGAAAAATGAATTCCTCATTATAGTTCATTCGCAGTGATCAAATCCAGAATTGAATCATTCTTCACCCCTTGATTATCGACGATCTGAATAACGAGGCTCTGCCTTAGCCGGCTCATAGAAACTATGGAAATCAACTTGACGATTTAATATTGCTTTTCAATTTATGGGGAATCAAAGACAAAGAAGAAGAGAGCCTGAATGAGTTTTTGCGAGCGTTTCATCAAGATTCTTATTCCGTTTTGCGCTTTTGAAAAAAAAAAAAAAATGATTTCATCACAGATTCTTGAAGAGTGAGGGAAAAGAGTGTCATAGAGTATTGAAGTGAAGGACCCATAACGAGATCTCGTACGAATCGTTGAGTTCGTGGTAGGAACGGTAAACGATCGTAATTGGATCGGTAAATCGAATTTGAGGATCTTTACCGTGCATTGCGAGAAGTCGTGCAAAAAGTGCATAAGAAACACAAAGGAGGATGATGACGATGATGGAAGATGAAGAAAAGTGAACGTGAGCAACTAAAAGACACTGCAGTGCAAAGCCTGCAGAGGCAGGTTGTCTATAGACACGTCTGGAGTGAGTCACTTTACTGCACAGGCAGCGAGGTTCTTCTCGCCGTGTGCTTTGTGGAGCTACTAGCCTCAGCGTGGTTGGTCGGGCGCGGGTCATCGTACCGACTGGAAGCAACAGTTTCTGCTTTCTAATCCCTTGGCACAGTCTTCTAGTGTCACGAGGCTCATGTCATGCGGCGACGATGGTAGAAACTTCAACGATCGATCAGGAGACCGTGCAGCAATTGTGCAGAATCAGCAGCATCAGCAGCATTCGTCGATTCATGACGTTCACTCGGTCAGATCAGTGTTAAAGATCACAAAGTGCAAACTGATCGTGAAGCAGTTGAGGTATATAGGATTACTTTTGAATTGATTTACGAGTAATGGTAGACCGGAGAAGTTTTGCTGCAACTTTTTGGCCTCCCGCAAACTCCGCACCATCCCCCCGCTCAACTTCCTACGAAAAGCTCTTCGTCGAAACAGCGCCAACTAACTGGAGTTCCCAGTTTGTTGGTTGATCTCGGCCACGAAAGGTCTTCTGGAGAAAGCAGCTGCCGCAGCAGCAGTAGTCGGAGAAGCTCTTTGTTATAAATCGGCGTTTCGAAACGTGAGACAAGAGAAAGAAACCCGTGCAATTCTCAAACTTCCATTATCAAATTCAAAAAGTCTTGTTAATGCTCGACATGCGAAGAGTTCTCTTCCAACAAAGACTATAATCGTTTTTCGTCAGCTCGTCACGTCGGCGAGAATTTACTACGGAGATTTAACGAGAACAAAGAAGACGAGGTTTCCTATCCCTCCTCGTCGATCAATCAATCAATCGATCGATCCATCGAAAATCTTCGATCCGAAGAATCTACTGGAGCAAAAAACAACACTGAAGAATTCTTTTCAAGGACTTTCGCACAGTCTTCAAGAAGTTGTGTCTTGAATCTGCAACGGCAATCGCCATGACTTGCTTCACGCCACCAGGGCACAGAAACCAGCCAGTGATCGTGCCGATCGTTGCACATTTCACTAGAAATGTACACGCGCCGGTTTTTCGCACCGTAACTATCGTCAGCACGGCATCTGTCATGTCTTTGCCTTCGCCATTGAAGATCCAACCGAAGTAGCGATGTGCTCTCTTCTTTCATCATCTCTACGTGTCTGTGCCTATATGTGTGTTTTTTATATTACAATCAGCTTTGAGGATTCTGCGTGAGAATGTCGAATGGATTTTTTTGTTTACATGGAAATATGATAGTACGTGAGGCGCGTGGTGAGCCGAATTGAAAACGCGTTTGGATATATGTATATGGGTCGAACATGTGCGTCCGCATCTAAATATAACATCTGATGAAATTCCTGTCTTCATGTTTTTATCTCGTTATCCACAAAATGACAGACAGGCAGTCCAAGTGCTTCACCCAGTCAAATGAGCTGAGCTCGTATCTCATTTATTTTCTGCCAAAACGACAAAAATCAATTTCAAATGACACATTGATTTATGAATTTAACCGACGAGATGGCAACTGCGCAATCTTTCAAGCTATAACGTAGATCGCAAATTTCTTTGCAAGCGCAATCGAGACATGAAACTCATACAGCTTCGTTTCTGATCAATTTTCGATACTCCGAACGCCTGCCCCTAGTTTGAAATTCATTGTCCACACTTAGTATTCGTATTTTTGAACGGGGATGAAGATTTCCTAATAGAATATTTTCGTCAGCGCGGCGTGACGTGGCGTCTGAATTTATTGTCAAAAATTCCATTGCCCGCCGGAAACGTTATTTATTTTTTACTGCTTGTTCGGTCTACAAACCGAATATACGTACTGATTTATGTCAATGTCATTGGAAACAAGAGTCTCTAACACGTGGAAGAGAATTGGACTGCTCAAGATTGAGCTACTGCAGAAAAACTCAGAACGAATGGCACTGTTTTTTTCCCAAAGGTTATACGACGCGCACTTTTATCTTATTTGAATAGTAATCTTATATATGTAAGTAATATGTTAATGTGGAAAGACGCAGATGTCTGAACTTATATTACAACCCGCACGATCGAGACTCATAGCTTTGCTGGAGTTAGATACAGTTGCGAAATGATAAACGACGAATGACCACACCATGTATTTTCCATATCAATAAATCGTCGACGACGACCTTTCCTGGATTATGTGTTTCATGTTTGTTTTTATTTTATACATACTATTTACATTGTCCCAACAGCATTTCGTCCCCATTTTCTGGAATCTATATTTCCACTTACGCACGTCGATAGATATTAGTAGTATGGCTAGCGTCCAGATCAGACCCCACGCTACGGCTCTAGCTATGGGAGAGTCTGTTTCAAGAACTGTTAAAGTTTTGGCACATATCTCTTTCAGAACGCACAACTCGCGGACGCCGGCAGCCAATATTCTACAAAAATAGAACTAACTAGGATTCAAAGCTTATTCTTTCCTGCCCCTAGTATGTTCCTGCATAGCGGCAATGAGTTATGTCTGCCAATGCGGTATCGCTGCAGTACTTACTACAGTATAGGTATAATCGAACATGCGCACTCTAGAGATGAGCCAATAAATCCCCGATTTAAAATCCACTCGAAAAGTAGCTCGCACCTTCTGAGCTTGATCAGCGATGAATTTATGATGATGCGTTCATGCACGAGGCTAGAAATAATTGAAAAGCTTGGTATCTTGGTCATTGATTGCCACATCGTTGACGCCTGGACCAATGAATCGACGAATAACGTCTACAGATGAATTCCATCGGAACCGCTAGCCGAGTCTCAGCGTTCTCTCAGATTTTGCACAAAGAGATTCTGGGTCTTTGTTACGCGAACGATTAACGAGTCTAGGCGTGCGACTTGATGGTGTAGAGTGGAGCCGCAAGGCACGTGGGCAATACGCGCGTGGAGTTATTCAATGTCTTGGATTAACTCCAGATACCTTCTGTGTCTGCTTCAATGTTTGCAACTAACCGGGCTGCCCGTCCACTCTTCTCCTCTGATGTTTTCTACGAGTTTTCCAGCCGCATCATGTGATTTCACTATTAAACGTATCATTCCCCCACCCTTTGGATATCGTCGTCGTTGAAATGGTGGCGTGTATCACGTCCGTGGCTCTAAATGTCATTGCTTCAGCTTCGTTGCCGCAGTCGTCGGGAGTTTGGTGAACAGTCAGGTCAAGGAAAAGATTTTAGTAAAATACGGTGAAAATTCCTTGGCGACGTCGACAAATATCTCCTTAAACTCCCAAATAACGTTTCATCGGCTGATTTCCATGTATCGCGACAGTGTCCCGAAAATTCGACGAAAGCTTCGAAACGATTTCACTGCGCGACGTCGAGGGAGAGGTGTTTTATGTCGTTTGTCCAACGGACAACGACAAACACGTGACTGTATTCAAGATTTAAGGCAACCGGCAGTGTGTAGCGTTGATCATCCGGCTTTCCCAGCTCGCCGCTTCAGGAAGTTCGTCAGTTAATTAATACCTACTACCGCACCGTGGCTTGGTCGGAATTGGTCATGAGCAGGAGGTTCATTGTTAGTTCGTGTTAGGCAAAAGCGTGGGTACTATGAAGTATCCGAATACACACACTCAATCGGCACTATTATGTAATAAACGGTGTTCTTGTATTCGCACTCCGAAGAGGCTGACGATGGCAATAACAGCATTGCAATACTGATAGATTTAAATCGGACTCTTAATCATAGCTGCCGCTTCATGCTAGCAATTGCCACTGATCGTTGGATATTGAAGCTGATTTACATAAGAGGGAATTGCGGTGGTTCTAGTCCTCACGCTGATTGCAGCTGCTCTAGATTTCTACGGAACCTTGGGGAACTGGAAGGATCTGCTGCACAAGTGCACCAAGTTCCAGCCCGGGAAAGTGATATTATGTAAATGCTATGATTCCGCTGTTTGGTCCTGCGGAGGAAGTGTTTCAGGTTATCTGCCCGAAGGATAGCGAACAGTACGTCATTGTATTCAAGATTTAGATCAACAGGACGTACCGCGGTGGTTATGATCCGGAATAATACCTACCTTTCGGGAAGTTAGTCAATTAATTAACCTTCCCTACGAGAAGCCTCCCTGGGATTTTGCGGAAAGTGTAGGTCCTCCGGGTCACGTCCGGACGAAATGATGGTCGCAAGACGATTTCCGACCCGCAGTGACGTTGGGGACGGGATTCCTGCGTTCGTGAAACACGTCCTTATATATCCTAGGATGGCGCCTGTCACGTAGAATGTAGATAGCTGCAATTGAAACGGGAATTCGTGATCAAACATTAATGGCCACCTCATTTTTGGGGATTTTGGTGAGGAGATAACCCAAAGACAATATATGTACCGTGCACCGGAATATGCCGATTTACGTAACATGGCTGGGCGAGAGTGACGCGACTTGGCATTGGGAATACTCATCGTATTACCTGAGCCGGACATAATTATCATAGTCAATTGTCAACGCACGGTCGGTTGTAGCCGGCTATAAACAGTTTCGGATTACATTGATGATCCAGTCGTTCTCGGGTCGCCTGTGCATCAGCAGCTTCTGGTTCTCACCGCTTAGTTTTATATACCCATCGCTTTTGCTCGGGCATAGAAACGGGCGTAAGAGAGATAAGCAAAAATCCGAAAATAGACGTTTCTCTTCGCAGTGCCTTGCGTGCCGCACAGCGGTCTGCGTGCACCAGATTCAGAGGCAAGCGCGTTACCAGCTGCTGCAGTCTTTCCGCTGGAGTCGGTCTTGTTTGGTGTTAGCGGGGCGCCTCTCCTCCGCTTTTTCGTGTGATATATTTTTCCGCTCCGGAGATGAAGTCGTTAACGTCGTAGTTTTTCAACCAGCCTTTTTTTCCCCACGAAAATTGTGAGGCTCATTTTCGGAAGCTTCTTTCTCATTTCGACCAAACAAAATGAAATTATCTTCATCCCTTATCGATCCTACGTTCTTCGGGCTCACTTTTTTATTCAATCTAAATTCGTTTCAGCAAAGGCAAGAATATTCCCACGCCGATTATTGAGCGGCTATTATTATGTTAACGAAGGCGAAGAACCGATCGAGGAAAATTTTACGGAAAATTTGTAAACTTCCAACATCTGCGGCTGTTTAAGTCAATCGGAAAAGCTAAATCTTGGATTTTGAAAGCTTTGAGATCACAGGATTTAAACTTCGATCAACGAGAAAAGAACGCTTTGCTCCCATTTAGTACGACCGAATATACAAAATGGACGATCAAACCTTCTGCAATGAACAGATGAACACCGATATCAGAATGATTGCGAATCGAATTAACGTTTTCAATATATTACACGGAGATAATAAACTCGCGAGGGTCAGAGACAAGCTCGAGAAATTACCCATCAGGCTCACCCTCGGGAATCTTGGAATCTTTACTGTCTCTCTTGCCACCATGATGCCGAAAGCCTTGACTTACATACTCGTCTATCCGATTTTCAGATTGGTCTTTGGCACACTTTATCCGGCCTACGCATCCTACAAGGCTGTAAGGACGAAGAACGTCAAAGAATACGTGAGTCATTTGTCTTTAGAAATTATATGCTGCTACCTCATCATGCTTTTTTTTATTTCGTTTGGTGAGTTCATCATTTCATTCAAATACATTTTCCATTCGGATTCCATCTCTTTCTTGTTTTCCCCTTCTCTGTTTCCCTTCTTCGCAAAGTAAATCAATTTTCCTCATCCTGCGGGTTTCATGGTTATTCAAACTTCAACCTATATTCCGAGTATACCTTGGAGTAGGTACCTAAATTTCTTTCTTTCGGAATCAATTTAATTTTTTGTATCTTGCAGGTAAAATGGATGATGTACTGGATAGTATTTGCGCTATTTACGTGCGCAGAGACATTCACCGACGTCTTCCTCAGCTTTTGGTAAGAGAAATGACAAAACTGAAACGGTTTTCAATGTTACATTAGCACCTGAATAATGACCGATGAACAGATGCGCTTTGTGCGTCTATATCTAGACCGTATTATGGATAATATATAGATACGCGATTCGAGCCGGAGAACTTTTATGGTTCCTCGAGCCACGTGTACGCGTGCACGTAGATTTTCGAGGGGGCAACAAACTTCCCCTACGCTTATTCAATGCTTCTCACTGGGAATTCCGACAGTCTAATTTCGGCCAGAATAGATATCGGCTTACGGTCTCGCACTTTGCGGGATGCCGTCTCTCGTTCCGACGTGATTCATTTTTCTTTTTCGCTCTTTTTCTTCATGTTCCGTGTTTTTCTTCCGCTCTTTTTACTCCTCACCACTCGAGGTATCAACGTATTTTCACGGCGCTGTAGGAAAAAGAAAAGGTCGTCGAAATCATCGAGATTGGGCATGATATACCCGAATTTGAAATTCCTCAGGATTCCATCGCACTCTGCATAAAATATTAATCCGTTATCCCTGGCTCCGTGAATCTAGGTTCCCATTTTACTACGAGATCAAAATAATCTTGGTACTATGGCTCCTGAGCCCAGCAACGAAGGGATCCAGCATTTTATATCGCCGGTTTGTTCACCCCGCTCTAAGTCGTCGCGAAGCCGAAATTGACGAGGCTCTAGCTCGCGCTACCGAACAGGGATACACCGCTGTATTGCATCTCGGATCTAGAGGTGTGAACTACGCTACAACTGTTCTCATGCAAACTGCAATCAAGGTTAGTTTCACTTGTCGCTTGCCACTATAAATTCTCGCTAAAATTTCTACACTACGACAATATTATGTAAACTGTTCGAAACGAGAGAAGGAGAACGCCGGTCGGTCACGCCATTCATGTGTGTTTTCATGTATTATAAAAAGAGAGAAATTTTTATCATTTTCTTGTTGTCTTGTTTCTTCAATTATCACCAGCGTGAAGTCTTGATCGCTCCAGCAATGTCTAGACAATTAATTTCTCGTACACCGCATATATCTGCTTACAGTTTTTCGAAATTTGTGTTTAGTAAATTTTTCATTATGTGTATGATGATTTATCGGATGCGCATATTATTGTTGCTTATTATCACTAACTTATTAATGTTTGTTCATTTTATACATTTTCTCCGTTCGCTCCGCCACCGCCGCCGCCGCCATCTTTTTTCTTTCTTTCTTTCATTTTCATTCTTTTCAAATCCTGTGCAATCACATAATCCTAACTTTTATCTCTCATTGTCATTATCTGATTGAACAACGCTTTTGAAATCGCGCTGTCAAGAAATCACGAATACATTACATCCTCCATTAACTCGGTGTACCCTAACATCCGGCATTGCATTCTAACGACAGAACTTTCCCAACGTGGTACCCAGCTCGTCAAGTATCGTCCCAACAAGCCAATCAGACTCGGCGATTTCTAGCTTAGCCAACAACAACCCGAGCAGAACTACGAAGGAGATAACAAAAGACAGTCCAGATTCACCTAGTCGGGAGACTACGCAACGAAGAAGAACTAGGAGCGATTCTTCGCCGGTTCAAGTTACCTTCGCGTACGATTCTAACGAAGACAGTTTTGACGAGCCCGATATTAACGATTTATCAACCGACGACGATGACATGCTCTACGAACCTGAACAAGAGTTTAAATCTCCACCGGCAAGCACGAAGATTATAAAAACCGAGAGGATGGTCACCCGAGCCAAATCAAAAGTCAAAAAAGACAAAGGCAAACCTACTTCACATTCTATTGAGCCAGAATTCAGCGACGAAATTGACCTTGATTAATTCATTAAAATATCGATCGTAATTTCGTTCGGTTTTATACGATTTCTTTTATACGATGAACGAGATTCAAAGACTGCGGGAACTTCAATTTTACTGTGGCTTTTATTTCGCCTTTCTAATTTTTTCAATTCGCATTTCCGTATACCGCGGTGGGAAATTAAATTTTCTGTGTTTCGTTATACTCAGGATAGGATTTGATATAGGTATTCGCATAGGTGATATAGTTACGTGGCATGATTTTCTCGAACTGTATCCATTTTTTTTCCTATCCGTCGTTTACTTATTTATTTATTTTATTTTTTTCTGTTTTCGTCGGATTGCAAATTTTTCATCGATTTTGTCGAATTACAGCGTGAAGCGTATATTTGAACCGTCACGGCGGCTCTCCAATTTCTCAACTAATTATATACCATACCTACCTGCCTTCAATCGAAGCTCTCGTTATTGCTAATTAGCAATCACGTGCCAATTAACATTCGATGTCGGTATAATGAACTATACCTCGATTCGGCTTACGCAATTCCACAAGCGAAGCGATACATATCGACGTGAAAATGAAAAGAAAAAAACGTCATTACAACAAGAAAAACAACCGTTCGTACTCAAGTCGAAATTTCTTGAAGTTCGTTTTCGTTGGTTTTTTTTCTTCCCCTTTTCCCAAAGATTCGGAACGCGTCGATATCGGTATTATAAATTTTAGGTAATTTTTTGTTTTTCTCTCACAATCCCAATTCATTTGACGAAATTTACGAATAAAGAAAAAGACTCCAGGAGGCTCCTCGGTCTTTTATTATTAAAATGAAAAGCCAGCCCTCATTTAGACAATACTAATATCTAATTGAAAGGTGAGGAACGAACCTCCGGAACCGATCATCAGTTGTATATCCGCATATTTTTCGTTCGCCGCTTCTTTTTTCTTTTCTACAGTCTTTAGAAATATTTGAGTTACGGCGCGCCTATATTACGACAAAAACCATCATCGTTCGCGCGATATTATTCCATGTTCTACTGATATCGCAGCTGAATAATGCAGCGGTGAATGGTGGGAGAAATGTTTTTGTTTCCCCCGAGGCGGCTTCATTTATCGTGAATACGTCGTTTTACCTCAACCTATTTTTTTATTTTTTCTTATCTCACAAAATTCCGTTTGCCGTGGAGTATCTACTCTCTCGTAACAATTCTCAAGATCTTTGATCTACGCGATCAGGGTACAGCGGACAAAAATCGTATGAAAAATGTACCAAACTATTCATCGTATCTTCTTTCGAATATGATATCGTACGACTGTTTGAAAAAAAAACTAAAACACGAGACAAAAAACAGAAAACAAGAAAGAAAAAATGAAGAAATTCAATATAGTATACGCATCGATTGATAAACATTTGGAAATCGATTATACACATCCACTATACCTAGAGTATAGGAAATAAAACGATGACAATCATGTTACGACAATACGATGTATCAATAATAATATACCTTTAATAATAATGAGCGATGATCGATGGGTGGGTGTTGCGTATATTGCAACGAGTGTAACAATATTGCCTGCAGTCGTTTTACAATATATACGTTATACGAGGAGGGACGGTGACGAATAACTGTTTCTAGCGCAAATAACAAAAAAAACACAATTTTTACAGTTACCAATAAAATATTTTTCTGCGCGCCCGTTGCACGCAGGGGGAACAAAATTTGTAAAATCTTTTTGTCTCTAATCGTTTAGTTTTTTTTTCTTTTTTTCTATCTTCTTTTTCCCTCTTTTTCTTCTTCAATTTCTCTTCATCTCACCCGCATCGCGAAGGATGCGTCAGGAGTTGCCATACAAAGAAGAAAGAAAGATAAATAGATAAAAAAATAAAAATGAAAATAAAATTCTCCTCAATTTTCTCCTCAGAAGCGAATATGTACTACATGGGAGAGTCGCATCCCGTTCTTTTTTCTTTTCCTTTCTTTTCTTTTCTTCACTTGTTTTATTTCTTCTCTATTTTTCTTTCTTTTGAGTCAGGATTTCGAGTGTAATCTACATCTTCTCACTCGTCGCCCGCTGTTATACCTATATCTGTACCTTTGTGTATACATAATTATAGTATATTCATGTCAATTGACGAGTTCTCATTCAAGAGTGCAGCTCAGACTATATAGACTTTGGAAAAGAGTACTCTGATCGATTGTTCATTCGAAATTGACGGAATTTATTTCAAATTTATGCGATACCGCCAACCTCTCTCCGTCTATACCTTATACTTATAATTTATTATACTTACATTAGATGGCCAAATTTTTGTTCATCGCGTAAATTAAGACTGTGTGATATATCATTGATATTCTAAGCTTATTACATGATACTTAGCGATAAAAATTCATTGATAATAATTAAAATAATGATGGTGCCTTCAAATAAAGTAGCCTATTACCTATAGATAATATAACACGATGATCGTTCACGATACCATGTATATTTTTTTTTCTCTCCTTTTTCATTTCTCTCTCAATTCGGTTCTATCTTTATTTTTATTTATTATCAATTATCCCAACTTTTAGGTAAATAATTGTTACGATTATCATTAAATTATATTATACCTGATCGAGAACGATAAAGACGTTTGGAGAACGTATAACTCACAACATTTAATATAATACACCTATTTACATGTACTATATATACCATGTAGATCGTAAGTTTGTTTTTATATTATACCTATATACATAGATACATACATGCGCGAGACGTAACTCTACTCCAAAGATCCTCGGAAAATTACAATGAGTCTTTTTTCGTTTTTCAAATAAATATCGTTTTTAATCAGTCATATAGAAATTTATACTTACTATTATTATAATTATTATTATTATTATTATTATTATTACTACTAGGTTGTGTGTACGCCCCCCCCCCCCCCTCCCTCCCCCAACTCCCGATGTATCGACTCCTAATACATAATATATATCTTATATTGATATAAAATCGTTTTCTTTTCTTTTCTTTTTACCTCATCGTATTATATCGCGCGCGTATCGCTTTATTCGCAATTACTGAACGTTATTATAATACTATTCACCTCTACAGCTACTATTATACGCATTGTGCATTATGCTTTGCTCAAATCTAATAATTTCACTTTTTAATTATCATTATTACGACTATTATTATTGATTAATTATTAATACCAATGGCTGCGATATTACACACGCATATAGCTGCGTGTATATTATTAATAATAACGAAAATAACTATAACAATAACATTACGGTAATAATATTACTAAATGAGCGTAACAGGTGTCGCATATTATCGAGCATATATAACAATAAAGAAATAAAATCGATGTCAGAACGAAAGTGCTTCGTGAAGATTTCCATAGCCGCTACATGTATATTTAATAGTGTTGAAAATCACCGGAGAAAAACGTACAGAAATGAAAAGAGCAAAATAGATAATTGCAAGGAAAAAAGGGGGATGAGAGAGAAAAAAAAAAAATGTACAATAATAACGATCCCGCACCGGTGACGGCAGATAACAAATTAACCTTTTTTCATCGGTAAGATTGCCTCGTTATTCTTTATTTTTACACAAATTTTAATGATTTTTTTCTGGAATTATTATTTTCTTCTGTTGCTTAAATTTTTTGTTCAATTTTTTGGTCACTTTCACGAATACACGAATACACTGGCTCAAATGTTTCGAATTTTTTTTTATTACGAAATATGACGGAAATTATTTTCAGGGTGGTGGAGGTCTTGTACAACAATTGAAGAAAAGTTACAGCCTGAGCGATCTCACCGGTGACAAAGAAGACGAAAATCGGAATACGCCTGATACGCGGGACGAGATAGATATGCAAGGTTGGTCTTTCCATCTTGGTTCTCTTTTCTTCATATTTGTTTTCATCGACATTTCCTTTCCTCTAGCCGATAATTCGATAACAAGCTTTGACATTTTTTAATACAGTAGAACCTCGCCGCAGAGAGAACGTCGGAAGAAGGGGGTACAGCCCACGCAGAACACAGTCAGGAAGTAATAGAGTCGATATGTACTTTTCCGAGGTTGACGTGGACGTCAGACAGCCAAGACCTCGGGAGCCCATAGCTAGTTTAACGTGAGTCAATGAAAATGCATTTCTCGTATTTTTATATAGTCATTTTTCGCTTGATTTTATCCGATTTTGACTAGCTAAAAATATTTGTTTCGGGCTATCTTCTTATGCAAAAATCTGGTTTTTCACTTTTCGTAATTACAACGAAAGCGGAAGAATAATATCCGCCGTTTCGGCACCGAAATCTTTTCACGGTAAATGCAATGCGACGTCAGGATCCCGGAAATTTGTTCTCATCGTAACGTATCAGCCAAAATTGTATTTTCTGTGAAAACGTTCCGGTGTCGAGCCGGCTGATATTATTCTCCCCGATTTTGTAGCGTTCGCGTTATGCACTTCAGCCCCATGCAGTTTTCACATTTTCTGCAACTTTTTCAGTAATATTAGATCCTCCGACGATATTTCGAGCGGATATAGCAGCGGAGAAGCCCTTCATCCAACACGTGCTGGTTCGCAGGTCGAGCCTTTGGTCAGGACGGCGAGCGTTGGCGCGAGAACTCGCCCCAAGCCTCGATCTACTGTCAAAAAGGTGCCAGAGGTTAGTAATCTAGTAAAATGTGAAAATATGAGGGGGTTCAATTTGTTTCTTCTCTTTGAATTATTATTCTATACGCCTTGGATGTAGCTTGGTATTCATATTTCTTCTAATAGTAGGTACTCGACGATGTCAATGATAATTGAAAAGAAAAATCTACTCTCCTTGCGAATTTTGATCGTAATTTTTATTCTCATTTTTTCTTTTTTATCGTAAATTTAAAGGACAGTGCAGACGAAGAGGCGAGCGACGTTGAAATTCCATCTTATCCTAAAATTCCATGTATTCCAACCGCTCAGGGTTTCCTCTCCGCCGAACAAGCTCTCGAATTTTTAATAGCACTTTCACAGAGCAGTCCTTCTCTTTTTGGTATAGAAAATTTAATCCGCCTAAACGAATCGCCGCGAAATTTTGAACGCAAATTATCCGAAAACGATCATTTTACGGAATTTAATATCACCGAGGATAGAATGTCTTCGTCAAAAGAGTCCAGCCCGGAATTTTTAGACTCAATTTCTGATGCCGATCATTTTTTGAAAACGCGATTGCAGATTGGTGTTGGGATCGAAGAATTGGCGCGAGAAAATCCTGAAACCAATTACCACAGCTCTGGAAATCAAATTTCGGAATTGTTGTACACGGATTATTCCGCAGATAAATTTTTGGAGTCTCCGAAGAATCTGCCTAAAGAAGAAGGATGCGGTTTGAAGCTGATTCCGAGAATAAAAAGTCCGAAATCTGCTGTTTCAAATGACGGAAACTCGGAATCAGAATTTCGGCATTTATCTTCTGAAACTACGAGAAGCTCGGCTAATGATAACGGGGCGTCGACTTCGAGCTCAGCGTGCAAAAAAATCGACGTAGGAAAAATAACGAGCGAAATTTGCCAGAGTAAATTTGACGAATTAAAAGAATTGATAAGCAGCGCGCAGAAAGCGGTTTCTAACATTATTTCAACGGAAGACAAAAAAAACGAATCTCCGATAACTGCGACAACTATGAACGCGGACAATTCGTTACTTGAAGCACCGCGAACTCCGGTTAATATAAGTCGAAGCAATTCGGACAGCTCTAGAGACAGAGCTGGTAAATACAATAAAAAACCAGCGCCAAAAGTACCTGCGGGAACAAAGAGTCGAGATGATTTGGACGATACAGTGTCTGAGAAAGCTTTCAAGGCTACTTTAGTGATTAAAACCGGGACTGTCAAGACCGTGATGAACCGTGACGCGTCGAAAGACATTTTTCTTACTCACTCGCCGAAGGGGAAAAGGAAGAGGTCTAAAGCCGCGAAGACCAGAGAAGGATTTTCGAAGCTTTTGACTATACCGAAAAACATTTTTCACACAGCTTTTCACCACAATGCAGATGAATCGAATTTCTCTAATCAGTCTAGAGGCAGTAGCGGAACCGGGTCTAGGTCACGGTCGCGGTCGGTGAGTCTAAGCTCGAGAGAGGAATATTCCGATGCTAACGATCGAGGGCCTTCGAATTCAAATTCAAATTCATATTCAAATTCAAATTCGTGGAATGATGCTATGGATCTCGAAACCGCGCTGGTGAAAGCTGCGGCTGTGCGGGACTCGGAAACTGATACCTACATCGATTTGAGGTCCAATAGCATCGACAATTATACGTCCGAAGATTCTAAAAGCGAGGATTTAGACAAGACTTTATGTCCAAGGGGGGAATATGAAGAAAAATTTCGTACAGACGATGAATTAGCACGCGAAAATGACGACAAAACTCAAACTCAGAGGACAAAGATTGCTATTCGACAATTGTCTCATTCGCCAACTCGTTCAGCGAGAAAATCTTACGAAAATTTCGAATGATCGCGTCTAATTTTCTATTCAGAGGGGGTCACAGACTATGATATTGCAGATGAATAACTAGTCATTGACAAATTTTTATGTCCGAGTAGATGAACGTAGAGAATTTTCATTTTCTGGTCAATTATATCAGTTCTTACGGCACACGGAATCGCTAGAAACTTTCAAATGTATTAAACTGAATGGCTCGACGGATGTTTAACGATTATATCCGGCATTTTCGAAGCAATCGGTAACAAGGAGTTCAAAAATAATCAACGGCCCAAAGAAAATCGGAAGCAATTCGTAGAAATCAAATTGTTCCTGCTGGGAAGCCCCCTAATGGAAAATAAGCGCAGAAAAATAAAACATTGTTCCCCTCAGAGTCTATAGCGTATCTGTACCTGATGTCCTCTTTTCCTGTACGTCTGTCTCTGTCGGCTCCTGCCTATCTGGAAATAGTGGAAGACAGCGACGAATCGTTACATTTCTTATACACGTATGGAACTGAAAAATATCTTCTTCCGACTAACGATAATAAAATTGCTGTTGCCGTTCGTCTAATAATTTTATTTAACGATCATAATCACATCAGTAGCGATAAGAACTAAATAACTAGAGAACAAGAGGGGGAAAATGTCGATACACGTTACCAAATGGTTGCAATTTCAATCCCTGGTCTGCGATCCTTGTAAATAAGTCCATAGTATGGAATGCGATTATTGAGTTGTAACAGAAAATTGCCCGACTCTCATTTGCTTTGTTTTTTCCTTCATTTTTTAGATTTTCTGGTATAACAGATGATTCTGAGATTTGACGTGATCGATGATAACAGATTATCAACCAAATTCCACAATAAATGGTCTGACGACAACGAACGATTAACATTTTCATGTGACCTGATCTATTTGTTACAGGGGAGATAAAAAATGGAAATTTGAGGAACGCGTAATTGATAACAGAATATATTCATTTAACGCTTGAACAGCAGTTTTCGCGATAATTAACACACAGTCCATACTATGCTATATGTATTCATAATATCGCCTCTGTACACGTATAATGTCAGGTTCGTGTGTGTTCGATAACATATAACAAACGTTGAAATGTATTATTTTCATTGCTTATTTGTTCAATAATTATTCATTGTTTTTCTGTTTTTGTTTGTTCATTCTTTGCTACAGTGCAGAGAACTTTACCCGCCGATGTCTAACTGCATTCGTACATCTTATTTTCTTTTCTTCTACTTACAGATTACGAGCTTCGCTACTTTACCCCGCACTAAAAAACCAAGCAAGAAAAAAGTTCAATGAAACTTGCCGGCTGCTGACCGAATCAACGAGTTAAACTGAATTCGAAAAAATTCTGGACGAAGAACATGAAGAAGAATGAAAAAAGGAAAGAGAAAAACAACGAGAGAAAAAAAGAACAGAACGAAACCACCTACTTTGCTTAACGCTAAGCTGGTAAGCACGAGTGTATAAATGCATCAGTCTTTGGTCAGCAGCGACCCTAAATAACGAATAACATTGAAAACTAAATTCTTGATAATTTATAAATATCAGCGTCACGCCGCTAATAGCTTCGTTTGGCTACCCCTTACTATACTTCTACGAAAATTTCGAGTTTTCAATGAACAAAAACCTCGCCAATTGAGCTTGTCTCTAGCGCTACTTCGATCAAACACGCACAGATATGTATTTATTGGAATCATACGTCTGCCTGCCGTAAGGTCAATTGAGCGAGGTGTAGGATTTTTTGTTTTTCCTTCTATTCATCATCTGAAAACTGAGTAATTATTCTTATTTCTCTCTTGATCGTTTCTGTTTTGTAAAAATATGTAATCCTCACACTCGGAGCGCTACGATCTTTAAGATTAACTCTTTATTTTTAAATTTATTCATCTTGCCGATTTTTAATATGTTTATTCTATTGTTATGAACTCTAATACATGTGATTACATGTATTATATTATATTATATTATATTATATTATATTATATATCAATTGGTTGAATAATATTCTTATAGTATATAATCGTAATACTTGAGAAGCTAAGAATTACGATCGATTCCTATTGTGATAAACTATACTATACCTATACTATAAATTTGATTAAATTTGACTAGGTCATGAATTCAAACATATGATCCGATGAAAGGGTAAAAAACAAAGAGGAACGGAACAAAAAAAAACGCTGAAAAAGACATTGAATTCTAGTCAGAATATCTCTAACGATGACAAATATATGACCAGTCAGTTATTTAATTAATTAATCAATTAATTAATAAACTATACCTAAATTGTGCCACATAAATTATCCATGTAGTGTGGTAGTATAATCATTCAGTTAGTGCTAATCACATAATTACTTATCGAAATCGTTGTATGCGCAGGAATTTTATGTGCGTGCAAAACTAATTTAATGCTATTCTCTTAATAATCATCTTTATTATACCTACCTATAGGTATACAGAAATATAATATATACGATATTTTATGTACTTTGATTCTCAAGTTTTTACAGTGAAGCTAGTAAGAATTCTTCTTTTTTCTTTACATTCATATTATTAAATGGCATATCGGAGACGCGGAGATTAGATAGATAGTTCCAATCCAATTCCATAAACTATCTTTTGAATTTTATTATACATAAATTTATGAGTTGCGTAGGAAAAGAAGAAAGTAGTAGAAACCGAAAATATATCACCAGACGTCGCAGCGAAATTACAATAGTGTCGAAGAATTCTATTATTCGTCATAATTTCATGTACGTAACTCGCATATACGTATTATGAACTAAAAAAGAAAAAAGAAGGTGTTCCTCGTTTATATACAACTTTCGTAGAATATTATAATTGTACAGATTTTGTGCTCCGCACGGTGACATGAAAGCTGAAGATCTGTAAAATGCGACGTAATAATTCTAGCATGTAATTATTACGAAAACTGTACACGAAAATTCGAGAAGTTTTACATCGCATCGGTTACAAATACCGATAACGTACGCGAGGCTCGTTTCGAAATGATTATCTTTCATTTTATGATCGATGTGAATTCGGTGATCATTGAATATATTGTAGTGCGATAAGATTCAGGAGACCGAAGATGTAGGTATAATTATTGTAGGATAATAAACGTTGATTCTGTATTTATGTACGTTGAGTTTGCTCACAATTGAATTGAGCAGATTTCTATACGTTATAGCTTATCATACGTTAGAAAATGTATGTATGTGTTACGAAGAAGAAGGTCACGATTATTTATTTACCAATGTTAAATATACGTTTTTTATTCATATAGTTTATTGACCAGTATGGAATTATACTATTAGTATAGTTACTAATCAATATTGCGGAATAATTGTATTGGATTTTAGTATACGATGCTACGTTTTCACCACGTAGCTAGAGGGCTTGGCTATTAATATGTGAAAAGCATAATTTATCAACAATTTTCGTGCCATTTTGAACCTAAACACGCTTTATATGCTCGAAACGAGTCGACTCGATGACATCGTAGCCAGTCTGTCTGTAAATTAATGGAAATAAATACCAGTTCTATCATTTAGATATTCTTTCCGATATTCATGAAAGATAGTAATTTATTGGTAACGCATACTCGGATTTATGATATCTCTCATTAAAAGCTCAATATAAATAATCACGTATAGATAATATAATGAGAAAAGAAAAAAATCTATTCAAATGTGTTAGAACATAATAATTGAGAGTATTTAGCTCTCGTTTACTGTGTACCTAATTTTATTATAAATTATTGTATGCCTAGGTATCATATCCTATTCTTTTCAAACATAATGTTTCTTGTATTGATAATTAATCTTCTAGAAATCTATATTAGGCATTATACCTATAGATATTTGGAATTACACCGCGGTGCTGTTGAATTTTGAATTCTTTTTACAACTATACATGTGTGTATGTCATGTAAATGAACTTAGAGAATTTGATAATTAATCTGACTAGAATCGCAGTCGTCTAATTCGTGAATTAACGTTTGGTTTTATTTCAACGAATTTTGTTGTAGCTGAACAATTAATTTGTTATTAATCATTCAAGCATTAATCAATAAATACAGTGCTACGGTTTACTATGATTTTTCTAAAGATTATTTGAACCCATTCTAATTTTCAAAATAGGTGCGCGCTCGAAGAAACGATTTTTTGGACCGCGGGGAATTAATTTGGCTCTCGTGTTTCGAATGGAACTCAAAATCTCGCAAAAATTGCTGTATCGCGATAAAATTGCAAAAATATCACATGCGTTCGAGATTTTTGCGATGCTTTTTGCAAGATCAAAGAATTCCGGTATCGAAATTACAAAATATCGTGAAATTTATAACTGAAATATGAAATCAAAACTTCTGCAATAATAAAAGGATCTGCGCCTGATCTCTACGCAAGCAGCAACCACACGCGCATTATCGCCTTGCAGGTATACGTACCCGTAGCCAGCTTCAGGGGATTGCGCATAAAAGCATAGCAACGGATTCTTGAATCATTGGCGTTTATAACAAGATTATTTACAAATGGCGGCCGAGCAGTGGTTGAAGTTGATACAGGAGGCTAAAAAAACGGCGATAATTCAGGATGGTAAGTTAAGACACGTTCTAACTCTGGCTAGACTCTGATTGAAATATAATATCAAATCTCGAACCGGTGACATTTCACGGATAATATCGTCTATTTACGCATATTTTATCACACGTGTTCACCACGGCAACTCTAACCACGAAATGTCAACGTCGACGTTTATCGATCGAAACGAATATAGTATATTCCACGTATACAAACCACATTCATTGAACGTAGGAAAAAGAAAAGTTCATTTCCTTATGGAAGACGGAAAAGAAATGGTTGAGGAGTATCATTTGGATACGAATGTCCTAATGCGAAGAGCCTGGAGAGGTAAAGGAAAGCTAGGACAGGACGTTGGATGGGTAGTTGAAGTTGGGGATCCGGAACCAAAAGCTCAAGATAATTTGGACATTTCTGGCATCAGGGAAAGCTCAAATGCCGTAAGTAAAATATCGTATTCAAATATCGTATATGGATCTGCGGAGACCAAGTTTTCTCAAACATCTTTTCTATTTCAGCCTTTCATCTCGAGAAGGATCACAAAAGTCTGCTTAGAATGGAGAATAAGGAATTTACCGTACCCCAAAGAGGTTTATTCCGTAACTGCGGAAGACGATGGAACAATAACTGTTCGAACTAGTAATAAAAAGTATTTCAAAAAGATAAATGTACCAGATTTAGAGAGGGCTGGGTCGAAACCAGAGGCGGAACGAATTTCATTCACGCATCAGTTCAACACATTAATTATTACGGTAAATTGGGAATCATGGAATTCCCGAATTTATCTAACAATCTTTGTTTCGGGTTTCCAACTCATTCGAATCATTTGCATCCTTTTTTTTTCCAATTTTCAGTATAAAAAACCGCCGCTTCTTATTGATCTGGAGAAAAAAATTCTGCAGGAAATTCTGCAGTTGAAAACGAGGAAGGAAGGTGACGTGCAATGTCCTACCAGCTGATTAGATTTAATATTGATAAAAATTTAATGAATAATAATAACACGGTAAAAAAAACAAAGGAAAAAGATAATGACGAGAAAAAACTTCGTTTCATTTATTTACAAAGAAAATCTTATCAATGACAGTAAAGTAATTCTATTCCTTATCACACTCCGCAATAAATAAATAAATTGTTTCCTAATTTTATCGAGCTTTGAATTCGCTGTATATAACGGTATAATAATGTTTCAATAATTCCGCGCCACTGTGCGATACTCGGATAATCGAGATTTGTGAAAGTCGAGAATCGTTTCGCGTCACATCGCTCGTTAGAGCCATCCTCGTCTGTGTGCGCGCGTGTATGTTGGCAAAATCGCGTGTCGTTGCTGTGTGTATAATATATTTGTGAATGTGATGCGATTCATTGAGTGAAAAATTCATCGAGTATTTATTATATATACAGTCATGTCGAGATCCATGCCCGAAAAGTGAGTATTCTTATTAATAATTCATCTCATAATTATCACTTGGACTGATTCAATGGCTACGTGTATAGATGAATACTGAAAGAAAATGGAGGTCGAGAGATTTTGTGCTTAATTTTGAGGTTATGTTGTCGTGCCGCTATTGCTCCGATTTTTTTCGCTCCGATCTTATCTGTATAAATTTATTCGGCAATCTATTTATAATAATCCACAAACTAATATCTGTGATTCCGATATCACCGGAATATTGTTATCGAGTAGGTGCAATTATTCGTCCAAATGTAAGCGGCCAATCGAGCCTCAAGGTTTCCCGTTTACGCTGCAACGGGTTACTGTCTTACCAGCCGGATTTTAACTAGTTTCTACAACGTACCACAGATGTCGACACTCAACGTAAACACTTGTTTCCTCGTCCACGTGAGGAAAGGAACCGAATTAAATACCTATCACTTCGCGATTCAGTATTCAGAAATTTTGTTTTCATTCTCTAATGCAGATGCACGAAACGATTGAAATTTATCATCAAATTTGACGGGAAAATTTGCATTTTTATTTTTAACCAGCACGTGCATTCTCTTCTTCTGCATTGCTGCATTCGTCGTAACATCCCTTACCTATCTGCGCGACGAATGATAATTCTTTTTTCATCAATTTACAGATGGTTGCCGTACAAGGCGTTGGGAAATGTCATAAAAGGAACAAAAATAGTAGCTTTCAAGGTGCCACTGAAAGAGGTAAGTGGGATCGATGAATATGGTAATAATTTAGAGTTTATCACAATGAAGGAAAGGGAATTATTGAACTAAATAAAGAAATGCATATGAATCGCTGGAGTATTGTCGAATAAGATACAAAAAAAAAGATGGAAAACAGAAAGAGAAGGGAAGGGAAGGGAAGAAGCGACGACTAGCTGGATGCGTACGTTGAACGTTGAACGTTGAACACTGAAATATTGAATTATAGCGCATAACCGAAAATACTGCTGGTCGAAGAGTCGGTCCTTTTCATCTGCGACCCCCGCCGTGCCGACCTCGGCGCCGGATTCAACGAATCGTAAACCACCAAAAGTGCGTTAATGTTGTCACGATTCTTCCGCGTGATTTACGCGTTTCCGATGCCCCGCATCGTTCCAGCCAAACCACCTCCGCCGCCCTCTCTTGCTCGCTTGCTTCTCCTTTTCCCCTTTCGTAGCCCTCCGTTTCGTTTTTGTACATAAAATCCTAGCGAGGCAACAGGTATGTACCTTTACCTACCTACCTACCTAACTTGCCTTGCAGGACGACGACGGGGATGCCACTGACCCCTGTCGTTTTATCGCGTGGCTACATTCACTCGGAAAAGAATTTTATAGGGAATCAACTGTTTCGTACTGAATCTGCATACGAAGAGCGTTCGAAATGTAATGGGCGAGACCAAATCAAGATGAAATTTCTTCACACCTGTAAATTGGTATAGAAATGCATCGATTTTATTGAAAAGTTGTTTGTACCATCGATGCGATAGGCCGGAGTCAAGATAATTCCATTAACTCTTCTCTTTCCGGTTTACCATGCGTCGCGACCTAACGATCTTCAATCTTATCGTCACATATATCCGATTTGGAAATGATCACTCGTTGAGTACCACTTCAACGATTTGACAGGTTTTGGAATTTCCAATAACGGTGTCACTGTCGAACGTAGCTCTTCTTTTTTTTCTTTCTCGTTTATTTTTCTTCACGCGGTATGGATCCGCGATAACTTTTCGACGACCCGTCGACACCGGCGTCAACTAAGTGATTTATATTGACGTAAATCACTTTTTGCTTTGCAGAAAGAGAGAAAGAGGGGCAGAGAGGTTCTAAGTTTAAGTATGCAGTTGCATGGCGAAGAGATCGCTTCGCGGTTGGAACAGCAGCCGGAGAATAATTCTTTTGTTAAATTTCGCCTTCTTTCTCTCTCTCTCTCTTTCTCTTTCTTTCTCCCATTCTTCCTTTCTTTCTCGAGGTGCTCGTCGAAAAGATACGACCGATTTAATCGTCGGACGAAGCTTCTTCGTATACCAGCCGCACACAAGTTTTTCGGTCCCTATTAACGAGGGAAGACTCCCTGTGGTTTTTACCAACCAGACCAAACCGATCTCTTCCATACTTTCGACGAGTTGAGAGTCCGACTCGAATTCAAATTCATCGCACCTTGTTTTATGTAAAGCTTCTAGCAATGACCGGTGCCAAAATCAATTAGCGCTCCTTCTCGACCTTAAATTTTGCAATTCGACCACTTACAGTGAGACTCACAAGTCATGGTCGAGCATAATATATCACTCGGTTATTACAGGGTTTCTCAAAATCCGTTTTCAACTAGAAGATAATATGTAAATTGATCTGCGAGATCTGAGACGAAAATATTTTGGCATGTTCAATTGATTCCACGACTTGGAATATAATGATCGGTGAAACATATTGTTCCGGTAAAACACACCCGGTATACCTACGCAGAGAAGAAAAGAACGAATGAAGCAAAACAACAAAACGAAAAGACTACCTTGCCACTTGCACCAGGCTTGCACATGCAAGCGCACGCCATTAGTAGGCATGGAGGCGAATTTTAATGAGACGCTTGGACAGGTATTGAAGCCAAGGTGAGGTATAAAAATGGTTTATGCCCCGCGAAACTCAGCACTGAGCTCTCATCAATTAGGGATTGCATTGGTATGAGATATATGTATGCGTGTAAGTACGTACCTTATGTACACAGTTTGTACTTATATACCTCACTCCCGATCGATTAACATATTCGTTTCACTTAGTCAAATAATGAAACCTTAATGGGAGGCCAAAATCACCAAGTAATCAGTTCCATGAGAAAAAAAGGAAACTATCTCGTTTCGGACAGTCGGTATGTTAGCTTGAAATTATCTTCAAAAAAATCCTGACCAGAAAAGCTCGAGCTCAAAAACTGAATTTTCGTGCAACGGCAGGGGCACTCGGAATTCTGAACGTTGAGCCTGTCTCCAAGTAATGCTACTTTTGCCTCACAAATATCAAATTTTCCGCTTCAAATTCCTCTGACCGATATCTGGACACGGTGAGGAGAAATTCATGCGGTTTTCTCGAAACCAGATCATTTGATACCGGCAGAATAAGTTAGCTTGTGATTGTCATGAAAAAGTTAGCGGCTATGGATGGTTCGTTGTCAAATTCAATTTCAATTGGCTGTACCTCGAGATAGAGATTTGACTCCACGAAAATATCAGCTCGTCGATTTTTTCTCTCCTCTTCAATCGTGGTTGAGTAAGACGTCACGGTGGATAGGCGAAAGGTATACGCTGGTATATGGTTGCGCGAGGTGTCCATGAAAAATCCCAATATTTCAATAACGACTTGGTGAGCGCAGCGTGAGCGCGATAGATCATGAAAAGAAGTTTCAAGAGAAGAGAAGAGAGAAGAGGATCCGGGGGGGGGGGGGGGGGGGGGATCGGACCTTCGGCGTTCGGGAAAGAGGCGCGCATACATCACGCTTGTTTATAACGCGGGGGGTAAACTCCGACCAACAATACACCAATTTGTGGCCCTCGATTGATATCAGATCTCGAAAAAAGCGAGAGAAACTCGCGTGCACCTCTTTCCTCACCCTCAAATATGGCGGCACCTATATTCTCTAGGGGCCGAGGTTGTCGTCCTCCTCGTCTTCATGTTCGTCTTCGTCGTTCCGGAAGATTCTAAAGCGATCCTAATCTACCTTCCAAATTCTATTCCCTCCAGTACCCAACATTTATCCCCGTTTAATCTTGTTCGAAAGAAACTCTTTGATTTAGTGACGGTATTCGACAACGCGACATTTTCTCTACTTTGCCATCAAATGCCTTTTTAGACAGATTCTCATTCCCATTGTAGTGTATCATATTCTTCTTTTTCTCTCTTTTCTCATTTTTTTGTAAATTATTCTACCCGTGCAGAGTCCTCTCCTTCCATAACCCCCCCTGAGAGTGTCGGAAATATTTGTATGTGAGAAAAACGCGTCGCGCGGGCTGGGTGTATAACCTATGCGAGCAAATCCCCATAAATTCCTCGAGCGTAGGCAGGTATATCATTTTTAGAAATAACATTCTCAGCCTTGGTTCTCAAATTTATAGAGATTTCGCGTGAGCGCGAGGCCCACGTTGTCCACCAAATCTGGCGTATGTCCCTTGCCCTGCCTACCTACCTACCTTGCCATCCTCTTTTCTTGTTCTTGTGGGACTCGAATTCGTGAGGGCGGGGAGCCTGAGACCAGGTTCAAGAAGCTGCAGAAGAAGAAGAAGAAGAAGCGGTCGACATTAGCATAGACACAATGCGGCGTTCACAACTGAGCGCGGTTGTAGGTACATATTTTCACAACTTGCTCGCTCCCGCCCGCGCCGCTGCGGTGTTGGTGTTGCAACTCCTCAGCTGATGACCATTATAATCATAATAATAAGAATAATGATCCTTCTCTCTGCATTTGCATGAGATATCGAATCTACGTAGATTTCATTCATTTCTGAACAATTAATTCCGATCGTGAGACGGAGCCGGCGCGTGGCTGCCGAATCATTGAAGGTTATTTTCAATTAAGTGAAAAAACTGCTGGCGCCCAATAGTCAGACGTCGTCGAATTCCGATGTAACGAGTAATTTCTCTCCCTCGAGCTAAGCAAGAGAGAAAGAGAGAGAGAGAGAGAGAGAGAAAGGAAGAAAGAACAAGAAAGAGAGGAAAAGAGAGAGAAGCGAGCGCGGTAAGATAGAACGAATATAATCCGACGATTTGTCAGGCATAACGAGGATTATGATAATAATCAATTGGTTCTTAGGATCGTGGCTCCACACGACATTTATCTTGCTCGGCTCTGCGTTTATTATAGGTACCTCTACCTACCTGCCTATAAGACTTGTACCGAAGAGGGCCCACGTGGTCCGCGAAGAGGTCCCCCCTCGTCACCTCGCATTAAACTCTTTTCATACAGTCTCTGGTATCAACCGCTACCCGTGAATTCCCTTATCTAGAGGTATAACCGCGGTTGTGGGAGTAGGCGCTGTTCGTCGTTGGGAGTCATTATTTAGGTTTTAGGTATCTATACGTAACTCCGTACGTAACACGTGGACGAGTGTCGTTCGTCGTTGTTTCGGGCAGAGTGCGCGGTGACGGAGGTGCTTCAGATGAAGTCGAGAATCCTCCGGACGAATGACTGGAGGAATTATAATTCTTTTCCCTTTGCTTTTCGGTGGAAAGATTAATCCTCGATGAACATTGAGCAGAGCAACATTGTCACTTGCCTCGCATTCTCCATCAACTTTTCTACCTACGGCAAGCAGGTGCGGTGTGGAAACCTGCATAGGCGGGAAAAGGTTTACGATCGGGAAATGAAACGGACCGTGATCAACGGCGGTATCTGATCGCTGAAGATCGCCTGCGGTGATCTCTAGGGATGACCCGATCCTTGGAAAAGGGGTTGAAGTCGACGACCGGTACAAGGGATAAACGATTAACCTAACCGACTCACAAGACCTGATCGCCCAGATCGCTAAGGATCTATAAATGTCACTAAAAACTATCGACCTCCGCGTTCGTGCTAACCGCGGCGGATGTTGTATTGTACCTTTGCGTGTATTGGGAAACAGCTAGCCACGTGTGGGGCGTGAAATCTTTGACTTCTTGTCGTGTTTGGTTTCTTTCTTTATTTTGTTTTTCACGGAAAAAAAGGAATTCTTCTTGAGAGAACCGCGAAGAGATGAAAAATAAATGATTCTGCTGCAGTTATTTGTTACTGCGTGATTTGGAAATTTTATTCAAGTATTTGAGCGTTGGTTAACTTTCCCTTTTTATTCACTCTGGTTCTGCAATCTGCAAAAAGCTAATCTCGAGAAGACTGTACGTGTATAGAAAAGAGTTTCGTTTACTTAAGTGCCTCTATAAAACGAAGTTTTTGTACAATTCGTTTAATTTCACTTTCTTATCTTTATTCTGCTCCGTATTACCTGGAACAATAATCCTTAAAAATTCATTCCTATTCCAAAGATGAGAACAGGTTTTTAATGGACACATGAGAGTATCTTCACATTTCTTATTCGGTAGTAAATTATCAGCTTAATCATGGCTAAAACATGAACATTTTTTCCGGTTCTTTTTTTCTCGTCTTTGATGCACGTTACCTACCTACTTGTACTATATTTACTACCGATTGAACAAATATTTATTGCTATTGGTAACGTCCGAAGCTAGGTCACTCATGTATATATA
Organism: Phymatocera aterrima; assembly: GCA_963170745.1. Lineage (NCBI taxonomy): Eukaryota > Metazoa > Arthropoda > Insecta > Hymenoptera > Tenthredinidae > Phymatocera > Phymatocera aterrima. Next base: position 22,762,033 of record OY720660.1, read on the forward strand.
TATATATATATATATCGTTGAAAATCTGTGCAATATGAAATCCCGGAGATAATATAGATAATAATCGTTGGTCGATTTTTGATTGAAATTCGAGGCGGACTTTTATTCGCGTATTATTATATTCTAGATCTCCGTCATCACCTTATACGCGCTAGGTACTTACAGAGTTACGAAATTTGTGCAAAAGACGCAATAATAATCCCCGTGACAGCTGTTTGCCTATGGGCGCCTAAAGGCTGTAATTTAAAAGTGGAATTCATATTCATCGCACACTTGTCAGGCTTTACTAATAGCCGACTAATAGCCACCTCAGAGCCGCTTCTTTCACCGCTGAACATTAACGCTACAACCACAGACAGACGTTCATTACATCAGACTCAATTTGCCCAATTCTAATATTCAATTCCGATTACGGCGCGACGCGGACGCGGACGCGGCGCTTGTGCAACTTATACAATTTATCGTCAATCGAAGGAAAACACTAAATCTAGAACCACTTCGTCTTCCGTATCATTCGCAATCCTTCCTCCCTCCTTCTTCCTCTTGGCTCAATCTGCGGTCTCCACTTTGGGACGAATCGAATATGTCCTTCTCCCTGCCTGTTGGCATTAAACGCGGGAAGATATTTCGGACACCCGTAAAGTCCTGGTCCGAGGCTACGGTCCCTGGTCTGAGACTCGGTGCGAGGCCCACGGGCCCGTCTAAACTTTTCGTTTAATTACACGAATCGGTCGATAAATCAAACTGGCGCGGATGTTTGAGGTCACATCGAACGACCCCGACGCTTGCTTCGATAATTATACCTTTAAGGTTTCGAGTCCGAGAGATGGCTATATATCTGTATCTACGCGTATCCACGCATGTAATATATCTCTATATACACAAGACATGCGTCCCGGTACGTATAATGTAAGTACCTCCGGGGTAGCTGGTAAATGTAGTTATACAGTATGTCCCTTTATTAGTGTCCATGAGCTCTCCGAGAGCTTGCCCGAGCTTATGGAAGTGTAACGGTGTTCGCGATGCCTGTTCCTCCAGCTGCGTAAATCAACCGGACTATATGCGCATCCCCCGCGTATGGTAATTGCGGATAAAATAAACAGTCGTCAGACTCGTCCGCCCGCTTACCTTTAATTACGTGGATAATCGGGCAATTAATATCGTTATTTTTGCGAGATGGTATTGTATCCCCTCTCTCTTTCTCTCTCTCTCTCTCTCTCCGATGTTTATTAGAAACGTTTCGTTCCGAGTCGCTGTATCGTATTGTAGGCAGCGATTACGCGGTGTCGCGATCGTTTCTCCAGCTTCAAACGGAACATGATTTCTTTCTGCTTTCCAAAACTCACGGATCTATAGTTTGGCACAAAAGATTGCAATGTTTTCAACAGCAGGTGGTGGGAATAATTGCAAAGAGAATCTCCGCTTGGCGTGAAACACAACCTGAACGTAGGAGAAAGAAGCACGAGGAAAGTAGAAAAAGCACAGAAAAAGAAAAACGCTACATATTGCGGGCCTCTCGGAGATGCGTCGAGGAAGGCCAGTCGTGTAACCGAGAAGTTTTCTCGATAGAGATCTGAACGCTCTCGAGCCTGGGGGTTGAAATACAGATATCACCCACGTCGAGAGGTGATCCATCCTTCCTCGAGGCCGACTGTCCGTCGAGTGGCATTCTCGCATTAATATTCCTTTCGTGCAGAAATAACCCTGCAGCGCCATCCAAACTTAGAACTCTCAGTTAGTTTCGGTGGGAGAGCCACGCTTCAATTTACTCGTTAAGGCATCCACGTGGAACTCTTATTGTTAGTCACGTATCGCTGTTTCACCCGTGAATCTCACCTACGACTAAATTACATAGCCCGTTGCGCCACACGTATACACAGCGATTGTGTGCGCGGTCATTGAATCAATAGGGTCGTGTGATTTTTGCTCGTTTTCTACCAAATTCTTTACGATCCTTGCAAGCCCATCTAGGGATTTCAAGAGCCGTGATCAACGCCTGAAGAAAAGTACTCCCCACGGAGGGACATCGCGGCATGTCGGACAGCAAGCGGCGGCGGAGGGGCTTGGGAAAAAGAATCCCACATAGCCCGAGCGGAGAGAGGGTGGAGTACGGCGTGCATTCCAGGGTTATCATAACGGAATTAATCAGACAGGTTGCCGGGAGGTTCGGGCTCGTACCGTGTTCACCACGCCGCAGCGCCGCTCGCGAAGCCTTCCCGAGTCGGGGACTTTCCCTAAGAAAGAACCGCCGACTCCGGCGAGGCCTTGAGATCGTGAAGTCTCAATCTGCCCCATATATTTATGGTTCTTCCGGTCCACGTTGGCGTGTTTAACGTCAGGGAATATTTTCTAAATTCGTCGAGGACGATGAATAACGCAGAAACTTAACTGTACATCCGTAGATTTCTTTCTCTCCGTCGTGGGCCCTGCGGGGACCGTCATCGGCCTTAGTTTACGGTTTTCGGTTGTTTACGATTTACTATAATGTACCTACCTTGAGGAATTAATGCAGTGAGCAGCTGCAGGGCGCATTGTACTCGGCGAGGCGCTAATCCGTACGACAAACACTAGATTTTACCACCGGCCATTCGGCGTCGGGACCCCGCACGGAGTCATTCTAGAAGTTCCGTGCGTGTTCCTCTCTCGACAATTTATATCTATACGCCTTACGAAACTCGTGGGATCGACGACAAAACGTTTTCTCCCGTTTGCATTACAAAATCAAACCTCAGGATGTCGTCTCCTCGATCGATGTTAAACACCGTTGCACCTCAGAGTCGGAGGGACGCAACATGTCTCCATTCGTTTTTATGCCTCGCCAACTTTCATTGCAGACAAATATTAGGAAATGTGACAGAAAACATTTGCTGATCTTCCCGGCAATATGACATTTCTTTTATTATTCCCGCACCGCTCCTCCGCGTTTGATTCCACTTTTTTTTGGTTATACTTTAGTCATTTGGGTGTGGAATCGTTGGTGGTACATGCGCCGTTTTCATGTCCAGCGCATAGGTCATGGAGTTTGTCGTTTTATAGTGGGTGTCTTTTATGACGAGAGGGAAAAGAATCGAGAATGAGGGAGAGGGAGAGGGATAGGGAGACGGAAAAGAGAAAAGAAAGAGAGCGCGACGTGCGCGCGTCACTCGCAATCAAGAGATGATTTAAGCGTCGTTTAATATCAGTTTAGTATCAGCGGGGCGTAAATGTCGCGGCCTATTCACAAATTTCATTATCACGGGCTTTATTGTTTGTATTCTCTCAGACCTTTTACACCCGACTTCTTTCTCTTCCATTCTATTCTATTCTATTCTATTCCGTTCTATAGTCTACTTGTTTTTACTTCAGCCACTTTCGAAATGCGGCTTGACTGAATCGTAATTCACATTCAATATCATGTGACAAACACACCGGCACTGAGTTATTCGATACGACCGTTCAGGCGTAGTGTAGAGAGAGAATGTATTAATTTGCGGAGAAAGATCTTTATCTGCTAATCGCTGCATCTTGTTTGAAAATAGGCAAGCTGGGTGTACGGGCAATTACGAAAACAGCGTCGTCGTGGGAGGACTCCGCCTATTCGTGGCACGAGCACGCCGGTCTTCAGAGCCATAGAACGATGAAAAGCACAAAAGACACACTATCGACGTTCATAATGCCCTGAACAGTGCAGCGCTTTCGTCCTTTGACTCATATCGGTATTTATAAGTAGGCCGGCATAAGCAGCCGCGGGAATTCTGTGTCCGTTACAGCACGTCATGCAACGACGCGCATCGGTAGAGGAAAAGAAGTTGCCGCAAAGGACGGAGCCGCCCCGCCCTCGCATTTCGAATTTATTGTTTTTCCATGAAGTAGGGCGGGCGCGAGTGTTTCTCTCTCTGCCAGAGTCCCGATTAGCAATGGTAAGTGTTTGCTTAGCGCCCTGCGGGGGTGTTTTCTTCTAGCACTCGGCCACATCCACCCACGCACCACGGTACCGCTGAACTGAACCCAGGTTGGAAACTTTGGAAATGTTATTTATGCCCAAGTTGGCGAACAACTTCGATGACTTTGTGAAATATCACCGATTCTCTAACTCCCAGATAAGATCTGGGAGCCAATGTCGTCCTCTTCTGTTTCGTTCGACTCTGGTTTCCTGGCGCCTCACCATCACTACCGTGAACCCTCCGAGTATCAGGTTCTTCCCTACACTCGTATTATCCTTCGGAGCACAGCTTTCCAATTCTTTTCGACTCTTCGATAATCCACCGACTGATTATCTGCCGAGACAATGTTCTGACAAATCGCTAGTTCAATCGTCCGAGTATGAAAAATTCCATCGCCGGCGTTTAAGCTGAAAGATTTTACAGAATTTGTGCCGCGCCTCGTAAACACCGAAGATAACTTATGTGACAGATTATTATTTTCGGACCGCGTAGGTATAATAAAATCGTTTATTGATGAAATCTACTCCTAAATGTCAGTGTCTAACGGATGATGTATATCGCGGTGAGGAGGGCTTCGCCGGAATCCTCGTTTTCCTCATACTGGTAGTGGCGGGGGTGGATTTTCTATCGTGGGCGAACGGATTTACATTCCGAACGCCGCTTGACGTCCTGTGGCGTCGTCGTCGTCGTCTTCTTCTTCTCGTCATAGTAACGCATTATTTTTATACCGCAGATGAAAAGGAAGAGTCTTGGACTTTGCGACGGGGGACCCTACAGCTTCCTGATGCGTATTATCTCTAATTATACTAACAGTTGTCAGAGGCTACCGCGATCTCAAACTCCCGAGGGCTACGGGCGACCCTACGATGCTGCAGCTATAAGCTGCGAGTGCGAGAACGTTGGAAAAGACAGGGCCAATCGTGCCCGCGGTATATATGTACAAGGAAACGTGTTGTATACAAATTCTTTATTTTTTCCCCGGTTTCTGATGTTTTTTCAACATTTCTTACCTCTTCTTATTTTTGACGTACGGTCGTCAGAGGTCAGATTTATCCGAAACATTAGCCATACAATTAAGCTGACTTTCTCCCATTACGTGCCGCCGCACTCCGCCACCTCACCTCTTCTCTCTCACTTCCTTACCATCGTTATCTACCCATATTTCCATCTCTCTTACTCGCAGGCCTCCTCCTCTCCCTCTCCCTCCCCCTCCCCCGCCTTTACCAATCCCCTCATACGCCACACGGCATCTAAAAATTGTTTTCCTTTGAGATACGGTACACCTACTTAAGCCGTATAGATAAAAATAATTTGTAATTTGTGAATCTGTTGTACGTCCATTTACCTCGTTCCTATCCCGCTAGAATATTACCCAGTCCCGCTCGTTCCCATGATTCGGATTTGGAAAACAGAAAAATCATCGTTAACATCGTCGTTCGTATAGATATACAAGCATCGACTTTTACAACATCTGTTCTGCTCTGCGCGTGCCAATGGATTATTAGATAGACTGCAAACTACCACGTTGCTCCTCGGGGAGATTACCTACCCATATGATGACTGGGATGTTGGGAGGGGGTTGTGGGATTGAGGACACTTTTGTCTGGTAGTTTAGTGTCGCTGTTGCTCGTTCATTTCGTCGCATCAGATACGAAGGACGCCTGACTCTCTCTCGGTATCTTGGCTAGATGAAACGGCCACGCAGTTGTTTCTCGGCTGTGCCCTTTCTTTCTATATCTCTCTCTCTCTCGCTCTCTCTCTCTCTCCTCCTTGCCCTTTCCATAAGTGTTTCTCTTCGTCTTGCTCTCGTATTTCCCGGAACCCACGGGACCCTGATGCGCGGTCAAGGAAGCCAAACGGTAGACTATGGCGCTCGCGGTAGCAGCCCCTTATCCAAGGGACCATCGTGTTTCGCCGGTCTCATTTTGCACGGGTTCGTTAGACTATCGCATCTCAGCATCTGTCCGCTCGCTCGGTCCCTACGCCGTCCGTAAGTCGCGCGAGTCTTGGAACAGGAATCTTGCTGTTTGTCATAAAAGAATTCAACGGTCACACTCCTCTTCTATATTATAGGTGGTCCCAATTGGTCACGGTCCAGCCTTTGCCCTGTATTACCATCTTTTTTCTTCTTTTTTCTTCTTTACTCAGTTTTTAGTCCGCTTTCTATCTCGCCGGAGCCTCACTACAGACGACTTCATACGAGAGCAGATTCCAGATTTCAAAGACTTCAGATCCGGAGGATAGCTATTTATGTCGTCAAACTTCGTGCTTGCAAACAAACTGTTTTCAGGCGAGGATTATATTTTCAGTATGAGCCAACGGCGAGCCGACGGCGAATACTGAAAAATCATCCGCAAGCATGCCACGTACAATATTTTTTGCGGTATTTGTATGAAACAACACAAAGATTATAAGTAGGTAGGTCAGCAGTACTGCGCATGCGTCATTGAGAACTGACGCAAACAGATACTTTATACCTAGGTCAGATTTGATGCGCAGTTCGAAGCGCGCATCAGAACTGACATAAACAGTCTTTCCATGTCGGTTATAAAATGAGCTGTATAAAGTGCCACTTTACCGACCGAGAACAGGCGTCAAAAAGCCACTTTTTCATACCAATGCCGCGTAGAAAATAATATAAACAGTCTTGATGATAAGCTGCTCAAGGATCATCACGATGAACCTTCTATTTCCTACGTTGTCTAGTATCAGATAAGCCTCTTGACACAATTTCACTCCATGGGCGCCACACCCCTTGGAAGAGTAGAACGTATGTTCAGGTATTTCTTTTACCTCTCTTGATATCTCCTGCTGCCTACGTACATACGTCGCCGCACGCGTTTTGTGGTCTTTGGTTCGATGGCTTCGATGGTTTTGGTGGCCTCACCCCGGGTCGTGGCAATGGAGTTCTCTTTATGCCCTTGGAGCATAAATTTTCCTTGAAAGGCGCGCGATCGCGGGAGAGTTCACCTGTCCCCTTTTCCCTTACCGCACTCCCTCCCTTCTCCCTGACCGAAGTGGACTCTGTCAGGACTGGGAGCCCCAACACGGTCATATTTTCATCACGTAACTTTTTTTCCTCGCGTTCCCTTCGCCTTTGGCTCCCACCTTCCTTGGATTGTCAAAATGTTTACGAAATCGTGGCACCCGGGGTCCGTGGTCGGTCGAGTGTGGAAAAATTGGCTAATTTATTACTCCCTTTGTAACGTAAGCGACCGGCGAAAAGCGGAATTTTCTTTTCAGCAATGCTTACTTTTGTTGCACTTTTCATTCTATTTTCCAGTTCTTTCTTGCAAACAAGTATTGCTCCCTCTCTTTTCTCCTATGGATGTTTGCTGCTGAGCAACCCCATCTGGTCAATTACGAAGCTCGATAATTTATTTACCTTTCTCTATTCCTCTATCGGCCGGAATTTCGATTTCCGAGCCGGCCAGGGTCGAAAAATAAGAAGAAGATCAAGGTGAAGCTGAGAAGGAGAGACACCCTTCCTAGCTTTGAATAAACATGAAGACACGGCGCACAATCCATGTTTTGAGCTGGATAAAAAATAAGACCGTGGACTGCTGCTATAATTCAATTCACACCTAATAATGGGACTGGGGAATTTCCATATTACAGACTGTAATAAAATTAAAAATATCTTAGGGGCGGGTTAGTCACTTCGGGGGGTCCTGCTCTCCAGGACCTGCAGACTGGCTGCGAGCCACGGCGTAGCTTCACCTGCTCAGGCAACTCTCTGGACGCAGATTCCTCGTTGAAAATTCATTATCATCGCCTTATCTAAGTGAGAAAGATCTCGAACCGTAATACGAAATTGATAAAGATCCCTATTAACGTATCAATCATTGAAACAGCAACGAGCAGCCCCCGAGTTCGCTTCGTGAAACCTCTTATAACAGCCGACAATATCTCCGGGTGACAACATGTTCTCAAGCTTCGGTACTCCTGATCTTCTCGTATTTCTGGACGAATTCCACGAGCCTACGATGTTGACTTGGTGGAGGAGGTAACTTTAAAGAGCGTCGTATATCAATTGATTTTTGGAATGCGGTATCGGTCGGTCCGGCCGCTGTAAGCGGTCGTACAGTCACGTGGAAACTGTGACAGTCGATACGCGGGGATAAAAGTCTGATGTCTGATGCAATAACCCGATGCACGCGACCCTGGATGACCTTAGTCGACCTCTGCTGTGACCTTTGGGCGACAATCTCCTCCCTACATGGCGATCACGCTTCCTACAGACAGAACCAGCCTCTTCTCTCGCGTGCCGAGGAGGAGACGAGGAGCGAGAAGAACGTCGCCAGGTTCGAGGTGTCCGCTCGCCCGCACCTCACTGCTGCGACAATGTTTCGACATCGATATAATGCGTATCATCTCTCTTGTCGGCGCGTGATTATCGTCTCTGATACGTAGCTACATCAAGGTAACTCGCGTGGGCGAGTTTGGATTCAAATTTACTGGGAGAGGGAGCCGCGTAAAGGAGCTACCTCGCTCCTTCTCATTGGTATAAGGAAAAACTGCGGGCTTTGTTGTAACAATGTGGGGTTCGGGGTGAGGTAATTGATTCCCGTGGAAAAATGAAGAGCCTTTAAGACTAGGGACGAGAGGTTGACCAGGGGCGAGGTAGACGGCCGAGGTCTAGCGCATGGATGCACTTTTTAACAGACCCGACACTGATTGTTTTAGCTACGGGGGTGAGAATACATTATATTAACGAGCGACCGCCAGCACGATGAAGAACCAAAAGACTAACGACCCTCGAGCATTTACGGTCGTGACTTGTCGGGCCCGTTTAAACAAATGTTTGTTTCTCCTCGGGGCTTGCCTGGGTTTCTTTTGCCGCATACACTCGCTAAGACAGTGTTTTTGCCTCCTCAAAAACCCGGAAACGCCCCTTCCTAGCGCCAACCACACCAAACTTTCCTCTAAACAGTACAAATGCCCGAGAAATTGCTTCTTATTATGTAACCACGACTCTGGAGAGGATCTTTTACAATTTAGATAAATTACCGTAGCCGTTTGAGAGAGGTGTGCTCCTCGAAATTCAAGTTCTCACTTATTCGTTGCATATTGTTCTTTACGCGCACGATCTCTTCATCAAATGCAATGTGTAACTCGATCCTCGTTTTGGCAGTAGACGAATTGCGTTGTCCTCCTATCTAGGACTCTTAATTGTCGAAACTCGACTATTCAGAGGTTATCTATCTGTACGAAGATCTCGAAATAAAAAGGTGAACAAAACAGACGGCCTAGGAGCATATCGTGTTCAAAGTAGGGCACTTCGGGATTCGGTGTCGAGGAGGACGTAGATAAACGCGTGTATACACGGATGCGTACATTGCGTATGCATGTATCATGCATTCTATTATACCATATATCAGTGCGCAGGAGGGATTCATTAGGTCCTCGCGCGTCAACAACCTCTGCAGTTGGTAGGTAGTTCTCGAACTCGTTCACCGTCAGCTATTAGCTAAAAGACTGGATTCTCTTTAGTTTTAAATCACCGATTTACCAGCCTGACGCGAGCTGCCTCCATAAATCCATCGCACTCTCGCATTAGTAGCGTTGCCATACACGCGCGGATCACCATTCTCCTTGTTCGGAATCATTAATCTCCTTGCCGAAGGATGGTACTTTGCGCGTTTGCTCGTTTGCGCGAGCCTCCAGAATGATCGGTCGAGAAAATCTGAAATAGACTCCCGCTGAAAACGGTGAAGAAGGAGAAGAAGAAGCGGAAGGAGAAAAAGAGGAAGAGAAGAATCTTAGGCCACAATGGCCGACCGATTACGATTTCAAAGATATCGTTTCGTGAGTTGAAAAGTGGAAAAGGAAAAGGGTGGGCGAGAATTACTGCTCTCGGCGCTTTCTCCCTTCACTCCTGTCTCTCTCGCTCCGTTTCTCTTCACTTATCTCCTTAGTCCGCCCGCTCGCCCAATCCGGAATATAAATTAATTTTTCCTGGATTCGCTCCGGCCCCGTGGTGGTCCCATTGTGCCGTTGAATTGGTCATTACAATTTTGAAGATATCATCAAGGAAACATACTTCAAACGAGTTTATTGCCAGCTCGGACCTTCTGGTATTCTCGAACTGCCATCTGTTGCTTGGGGAAACGTGCGCAGCTGACTTTCGGATCTTCCTTGACGTTTCTGCGAGAGAGGAGCTTCTTGTAATGGTAGCTTGAGCCGCGGGGGATCCTGCGGCGTCGGTCCCAGGATCAAGAGGCTCCTGCAGCGGCCTTCTCTCTTTGCAGCAGTCTTATTTATGTACCTCAAGAATCGTCCGTCCGTCTGTCATCCCTTCTGCCTTCCGTGCCGATCCCGTCGCCGATAACTCCGGTAATTAAAACTGTACCCCAGACCTCGGAAAGTCTCTTCCCATTAATTTTCTATGGTTGAGAGTACCTATCGCTTGGCTCTCAAGTTTGAGGAAACTGCGCATCAGCAAGATGGCCGAAAATTAAGAAAACCACGGATGCCATGCGTCGTTGTTGGGGCGCCACGTGAGATTTGTTGAATTACCGAAACAAGAAACCACAAAAGCATCACGCCTCGTAAATACGCACAATAAATACCTTCGATGTCTGCCTACTGTTGGCCAGCGCCCACGTCGCCGAGTTACATAGCGATGGATTCGCGATCTCGCGAACAAAAATTGTTCCCATCATAGCAGGATTGAAATATTTACGATTGTCCGATGTCGAAGTCGAGGGATGCGACGGTGAGGAATGTTCGATCGTCCGATATATTGACTTGTTGATGATCGTTCGAAAGCGATCGATTTTCAATACCGCTGCGAAAAATAATAAAGTTCGAACCCGTCGCTAACTATAAATGCGTCGAATACCGTACGCCAAGTTTATCGCAGACAAGCACGAGGCAAAGTATGATTTAATGTCACCCCGCGACATCCGCAGCCCGAAATTTGGGCGTGTGAACGCCGGCGTCGCCACGGCTCAAGAATGATCGTCGCTGTTTGACCCTGAGCAAAATTCCAGTTTAAAGATCCAGGAAATGTTTGGCGATAAAAATATATCGAAAGCTCGTTGACTCACAAATATAGTATGTTCCGTACCTATAACGATACGGGTTTAATGCGGGGAACATCTCAGAGATTGTCTCCGACGGGAAAGAATCCCCAAGTCCATTCCAACTTCGGTACGTCATCCTGATCGTGGAGGCGCCGCGCCGCCTGCGCCCGCGCCGCCCGCGTCGACCCCAGTATACAATGCACTTCTTCTCGAAGCTCAATAATCCTGATTTAGGTACGGTCATATTTTAGGCTAAGGATCGTGAAATTGAATAGTAGAATCAACGCGCGTGACTCCTCGTTCAACGGAGAGAAGGATCACGGACGCACGCACCGCCGTGGCAGGCAGTCGAAAGTAAATCTTGCAGGTGGGCTGACTCGACTCCTCTTCTTACCGAGCTCAGTTCCTCTGCAAGTCTCTTCGTTCAAGATCCGCGAGCATAATAGTCCTTCTGCGCGAGAAAGCTGTAAATCTTTTAGCTGCCCTCTCGACTCGACGCGTCTTGACTCTTGTCTGCGGATCCCTCGAATGCAAATATACGCGAATATCGCGAGTCACTAGGGCAACTACACTTCAAACCACGCAGAAGCCTTTCACGAAGTCAAGGATAGTACAAGCCGCCCACGTAATACGTCATACTATCAATTTATCATGAAACCACCACTCGAGGTTCTAGAAAGAGTTTCTTCATTGAAATTGCAATCGTACCTAATTCTCGCCCGAGCTTCCAAAGAGTCATACCGTGATCAGGAAGTTATCAAGAATTTCGAGAGCGGTATGATCAAATTCCGCGACTGTTTTTTTTACCAATTCTGAAGTTTGGGCCAAGTCTTGTACTTCTGGCAGGGCAACAGCGGTTTCTTAATATCATCGTATCAATCTACGACTCGCTTGAGTCGTGAGGTAGGTGAAAAGCCTTAAACTCCCGGACTTTGTCGTAGATTTTTTCGAAGAGAAATTCTCCGCTACACAGCGTCGTGACTCTCCTGAGTCATAACTCTGGCGCAACAATATTTCCAGCAATGTCCCCGTACCCGCTGCTTACCCGGCCAAATTGATCCCTATGGCCGATATCGCGCGATACGCCTCCTCGACGAGGCTGCCGAGGCCTCAGAGGTCGTGGGTCACACGACTCCTGGAACTGTGTCAGCTTGTTCCTTGCAGTGCTCGTCCAGCTACTATATTTGTATTTGTGTATTTATGGAACGAACATTAATTCGCGGGCTAATATCTCGATTATTTATTGCAACATCCCTAACGATCGATCGATCGTTGTCACGAGCTACAAATCATCTTCTTATCTCCGCCTGTCTGTCCCTCGACTCGTTGCTGCTCGTGTCACATTTCCAATCACCTTTTGGCAGGCATGCAAACACGTACCTCTTACCTACCTATACCTACCCAGAACTCGGTACACTTCACATATTTGCCAAACGTGACGGGCACTTTGAATTCTTTCGAAAAATTCAATTGCATCTCAGCAAAATTTACGAGCTACTCTCAACGGTTGACGGTTCCTACATTTTTATGGTCTCCCCATGCACACCTTCGGTCTTCCCTGTGTCATACTGAGAGTCGGTACGTCATAAGCACGAGTAAGTTTATCGTGAGAGTAACTTTCCATCAAACAAAAATATCAAGCACAATAATTAAACCATTTGCCTAATGTCGCTCGAGCTCTCTGGCTATACTCTCATCGTCGTTTCTCCCGCAGTTAATTGATTGGTGCTATGAATTTAACACCTACAATATATTTAACGTCCTACTTTAGTGTTTATCGCTGGCGAAACGCACGCCGCGGTTATATACCTGACAGCTAAGAACCAGTAAATAAGCTTGTACGGTTAAGTTCTCACAGCAACTATTCATACTAGACCCATACGATTATTGCGTTAGTTAGGCCTTAGACTTTGGAGCGAGCACGAACGGTTCGGGGCAAGCCAGCGAGGAGTGATTATTAATGTGACCAAACCACGACCAATATTCAAAGCCACGTATCACTACGGCGCCGCCGCCGCCGCCTGTGCTGCACCTCTGCACGAAAGATTCTCACTTCGAATATTCCCGCCCAACCAATCGCAATGCTCGATGAAACCTGTAATTATTCTTAGCCCACCCATATGATGATTCGAATGAAAGTTTCACGGCGTAATTAATAACGTGCATTCCTTGCGCTCGGACTTGAGTTTAGGCGAGCTCATCTCCAGTAGGTTGCGTTTATGTATATACCTACTTGCCCTCGTGAAACTCTCATATAGAGACGGATCACTCGGTGGCGGTATTCGTCTCAACTCACGAATCGCCGCGCCGCAACTCGCCATTGTCTTTATCTCCATGTTTTTCCGTGCTCTTGGGAATGGAACGGAAATATAAAAATTCCGATCTGAAGATGAATCCCGGCAGATGGGAGTCGCCGTGATTCAAAATTTCGCACCAAGCGCTCACGGGCTCGGCATTCGAAGAGTCGAGGAACAAATCTCATGCTGTTTTCGCCGCATTTGGAAACAGTCAATTGTCTTCACGAATGCGAGTTTCGAGTCATGGGGGGTCAGTCACTCACAGTGCTAACTTGTTTCGTTATTGAAGCATCGACATTGTCCAACAGGCCCGCGAATCGTTCAGGAGTTTCGCGCGAATTCATGTATCACGAGTAATTTTTTTTGTTCATTCGAAAGCAAAATATATGTATGTTGAGTTTTTTTTCCCTCGAGGGGGTTTCCCCGGTCTCTCGGCCTTTGGCGTGATTAATTATCATTTCGTCCCGAGCCCCGCACCCACGACAGCTTGACGCGATTAATTATATAAACTTGTAGGCAATGACGCGCGTTTCAGAGGCCCGTGTCTTACGCAGGTTTGACCGCCATACCTGCACGGATTATGTCTTAGTGCCAACTCCGTAAATGATGAAGCCGCGGTTGCTTCGGTAACATGTTAATCCAGTCGGGGTTATGGGATACAAGGTTATTAATTATTTCGAGCACGATTTCATTAGCTCTCATTAGCTGTCATTTTTTTTCCTCTCATTTCTTCTCTGTTTCAGGCGGTGGCTAACAACCTGCAGCCGGAGCAACGGTGAGTTCGCGCTATTTCCCTACTTGTATAATAATCTTATATGGTATATGTAGGTATCTGTTCTCGAAAGATCTTAATCTCGTGAAATTTTTCGCAAGCGTATTTGGCCAGTGCAATTATTCATCTGCACGGTATGCAATGATCATTTGCGTAATTCGTAATTTGCTATTCCTCTCCTCTCCTCCGTTAACACCTGCCGTCCCTATCGCTGTACGCGTGATTTGATAACTGCTGTAAACAGGTGTAATTGATACTTAAACACTTAACACCTGTGTTATCAGTCCCGGAAGCCGCCGGTACTCTCATCCTCGAGGATCCAGCGACCGGCGCTCACTGTGAACCACTAAAAACAGTTGGACCAAAATTTCTTCTCCCTTTCGAAACGATATTCATATATTTTTTTAGTGCCTCAACGGGTTGAAAATGATGAATTTGGGTCTGCAGAGTCTAGCCCAAAATTCTTCGATCACAGGCTATTAATTTTCCTAGCGGCCGTAGTTCTCCGAAATTTTGTTGAGCCCCGTTCTCGAGGGTTGGGAGTACATAAAAACTTGTTTAATGATTAAACAGTCGTATAACGTGAGTTGACGGGGCGCTACATAAATCTGGGGATCACATTAGCGGTTCGTTAGTGGATTTTAAATCGATTAGCCTTCCGATAAATTTTATACGATTTTTTTTTAATGGGTCAGGGACGGCGGGTGTTTATTTATGGGGTGGTTCGTTAAGACAAAGGGGCTGCGTTTTTTTCGGGATTGGTATGCGCGTGCCTGCAGTTCTTCCCTCCTGCTTCATTTCTTTCCTTTCTTTCATTTTTTACTTTTCTTTGGTTTCCTTCTCCTGCGGCCACTGCGATATGATATATTGAAGGGGCTGAGGAACTATTTCGACCGACACCCCCGCCCTTGCCATCCCTTATACACGGAACGGACTCTCAAATATCCAACCTCTTTTCCCTCGCTTCATCCCTCCTGCGATGCATCTTCGAGTCATTGCCATTCCACCCAAAGAGCTTCTACCGCCACGGTCTTGGCGATGACTGATATTCCCAACAACTCGTTGACATGACGCGTATATATATATCTATATATCTATATACATATACTTAGGCGCAGGGGTAGTAGTACTGAAATGAGATACCAAACATTTCGAATATCGTAAACAATACACAGTCCGAAGAATTTTTGGTATGGTATTTGAATCTTCCGGTATTTGATCATCCATGGACGTTCGTATGCTGAAGTCTAGCTCACAGTGTATACATATCGAATAGCACACTGTTCACTGTCGCAATATCTACGTCACCTGACACGGATCCCCGGTATCTTTCCAGGGGAACTTTGCATACTTACTATACCCGGTTGGTCGTCAATCGCGCGGGGAACAATATTCTCGTTTCACTATAACCAGACTTCGCGAGTCTGTCTTGTGTGACGGGGGTTTTCAATTGTGTTTCAGATTCACCCCGAAAATGTTACTGGAATCTCTGCCACGCATCAAGTACGTGATAGACCTGACAAACACGCATCGGTACTACGATCAAAGGGTAAGTTCACTATGTTACACCGGTTGTAGATATGTATACACTCGTCATAGTTCTTGCCACACCTAGAGCATTAAACATGTACTCTTGTGCAATCCCTATTAGTGAGCCACGATTAGTCGATCGATCGTTGTCTCCCGTCTATCGCGTTTAAGATAACCCGATTGCTTCTATAATGTGGAAGGAGCAGGGGGAGGTAGATACGCAGCAATAGTCGGTATATCTGGTATACTGTATCATAGAGATCGATCGATGCTTCGCTCATTCGTTGACGATCGAATTAAGTCGACAATGTCTCGACGTACGCCAGGGAGATCTGACATCGTCACTCGGCATGCTGTCACCTGCAGCTGCATTCCCAGATGCGCCAGATATCACAGAAATGTCTCACTCCCCACTCTATTTCGTTCTCTCTCTACCCCCGCACCGCCGGTTCCCCGGTTTCCCTTCTCTCTCTCTCTCTCTCTCTCTCTCCGAACTCCCCCACGTTCACTTCACCGCGTACCGCACCGCATTTCAAGGCTCATCGCCGAACTAAGGGAGACAAAGGTAACGGGTGGAAAAGACAAAGTATTCTTGACTTTATTAAGCTGTGTTTATGAGAGCTGGACCTAATTTAACGTGGGACGGGAACGATACACTGACCGGCTAATCAACCTGTTATTAGATTTTTGGAATAGCTGTTATATCTCTCATCGTTCCATCGTTCTCTCGCCGTCGTTGGACTTGGAGAGAAATTCGGCCGGTTTTTTAACCGGCCGAAGAGCTAGTCGACCAAGAAACTCCAACTCTGTTGTTTCTGGGTCAGACCTGTCAGAACCAAAGACCGATCAATTATATTAATAAGCTTGGCTTTGGTCGGTTTTCTTACACCTTTTTTTATCACCTCCTTCTCTTACAGGTTCGACAAAAAAACGTTATGGCTTATCTTGTGAGGAAAGTGAGATTTCTAGTTCACCAAAGTAATGACTTTTTTTTTCACCCAAAGTCCAATGACCGGCACGCGTGTTCACGGATTTCTCACACTCAGTTGCACACGGTCGGATTCGATTTTGAAAAAAAATGTGTATCCGCATCAGCGCTATGAGACGGTAAATCTTCTTGGCAAGAGTTGTTCGATGTGATTCTTCGTGTACCTGCAATTTCGTGAATCTCCGTTCTCTCGGATACAAGTTATACGGTTGATAAAGCCAGCGCATAATCGCTCCTCTTCTAATAGCGCCGCTGATAATCGGCCTTTCATTTTGCTATGGGAAAAAGAAATGTAAAATATTGACAAGGGTTTGATCATGAATAATTAATATACAAATTCCTGGGTGTCACCCCCGCCTAATTGGAGCAGATTGCTTAATGAATCCTTCTTTCCTTCGCCACCCTGGTCTGTCATCACGAGGACACCCGAAAACAAGAAACGAGAAGAAAAAAAGAAGGAAGGGAAGGGAAGGGAAAGCAACAAGAATAGGAGTGAAAGAGAGCTCATTCACTAAAACAAAGGGGCTTATAATGAACCGTGAAGAGATGCTATCAAGGTCTGGTCCGTGTGCTTTGCTGTCTCAATAAAGTTACTTCGCGTCACGACATCTCAACTAAGAAGAATAAGAAAAAGATGGACACCGCGCGTGTATTGTCTCCAGAGTAAGCCTCGGCTATCATATCTCATGAGAATGAAAAGTGTTGGATAATTTGTCGGTTCCACGCTCTTAATTTCATTGGATAATAAATCAATGAATAATTCGGATATCAGTAGCAGTTGAAACACACTTTCGGTATCAGGACAACCGGGGGAGGATATTGAGCATAAAAAATGCCTCGTCATCGCGTTTAATTCTTTGCCTAAGGGGTTGAAACTCCGAATGTGTAACCAACGATCTCTCATGCTTCGGTGAGGCACCGTAGATAGGATATCGTGGTGTGATCGGTCACCGAAGTTGTCGTCCTACAATGCTGATGCAAGCAATACCGCTCCAGTCACTGTTGAGGACGAGAAGTTCTTTTAGAATTTCTCCCAAGAAGGGGCATCGCCCCAGCAGGTTCAAGTAAAGGCACCTATCGCTGCTGTCAATGCCACGTCTACCGATCAGCCGGATATAATTGGTTAATTGGCATAAACCGCCGAGTCAAGGAAAACTCGCGGGGAGAGATGATGCTGGGACAGCTGTCAGTGGCTTTCATTCGATCTTCACGTAGCACTCGCATGTTTCACGACCGCATACGAGGTTTCTCTAATCGTTGTCTGCTTCTTGATTGAAATCTTCCAGCTCAGTCGATACGAGAGGCATACCTGGAGACTCCTTAAAGTTTTAGTTTTCGTTCAGACCATTTCCGCGTTACCTTGCAAACAAGTGTCCGAAGTAATGTCATATTTCAGGAATGAATACTAATTGAATCAGCCAGTCCGGGGTCCCCGGGAGATTGTTCAATTATCGAAACGCTGGCTTGATCTTTGGTCAATTAGCTGAAAAGCAATGAGAACCTGTTTTTCGTTAGATAATGCTGCGCGGCTCATGCATATGCATAACCATATGCATATGCATATTATACGAGTCCTGGCGAGCCAACTAAAGGGGAGATGTCTCTGTTGGGACTGAGGAATATTTCCAGGGATCGTTTCGGGGCCCCAGCAGCAAACGAACTTTCGTCTGTTACCTTTCTTCGGACTCGAGCCTCAAAGATCGAGCCGCCGCGCCGCGCCGCGGCCGCGCGCGGTCTGGTGCGGTCCGGCGGCATCCACGCGGCAGCAGCATCTTGTACGAGCAGATACCCGCTCCTCATCGTCACGCCATCACACCCGCTTATAATTATTCATAATTAACAAAGGTTGTGTAATAATTAGCCCTCGTAATTAGCGGCACGGTTAGCCAACCAGGATAGCAGCTCACGGTCGATACAGATAGTAGACTGGTCTCCATGTACTATATTGCCCGATAGGGTTTATCAGCAAATGATTGATTCGTAGGTGCCTTTCTATACCTGTTATGAGTATCCTATATGCACTCGGAGCTCTCTCCGTGCGCACCTACGTATACCTGCAGCCTGCAGCAGTCCCAGCTGATAAAGGTGTACACACAAATGTCCACACAAGCTCATTTATAATCTTATCCTTAAGTTCTCAGGCCCTCCCGCCTGCGTTGCCACTGTAGGCAGGTATTTAACAACGGGTAACGTAATATACGTGAATGTTGATGCTAATAACCGCATATGTATTTCTTATTACAGGAGTTTACTGACGCTGGGTTGAAGTATTTAAAAATCATGGTTCCCGGAAGACTGGTCCCACCGCAGGAGTTGGTAAAGAGGTAAGTTTGGTAGTAAACCACTATACTGTAGTTAAATATGTGTGATGTCAATCCGGGCGGGTGTTAATCATTTTCTTCATTTAACACTATTCGTTGGGACTCCTACCTGCCGCATTCATAGACTCCAGTTCTAATAAAAATAGCTATTTTCAAATTATACTGCAATGCATTAAACGAAGTCGACTCGTGGTCTGCAATGCGACGTCCAGATGCTCGTCGTATCTCTGGACCAAATTTTTCAAATTTCTGTCTACGCGCGAGGATCGGTATAGATATATATATCGTGGAAGTAAACAGGTGCCAGCCGATTCAGCTTCTGAAGAAGCGGTGTGCCTGGGTAGGTACTACCGTAGCAGAGTAAGCTCGTTTTGATCCCAACAAGGCAGCTCGGGGAAGCACTTACTGCAGGCGGCCAGGGCTCCGTCGACTCGTATATTCTATCTGGGTATCCCGACTCTGCGAGTATCATCTCTCGTAGCAGTTATTCTCTCGCGTACAATTAGATAGAGAGGAAGAGGATGAGGATCTTGACTCGCGGGAACTTGAACGATAGCATACGTATTCAAATTGACATTCGATTTGCTGTAACGTCTGCACCACGCCGCGCATTGGTGGCTCTGGCTCGCTTCTCTCTTCTCTCTTCTCTCCTTCTCGCTTGCTCTCGCCTGCGCGGAAAGAAGAAAGAAGCAAGAGGAGGAGGAGGAGGAGGAGGAGGAGGAGGAGGAGGAGGAGCTGAAGGAGGACCGTGTTAACCCTGTCCAGAAACGGCGCCGTGTACGCGCCTTGGTGGATGCAAAACAGGCCCGCAGACTGGCGGCCCGGGTAATTAACTGCAATAAACGTCCGATGATTTACCGAAGCCTGAACCTCGCGTCCGCGTCGTCGTTGTACGAGCTGGGCCCCGACGCTCTGCGAATTGCCCATTTTCGCCGAGTCGCTCTGTCTCTGCTTATGTTCTCGCGTAGAAGTTAAAGCATAGATATTTACTGGCCTCTCAATGTCAATTTCGCCTTTTCGTTTCCATCGTAACGAGGTCTCGCACATTCCGAATTTTTTCTCAACACCGCGGCAAACAGCTCCCAGTTTCCAGCTCCGCCCTGCAACACGGAATCTCTTTATACTGTCTTCATTGGCTTCAGCCTGCGCTCAAGGTACGGGCATACCCATCTTTACATTTTTTTCATTCATTTTACACCTTTTTCTCCGGTATAACGTGAACGCGGAGCCTCCGATCAGGTTAATAATGATTATAAACAAAATTTATCATCTCCTGGTAACCGAATCCACTTTAACGCGTTCCGGTTTCTCATACTGCGTCTCCATTTATATTTCGACAGAGAGAAATTGTAATTGCAGATTTTCACCAAGCTACGGTGAAGATTGTTGATCGACTTTGTATAAGTATGTGTACCCACGTTGATCCGATCGAGATCGAATGGACGTGAATAGGTAATCTTCAATCGCTGCTAGCTCTTCTATATCGAGTTCGTAAACGATGAGTTATATAGAAACGACTGCAGTTTAGAGGTGAAAAAGCAGGGTGGAACTCTGACCAAGTGCAATCTTGGAGTCGTTACTATCGGGAACGACGTCGTCAAACGATGCTCAACTTACCGTACGGAGTCGGTCGGTACTGCTGCTAGTACCGGGGAATCCCCTCTTGGCATTTACAACGCGATAATCATTCTCGATGGGAAAAAGAAAAGTTCGTCAAACTTTTCTCGCAATCGTTGAAAAATAATAAGAATAAGACGAAAAGTGAGCTGGTGATAAACCCGACTAAAGGGTTAACGGTTATTATCGTTTTTACAAATTAATTTGTGGACCGATATTGCCGTAGAGTAGCGGGAGATCGCGGTTAGCCACTTATTGGGGGGGGGGGGGGGGGGGGGGGGCGGAATCGGGCCGTTGGTATAATTTGAATATAAGCTCATGATTCACGTTCCTGTTAACGTCCTGAAGGAATTCCAGGCGAACGAAAGCCATGCTGCTCCTTGCGCCGCGCCGCTGCCTCTTGTTGATATCTTACAGTTGCTCGCTTCTCTGCCAGCCAGCTAGCCAGCCTGCCCTGCCTGACTGCTTGACTCTCTTTGCCTCCCGGCTATCGCTTTGTGGTCACACTCCGCGGCTCCGGGTAATAATTAACTGCATCCTTGATAGGTTCGGATTGGTTATTCGATAAAAAGAGTCAGAGGTTAAGCTAGGCGCCACATAATATTGTAGATATCCTTGAACCCGGCCGTCGTCGCGGCGCGACTCTCAAACCAGGCACGAGACACAAGGCTGGGCAAACCGATTCCCAGCTCTTTTAATTAACGTATTTAATTATCTTACGTGGACATTCACGCATCCGCACACATCCACACCGTCACTATCATATATTTACGTATTTTTGCCACTCGTGGACATTCACGTGGAAGATGTACAAATTATCCCAATACGCGTTCGCATAAACGTATGATAATTATCACAAGGTTGAAAATTCACTCGCAATGCGGATACACGCCGACGACGGGGCAGCTGTGTGATTACGTCCGTTCGTTGTCATCCTGGATGGAAGATAGTCTCCACATCGAAATGGGTTAATCGAATGCGGTTGCTCGCGTGTAAGATAGAGCTTATGTTAATTTATCCGGCGATTATTGTCGCCGGTCCTCTTTTTCTTCTTCCTCGTTCTCCATTTAATTTACGTGCTTGCTCTTCGGCTAGGAATCGATTATTTCGTGAGGTCGTACCACTACCCGGTGCCGAATGCACCCACGCGATATGACATTCTATTCGTGAAGCGAACATCGCCGTCGCTCGCCGCGTCACCCCGAATCGTTTTGCTTCCGCTGAAATCAATGATAGAAATAATCTCGGAATTAGCATTGATTTCGGATACGACCTCGAAGATGCTTCGTTTGGTTGAATTCCTCGCGATGTCCGCCGTGAAGTACGACTAAGAATTCTAGAGGAATTTCATTCGCCCGGCACCCAACGGACGGCAACTAAAGGTGTGAAAAAAATTGTCAGTCGCGTTTTAGCCGGACAACCGATCCCTATACCTTGTTATGACGTTGCGTCTCGCCTCGTTACCTCACACTCGGATGAACCGAGATCTTCTGCGACTCGTTCTAATTGACGCTGCGCTTGTAAGAGGCACGATTTTTTTAAAAAGAATGCCATGCTGAAAAGAAAAATCGAATTTAGAACATCCAACCCGATTTCTTCTCTCTTCCTCAGCTTTCTCTCTCGCTCTTTTTCTCGATCTATGAACCTCCAATCCTCCACAGATCATGCCCTACTTTTTATTATTCCTATGATTAAAGCTTATCGCGTTTTACCGGTGTAGGTTGTAATGGCAAACTCGGCTGTGGGCACGCACGACTCGGTTTGCACCGATTATGTGAAGGGAACTCTCCTGGCGCGAGATATCCGCCACGAGGAAGAGTCCTGTCCCGTTCTCGGCTAGTTGACGGTGATGATAATCCAAGATATTATCCCGGAAAGCTTCGGGCTCGTTAGCACGCCCGCTGCGGATTAAGCAATTTCACGTGGAATGCTGTGCTGATTGAAATACAAACCTGATGCTAATGTATCCGATCGTTCGGACGATTCACTCTCTGCAGCTGTTGCAGGTTTTTACCCTCTCTGTTAAAATATCACGTATAAAATCGGAGGTCGAAGTCCGTCCGATGATATTTCTGTTTTTGTTTTTCTCCTTGTTGTTTGTTCTTTTTCTCAATTATCCGAATTCGTGGACCCGGGACTTTTTACACGACTAGCAGCCCAAAACCACTCGATGAATAATTTCTGAATACCGTCACTATCGTGGCCTCGCGCGACACACGCGAGCTGTCCAGCGCGTGGGAGGATCCGAGGATCCGGGGATCAGAGGACGAGAGGACGAGAGGACGAGAGGACGAGAGGACGAGAGGAGGAGATGGCGAGGGACGGGAGGTCAAGGGGAAGGATGGCGCCTGACTCCGACGTCTTTATTCGCCAGACGTCGAACATATAACCTATGTTCCCCTCCTGTCGACTCTACAGCTTTCGCGTAATATACTATACCTACGCGTGCAGTACCACCGGAAAGACAATGCGAGGTGGTGTTTGGCTTGTTGTAAGGTGATACCCTACATGGGAGAAAAAAAAGCGTCTTGTTCATTGGCATCGCGAAGACCGCTCCTTGTACACGGTGGAAAAACAAGCGCGAGAGAAGCGGAGAACTTGGTGTTATATATCTTCTAACGAAGGGGGTACGATACAATGCGAGGTATATCAACATGTCTTGCGAAAAAGCAAGACCGAGAGAGAGAGCAATGCCGCGTATGCGTTGCTCACATCGTGAATATTATGCTCCGATCATCCCCAGGTGAACAGAGATTGGACGCGAACAGTCAGTCCATCGACAGGTTTTTCATGAGAATACAATCCTTCTACGTAATGAATTCAGGAAGAGAGATGCTATGCAGAAGGGAAATAGGAACGGTTCATCGTGAGTCGAAAGCCCTTTACCTGCAACCTTTGCCTATCCTAATTTCTTCGCGATTGGGTCCTAACGAAGAGGGAAAGAACGCGAAGGCAGAGGGCGAAGCGAGCATGCGATAGCATGCATGCAGCGCGATTCGTCCGGAGACGAAACCCAACTCAAATGTTTTGACGTGGTTTCGCCCATGTACGGGTGGGTCTTGGGGTCCTGAGGGAAACGGACGTGGGTGGCAGGTCGTCACGGTCGCTCATATGCATAACGCGCTTCGCGTCTTACTTCTTACCTCGCGCGTCTTAAAGTGGCATGGCAAAGCTTACACGTTGCACTGTCCGTGGGACTGAGGGACGGCAAAGTTTCGCGTCGTGAATCGGGAGTTGGGCGCCTCACGGCGCAGGGACCACCCCAGCGATTTTTTTCGTTACGTAAATTAGCGCCGGTTCTTCTGCGCCGCGACTTTTACCCTTTTCGTCTTTTTATACCCGGTGCATATAAACGTCGCGAATTTTGTTTCCCGTTTTTCTCCATCTTCCTAACGCCGGACACTTTCGCCGCATCGAAACACTCGGCAGCTGTCGCGACGAGGAAGTCGCCTACCGAAGAGCGAAAACCGATAGCCTTGCTAGGCCGTTCGGTTCCGGGCTATACAAATATATAGGTAGTTTCAGAACCAGTTTTATCTTAAACCGCAATTAACCGCTTCGTGTACCGTTTGTTCTTTTCGAGAACGCCGCGTCGCGACCTCCACTTTCTTAAGTACCTCTTAATTCTCGTGACCGAAAGCCAAGATCGACAACTTCGTAAATAAACTATAGGCGCCACGCTATTCCCACTTTAGAAATCGTCGTAGACTCGATAACCGGAATCATACTGCTGCGAAAATGGATTCCCATGCTCAGAGCGAACATATTCACGCTTCGGAAGCTGGTTCGTTTCTCTGACTCGTTATAAGTGCAGAGAAAAGTCTTGGTTCTCGTGATCTCCTGTTGTTTCATTTTATCATTTTCAGCATCATTTTATATTGCTGCTCCATTATTTCCTTGTTTCGCAATGTTTTATCGAGGTTTTGCCAAATCTGAATCTCGCATTACACGTGAACTCCATATTTCCATACGTATCTTATTCCTTTCCCCATGATACACGGCCGGTTTCGCGAGAATTTCTTCTCCCGTGAGACAGATGGCACGACATCCTTTTATCGGTGAATACAAGGCGATTAATCTGCGGACTTCCTCAAAGAACTGACAGCCGTATAAGGTACTTAGGTACGAACAAACATACGTTTTACTGTAGTCAAAAACGAAGAGAATTTCATCTGAAAGAACTACGGAGAAGGCTACACGCGTGACCCACGCACCACGGTCGTATTCAAATGAGCCAGTGCGCTTCGTCTTCATTCTATAACCGCGGGTACAAGCGCTACGCAAGTAATTCGCATTCTTCCGTTTACCGTGACCGTCTAATTGCTTCCGACAGTTGGCTAGGAAATCGGTGAAATTGTAGCGCACTCTTTGTTTGTGACTTCCGCAATCTCAGAGTCCGGAGGTTCCCTGAGAAAACCTAGTTAGGTATTCGTCTAAGTCAGAAAAAATTTTTCTTGCTGATCGATGGAGGGTTGGTTTTCCTCCCTTTGTTCATTTTTATAAATATTGATGACGCTGAAGGCAAATCGTTTGGTCGCGAGCGACGTGACTCAGAGCTGGGTTCCTCCTCCTCTCCTTCTCCCATCTGAAGAGTTTGAGATCCTTCGAACTTCGGGGCGCGGATGCCCACTGTGATGAGAGCGTGAAGCCTCATGTTCGCCGACACCTTTCGCTGCAGTGGTAGAAAATTTGTAATTCAAATCTAACTCAAATTAATTTGACTTGCGTCATTTTTCACGCGGTTTGGCTAGGCGCCACGCCGGGCGAGACCAGCTCCTCTCGATATGTCTTCCTATTTCTCGAAGCCGGACGGTCTGTCACTCCCTGATCGATACTCTCGCATATTTTCGTCCACCATCCCCTTTGTCTCAGGCCGCTGATACAACGCGTAGGGTAGGTACACTGTTACTTTTACTTTCGGGGTTTTATTATCGTCTGAAACTTTCGAGGCGTGCCGAACGCTCGCCCTCCGCTCCGCGCTCTTCACCTCTTTTCATACGATCTTCGAGGATCGACGAAGCCAAGAAAGTCAAAGAGTCGATGGTCATTACCAGGCCAACAGGCACGTGCGCCTATTAACACGCCACCCTACAGAGTAGAGTTAATATTAGAATGAATGCACCCGCTGAAACGAATCTGTGGTAATAATACCGTCCGACTAATCGGTCCTCCAGGGGGTGGGTGGCTGGGTCAACCCTCAAGATGAAAAGGAAAGGGCCTATTAGGGGCTAACCTGCCAGACAATGGAGACTCATAAAACGCCACATTCACGGGGAGCGGGATCATGAATCTAGAAAGTTTTTAAAGGAGGAAATCAATCCCTCGAAGTTTCATCGTTGGAAATGAAAATCACATTCGTACTGTTACGAGAAGTGCTGTAAATAACTACAACGTAAGAATTCGAGAGGTTCGTTGCCTTCGGGAGATATATCTCTGGAATTCTTTACTCCATCTTGTCGCTTCACCAGGCTACAATCACCTCAGGAAGACTCCAGAAGAAAACTTTGAAACTTTGAACGGCTAGTGCTAATTTATCGACAAGTCGTCGGCTCGTTCGTTAATAACTTGGACGACGCGAGTCCATGTGGAGTGAGTCGGATACCCCTGCGTATTGGATGAACGCGTGGAATTCGGCCGTGAATTATTGTGAGCGCCCGTAGAGAAGCTATCTTCGAATCCGCGAGGAGCAGATATTCTGTTCGGTGATCTCAAAGAACGCCGCACCTCGTAGGAGCCAGCGGCTCAGCCTCGCCGAATCTCTAATCAAATCGTTTAGCGTAATGGGCTCCGACTATTAAGGTTCTCCCTTTTTCGAGCTCCGCCTTGCGTTTCTCTCATGTTACCACGAAGCCGTTTCTTCGTCGATTTCTATCCCATACTGTGTGCGCCACAAAAGGGGTTCCAGTCTTGCGAAGAATATCAGTAGAATCTTGTTCTCCGGGCATAGAGAAGTTCTTTTCGGGCCGTTTAATATCTGGATTGGCGAAAAAGATGATTGAATGGAAAACGTGGCAGTTGGTTCAGGTCTATCGGTATCGTTGTCCTCTCCGTTGCCCTCAAACAGTGTGGAATCGCTGATGTATCATAATACGTGTAGCAACACTTTCGGATCTCGTTACCATATTTCTTGGTGGCCCAATGCAACGCAACGCCCCGGCGTATTACATGCATACCTATTACAGAGCTATTACACGACCAGTTAGAGGAGCCAGTTACCATATTTGAATATTTATTTAGCTGATTATTATTTTTCTTAACTCAACAGAAATTTGATCACGCTGCCACGTGATCGGGGTCTGGACGTACGGCTGGTCCAGCCCGCGCGGAGATTACACGCATCCTTCTTTCATCTTCTCTTCTCTTTTCTTCTCGTTTTTAAAGGAGAATCGAGGAGGAGGAACCGATGCTACCCTAGAATTATCAGTATCGCGAAGATAAATAAGAGAATTTTATAAATTATTACTTATACGTCATTCACCTCGCCGATGAACCGAGGCAAAAACTACCGGCACAAAAATATTTACGTAATCCCTCTCCATCGCGGGATATTGGACACTTTTCGAACGCTTGCATCGCGATCGCGTTCTACTTTCCATCTAAGATTTATTCATGCCTTCATGATACCAATCAGGAATTTATTAGAGCAGATTGTATTATTTATCCGAAAATTTTCAATCGATTTTTTAAATTAACCGCCTCGAGAACCTGTTATACGTGATCTAAAATATTTTGAACGTTTTATTTTCCGTTACAGATTCTTCAAGGCGATGGATGACTTCATGGAGACTAGCGAACCCGGTAAGCCTGAATTTTCATCCACTTTTTCCTATAATATATCGCCGACTTCTGCTCGGCAATGCGCGACAAGTACGGTAGGGATCGATAACATTACCGTCAATGATACTCGCGAGATCCTTTGCTCCAGCTTCCGTAAGCGATGACCGCGACTCGGTCGCGCCCACGCGGCCCGGCCGCGGTGTTTCGAAGCGCTGTTAATTATCTGCCGTCATACATCAACCGGCCGAAAAGAAAGTTCCCTTCGGCGAGACGGGGGAAGAAGGAACGGTGGTCGGGAGACCACAGGGCCGGCCTCATATCGTCCCCATAATCCCCTACGTCGGGGCCCCGTCAGTATAGACATTCCCCGGCTGAACTACACTCGGAGAAATTGTCGCTCTAAACGAGCTTGGAGTTGCCGGTTGCGAAATTTGGTCTCAATGCCAACACTTTTCTTGCGTATGAAATAATCCGGCGATTTTGTAAAATGAGGAACGGCTCCATCGTATTCGAATCAACACCGTGCGGAGCTTCCTGAGAAAACTTCGATGCCTATTGGCGCCATTGGAAACACAAAGGTGTAATTCAACAGCCTTGGAGCTATTATCACTATTATTATATCTAGCCAGACTCTCACACTGTCTACTAACACTAGGAATGGAGTGGACTCCCTGGGACTACACTACTTTTTTACAGTGCAGATTGCCGCTAGTGATAAAGACGGGGGTTAAAGCGAGAGTGAAAACGGAAGGAGTCTGCCTTTTTCTGGATCCTCATTTTTATTCTACTTCACCGGTCGTGAGGTCCTGGAATGTTGCAAAGAGATAGCAGCTGCTGATGTTGAAGACCGAGGAATGAAGGAACGGGGAATAATCGTCGCGGGGGAGGTCGGGCTGGTCGATAAATTCCATCGCAAAGAAGCCGCTGCAGGCCATCCATTGCCTGCCACTTAGCATTTATCAATATTCGATTCTCGACGCGCGGCGTCGAAGACACTGTCCATCACTTGTCGTCCACTCAAAACATACTTTACCACCAGATACATGATTGACGATCGTTCCTCATCGGTGGCCTCGAAATTCCTCAATTTTTGCTAGTGAAGTAGTCTGGTAATCTTCAGACTTGTTTCCATGTACGTGGAAATGATGTAATCAAAATATTATGATCTCAAGTATTTGTCCAAAATGAGTTACAGACTGTCGCGATGAACAATCGGACGGAATATTTAATACTTATAACCCACTCACGTTTGTGAAACGTTGAACGAATAGACCGGACCCGGACGGTTCGAATCCTCGCCGTGTTATTTGATCTCATGGAAACGGTGAAATTGTTTACGCACCGGGTTTTTGGTATGTACATATTTTGGTAAGCAAACTATATGTCAGTGTTACTCCACTCGACTGTCTTACGCGCCTCTTATTTTCTGAACGGATACCTGGAATTCTTTGGCCACGCGACAAAGCGCGACCATCTCGAGTGTCCGTTAAAAGTTCCTCTTGACCGTAGGAAAATAAATGAATAAAAAAGTAACCGAAACCGTCTCAGACAACTTGGTACGCCCTGAAAAATGTAGGTACTTTCCAATTCCTTATATTGACTCGAAGTGAAATCGAGCTTTGATACCTAGCGGCTACCCTGCGGTCACTACGTACGCAGTTAGTTACCGTCATCCGTTCGAGTCCTAGTTTGATCGGGGCTCCCAGAGCTATACGGTGTTATAAGTAAGTGGCTAAACGATGCGCCACCAGAGGCAAGTGTTACTCGTTGATCCCCTCGTGTATACATCATATTGCCACATTAAGTTCGAAGAGTGGCTTCGGGATAGGATCAAGCCACGCTGCTACCATGGTAGCACGAAAACTGTTGGGGAGTGGTGCTATAGTGGCCAACTCGAGCCCGAGGCTTCTCCGCGTTACTTTTCGGCTCTTTTCAGGATCTCGTTGCGGTGGCTTGTTGGCGGTCGGTGCCTCCTTGCCCTGAGGCACCTCCGCCCTGATTCGTTATAGGAGTATATTACACGCCGTATATTAACGCGCTCGGTAGCGCCTCCGCGCGGCCCTCTTCTTTCGGCAATTGAGTATGTTGCAAGACGGGATGTACGCTCCTATTATACCCCAGGTGGATGCTCATCACTCTCCGCGTCGACGCGGGTCTCGTAAAAATTAGTGCGGTATTAATTTCATTCCAAACGAGAGAACAAGGAAACAATGGGTGGCGCAGAAAGACCAACATGCTCACGCGGAATTAATAAGAAGAAGAGTCTTTCGACTCTCGATTCGGAGAGACCAGGGGATGGGCTCGTTTGTACAGTACACCGGCACTCCCAGACCATGCAGCGTCGGTGTATGCCAGAACGCATCGGCGGACCCCCCATCGTTACAAAGTTGAAATCAAACATCAGTCAACAGAAGCTATACCCGCGCTGTATAACAACTGACCATTGGCCCCGCACCGACTGGATTCATCAATCGCAAACGTCGTCTTGATCAATTTGCACCAACGATTCACTCTCCGATCATTCGTTCCGGTGGTTTTGCGAAGATCCCGGATAGCAGTTCAGACAAATGTCTCCCTCAGCCTGCCACCACTCGAATTTGGCCCGCGCCCAGGAAGGTGACAATACTTTGGAGGCTGACCCGAGTGCGCCCCGTTACGTAAACTACTCGCATAGCTCCAACGTACAAACAATCATGTCTGCAGCGGTTGGTATCACTGTCGATCAAGCGGCTCCATCAAAGCGGTGCACACCGCCCGATCTTATCTTCTCAGGATATGTTGATTTGCTGCACGGGTGGTAGCTGCACGGCAGTCTTCAGTCTTCGGTTGGCCTCTCTGGCTTCGTAGTAGGTTTTCCTCGACGTGCGTCAATCGGCGACGAAACCTTATGAATAAACCGGGAGCTCAGGTCGCGGAAGAAACGATCCAGATCAACGTCGGATGGCTACGTGATTCCCAGAAAGGTCCTCTCGTCCCGAGGAGTAAAGCACATGCAAAACCATGCTCGATGACCTCTTCGCAGATAACCGTTGTAGCCTTGCAAACGAGAGCAACTCGTATTACCAGAGAGTAAAGAGTGCCAGTGGGAAAGAGTGAGAGATATCTGGTTGAGCCGGACTTGGCAAGTACCAAACTCTTCGTTCCAAGTTGTGCTGCATTTCTTCGTCGACGTAGACGGGTTCTCCGGGCTCAGATTACCGCCCGCACCAAAACACCTTCGAGGCACCCGTGGCGTGGTGCGCCACGGACTATCTTGCCATCTCCGGGTTTTCTCGTTGTTGTTGTTGCCCCTCCATATATGGCGACCTGTGGCAGTCAGGACGAAGTATTGCGCGAACGGAGTAACCCCACCCCGGTACGTATACTCGGTAACATAGAGTGGAGTTTGGGTGGCTATTTGAACTCGCTGCACCTTTTCGATTACCATTCCTCTTTCGTGGTTCTTCATCTTCGTTACAATTCCGGATGTTCAATCGTCAAATTCTTCGGTGCGTGCGTAGGTATAGTAAAATTCTTTTCCCCGACATGCTGACAGCGTGGGTCCAAAATCGAGCGAGGATTGTCGCTGAATTCGTTGCAGTCTTTGCCCCGGTAATTTGCTGTAATATTATAATCAGTCCTTGGCCAGATTTCACCGGTGTGCCGTGACCGCGAGCGCCTGCGGACGAATTGATGATCCGTGGAATCGCCCGTCTTTATACGCAGTTTCGGATCTTCGTACTCGTGAACTCGCACAACCTTACGCCCTCCCACGATACGTTCATCTCACAAAAGAAAAGAAAAAAAAAAAAAAAAAAAAAAAAAATTCAAACCTCTCGTATACGTTACCGGTATGCGTTGCACGGGAACATGATCACGGTTCAATGCCGTGTCCACGAAGCCGCAGATTTCACACGTATTAATGGAGTTTAATCTTCGGCCCACTTTTTTTCCGCGTATAATACCGAGGGCAGTACTCTGTCATTACCCGGGTATTAACCATTGAGCAACAAAACGGGTACTCGTGAGTTGTCCGCCGAGGAAACTCGCCGGTACTCAACAGACTCAAAACTACTAACCGCTCGAGCTTTGCTGCGTGATTCTCATTTTTTATATTTCATTTTACCCTTTACATGCCCTCGCGCATACCTGCGCATGATGTGAAGAAAGGGAGAAAAGAAGAAAAAAGAAAACGTAACACGTTTGTACAATCTTGATGTACGTATGCGTAGAATGTTGTAGCGGAGGAGGAGAGTGGCATGCATCGACCGTACTCTGGGACCTTCATTCTTGTCGGAAGGAATGATGGGTACAAATCACTACCGATCTGTTGCCAAATTAACGAAGTGATTGATCACGCAGGTTGCGGAGACGTAAAAGAAAAAAAAAACTAAAACGTGTCCAGTGACCACCGACCTACCGACCAACGATCATCGCGTATTTGTTGTTCCTTGTTATTAAGCGGAATTATCTTTGCGCCTTTATCTCGTCCGCGTAATATCGTAAGCCTTGTTCGACTAATTGACGTCTTCGAGCGATAAGCGGGAAAGGCAGAAAAGGAACATTGAGAGTGAGAGTGAGGAAGAGAGGAAAAAAGATCGAGAAAGCCTCGAGAACCGCGTTTCCCAGGACTATATATACCATTCCGATCGTATTCCTCATTTTCGAAACATCCTGGACGAAGTTTCATCGACGTCCTTCTTTTTTCTTCTGTTGCAGATGAGCTCATAGGAGTCCACTGCACCCACGGGGTCAACCGCACCGGATACTTCATCTGCCGGTAAGTCGTTGAATCTCAACCACAGACACGAGCACCCTACAGCACTAATTATTACTAACTACAACTCTAATTAGCTAATTGTATTTATAACCAAGTAAAAGGAATGCCCGAGACCTTTTGAGTCCGTACGAACAACTTCAGGTTTGTCTTGGTTTCGGTCTCTTGATACTTGGTATGTTACGAATCAAGATCATTACCTCTCTCGCCGCACATTTACCTACTCTTTTCCCTATTTTATTTTTCACTTTCATGGTTACAGCAGCGCTGCTTTATACTCGTTCAGAATTATCTACCTGTTTCTCGTTATTGCAGGTACCTCATACAACAGCTTGGATGGGAAAATCAAGAGGCGATGGCAGGTGAGCTTGGAATTCTGCTATTAATGATAACAGTAGTGAACGAAGGGCTTGATTCACAGTCCGAAGTTCCCCGGCAAATTGTAACGGGGAAACGATTCATTCTATAATTTTGGTCATCGGCTTCTCACGTGGTCTCGTGGCCGAGGATAAAAATACGAAAAAGTAAAGGAAAGAAATAAAGTTCGGGATCCATACACAGTCGATAATTATACCAGTAAAACATCGGGATACAGAGATATCCATTTTTTATTTCGATAAGATCTAGATGCGTCGCGGCGCCTACACGATCGGGACAATACAATCCAACCGCGCTTAATTAGGATTACGTCCAAGTTACATTTTATTACATGTACTCGCCTAGCCATCTTGCCAGGCGCTGGATACTATCTCCTTCCTCTTTTCTTACTTCTCCTTCTCCTTCTCCTTCCGATTCTTCTTCTGCTTCTTGTTCTTCTTCTCTTCGGTCGAGGCGCGATGACCCTGACCCAAATGTTCCCGGACCTTGTGTTCCTCCACAGTAAATCGGTTCAAAGGACCCCCCGTCTGCTTATCCAGGCTATACAAGGCTTCTCTTGATATTCAACAGAGGTCCATCGTTTGGTTTCAGCATTTCAGGAAGCTAGAGGCTACCCGATAGAACGCGACGTTTATGTGAACGATTTGAAGATAACGCCTAAAGGCGAGAAGTTGGACACTAAGGGGATCACCCTGGGCAATCCAACCATGCCAATCAGGTACGTCAACTTCAATAACAGCGTCGAATTGCGCCTGGCAATCTTATCTCTGGTCCTAGTAGCATATGCAATTGAGGAGTTGGATGCAATGGGGATCACGTACTCGTAACAGATTATCGTGGTTTTTGGATAATTGAGAACGCGGCACTGCCATTAATTGTCCAGTCGTAAATATTTAGATATCTCCTTATTATTTTAATATTTCGGGTGCGACAAATGTAGTCTGTCCTAACCATGTTTCTCCCTCGACTGCGTGTATTACGTCTATAATTGTTGACGAGGTTTTTCCCGCAGATATGATTTTCCCCCCTGTCGTCGTGATAATAATATATTTTTCCCTGACCGCGGTATTTCAAGACGGATCTCTGATAAATTAACCAAAAATATATAAATAATATTAACTCTAGAATGGAATCGTAGGGTTTTTCGTGTCCAGTCGAAATTTTCACTAACTGGTGTAGCGACAGTTGTATTTTCCGACATTATGCGTCGATGGATTTGTTAGTATAAATCGTACACTGGATAAGAATTTTTATGAATCTCTCCATACGTTAATGAGGTATTCCACGCCATCTCGGTGGCATTTGGCCCTGACCCTCTGCCATCTGTTCCATTATTTTTCAGCTCATTCAACCTACAGAAAAACTTTAGGTACTTCAAATTTTCACAAGATTTTTCGGAGCAGTCGGTCTATCAAAGAACGCTTGATGAACTTCGTGTTAAAAAAAAAGAAGCTATTCCAGAAAATTTTCAAATAATTCACGAAAATTCTGTGTCACAGAATAAAAATTTTTAGACATAAAACGTAGTATAAGTATCCTTTTTTTTTTTTTTTTTTTATTGTTCCATTTGATTTTTCAAGTCAGACAAAACTCTTTTTCCTCATTTTCGTACGATGTGTTCTAGAGGGAGGAGAAAATAAGTGTGCGCACATGCAAGGATGCGCTGCAAATAATGAAACGACAAAGAAAGATACTTCCACTTTGTTTCATGGCTCAAATTTTAGTTTTGTAACACAGAATTTTCGTGAATTTTTTGAGAACTCTCAGAATAGGTTTTTATTCAGAACACGAGGTTCATTAAGTTTTTTTGAGTGACCGAAGAGTCTTGGAAAAAGGTAGAGTGTGTTCTCCTGTACATTGAATGACATGGAAAATAATGGAACAGATCGCAGAGGGTCAGGATCAAATGCAGCCGAGTTGGCGTGGAATATCTCATTATTGTAAGGTATTCGGCTGACGCCATGCCGAGCAGCCAACCGACGTGGAGTGGGAGAACAGCGTGCAATGACGTCATCAACCATATAAAATCGGCGACAGAGTGCATGCGATCAGCGATTGTAGGCAAAGCGCCCATCGACTCACTTATCTTATAATATTGCCCGTCAGCCTTCGATAACTCAGCAAATTCCACGTAGAGTTTTGAACTTAGAAAATTAGAGCCCAAGCGGCCAATCAGATTTATCACTTGAAAATTTCAGAGAGAACGACGTAAGAGCGAGTCATTACTTCCGTAAACTTTGATATCAAATTCGTGTAGCTGAAATTGTAGGCTTGAAACCGAACAGAAATCGTTGTGTGAAAATATGCACAAAAAACGAAACAGTCAGATCAAAGGTGTAAGCCGTATCAGTAGTTAATCAGAGAGATAGAAGTCTCGTGAATAGTTGATTACTTTATTATAATTTATTCAGTGGAATCGTCAGGCATTTTGTTTCTTTTATTTTTTTATGACTTTGTAAACGGTTATATATTTCTTGTGTTATTCGAAACCAGAAATGGCAAATCTTCACTTTTTGAATTATATTACTGTGGAAAATTCAAACGCCTTATTCTGATGTCTTGCATGAGTTTAGTCTGTTAACAAATAACGAACTACAACATATGAAAGAATAGATGCAGGTCTGGCTAATGAAACCACACCGTGTATGGTTCTCATAGTGAAACATTTCAGAGATTCCAATGGCGTAGCGGATGGCGAAACCGAGTTAGGGGTAGCTTTTCGCGTATTTCATATTTGCCAAATCCTTGAAAAATCTAAAAAGTCATAATATACGTATATATTCAAATACGAATAACACAACAACAGCTGATTCGAAATGCCCCAGGGTTTCGTTTTTGGTACAGCTCCCGACGGATTTTCATTCCAGGGTTAACATTGAACGTATGATTCAGTTTTTATTCAATTTCATAATTTTTTTACCTCATTTTTCCTAATCAATTATCCCGATCCATATATACATTACGTGAAATTGATGTATGAATTATCAGTGAACAACATTTCTTCGGGAATACAAATGTGGAAAAAATAAGATAAGAAAACAAAATCTCATCCAACATAAACAATTTATCGCCAATATGAGGGTACACACTATTCGCACACGCCGAAAGGTGTGTTACGTTTTTGTATACTTCATCTTACAGACAACTGTCGAAGCGGCGTAACGTAATCCAGCTCCTCAATTCCATCCGAAATACATTACGTGTTCATTCACGGGTCATAAGTTTAACCAAATCATACCGCAAATTGCATGGTGAGAAAAAAATCAAACCCCGCAGTACATTGTCCATATAGGAATTTCCAATTATTCCAAATCACTCCTCACACAGGGCGCACAGACGGATGCGAATTCCAAAAAGCCCAGGGCCGTACGGACCGATGGGCCCACCAGGCTTCCATCCATCCCGCCGTGGTTTTCCGAACGGCAGGCCGTTTCTGCCGCCCCACGATCACTTCGGCTACGGTCTACCAGCCTTCAACCATCCAAGGCCACCGATGTCTCCAATGCCCCCGATGCCTCCGCCACACGGGGCCCCGTATGGTCCTCGGCCTCTTAGATACGGACCGCCGCCAGGACGCGGATTTCCTAATCACGGATTTCCACCGCGAATGCCTCCTGGTCCTCCGAGGATGCAGATGCCAGGTGGTCCGCCAAGGTTACCGGGCCCTCCGGGTCCTCTAGGTCCTCCAGGTCCCATGGGACCTCCGCGTCCTTTATGCCCTATTGGTCCAATGGGCCCGCCGGGTCCGGGTCCGAGATTACCGCCACATGGTCCACCGCAGCCGATGCCACTGATGTTGAAAGGTCCCAGGATGCTGCATCAGCAGAAAAAAAAACTGCTCAGGAACGGCGGCGGTGGGGTTGTGCGAAACCCGCAGATATCAAAGAGGAAGATCAAGCCGTTGGAACCGCTACGTCACATTCCCAGGCTAAACAGTGAGCAGGATTTCACGGCTGATACATTCGATGAGAATTTGACGACGACTGTGATACCCGCGGTAGCCCCTGTACCGCTTATGACTGGACCACGACGACGTAACAAAGGGCGATTCAACAATCGATTAGGTCGTGGCAAGTGACGACGTGCTGTTTAGGGGAAAAACGGACAATTTTAATACGTATGTTTATTAATAATAATTGACGTGACATACGCTCAACGCGTACAAATGCAGCAATCCATTGAAATAATTTATTGTTTCTTTGAAAATGCGTCATTATCATACGCATACATACATAAATAAATACATACGCATGTACCTATCGTATACACATCGGACAATGATCGAGTTCGGACAAGAGAACGAAAGTCGAAAAAAATAAATAAAAACGAGAAAAAATTGGCAATGTCAAGAATGCCACAAATGCTAATTTATATAGTGACACGCAGACGTTTTCATTTCTCTCATTCTCGTTTTCTTTATTATTTTCCTCCACCAATAGATTTTCGTTCGCGTTATCGTCTCATCGTTCGAATAGGCATAACCTATCGGTACTTTTGGTTTTTTCCCCCTGTCTTGTCGTACCTTATTCAACAACAACAAACAACTCGTGTATGTATGTACATACATCTGAGAGAGAAATTCTCATCGCACAAAAATGGCGATCGATCATAAAACGTACATACTTACGAATGAAATATATATACGTATAAGTAATTGATATGAAAACAAATCCGAGAATACAAAAAGGTTACGATCTTCTTGTACTCAAATTTTGACAAATTCAATCGATCCTTGCGTCCTCGATTACACAAATTGAGATAAAATAATAACAAAAAGAAATAAAACAGAAAAATTAATGAGGTACAAACGGGAGTGGTTCGACCCTGAACTGATAATATGTCTTCTTTGATGACGGGATAACGGAAAGTGTGCATCCAGACGCGGGGCCAGTGATCGAGATAAGAGATTATGGTGCAACGCTCATTTTTTTCGTTTTTTTTTTCTGTTTCATTCTTTTTTGCTCTTACTCTCTTTCTCTCTCTCTCTTTCTCTCTATTTCTCTTCCTTGGTCGATATAAATCAAGGAATAATTGACGGCAACTGGATACCCGTTGTTGCTCGCAGGTCGATACCAACCGTACGAATCAGTTTCGGTCTAGCTGTAAGGTGTGATCAATTATTTTGTGAGACCACCAAGTCGAGGCAAAGTTTCAGTCGGCAAGCCCAAGGCTGCCGGGCGCCTTGCGTATCTGGAGTAAACTAGAGAAAAAAAAAAAAAAAAAAAACACATAGAAAAGGAAAAAATTTACGTAACAATATTGATAATAATAGTAGTAATCATAACAAGCCCCAATGAGACTTACCTTAAATGCGATATAAGGTATGATTGATACCTTTATACATTTAATTCTAACATTTTGTAATTAATAGTATTAGAAACAAACAATGCGAACGTAATGAAACAATTATTGTACAGAAAAGTAAAGTAGAAGATTATAATAATGTTTGGACACACAATACCCTTCGCTGTTAAGTGTAAGAAAAATGTACTGCGAGACGCACCTGATATTACCATGGACGAAAGAAGCTAACAAAAAAAAAAAAAAAAAAAAAAAAAACAAGAAAGAAAGAAAAACCAATTGTTTAGTTTAGTTTAGGTATTTTTTTTTTTTTTTTTTTTCTTTCTTTTCTTTGTTGTTTAGTTTCAAATTTTATTCCTATTTCCGACGTCTAGTCTTCAATTTCAATTTCCCGTTGTGTCATTGTTGTAACAACGGAACATACGATAATTACCATGATAATAATAATAGTAAGGTAATAATAATAAATCTCTGAAAAAATATGATCACGTTCATTGTTATCTCTACACAATTGTTGCTGTTGTCATGTGTTTTTTTTTCTCGTTGCTGTTGTCGTATTGTTGTTCTCTTTTTTTTAGATTTTACGTGTCAGGGAGCCGTGGGCGACTCTTGTCGCCCCTCGTCGGCCTCCTTCAACGAGATCACGTACGTGGCGTTCGCCTTGGTTGTAATTGGACGCCCGTCGACCCGCCGCGTCTCGTCGAGATATTAAAGTGATTCGATATTCGGTCCCGGGTTAAAGGTCACGCGTGTAGGTGGGACAGGTCTCGCGACCGATTGTCCATATATCACACAGACCGCTGTGCCGCCACGCCGCAACCGTCGCGTCGCGTCGCGTCGCTCGCGGACGATCCTCGCTGAAGTAAAACTTTTTATTTGATTTTA
Organism: Phymatocera aterrima; assembly: GCA_963170745.1. Classification (NCBI taxonomy): domain Eukaryota; kingdom Metazoa; phylum Arthropoda; class Insecta; order Hymenoptera; family Tenthredinidae; genus Phymatocera; species Phymatocera aterrima. The sequence goes on from OY720660.1 coordinate 22,800,606, forward strand.
TTATACTCACTTTATTCCATCTCCGAGATATCGAATACGGTGATAAAACAAACTTGACGGTGGATCATTAGAAGAAAACAAAGATATCTACAAATGCCGGAAAAAGGCTGGATTGCAAAAATGTTGAACTTCGATCGACTAAACTTGACGCAAACTGTGCGGTGAAAAATCTTCTGCATTGCAAATGCATTCGGTATGGAGGCGACGTGAATTGACGAGGTTTTATTTTCCATGTTCATATTTTGTATACAGGTAGGTACACATTTTCTCTCCGTAGAGATTGATATATTAGCAAATAAAGAACGTCGCCGATGTATTTATAAGCATAATTTAGAAGAGAAGCGGTGATCTTGCCTGACGCATAAATCGGCGTACCTCGAGCCGACGTCGAACAGCCACGACCTCCACGGGGTATCGACGTGGCTGCATAATTGTTGGAATTATTATTCGGCCAAACCCTCCCCTTCGAAAATTTTTGCGCCGTGTAATCTCAACGAGAACGTGTCGCCTACGCCATCGGCGAAGAGAACACTGCACGCAGTGTGCAATTGAGGAAGGAGAAGTTATAGGTAAGTTATACCTACTCCTCATCCCGCTCCTCCGCGCCTTGTCGTGCGTCGCCGCACTGCAGAGGCTTATGAAACTTGGAATAGCCAGGTTCTAGGAGGCGTTGATTAATACGTAATATTAATTTAGTTGGTAATTTGTCGAGTAATAAATACGCGCATACACTTCTTCTGCTATAAGCGTGCTGGTGATGTATGGTAACACGCACGGCGCGCTGCGCGCATCCGCGCATGGGACGAATCCTAATCGGTTACCGGTCTCCGGTCCTCGGTGGTCGCTGGGTACATTAAGATACATAGAATACCAGAAGTAGCTGCTACGGTACCCTGGGAGACTGCATCCATACTTCGGGAGCCGCGTGAAGAAAACTTCAAATAACTATTTCCTCCTTTCGCTTTGTCGTATATGTATATGAACAGTTTCGTCGCTCTGGTTCGCTGTAATGTGAGGAAGAATGGACAACTTTTCATTGGGAAAAGATGCAAGAACAGACCAATTGCGAAATATGTCACAATGAATGGTCGGCGCAATTTCACATCCTTTTTATTTCCTCGTCGAGTAGTTCATTTCCAGTGTGGTTCCTCGTGTGCGTGGGTACATACATACATACGTGCATCATACATGCCTGAATACAGCCGATATCTGTTGATTTGTTCTTGAAGGAAAGTCAGCCAGTTTTGTCCGTTCATCATTCTCTCGACATTTGTGAGTTTAATGACGTAAATGGTTACGAGAGGTTTGTTCCGTGAACTTGCAATCGATATTCCTATGTCAAAAGAATCCGGATAAAATAGTTTTATTCAAATTAGCAGTGTGCGTAGTTTGTCAATTTTTATCTTCAATGTAAAGAACCATGAAGACTGTAGTACGTATATATACGAGGAAACTATGCGAGACGGTTAAAAGTTTGCGGTTTTCGTTGCACTTGTATAAATATATAAATATACCTATATGTATACACACATCGTCCGTTTACATCGTTGCAGCTGATATGCGCACGATAACTCGAGCGGGAATTTAACTTTTCAAATAATTTCTAAAAACTCGAAGGAGGCACAAACAAGTCCATAAAGTCACTCCTCCCTGCGGGTCGGCGTCCTTCCTCGTTTCTTCTCTCAACTCGTTGATGCAAAAGTTTTACATTTCTTGGCCAAAGAGAATAGGTATGACGCCCGACGACGGACGACGATACTTGAATCGTTTATCGATCACAGTCGCTGAGGTTATTCTCTGTTTCCGAAACAACCTATACCTACGCATGTACCTAGCTTCTACTCTCACGCTACTCGCATCCCTCTAGATTTTCATGACTAAATTGATTTGCGCTCCTGTTTACTTCGTTGCATGGTTATCGTCGATCGCATTCTCGGTTTCCCACAGTCCACGAACTTTGCACTACGAACCATTCGCACTTTCAGACTTCTATCGTCGTACAAAATGATTATCATCGGCAGTTCGAAATATCCGGATAACTCAGAAATGATTAGGCCCACTTTTAGTTCCCATATGACACACAAATGGCTATCGACCGATATACCGAGAGAAAAATATGGATGTCATCTTGCCGCGAAGAATTTGCTGTCCGCGCGGAAACTAATTGCCAATAGCTTTTATGCATTTCGTGAGAAAAACAGAAGTATTGTATTCAAATATAGCTACTATACTACGGTTGAATTGATTTGCGCGCGTGTTTACTGAACGTTCGCATGGCTTCATATTTTCAAACTTTGCACCTCCGTACAATATAGGTATCGATGGAATTGTACGTACGACAGTCCCAGGAGCTCATACCGTCTTGTGAAAACAATTAAACTTTCGGAACGAGGTGTTTACGGTTGCTCAAATGCTTCGCATTGCGCGCGATGATCTTTCGCCAAGTGTTTTAAGGATACCATCTTCTGGAGTCCGGCGAACCGGGAAAAGACGTCTCAAACTGCACCGCGCGTTCCGTGGAGACGATCTGAAAGTTACTTCTGGTCCGTTGACGCGCGACAGTCGGAAAACAATCGACCAGAGCACCCACGCTTCGAGGTATTCGTCGAAGATCTGTAGGAGTCAAAAATTTATCAAGGTTTCTTCACCCACCATCACCCCGCGTCCACGCGTGTCCTATGCAACCTATCTCAGCTAGACTCCAGATTTATCGACATATTTTCTCTGTACTTCAAGGTTTTATTTATTTTCATCCAACGTCTTCCCTCTTTGTTCTTCGTTTCAGGATTTTATTGCTCTCCAGTAGATGTGCATTCCCTTCTAGGTAATGGTGTCGACGGTAGGCTCCATGGAAAGTAAATACTGTCGACGTTCTTTCATATTGACCCCGTTCTTTCAGTTACTGTATTTCCCTGATCAGGAGTGAATCGCGCGCGGTCGATAGAAAACAAAGAAAGAAAATTTCAACGTAAAGCGGTTTAGTCACGGAGGAAATCTACAGAAGTACGCCGCTGCATAGTGGCGTTTGTTTGCTTAGCGAAAAGGATTAGAATGGTTTGCGAATGGGGCCAGGCAGTAAACGAGACCCATAATTCTTCGAGGGTCCCGACACGATAATTAGTCCCGATTAATTCCCGAAAATTGAGGAATGTGCGGTGATGGCGCTGCGGTAGGTCCGGACCTCGCGTCCACGCGAGGAGGAGGAGACTGAGGACGAGGACGAGGACGAGGATGAGGATGAGTAGGAGTAGAAGGAGAAGAGACTACGCTGTCTAGTGCCACTAAGCACTACTGCTAACCACGTACAAGTCCCCACCCTCCTCCGTCTATCACTATTTTTTAAACTTTGTTCTTTTTCGGTATTTCCCTCTCTCTTCCTCCTCTTCTCCCTCGAGGTCATCTTTGTCTCTCCAAAGTACCAATACCTACTCTATTCAATACTAGCCGGGCGGTGAACTTTAATGTTACAGTCCGGCCTACTTAGCGAGCACCTTGATTAACACGGAATGATTGATAGTGGCTCCCATCAGTCGTTGGATGCTACCCCTACCTTCTTCCCTCCCTCAATATTTCGGGTGCCTCGTCCTACCCGGGAGGGCCGGTGCTGCCACCAAAGATCTAATCGCTTGATATTTATTACCAGACGCGTTCCATCCGCAGCACGGGAGACCTGGTGCATGTGGTTTTGCACTTTTTGCAACCTCCTGAACCCAGCCTTCCGCGAGAATCACTTTTCGCAAACGGAGAAGGCCCTCGGACTATCCTTCGTGCTTAGCTGCGAAGGAGGTTTCCACCAGCGAACTGCAGACCACAATTCCGCTTCACACACGGTTAAACATTAAGGCGTTTGTCGCTCGGTAGAATCCTCGGTAGCTTGACTCATGTGCTATCCGACGCAATTTCCTTAACAAGCATCGCATCCCAAAATCCAAGAAATGCTCTTTGAACATAACGGAGTAATCGCGGATACCAAGTCTTTCACCGTAAAGCCGGGATGATGTCGCGTTAGCGTCATACTACTATAACGTATTGTCCAATGTTACCCGAGCTTACGTGTTGCGTCAGCGTTACGTTGGCGCCGCATCCATCGACTCCTGCCCCGGAGCGACCCCGCGCTTCCAGACAGACTAGCCGATTCTATGAGAGCGCGTTTTTGGCTCTGCTTAGTCGAGGATCCACGTGGCTATACGAGTCACTGGATCTTCTTCTCGGCAATTTTTTGTGGAATATTGTTAATATCAATCCTGGTGAGCTCTTGAATCGATTTCCTTCAATCTCCGGTGTCATTTTGGTGCCATTCATATGGCAGGAAAAGGTCAGAATTGATTCTTTCAAGCATATGATCGTGGTGAATTGATTGCAATGAGCCAGAGAAGAAATCGCATAAGTCAGTTTTGTTTTCGACGAATTGGAAATCGGTTGGCAATACTCTGAAGTGAGTGAAGGACCATTTTCACCAGGTACTGCCTATACGTTGGGTGCTCTCGAGCTGCAGGCGTCATAGATTTGGTTCCTATAGTCGGGTCCTTGACACTTGAAGTACTCCGGAATGGAGTGGCTGCAGAGTGGTTGCACTTGATTTTCCCGTTCGTCGATATTACAGCTGAAGCGTGAGTTCTGTGGTAAAGTGAAGAGCCTCCGCTCACCGTCGATGTTTCGCCATAGACAGGAAACCTCAAAATCCGTTGTTGTTATGCCCGTGCTTCGACTACATCAATATTCCAGACTTGAGAAAAAGAGAGAAGTATGGAAACGAGAGAGACGCGGGGTTTTAACAGGAGAAAAATTAAGTTGCGTCTAGTATTGCCGTAAAAGTGTCGCGCCAGCTCGATGCCGAGATGCAAGAGAGGGGAAGATAAATGAGCCGAGTAGATGGCCAGCGTCAAAGCGTATAGATCACCGGCTTAAGGAATTACCAAATTTTGAAATTGACCATTAGTTATTGTACGGACGCTGGCTAGCTGGCTGGCTAGCTGGCCCCTGCCTTACCTGGCCACTCGGACGCACCGGCGCACGGACATTCCCGCTTCTCCTACGCGGGAGATTAATTGCAATCTCCGGGCTTCGTGGGAGGGACTCTGCGCCTAATCAACTCGTCCCCCTGACTTTCTATCTCAAATTTCAGTGGCCGGCCAAAATTGTGATATTTTTGCTCGCCCAGGACTAACCATTTTCGTTGCACATTTGGAGGTAGCTTATTCCACTTCGGACAGATTTGTTGATCATCGAGAGTCGTGTGAGCAAAGAAAACCAGTATTTGTAGAGGAATAAGGTTGGTTCACATGGATTCAGATCGTGGTTTGATAATTTGTTAGACGGTTTCGTGGGAGGGTATACATTCGTGAGCACGTGGAAGATACTGACCAGTGACTGGTGGTCGAACGGGTCCAAATGCAAGAATCTTCACCAGCAGCATTATTTGAGGCTCCAACTGCATTCGTAGGGAATTCCAGGGCCGTGTGCTCCGGATAGTTTGTTTTTTCTCTGTATATGTAATCTTGTCCATAGTTGGACGAAACTATGCAATTGACTATGAGATCCAATCGATTATTACCTTGGGAAAAAAACTTGGAGCGTCGGTGTAATTTGAAAATTAAGAAACGTCCAACCAGCTGTCCTCCAGTCCCTCGTTCTCTCAACTATCTGCATCTTTTTCTTTCACCAGTGTCGGTATTGAGAACGCAGCGGTTCCCATAATGCCTTGTCGTCGTCGTCGTGTTCTCGTAGATTTCTGTCGCCGAAGGCAAACCAATATCGACGTTTCTCAATAGAGACGCTGGACAAGTGGATAATTAAAGAACCGTGTAATTGGTAATTACCGCGCTTTATAACACCGCAAACAATCGGCGGTCGTCCCTCATCATCACTCCTCTCTCACTCTCTCTCTCTCTCTCTTTCTCTATTCCTCTCTTCCTCTCTTCCTCGGTACGTAATACCAGTTTGAGGTAGTCGCATGTGCGTTCAAGAGTACACCTACGCTTATTCATATGTCCATATGCACGCGCGTGCAACGAAAAATGAGTGACCGATTGATGCTTGTAAAGTGGCGCTAAAAAAACGAATAACTACTCCAGTCCGCGAGGAGAGTGATGCACGAGAAAAACGAACCGATGAAGGAGGAGGAATGAGTGAGAGGGAGAATGGAAGGAGAAGGGCCGAGAAGATGAAGTAGAAGAAGAAGAAGAGCAAGAAGAAGCAAGCGGACAAGCGCATGCGTGACAGCATATCTCGGCCTTACCATCAGCGGTTCCTATTATACGCTGGCGCCTCGGAATTGATTTCAATTATTCGCTCCGCTGGATACGCTACCTTTGGCAGATCTGATACGGAGGCGAGAAGGAGCGATTTCAAGCAACCTCGTCCCGTCGCCCTTCGTTTGTATCCACTTATCTGCTACTTACTCACTAATCCTGATATGCTTTCCCTGTGAACTGGGAGTTAAGATAACTCGTACCTTCGGTTCATTTCCCACGTATCTGTGGTGAATTTCCACCGTGGCAACGAGTCCGTGATGTCTTCCGAATGGGGTTTCATTACCTACTTCGGCGTGCCCTCAGCAATGCATTTGTAAGAGTGCAACGAGAAGAAAGAAAAGGTTGAAAATCAAGGAAGCAAATCCGAAAGGCAATATCGTATAGGTAGCCTGCGGCTGAGGCGATGATTAATAAATCAAAGATGGCGTTGAGAGAACAGTTTAACCCATGACCTGGGGCCGATGCATCCCGCTCTTATACACGGAGCTGGATCCACACCGTATCCGAGCAGCAACATAACATAACATAACATAACCCATCTCACACGAAGAGAAGAAAGCGCGCGCGCGCGCTGGATATCGCAGTACAAGAGGCTGCGAGGAGAGTGCTGTTGTACGACGTAAACAGGAACTTAACATTATGCCGGCTCTGTCCTCGGCTTAGATGTATAAGAACTACTAAAAGAAGTTCAAGTGTATGTAGGTACGGAGGGACGCGTGCGCGTCGCGGCGCTTCTCCGGCGTCAGCGATACGGATACATTGCTGAGCTGTGGGAACAGGTCGACTCTGAATGTTAATTGTTGTTTAAATTTATGACAGTCCTCCCCATATCCCCACCAATACTTAGGTTCACCTCCTCCACCTCATCTACAAAATCCTCATCAACATGCGGCCGTCCTCATATATGTACCTCGCATGTACGTACCATGAGAAATTTACCTTTCATGGCTCATGGACTGAATTAGTCTCCCGCAGGACAGGTACTTAGATCTTTTCTCCGCTGGCAGACAAGTCTATTTCAAAATTATGAAAGAAGTGAAGTATTCCACGAACGGAGCGCTACACGGTTCCCGCAGCAGTGATGAGATTTCAATTGATTTTTTACCCTCTTTCCTCATGTCTCTCGACTTATTGATTTTCTGTGGATGCATGAGTTCCGGGACGTTCGAGTGGACCTCACGACGACTGACTCGAGAAGCTCGGGAATCTCCGGAGCTAACTGACAGGCAAATGGGTCAGGCACCGTACGGTATGGTTAATAAAGGCAAAAGGCAGCGAACGACCCCGGGGCGGTATTACCATACGAATCCTCGCGGCTTGTGAAGCACAATGAAAAAAGAAAGGAAGATCCCTGGTCTTTCCTATTGTGTGTGGTCTCGGTGGTCGAACTGGTGTGCGTCCGTGTACGTGGCCTGTCATCGAGTGTCACGCCATGCCGCCTGACGAGCCATCGCTCATCTCATCCTCGACCTCCTCTTCGTCTTCTTCTTCTTCTCCGTTCTCCGTTCTCCGTTCTCCATTCTCCGTTCTCATGCTCTTCACTCTTTTTCTCTCCTGTACTCCCTCCGCCTGACGATCTACCGAAGCCGCGACGCCACGCGACCGGTTCTACTAGCCGCCTCTCCGAGTTTTGTTTAATTGTGAGAAGGGAGAAGAAACGGACCCGCTACCTCCGCCCCCACTAGATACTTGAGGACAGATGTTCTCAGCCACGGCTCAATGTCATCGAGAAAGAGAAATACATTTCTCCGTCCGCTTTACGTTATTTCATTGGAAACTTCTGCGTTCCCGAAATCACTGGAGAGGGGGTAACGTTTCTGTTGATATATAACAAATCAATCCATTCGCCAGCTCTCTCCGCAGTCACTGGCGATGCACAATTACCGCAAACGCGCGATGCTCGAGCGGCAAGCAGTCGGCGATCAATCGGTATCCGCCCACGATCGTGCGAACCTCATTGTACGTGCATACCAACCGGTACCAGTACATTGTTTAGCATGTGCCTATCCGGCGCGGATGGACAACCGCTTCAACGGGGGTAAAACGGTGCCACGCATGGGACTTCTTGAGAAAAAGGAAGGGAGAAAGAGGGAGAAGGAGCCGCGGGAATTCGTCGAGTTGAGGTTTCTTCGTGCGGCTTTTGCTTGCGCATAAATGCATCTGTAATGCAGAGATCGAAATTCAAATTTGCGTCCTCATGTTGCAAGCGCTATGAAGCCACGTCGTAACAATCATCGGCTCGTTTTAGTTATTTCTTGAACGTTGCGGCGCGGCGGAGGAGTCGATGTTCTTCGAGGCATCGATGCACGACGACGATTTTATAGACGGGCACTCAAACTGCCATGCGGGAATACCTGACACGAATTTTTATGTCACTCGTGCAGTATATAAATACTATTTTATTAGCCCAGCTGGGTCGAAAATTAACGATGACGGTTCTATTACAGATAACATAACGAGGTGAGACGAAACTATTTTAATCGCTGAGAGGGACTATTCCACAAGTTTTCTCCCGGTATTCACTCTCCTTGCTTGGAATAAATCAATGGCAATTATATGCACCTAGAAATAATTTCAACAACGTGCCGACACAATTATACCCCGTCTATGTATCGGCGTTCTTATCAACGACAGCTATATTGCTTTCCAGATTGCCTAACACTTTTACGATCTAGTTTATCGTTCGGTTTCGTTTTTTCTTTTCTTCTTTACCTTCTTATTTCGTTCTATTATTTCAGGAACTCAGGTAGCTGGCTGCAACACAGGATCCCGAACAATCGACTCTTTATGATAAGACGCTCATTATAATGACTAATCGCTAAAAAGTGGAAAACAAGCGATTTGAAATTTCGAAAACATCGGATTAAAGCTACCCTGAGATTGCTTTGGGAGCCAAGCCAGACCACGTCAGAGACGACACCAACGACGCTCTAAAAGTCGAGCCAAATCTACAACGATGACGTTCACCAGACCTGATGCTTAAAATTTGAACCGTATCTGACATCTTTTTAATTCTTATAAATTTTTCCTCTAGCTTGCGTCAGTCCAAAGAGATGCGGTGAGCTGGCGCTACGGAGGATTTCTTTGGACGTAATGAAAATGAATGAGATACGGAGTACACACCTCAACAGGTCCGCCACAGGCTCTAAGGATGATACGACATTACTAAGAACCGGCGTCTCTTGAGACAATGGGGACAACTCCCCGAACCTGGAGACTCAATGCCGCCTCCCGACTATACGGTCTCTCATTTCCACTCCCAAGGTTTAGTCAGAGTTTACACTTTCCTTATGGGTAGAGAAAGAGGCGAGTAAAACGTGATTGCGTCCAACCGTTGAAGATACTTTGGAAGAAGCGAGAGGTGGGGTTCTTCTGTGATTGCGGAAGGGACAGAAACTGATATTGCCAAAGTCTCACAGATGTGATTTACAAAGTATTATGTTCAACTGTCAGAGTTTCTCATTGCGCCGTTTGTTCGGAAAATTATGACCGCGTTTCGTTCGCAGCCTTCGCTTTACTTGTGGACAAAAAATGAACAAAAATAAGACTTCTTCGTTCCTCGGGTTCTCGAGTCCTCGAGTCCTCGGATCCCGTCGAAAAGCCACACTGCCCTGTTGCAGTCGTGGCACTAAATTACCACACGCGTGCACCAGGCACCGGGTACATACATCAGTCTTAGCGGTAGGAACTGGTCGACCAGCTGAATTGAATAATTATGAAATGAAGACGCGAGCAGATAACTCCTGCTGGCACTGACTATCTAAACCATAAAGCTCTCGGAATTCAATGGTCCTATCAACACCCATGCTGCGAACATTTCGTCATAGAGGTGAAAAACGGAACGTACCGTTCTGCATTCATTATTTGCAAGGATTCATGCTATACACGATATTTTACCGACATTCTGTACACTTTACTCGGCGACGAAGGGTCTCTCGTCTGGTCGCGAGGGTAAACATGCTCAGCCTCTGACCTCCGAACCTCATGTGTGTTAATTCACCAGTTGTGTCAATCTTTGAACGCGACAACCTGCTCTTTACTGTTCCTCGAGTAACTGTATACCGGCTCAAAAGATGGCTTGTCCATAGTCAAGAGAAGTGAGGAGCCCGTCCGATTCCAGAGTGAATATTTTTTCTATCCAACCACGCGGACGTGTACCTAATTCTTTGGTATCATATGAGTTCGTGTTCGTGCAGAGCTTGTGGAAGGGCAGAACAGACGCATTCCTTCGTTATTAATACGAGAGATACGTGAGCGCGTCATTGTGCGTAGTTATCCATTATAGGGGACACGGGACGGGGTGTTCTCAGCCGGAATTTTTCTCTAGGTAATAATCTGAACGCGGAAGAAAACCGGGCTTCGGAGTTACAGAGCATGAGCACCGCTGTCAACTCATTAAGAGCTATCAGGGCAGTGGTACAAACAAATGACACTCGCGGGTCGTGCGAGACCGCGGCCAGACGGGTCCAAGACACTGCAGGTTTCCAGGGTTCATCTTCTTTCCTCTAGGCATTCCACTACCACGCTACCTTTCTCGTTCCTCGTTCTCCCCGCTCTAGAGCGTGAAATTATGTAACCTGGTGATTTATTAATTATAACTCTCCAGCCACTTTTCTTCTTCTCTACTCTCACTCTTATTACAATAAACGCGAGTTTCTCCGACGTGACGATTCGTGACGCGCTCACCTCTCCACGTGCACAATTATTCGCTGCTCTTCTTCGGCAGCATAATCGGAGATGTATTCCACAGTTCAAAAGCAACATTCATTCTTCAGACAAACCCGATTGGTTGGTGCATAAAACACGTCTGTGTGGTGATCATGATGATCCGCTTCGTTATTTGACCCTTTGCCGTGTCAAAGTTGGAAAAGATCCTTGTTCGTGAATCGTAGTATTCCATTTCTGCCTAAGAATATCATTCTTCATACCATGAGAAAACGAGGAATCAGTGAACCTGGGGAAAAGACGAGTTGAACAGAAGTCGAACTCTGGGATTTGGGATTTCATAAGCCGGTGCGCGTCTGGCCTAGGACCGACTCGAGTGTTTGTTCGGCGTTCTGTTTGTTCCTACCGAGAAGATGGGATTTTTGCATAAGCACACACCGCACGCCGCAGGCTGCGTCTAACGTTTTTCTTGTGGACACTAAGCACCGCTGCCAACAATAGTATATCCATTGATCAGGTCTTTTTCAATGAATACTTTCCACTCAATGAAACCATGGAGAACCTTGAGGCGGAGCAAACCTCCGCCTCATCATTATATCTATATGTCAGATTCGTTGGTTGTCTCGGAGAAGAGTTACAAATTTTTCAGAAATGAAACAACGGCTCTGAAGTACTTCTTACCGAATATGGAACCACGATGGTTGAAGTGGCACAGGAGGACGGGCTCACGCAGATCTTGGTCCAAAATATTACTGGAGTGAATCACTCCACTTTTAGCTCATTGTTTTCTACACTCGCTACGAAGAAATATACCACGAAATCTATTCCTGTCGTGAAGAAATGGATAAATCAGAGGCTCAGTTTATTTTCTATGATTGCGCGATTCTATTCTCATGCAGGATCCGTCCCATTCTTCACTTCACGTTGCGAATTCCACCGGTACGGAATCACGCGGTAGTAGATATGTATGTAGAAATATATCTCATATGCCATACTGCAGTCTACGTGACTTCCGACGGTCTCTCTAATCGCCAAGGTTCATCCAAGGTCGATAAAATACGCCTCTTGAAAACTCGAACTCGAATCGATCGCCTGCAATTATTAGTCTATTTCTTTTCACGCACGCAGGTATGTGACTTCCGTAGAGCAGTAGACGCGTGCACGATGCCCCAAGCTAGCATGCGTCGCGGTCGCGACGAGTGTCGCTGCTTGCGAATGCAAGCTTGGCGCTCGTGCGTTAGCGACGTGTGAGCCACAGCCCAGAACCCCGTGCCTCCATACGTGCATTATTTCAAGCTCGCGGCGTGCTATCATGTACCTCGATATTCACCTAGGAAAGAAAATGGATGAAAATCTATCGAAGCATAGTTGCAATGCACATAATACCAACTTCATATCGTCTTATCCGAACGTTGAACCAGGTCGAAGAAGCGAATGGAGTCCCGTGAATCAGCGTGTTTTCTTATATATGTAAGTTGTTACAAATTCTTCCACGCATATATACCTAAGTAGTTGTAATTGTTTATTTTCGTAATACAACAATCTGTATAGGAGGCTAAAAGTAGCTGCTCCCCGAGTTATAAATGATTGTCCGTTGTTTTTTTCCTTTCCTATTCTATTTTCACACGTTGTAATCAACTATCGCGAATCTAGGATATTTTTATAATTCCTAGCCCCGCGTCATCGGAGGATTTAGAACTTGCTGGAAGATCACGTAGATCGCGGTGCCGATCTGGGAACGGAAAATGGCCAGCACGTTAGATCGTAGAAACTGTAACAGAAGAAAACGAGCGAAGTTATATCCAATGAGACATATTTTTTGTGAATTTTTGATTTTTCAATAGTTTAAGACCACTATGTTATATTCGTCAATGAGTCTCTGTGCTCAGGCCGCATCGGCGACCCATTGAGAGCGGGGATCGTTTTCGAATGTGTGTCAACGACGATGAATGATAAACGACGGGACTAATACGATTCGGAGAATTAAGAGATCGTACCGGCAATTAATTTTATCGCCCGTAAAACTTTCGTGCCCGGTACAAATCTACCAGCTGTCACAGCTATTGTGGACTGTAAAGTAGTATAACTACCACCGGCTACCTACTTACGCGATTACTCACCACACATTATGTTACGATCCTGTCTAATCTAGTGCCCGCCACTAAATAACAGTGGAACGGTAGGCAGGCAATGATGTATTAACTTCCAGAATGATCATCCGGAAATGAATAATTAAACAATAACAATCACCGTGCGAGTGACACTTGGATCATTTGGCTCGGTTCGTTCATGCGGCCGATGATCGACCCCAAATTCATACTCAAACTCGCCACCGAGTCAGTTCCAGTGGACTCGGCGGTACCCGGTCATCCGCGTTTCACGCGTCCTCGGCAGAGTGTAAGAGTGCAGCAGCCAGGTCCACGTGGCTTGGTGTACAGTAGGTATATCAGTACAAAGCGGAGTCTACGTCGGAGTCGGGAGGAAGACCATAAAAGCTAGTTTTTACTCGTTCGCGTATCTATTTTGTGGCAAAATACATTGTGTAATAGTTGTACGCTCTTCCATGGTATACACATATCTTCGTATCTACGTCTGCTGTTTCTGGCTCCGTGCCATCGTCAATAACCTTTGCATTGTTGTCCTTTTGACGATGGTAAGGTCCGATACAGGATACAGCCAGCCGGTCGCTACCGAAAATCTTTCTACGACACACCGAGTCACGCCACGGTACGGCCTTGCTTCGGTATGATGGAATTGGATCTGTTTTGCATATAAAGTAAAGCTCGCAGGACTCGATATCCTCCTGGCTTATGATTATGAGATTAGAAATCCGGAGATCAACGATAGCGCTCGATATTTGCACATTGATTCACGCGCGAGGAGGATCTTTCGAAACGGCGAATAAACAAACTTCAACGGGTAAGATAAGACTTTTTGATTCAGCGCCATTCCCTGCGAGAAATTTTGAAAATTTTTTCGTATCGGAATTGCAAATTTTCTAGCCTGACGAAGAGACAGCTTGAGATGTGACACGTGCCGACGTTTCGCTGAATGAAGGATTTCTATTACAGTCTCTCCAGTCCGGTTGGTGAAAACGAGACGTAGCTTAGATTTTAGGTGAACCTGGACGAAGAATTAAGGAATGCGAAAGAGTTCCGGAGGAGATGGAAATGCTATAGTTATCTCCGGGCGTTGTTTTCTACGCAGAACTCTATTTTTGAAACGCGCGTAGTTATCGCGTGCTATTGTAGTCTATTCGTGAACCGATTCCGTCTAAATTTAGCTCCGGCGATACGACTGAGTTTATAACATTGATTCCGCGAGCTGAAAGCCGCGGTCTGCAACGATGCGGTAGTCGTGGAGGCGTAGTCCGTGGGCTGGTCTCTAAGAAATTTTACAAATTAGTTTGTATTGTGCGGTACGTGAGCTATACGTCTCGATCATCACCGTTCTTTGAACTTCTTACCGAGAGCACTTTACTTTGTTGATAGTAGAGCTGCTCTAGCTGAGTGTTATACTTACATGAAAAAAATAAAGAATTCCTCGCCAATTAGCGATCCCGTAGGAGGGATCGTCCACTCGGCCGAATCTCAAACGTCTGCAGGAATTCACCGGTTTCCGCAATTTCGCGATATAGCACGAGTCTACCGAAAATACAATATCGTCGCGTACATTCGTGTAGATCGAAAACGGCGAAGCTGTTTGTCTGACTTTGCGGGACTGGATTCCCTGAAAAAGTGAAAAGAAAAATAACAAAGTACCAAATTTCAGCCGGTCAAAAGTGGCGTACACATGTTATTAAATAATTCTAGAGGGCATCGATACCGCGAGCTTTAGTAACTATGACAGTATATTAATATCGTATAATGACATGTTAATCAAGTAATTAGATAGCAATTAAAATCTTGATATTCGTTCATGTTTCGAACCTAAATACCGGCCGGGTCATTATATCACTTCATCTATAGCCCATAAAAAGATAATATAGGTACGTACTCCAATGGAAAATAGCATCGCATATGAATAATATTCAGGAAGGATGATAGGCGGCCTCCGGATAATAAATAATTATTATAACATCGCGGGCTTGACGCTTATTTTTTCCTCTTTTGTCTTTTTTTTTCTTTTTTTTTTTCTTCTCTTATTACTTCTTCTACTATGCTGCAACTCCTCAAATCGAGTTCCATTCTTGTTTCATTACCATATCTGATTATGAATAAAATGAATGAAATAAATAAAATAACTGTGCTAAGCCGCTTAAATATAACTTGTATACCTATGAGCACGGTTGATAGTATTAATTCATTAAATCAGGCATGCCGCATATCAAGATCTCTCTAATAGCGTTGATTTATTTTAATCACTTTATCCGCGCAGATAGATCCCGCAGCTGAATTCACAGCAAATTTATCATAGGGAACGTAGAAAAAAAAAAAAACGAAAAAAAAACAAACAATAAAACAAAACAAAAAAGCAAAGAAATAAAAAGACAAGAAAAAACGAATGTTATTAGTTAATTTAAAATCACCATTAACACACTGGGCAGCGTACCTATACGGCTACTCTAGACTCCAGACCAATAATTAAAAATTTTCCTTTTTCTTTTTCTTTTCTCCGTCTTCTTCGCCTTCTTCCACTTCCATGTTTAGTCTCGCGTTGACGAGTGATATTTAAGCACAGCATTAATCAACGCGTCCGCGGGTATCAGTTGAATCGTAAATCAGCTGTTGGCCCCGAATGAATTTATTTCAAGATATGATTTAATGACGAAAGAGGAGTATTAGTATATTATATGTACATATGGTTATTTAATTTCGGAGAGTAGAACCGAGTTGAGCATGTTGGGTGGCCCCTGACTCGCCCCAGTTATCACACAAGTGATTTGCGACTCAATTTGCATAGCGTTCGCGTTTGCGTGCGGGCTATATATACATATATTTTTTCTTCTTTCCCTTTTTTTCTTATTCGTTTATATTATATTCCCATTATTTTTATCATTCAATCTTCTCGCTGACGCCCGTGACATCTGACAGAGCGAGTTAATAAACGCGCTCACGCTCGCGTTCTCATTCCCACAAATCGAAAAGAAGTATTCTCCGAAACAAAGCGATTCGGTTTCACGGTTGATCGGTGACGTTGACTGCAATCATCCAATGATCTAGGCTAGTAGTTTGGGACACAGATGATTCGAATTCAACTGGTCCTTATAGCTCGTGAAATAATCGAAAGTTTTTCTCGTCGGTGCGTCACGTTGTACATACAAGTAAGAGCGAGAGAGTTGGGATCACATGTCGCGGTTCAGTGAGTGGCTGGATTCAACTCTGACGATTATTCCGTACTCGTTCCGAGCTTCCGAGCCTCGCACTTCGTGGACAAAGTTTGACGAACGAGCGTGAAATGGAATATGATAAGGAGGAGGCCATTAATAGGGTAATTGTTTACATGTGCCAAGTGAGTTATTTGGCACGTGACCGCGCTGGCTGACACCACCAGTAGAAAAAGATACAGAGAGAGCCAGGAAGAGGCAGAGGCCCACGTGGCCGGCGGGCACTCTAGGCCGAGCGGCGGAATCACCCCGCATACATGTGAACTCTCCTATACCACAGGCGTGTGTAGCCGTGCGATGGGACGCGGACGTTACGGTGGAGCTACTGAATAGCCAAGTGCGTTGTTCGGACCGACGGAGACTTTGGCTAAGAATCAGTTGAACATAGTTTCATTCAGTTTGGCGAGACCTAATCGCGCAGGCGGGTCGATTCCTTCTGGCCTTCCGATTGTCGGAGGAGATGGAATAATAAGAGAAAGAGGAAAAAGGGCCGAATCGAATCCTACGAAATTCACCCCCAAATTTAAAGCCCTCGCCGCGACCTGACGGCGCGTGGCTCTTGGGGGGATAGACGAGGGTAGTTTGGCGCCCGACTTCATCCGCGCTTGTGTGTGGGTGTTCGTTAGTTTCCGGGTTGTTCCGGATTTCGTGGGGGCGTCGGTGACGTCGGGGGCGGCAGGAGCGTCGTCGACGGGCCACCACGACACAGCGAGGCGTCGCGACGTCAGTAGAGCGCCGCGCTATCGACCACCGCCACGAGATACGAGCGTCCGAGTGACGGGACCACGAGAAACCACGAGACCCGCGCGAGATACGATCCCCGCGAGACCACGAGGCGGAAAAGTTGGAATCCTACCGGTACACGGGAGTTTCGTTATACGTTCTCCGTTCTCCATTCTCCGTTCACCGTTCACCGTTCACCGTTCACCGTTCGCCGTGAGCAACCCTTAACCTTGGCACTTGGAGCCCGAAGAACCTGCAACCGACTTCGTCTCCCTTCAGTGTCGGAGACCAATGACTGTCCATCCAGAGATCACGGGATACACATGTTCATTATAAGGTCAGTGGCGAGACTCAATAATTTACCGTGGGGCGGGATGATTCTTTACTTTCGTCATGTGGAGCATCAAGGGTGTCTTCGACGCGTGAGAAGACATGGGAAACTCTCACTAAAGATTCATATGAGAAATTTGAGTACCGGTGGGATATTCTTATAGAGAAAAAGCTATCACCGGAATCGGCCAGTTTATTGATCGATTGAAATTCGATTGCTTTGGCAGAATACTCTTGTCATGAATTTAATTCTTCGTCTATAGCTGTTAAAAAAAGAAAGTGTGTAGACGATAGTTCATGATTGGGAATGAGAGCACTTGGAAATAAATCTCGTTCTTGCGTGGCCAGAGACTCCGGCGTCAGACGGCGTCGTCGGCCACTTGACCGACACTCGCTTTTTCTCCTGCGTAACACCTCCGACTTGAAGTGGATAATTCAACTATCGGGATGACCGACGACGTCGAGGAGATGATCGCGGTCATGACGTCGTGGTCGCCTCCGATCGGTCGGCTATCTACCGAAGTTAACATTCAGAAACCACCCTCTCGTGTAAATGCTGCTTTTTGGCTCTCTCCTCTCTACGATCGCGCAGTGTTACCATTGCTTTGGCTAACAATTAGCAATGTGCGACCGTGACTACGAATATCTATAATGCATTTTCATCCATTCCCGAGTCTCGAGATTTGCATACCGTTGAAAAATTTGCCGGTGTATAATATCTACCGGCAGCACGCTATCTTCGTGCTTTTACGTGAGCAGAAGAAATGAAGAAATCAATCGATAGGTACGAGTGGTGGAAAAGCGATTCTAGAAAAAGGCAGCCGGGTGGATGGTTGTATGCAGGTTTGTATAGCCTCCAGACTCTATAGAAAGTCGATAAGCAAATTTGCTAAACAGCACAGTCGATGTTCCAAGGCTTTCATTTGTTCTTACAGGCGTTTCTGTTTCTTGGTCGTTTTCCCATGATTTCTGATGTAACCCTTGCGCGAACTCTACTAGGGTTGAGGTGTCGTAAATCTTCGATTCGAAAAGATTGGATGTAGTTCGAATCGCCTGATGGTGCCAAAGCTTTCTGGAAATATCTTTCTCATAGAGTACTAGCGACCGCCTAGACTTTTCTGTTAGGAATTATATCATCGGTCGACTCACTCAATCTCCGATGATTGATTTTGCGTCAGAGAAAAATCGAGCAGTCAGTTTTTCGATACTCCGTTTTCGGATGTGCATGTATATGTTATTTGCAATTTGGTGTTGAATTATTGACAGTGAAAAGAACGAGCCAATTATTTACTCACCATAAAAAACCGGAGAAAAAAAATGTGAAAAACAAATTCATATTCATCACTCGGGAAAGAGAATTCCTTGTAGATGTGCAATAGCAAGTGGAGTGAAAGCAAGTTCCAATTTCACAATCCTGATTTATTTCTTTTTTTCTCTGAAAATGAAAGTTTCGAGATACGGTTACGGACCTGCGGTGGCCTCTGGAAAAGAATGCCATGAAAATGTGTCTCGTAACTCGGTCGCTCGGCCGAAAATAGGAGGAATTCATGGACGCCATATATTTGCAAGATGAGGCGTGATAACTCTGAAATTAATATACGATTCTCTGCGACTTTGGTTAGCACTCAGAGAACAAGCGAGCGTCGGATCTTCCGGCTTTTCTTCCGCCCCTAGCCTCCGTCCATGTTTCAGATTCTGGTCTAACGTAGATATCCGCGATTCCCCCTCATCCCTGCGCAATATACGGACGAAATGAAAGAGCCCTTGACTTCCGAGAAAACGAAAATAAAAACGCATTTCGCACCTCGAAATAAAGGGAGAAAGATAGACCCGAACGGGATGGTCGAGGGTGCTTCAAATCCCATGCAATAAAACCAGTTTATGACGGTTCATTGATCGGGAGGATTATCGCCGACCGATTGGTAATTTCCTGTCATAGTGGGGAGTCGTAAAATCTCTTGGTGCTCGCAGAACGCTACCTAAAGTATAAAGTACCTTATACTGGGCTTCGGTGGCGCTGGCACGTTGTCGTAGTACACATAATACGCGGCAATTTAACTATCTATAATTTTCCTCAAGTACATAATTCATACGTCTACTAGCAGCTGGCCATACCGCCGCGCCGCCATAGCGGCTATCTACCTATATTATAAAATGACGTATCGGCTTTCCTAGCCTACGAGCAAAGCGCCGGCATCTCACCTCGTAATGCGCTACTGACGTTGATCGTTCCCCAGCAAGGTGAGAGATAGAGGCGATAGGAAAGCGGCAAGACCCTGTGCTAATAGTATCACGCTACTAGTTGCCAGGGGCGAACTGTTGGCGCGGCGGATGCCAGGTATAGTTCGTGTAAAGTCGCTGTCTAGGCCTCTCGTCACAATTCTTCCTATATTCGGTGGTATTTTTTCCATAGTATTTCAGGAAACGATGAGAGAGCGAGAAAACCTGTCGTCCGATATTTGGAAGGGGCGCGGCGGTCGGATAGCCATGCCGCTGCTTCAGCCGGCGTCTTCGTCGTCGGCGTCGACGTCCCAACGGCGTTAGAAAGTCTAGGTTCGGTGTTTACTTTAACACCTAGAGCTGGCCGCCAGGGTTATCCAAACCGCCGGAAACCTGGGTTACGATACGAGAGGAGGGGTGAGGGAGCAAGAGCACCTGTAGAGCTTGAGTGGAAAAAAGTCTTTTGTTCTTTCCCTCTTTGAAGTTGCCTGGGGTGTTTCGTCCACGGGCAGGTACCTGTTCGACAGGCCAACCTCCCTACCGGACCAATGACTCGTCCTTAGAGCTCACTTTAAAGGGATTAGCGCAATTTTTCGTCTCTATCTCAGAGGTTTCAAAATAATGAGAGACTCGAGAATTTCTCTGGTCATGGTAAAACGTGAGAAAATCGGTGTCAAAGTCCACACGAATCGCTCCAGCGTGAACCGTGTCATCCTCTCTGGAATTCTTGGAGAGATCGAGAGATCGGTGGATCGCTGACTCAATTTACTCTTCTTTTTAGCGAAAAAACGGTAACTAAAATGTAGAAAAAGGGACTCAAGGGTGCCGCGGCTCGATCCTTCGAAAGATCAATGTTGTAAATGCATCCCTTGGCGAAAGAGCTGCAAGTCCTTCTCACACCCTATTGGTAAGCTGGATCCTTGGCCCCGTCCATAAATGCGCCGACGTAGACGTATTTTATTGCATTCGAGTTGGTACCGGTTCGTCCTCCGCAGAATAGGCAATGGCGAGTATGGTATAGTGTACGTGTACGTTGGGGGCAAAGATACCTTTACCCGGGATATTTTCGCGGGAGGAATTCTTTTTCGAAAATACTTAAAACTTGGGCGATTTGTCCTCGGCGTGGTTCAAACTCAATAAAGTCGGTCGGGTTGTGACGCATCTATCGCTTGCACGGAGAAGTGCCGTAGTGTCGCCTAGCGTTTCCTCCTCCGGGGGGTCGAGGGGCTGGAGGGGAAACGGTACCGGTATCAACCGACTGCTTGCGCTAAGAAAACTCCGGGAAAACTTAATCGCGTAAAATGTTTAAAGTTGACCAAGCGTGGATCGCCTTGATTGCTGGATTTATTGGAAGTCTCCACGCATCGTCGAACGGGTTCACTGGACTTTTACGTACTTCATATACCTCGCCGCATCGCATGTTTTCATCTGGGAAACCAGACTCCTATCAGCTCCTCTGAAATTCTTCGTTTCGTCCACGAACCCAATTTAATCCCCTTCCACTCTCATTGCCGAAGTACATCATGCACGTATATGAATTCTTTTGTAACAGAACCAATCCAAATGTCACAGCTTATTGAGCCCATTGCAGAACTCTCAACTCCACTTCTCCAGTACGTAATTCCATTCGTCCATCGGTCATGGACATGAGGAAGAAATTATGATGCAAATTGTGAGGCACGCGCTCAGAGCTACAGGTGCACAATCGGCCGGCAGACGGAGCAACAATGTTGCTTGCTCGCGGCGATGATTACTTAGACGCTCCCCTCTTTGTGTGGAAATTTAGTAATCGGTTGATCATTACTCGAGCATCTGACCCGGAGCTTGCGGCAATTGGATAGTTCAAGAGTGGATGGATCCTTCCTGCAAGCGCCGCGTTCTAACAGGTTATCATTAAAAATTCATAAAGAGGTTCGCCAATCGATTTTTACCGCTTCTTTACGATCGATCGATCCTCCGCAAATGGAGAGAGGGACACTTCTCGTAACTTGGATAAGGGCTTGGTGAAGACGGGGGCCCGAAAACATCCCCCACTAAGTCGACAGCCGCTGAGTTCAGGGTGCCATAAGCTCCTGTTTACACGCGGCTTACTAAGCTACTGTTCCAATTAACGACAAAACTTTACGCTCGGCTCATTCCGTATTTTTCTCCTCCGTTCACCCGACGTATTTGTTATCTGGGATTACATTCAGCGCCGACGACGAACTCGGCTTTGGGCGCTAGTACTAGTTTACTTTACTCTCGTCCAGCGCGGCGGCGAACGTTTAAATGGGTCAATTTCCTCGTAGAGACAATCAGTTAATTGGCCCGATGAGAGACCAAGCCCTGATTATCTCCAGTTAGCGCTGGGTCCAGATTTATAGAATAAATTCAGAGCGTAGTTTTATCGAGCATGCGATATTTTACAATCATGAATTATTGTACACGAGCAGTTGGGACACGCCGTCGTGCGAATCGCATCGCTGTTTCTTAATTACCTGGTGTTAATGAGCTAGAAACTCCTCGACTGGTTGTATATCGCGAATAGCGAAAAGACGCAGACTTCGTTTATTACAAAAACCAGCGATGAATTCTTGTAGTCTCGGAGCCGGCCACGAAACGTCGTGCAGTCGTAAGCGACTGCGTAGACGTTGCACTGCGACCAAAAAGAGTTTGCGAGATTGTTATCACCGCGAGGAGCCACGGAACAGAGACAATGAAAACATCTCGGTAAATCAGAAGGGGGTTCCGAAGAGGTAAAGAGGTAAGAATAAGAGGCAAGGAGATTAGTGCGGCTTACAAGGCATTACCAAGGCACGCCGACGTCTTCGCCACAGCAGCAGCGTCATCCCCCTCCCCTACTTTTCAGCCGAGATGAATCTCGCCCACCTCTTACTGGGCTTCGCTCTTTTAGCTCTCTTAGATCTCTTCGCTACTCTTGGTAGCAGTGTAGCCACTCTCGCGGGCTTAACCACCCGTGAAGAGACATAATATATCTCCGAGATGATTCGCTTGTTAGGTTAGAGGCACCTTTGCATTCACATTAATCCATCTGCTAGCAGACTCTCGAGCTAGCAGCCTCGCGCGTACACCAACCTAAACCCTTCGAGTTATTTGCGCGGCGACTCAAATTTCTTCATCTAGTAATCCTCGCATCCATTTGCCTTCCCTAATTGGACCCGGTGGACCCAAAAACACCCAACAAGTAGCTAGAAACTCCGGGAGCTTGGAGACAGTTGCCGGAGCAACGGGGAATCGCTGAATCAATTTCTCCCCATGATTTTAATACTTCATTTTGGCGGGATGCCATGAATAAAAGAGAAGACAACAAAAACCCCGGGTATGTTTCCGAAGGATTAGAAGATAGTACGCGTGGATTGATGGCTGTGAATACCGTTGAGTATTGCAGGTAGTACACGCGACATAACA
Organism: Phymatocera aterrima; assembly: GCA_963170745.1. NCBI lineage: Eukaryota > Metazoa > Arthropoda > Insecta > Hymenoptera > Tenthredinidae > Phymatocera > Phymatocera aterrima. The sequence continues at coordinate 22,823,532 of OY720660.1, forward strand.
TACGCGAGTATCGTAGCGCCGCTTCGGTCGCGAGACCCGCGTCGTGTCCCCCCAAAGGCGATTCGTAGCGTCCCGATGCGACGCAACGCACGTCGGGATGGGCTGCACTTGTCGTCGTACTGATGTCCGCGATAGCGTCGCTCGCCTGTCACTCGGCAGCGATTGATCGGTTCTCACTTCACCAGATATATATTCACTCCTCCCCGTACCATCGCGCCTCGTGCAACTTACGGTTCTCGGTTCTCGGTTCTCGGTTCTCGGTTCCCGGTTCTCGGTTCTTCAGGCACTCGTGTATCGCCTATGGAGTCGACTACGACTCCACCACTAATTTGATGTACACAAGATGCGGTTCGGTAAAGAGACTTGGTCTCCTTTTGGTTCAGGTAAATGGTACGTAGAATATAGAATATAGAATGTCGAATGTAGATTGTTGGTTGATACTCACGAACCTCCGTCCTCGAACCTCGTACATCTTTCACGATTTATACCTATATTAGGTCATTCCGCAGTTATTTGAGGCGATAAATATTTCAGAAGTTACCTCTTTTCCACAGGGATTTAGGTTCTGGTATTTTTTCTAACTCTCTCTCTCCGAGATCGATTTCTATACATAATGATATCGTATAGATCATCGATCGAACGAGGTAATTAGTTGATTTCAACATTATCAAACGGAGGCTGCTACCTTCTCCCTTTCTCCATATTTTTTCCGATCATTTCTCTCCTTTTTCTCTCCATGAGAGACACGGCTTCCTGGCTCATGATATTCAACGATTTTTACCGAATTCTGAGGCAGTAATTCAAGCCGGTAAATAATTCAGTGGCAGACGTTAAAGCGAGAGATACGTGGTTAGAGTGTTTTTTATGATTTGAAATCAGCTCTTTCCCTATATACGTACAGTATAATTGATCAACGCGAGAAGCGGACCTGGTTTCAACATTGTCAGGACTTGAGAGCTCCGAGCTCCGAGCTGCAAGCCCCGGTTTTATATCTTTCTCTATTTTATTCCGTGTCCATCACCACGCCCTTGTTCCGCTCAATATGGAACTAAGAGTATTACGAGTAAGACCACAACAACATCACCCATAAAAATCTCCTGGATGGTTTATGACCGCCCAAGGCTAATTCTCAGCATCGGTTACAACCTCCAATAATATATCCTGTACCTATGCATGCGAGCTGAAACTTTGTGCGTCTGCTTTAACTAGCTATATATTTGGACAAAAGGTGCTGCGAGTTTACTCGCCGCCGTATATTTCTTTCATTTCTCGACGCCGCGGAGGTAATACCTTCGCACTGCGTTACGCACCCCGTCGTCCGATTTCAGGGTGCAAGTCTATTAGTTGCTCATAAAAACGGTGCTCAATCAAGGGTCCGGTTCCACCAGGACTCGAGGCCACGACTGGAATTGAGAATCACTGAGCAATGACAACCTCGTGGCGTTGAGGTTTGGGGCGCCAAATAATAAAATCATCCCGATGCGTTTTGATGGGGGACCAAGAGATAAAATACTTACCATAGGCGAGGCTCCTCTTGGACGCACGTCGCGGCGCTCCTAATCTGATCGAAGTCGGTCGACGAAAGCTAATGAGCACAAACCGACGCATTCCGTTCTCACCTTTGAGGTATGCACCATTTCTTATGCGTGTTACGCCTCCTCCCGCCCGTCGATGAGCGTGCACGGGTGCGACATTGCGGTATGATCTCGCAACCTCATTTTTCATTTCGCAAAATGCTTTACGGATTCGCTGTCATAAGATCTGGAAGTGGCTCTCACGAGGTGACGGACAATTCGACCGTGTCGGTTATTTTATATCATTCTTTTTCTCATTGATATCATCGAGGGATGTTCATTTTCGACGAAGTTGTATTCCGTGATGAACGATTTATAAAACGCGCGAGTACCTACGGTCGGACTTCAATTCTTTTCTTCTCTCGATACCGATTGTCAGTGTTTCACGAATTTTGGAAAAAGGTTCGAATTTGATTCATCCGAGTCGAATAAATTATTGCATCATGGAATATTGGTATAGAAGTTATAGTGCACCCGGTATAAGAAATTGTGCCGACATCCGAGGGATCTAGGTGAGCTTCTTTGATCTATGGATCCGAAACGACGCTTATACGTCGAGAGAGAGACGACTTTGATTTATCTCCAGGGCCGAATTTCGGGCTGTTATAATTTAGCGTTGATTCCTTAATCCATCGAACGTCTGTGAATTATTTAATTGAGTAGTCGCATAGGTGGGAACCTTTCGCGGCCCTTCGTAACTATTATATTATCGTAGATTACCGGCTGTAGATTTGGAATTTCATTAATTAGGACGGCAGGTACCTCACCTCGTGGTGATTGACCGGGTCTAGTTTTCTTTCGGTTGCTCTATCGAAACAGAACGACACACCTGGAGCTGGAGCTGGAGCTGGAGCTGGAGCCGGCCGTGGGCGTATGTGTTATGGGCTTGCAACACTAGATGGATGAAGCGACGCTCACATGCCCCCAGCATCCGCGGACGAGTTCTGAATCGACATTTATGATCAAACTGGAGAGAAGAGAAGAAGCTGAGAAGGAGAAGAAGGAGAAGAAGAAGAAGAAGAAAAAGCAGAGAAAAGAGGCGAGAAGCAAAATAAGAAGAAGAACCGCTGCCGGAATGTCATTGCCGTTGAAAAATTAATAAAAATAACATAAATAGGAATATTCAAATTAATATCAATAATTATGTCCTCGGGTTTCGTAAGTCAGCTTGGGAACACGTTTTCACCTGTGTGCCTCCGCGACTACTCCACGGACTACTATAATACACCTACTACATACTGCTGGGCCGTAGATGCGTATAAAACTGTATACATCATGGAAAGGTACATGCATAGACAGACCGAGCCATAATAAGTGTGGATGTATGTACAAGCTACTCACTCCTCTGGCACTCCCGCAGCACTCGGTGGCTACGGTACGTTGTATTTTTAAATTTTCACGTTCGTGTCAACATGATCTCCAAACATTCTCCTCACTCGCTCTAAGCGCGTGTCTTCACTGTCGATGGGATAGCAAAAATTGTTTGCGTAGACACGACGCGACGGATGCTTCGGCGATGCTTTCCTATACCCACGTATTTGTATGTTTGTAAATAAACTACGCGTCCTTCTGAAGGGGAGAATTTCGTCAAGCTGATCCTTTGTGATCGGTGACATCCTCCCGCTCCAGAAATCTGACCTCATTTCAGCGTAAATACACTTTTATAATCGATTTTCGCCTATATACCTATACCCGTGTATGTATAACTACCAACTGGCAAATTCAGACAAATGTTGACACTCCCTCCGAAAGCATACTAGCTATGACCGAGTTCGACGTCCTCTCCAGGATTCGGCGCAGCTTCAAAACTTAAAACAATTCTCCCGCATCCCTCTTCCGCGACAATAGACGACCACCGCTTGCTCCTGCGGAACGGCTGGAAACAAAGGGATGTATCCCTCGAGCATGACAGAGTCTCGAAGACCCTTTGACGAACTTCGTGGTGTGCACGAGTTCTGCACATCAATAATATTTCACTCGTATCGAGTATTTTTCAACGAAAAAGCAGGTACCTACTCTTACTCCGATATCATTCCGGACCATTAAGTCCCCGCACAAGTTTGACGATGAAGAAACTGAACAAGATCGAAGGCTGCATCGAGACATTTCTATTTCTCAAACCGTCCGAAGCTACGTGGCTCTTGAGCTACTGGCTTTCGGTAATAAAGATACGGAATTGTAAACATGGGGGAGTTATGACACCGCTGGGCGTTGTCCACCAGAAAGGATTTTCAAGATAGAATAACTTTGTTCTACCAAAAATCGTAACAACGAGGTGAAAATATCGAGAAAACCTTGTTCTTCGAGTTTTTAGTCTTCTGGTTTGGCGAAGAGTTTTGCTCAGCTCCGGGTGAAGCCAGGACAACAACCAGAATCAAGGTTTTCGATGGTGTTAAATTTCAGCCTGGAGAAACGGGGACGGGGGACGCCCACGACGATGCACTGCGAGGTGAGGGAGAACCGGGCACGGGTGACGCTTGTCATATCCTTCCTCCGTGTTTTCGCCCGCACCCTCCTTCTTCTTCGCCGCGAGTAACGGATATCGTTGGATATCTGGTTACAGGAGCGCTTGTGCCGAGACAGGACTACCGAATCCTGAATCCGTGTCTCGACGCCCAGGACGAAGCCGGAGCAGCGGTCTCCGTGGTGTCGAGGATCGGTTAATCGGACTCACCGATCTCCGCTGTTCTACGACCCCGGCTGACCTCGGGCAGCACTTGAAATTATCGGTTTTAATTATCACATAGATTCGAGTCGTGTAGCCACGTACCGAGAGCTTACGGCTACATATTTTCGGCTCAAGGTATAACCGAACTTTCTTTCTCTCCATGGATACATATTATAGTTTGGTTCCTATTATACTTGCGAGTACAGGCGGGTACAGATAGCAGGAGTAAGGAGGAGAAGAGTTTTCGGAAGACACATCGTGTGCTTCGCGGTTTATTATCCTCCCACTCTACTCCGGTGAGGTTAGGTTATACTCTCTCTTTCGATTGCTCAAAAACAAAGCAGGAAATCGCGTCTTAGATCTACGAAGATCGTCTGCTGCAGGAAATGGAAACGATTCCCACGTGCAATGTCCAGCAGAAGGAAAAAAGAAAAAGAAAACAGTAGGTACAGAAAACAGAAACCGATCCTTGGGCCACGAGTGTATAAATTAACACCGCCTACATCATGCCTCAATTAATTTAAAGCTCACGCATAAGAGTGCGTCAAATCTGGCAAAAGCTAATAAATAACTCCACCCATAGCTGTTCCATTCTTCACAATATTTCCAAACCACTTTTCATTCAAATTAACCGCACAACCTTCCAGTTAGATATCAACTCAACGATACCAGTCGGCGAGCGCATAACGAAGCCCAAGTGTGCTGCGCGTTCCGTAAGGAAACACCCCTGAACAGTTTTTCCTCCCACGAATTGTCAACTCTACATTCATTGAGAAAGTTGTGAACTTTGCGCAAGGAGAATCAATTGGCTGCACTTTCGGGCCATGCTACGCCTGCGCTCAATGATCCTTCAACTTTGTTGTCACGATGCACTTACTGCAGCGCCCTGTATGCTTGAAGGCGATAATTTGTTTAGATAGTTAGATACGCACAAGAAGAGGTATACGAGGGCATACTCACGTACGTGGGCAATTATAATATGGTGCAATGTTAACGGTATAAAGAGGAGTGAGTGTATTTATGCGAATCCTAACGAGAACTTAACGCCTGCTTAACGAGGTGGAAGGCAAGCCTTGAGGCTGAACGCGAGTGGAGTTATTTACGCTGACTTTTCGCGAGCGCGTTTAAATAGAGTTTAAACGAAACGGTTGGACAATTAAGTTAGTCTGTCAGCGTCGAGGGATTATGACCGCGATACCATCGGCGCTCGCTCGTAAACGTAACCAGAAAAGAGACGCTCTTTTGCCTTCCGTCCGATCCCAATGCTCGTACGGGCAAGGCGCGTGCATCGCGAGATATTCTACGTTCACATGTATAGGGATGCGCAGCTACGTGAATGTAGGTAGATATCTAAAGGTAGTAGCACGAGATACCCGCGCCAGTTGAAATATTATTATTGATTCGGTTTAAGGCCCCATTTCGCACCCCATCAGCTCGTTATCCTCGCCTCAAACTGACCACCACAATTTGCTTCAACCTCCGATCTTATCTTGACTTTAATCCAAAAATTATTCTGTCTTTCACCGAACATTTTGACTAATGAAGACGAACGGTCTCCGATTCACAAATTAGAATTGCTTCTCCTACCTCTTTTTTTTCTTAGATTCGAAAAACAGCTAATGATCAAGATCGGGGAAACATGCTCTTGAGGAAAAGGTCCGTGGAATCTCTGCACCTCGGAGGGTGACGCTATACGCGGGGCTAGTTAATAAATTTTCTCCAGACCCTGGAGTATATCCAAACTGAATTCAGAGCTGAATGGACGCTGATCATACGGCGAGGAAGCCCTAACCCTACTAAAATATTGCTCACTTGTATTCACAGTGAAATGACGGCGGTGGAATACGTTCGTTTCCAATTTATTGCTTATCATTTCGATGCCCTAGCCTGCCCGCATCCCTTCGGATCAACGAATCGTCACCTCATGGCATGTACGTGGGACGTCAATCCTTATGTAAGATGCCGGAGGAGACACGGAAAATTTCGGTGATCGTCCGGCTCCATCTTCATCGTTTAACCATTTCTACACAGTCGAAGTTATAAGATCCGATTCCAAATAGAGCCATTCGACAAAGTCGACAATGTTGTCGAACAATTTGTTACAATTAGGGTTAGATCGGGTCCGGTGATAGGAAGTCTCGCCCGAGAAGCGACATAACCTTGCAGCAGCGATACCAACCGCTCACCATTCAATTCACCACGGGACCGAATTTTCCCAAATGTTCATCTCTGGCTTAATCGTGTTACCGTGTAACGGTCTTACCTATAACCAAGCTTCGGACTCACACGAGTCACCTGGCACGAGGAACGGGGAGCGTCCTTTACGCCGTGAGAAAGGCCCATAGAATTATCGTAAAGTAACCCTATACAGGCGACTTGTGTAAGGCGAGGCATCGGAGACACCCGAGTAATCATCATCGAACTCTGTATGCCAGCGAGCGGGAGAATCTCCTCTTCCGACTTCCTATGTAGGCTTCTCGCCCGGCATCAGAAGCTTCAATAAATTCTTGATAAGACCCCATTTCGTCATGGGAATACTTACAATACCCTCGGGAGCTCGACGGCTTGTCGACATACATCAAAGTCCTCGCCATACATATATTTCTTTCTCGATTCCCTCCCGGACTCACTGACCTCTCACTGCACTGGCATCGCGCGTCTAACATCAGTGATTGATTCTATGCCAGTATCAAAACACTCGCCCCCGAGGTCCAGGCTCATCCATCCATTCTGGATGAACTGCGTGAACTCGGAGCGCTCTGACTTCCCGGAGAAGGTAGCGCTGCCGAGCTTTGAAATCCCCATTGAAATGAGTCCGGTGTGGTTATATACTATGCAAATCGTACGACGACGTCGATGTCCCTGCGTCACGGACGTTAATAAATAGTGGACAGTGAGACGGGGAGGGATCATTTGTTGCCGACATAAAAATGGTATGCTGAATGTGGTTCGCGATATTAGAGAGGATACGGGAACGGGTCGACGGGCTGTAATTCTCGCGACCGAAAGTATTGGAATGGACGATTTGCAGGAGGTGCGCAGAGTATGAGGCAGGACAGTTACGAACTTGCTGCCGCATTTGTCCGCGGAGAATTCCATCGATTGGAATGTACGATACGTACAGGCGGCGGTGGACCCGATGCATTCGCCGGCTGCCAAACTGGTCGCGCGCCACACTCTTGTCTCGGGGAATCCTCCACCTCCTCCTTCTCATCCTCCGGCTCCTCCTAGTCCTCAAACTCCTCTTCATCGAAAATACACGAGAGGTAAAAGGTTTTTGGCCTGCAATTTTCCGATAATCAACTATGCACGACTACCGGCCATGTTTATTTCCGTGCATGATTTTAATTCCGAAAACAGGAAGCTGCTCGCGTGATACCGAGCTTCGGTTATCTTATCCAATTTGGTACATTAGCGAACAAAGTAAATAAGCCTCCACGCCTCTTCATTATATAAACTCACAATCTGTGAAACCACTTATCTCAGACTTTATGTACACGCTAAAATTTCAAGGCTTATAGACGAAACAGTGTCGTAGCTGTTGCGGACACAAAAATATTGTGCACTGCAAGTTTCAAGGCGAACGATGATACGAGGCTATCCGTAGAGTTCGGTGCCTAATTGAAAGGGCGTCGATTAAAAACACAGAAAATATAATTGCATTTAAAAATTTTAAGCTATCCGTAATGGAAAGTCAAGATAGGGCCGTTCCCGCGCAGTTTTCCATTTACCTCTTGACCTCTTCGCCTTTATTTTATTTATTAGATGCGCGTACACCGCAACGCGCGCGGCCATATAATAACAGGGAATTACACTTTAGAGCGTCCCTATGACGCCGCGGCTCTCTTCTCTCTTCTCGCTTTTTTTCTCTTCTCTCCGCCTCTCGCCCCTCGCCTCTCTCGGATTTCTCTTCTGGCGCAGCGCCGGCCGTCGGTTCGCTCCAACTCTTCTTCTTCTTCTTCATCTTTTTTTCGTGTATCAAAACACTAAACGGAATCCACACGATCACGATCAAGATTCGCACGGCAAATATTTTCAGTTGATTTCTTCGCTCAGATATTGCCGTAATACGCAAGTTTCGGAAATAATGCTTGAAATTCTCCGTACCTCGAACGGGGCCGCAGATTCTCACAGACGTGTGCGTCAGTCATCCGGGCGGGCGTGAGTATAATGAGTATAGAGAGCGTCCTCAGTCGTCGTCATCGTCGTCAGCGGCGCGCGTCTTCTTCATCACACCAGTCGCGAGTCGACACTTCGTTCACGAGCTGTGAAATTTAATTCGAAGTTACAAAACTCTCGAAGCTGCCTGCACCTTGCTCTCCGTTCTTGCCCTGCGGCACCGGCACCGGCACCGGCAAGGGCAAGGGCACCGGCACCGGGACGGCGTGGCTCGTCTTGGCGCTTCTTCGAGGAACTGGGCAGAGATGGAAACGCGCCCTTGGGGACGACGGACAGTCAGAAACCCGCTAGAAGGCTTAGTAAAAAATCATAAAACACTTCGGAAAGAAGAAAATTAAATTTCACCCTGTCCCGCGCGTGGTTATAATTTTGCGCAGCGCGGCGGATTCTCTTTGGCTCTCTGGCTCTTTGGCGCACACCGTATATACTACTACCACAACCGGGAATTCCTCGACTTTAACCTCTTCACCCCGATGCCCTCAGAGCAGCCAAAGAGCGAGCGATACGAGAACGATTTGCCGGCTAACCGAGTCCGCGAATTAAATTGAAATTTATAATAAGAATTTCATTATCTCCCCGACCCGTACCGTTGCGTCTGTCCCGTCCGCGTCGGTCCCGTCCGGCCGTTACATGCGTAACACAACCGAGACGAGCGTCGCGGTTAGCTTTGACAAGTAATAAATAAACAAGGGTATAAATAAAGGAAATAAACTAGCTCGAGGAATCTTCGAGTTTAGGATTATTTTTCCTTATTTCGTTCTTTATTCCTTCTTTTCCCACTATGTGTTCCTTTCTCTTTCTCTTTCTCTCCTTCTCTCTCTCTCTCTCTCTCTCTGTTTCTCTTTCCGAGCCTCTCCGGCGTGTGAACGTTCGCCCACGCACGAATAGCGGCGCTGTACGTGAGTGCGATCCCCGGACACATCTCGGTAATGTGATCGTATTCAATTAGTAGGTCTGTCCTTACTACGTCTGACAAAAACTAAGAAACACAACTGAGAAAAAGAGGAAAAAACAAACGCAAGCAATACACAAATTCATCTCTCGACTTCTCCGGCCGCGGCAAATTTGTCCGAACGACAAAATATGAACATCCATCGCACCGCGGATCATTGTTGCAGCTATATAAATCGCGGAATGTACAAACGCGTTCAATCCCTTTCATAAATGCGCGCAATACAGATAGACACGCGGGCACACCGACGCGTCGAAAAATAATCTATGCCTGCCCTCGCTTGATCGATGTGAAGCCGATAACGGACGGTATACCTTAATGCTGTCATGCAGGACGGTTATGAGACACCGTGTATATCCTGGCTAGGACAGGACTTCAGACAGGACCTGGACAGGAGGGAGCCTTGTTCCAACATCGTCGCGGTATCGTACCGCCCGTTATTAATCACACCGCGATGACGTCTTAGAGGGCAGGTTCTCACGCGTTCGATTTATTCAATTTATCGACTGCGGAGCTCCTATCCAACGAGCAGCTCACCCCGTCTAGCTCAGGCGACTGTTTTCTTATCACTGCTTGCGACTCCACCCTGACCTAGCCCTTCCGTTCCACTGATGTGAGTTATTGTCTCACGGAAGTAGGTTACACAGGGAACGTGTTCACTGCTCAGAATCGGGAGTGTAGGTACGTGTATGTACGTCCACTGTCTTTTTTTATTATTTCGTTCCTCTTTTTTTTTCTTCTTTCTTTCGTTCAAACTTCTGAAGCTCAAAGGCGCCGGGTAAGAGACCGAGAGAAAAAAGAGAAGACTGAAGAATAGTGGAGCTCTTTTGCTTCGTCATATCCGTAGTCCAAAATTGTCTCCTCGTTTTTAAAAGTCACTTTTTGTTTTCTCAATTTTGATATTCAATTTCTCTCTCTCTTCCATTATTATAACGAAAGGGGTGAAAATTTGATTCAATTCTCTCATAGGCAACCGATTGCATCTCTATCGAATTATCAACGATCTGCCCTACCGTGGTTGCAGGAAGGGAGACGTGGGTGAGAGAATATTGATTTCCTACATATAGATATGTGTTCGTATTGCTTCCCGGTGGCATCGTTATCACAGATCTAGACTCCAGGGGGAGTGGCGATGATCTTTGGTCCCTGACCTCCCCCAATATTCACTCTGTCAGCACTCTCGTTGGGATGAAAATTTAATCGGCATCTCTCTATCGATGTGGATATCGGTCTTAGGTCCAAATTACAGACCTGCGCGTATATAAAGAGCTGAGGCGCCTGTAAGAACGGCCAGAATGACTTGGAACAATGATCCCGATCCCGAAGGGTTTTTCCATCACGGCTCGTACGCGTCCTACGCATCATGGCCTGGCCGATGCGTTCGTTGCGATTACCTTCGGACGATGAAAATGAAGAAGATAATCGTGCTCGAGTATATAATAGCTAATTAGCTGATTGAGAAGGTGAAGATTAACGGCCACGCGACTCGCGCGAGTCCGAAAAATGTCGAAAGAGAATGAATACCCCGTACGAAGCGTTTAACTTGCAAACGGTAGGTATGGAAAAAAGTATTCGCGACGTAAATTTGGGTCGGTGATGCAGAGCATCTTGTTCCCGCTGATCGATCTCATTCTGTTTCATTTTTCATATTCCTTTACCTCACGTTCCGTGATTTACGACGGCTGGCCGCGATGCCCTGATAGAAGTTAAAGTCAGAAGACTCAGACCTCCCGCGTTTCGGGTAACGATGCAAACGGCATCGAACCGTCGAAGCAAACAGCGGGTCGAGGAGGCTTGTAAACCATTTGTTCGTAAAGTCATAAGAAAAATGGGGGCAAAAAAATAAAACTCAACACATATACCTATATTCTAGCTCCATACAATCATCATCTGGACCGTGACGCCCCATAGCGAATGAGCGTTGGTAACCAGAGCGCGCCGGTGCTGCAGGGTACATAAATGCATTTTTACGGCGATACCCCGGACACCTCGATGGTCTGGTCGCACCGCGAGGATCCCCCGCGAAACTGTCAGGAACCGCGGCTGCTCCGGGCCACGGGGGATCCTGATATACGCCATCGTAAACGGATGAAATTGTGGCACAAGAATCGTGTGATGGCTCTATTAAGACCGATCTTTACTTTTCCTAGCGCGGTACAGGCTGCTCGCGGTCCGTCACGATCCCGCGCAACTATTTTAATCTTCGTATATCCTCTACTTCTCTCCGCCCGCTGGAATACGTCGGTATAGGTATATAAGGTACGTATATTTTTATCTGACAGCGGTGATCCAGGCGCCTTAGCTTCTCCTCCCGCCCCCGCCCCCGCTCCCTCTTCTTCGTCAGCCTTGTTCCGAGAGCTCGCGCGCGCACCCGCGTTTAAATCAATCACACATTCCAAAGAAATTACAGTCGCTTTACAACGCACACAAAGCTCAACACAAAGAGAGACCCGCCAGTGTCGATGCGAAGTTGAAGACTTGAGTAATGCTCTCTAGTAATCCCACGCGGGAGGTGGTAGCGTTTAATCTGCTCTTCGAATCACGGAGCACTTCTTTCCATCTCAATGCTGACGGGTGCTGCAGAAAATCGGAACTCTTTTCCCAGTCTTTTTAAAGACGAATTCGATCTCTGTGACCACGTCAAACCGAATCCTATTCTTTCTGTGGCTCGGAAAAAACTTGTCGACAGATTTGACTCGTTGACCCGGTCGTCGGGTTAACTGCATCGGTTTAAGATTAGGTACAACACACTGCGTTAATCGCGTGTGCAAATTTTCGACATTATCACAGTTCAGCCTGCACGATAATCCTCGAAGAAGCGACTCTCAATGTGACTCTTCTCTCTTGCTACCTCTCTCTTCCTCTCTTTCTCTGGCGCCTCTGGAAATGCTTCAAGATTTTGAACGACGGACGAGCTCTGAAATTGCAGCTTGTAGTTATATGGAAAGGACGCGGTAGGTGATTATCGTGTTGCAGCGCGCTAGCCGCGTTGAAAGGCAAAAGGGGTTATGGGACGTGGGGCGTTGCGTCACTTGTCACGGAGGCTTGAGAGAGTGCGAGGAGTCGGACATAAATTGCGCAGTTATCGAGCATCGCCGCGAGAGTGCGGAAAAAAGGGAGACCAACGTAAAAGAGAAGGAAGAAAAAGATCGGAGAAAAAATCCAACCCGGCGTAGACAGATTCGAGGTATCGAGGCTCGTATCTAAATGTGTCGTTGTAACTCGTAAGTCTCGTATATCCCGATTGGCCGCGGCCGAACCGCCCGTGAACCCTCGACCTTTCTCGATCTTCGTATAATCTCTGACTCATCAACTAAATTAATTTTTAAACTGAGCGATTAAACGCCCGAACCCACAGATAAAGTAAATGAGATTGACCTGAAACAGAAGCGGAAGATAATCACGGATGAATGCGTCCGACGTCATCCCTTAAATTTGAGACTTCGAGTAGATGGTTAATTAATCACGTGATAAGTAACTACATTTCTCAACACGAGATTCGAATCGCTGATTCTCGGGTTTGAGACAACCGTAGAATTTGTCGGCCTGTGTCATTCGTCGGCGTGATCGTCAGAATCGTTGATTTCTAGGTAAAGATCAACATAATTGGAGACTCGAATGAGGTGTCTCACGCGAATGTACAGAGGGGTCATCACGTTAACAACACCCTTCGACGCTCTCGGACTTCACCCTCTCACATAGCTCATACGGTGAATAGCTTATTATACGAGCCGATTCAAGTTGCGCTATCGCCGGGCCTCTTGAAGCTTTTTTTTATTAGTTGTATCTCATCGACGTGCCCCTGAGCCCTGGGCCTGGTATTCGTATGCTAAGTCTCGGAGACGTGGGGCTGCACCGCGTGGGGAGGATCTCATTATACGTGTTTCAAAGGTGTTCAAATCCCCGTTGTTCTTTCCCGTTGGTGTTCGAAACGATCCTCTAACCTCTTTGAACAACCCGAAGACCGGCACTGCAAGAGAATGCATAAAACTGAGCACCGCTGGAACCCCCTGTTAACATATGCCAACAACCCTATAAAAATTCAATCCAACCACTCTTAAAAATAATAATACGGGGTAACGCCGGTACTTTTGTGTGTGTCGGGTTGTAGGCAGATACTGCCTACTATCCGCAATGCGCTCTTCGCTTCGCTGTGTTCGGAGCATACTACCTGAACTTTTCCAACCGCGTTGTTGCTCATCGTTTTCTGTCCCTACATGTTCATGTAGGTATAGCGGAGGCCAAGAGAGACGCGCATCGTTGCGCGCGTGTCTCGGGATCCGGGCTGTTTGGTTGTAACTGCCGCTTCTACGACCAATTAATACCGAATCATTTGTCGGGAGAATAATTAAATTTAATAAGCGGTCCTCCTCTGCGGCCTGGCCGGGACCCTAAAGAAAATTTAACCGAAGCCAATCATGACCTGAAACACGTTATATAGGTATATGTTTTCACCAGAGGAGTCAAAACGATAGTCAAAATGAAAACTAACGACAGTTTCAAATCGGATTTAAATTCCAAATTCTAGAGGTGTGTGTGCCACACTCTCGTGTGCCCACAGAATTCTATCACCTCTTTCACCCGCGCGTCGTCGAACCTAATCCCTGCGTCACACACCGCAAACAAATCGGACGATCACAATCGTTCGACGCAGCTGTTAATTAACGCATTAATTAAATATTCGAATCACAGAATTTAGCCACCAAGCGCGTGGGAGCTGAGTTTTAAATCGGTAGTAAAAACTCGGAATTTTTAACGAGGGTGATTCGAGTGGGGATTAAATCCGAGATATGAATTTTTGGGGTTATCAATCTTTTGGGAATTTTTAGCCGTTTTCGAATTATTATTCATATTCGTATGTAGGTAGAAATTGAGGAAACAGAAAATCGAGACGGCGTTTGGTAGCGATTATAATACGACGGATACACGGTACACGGTCATGGTTACGTTATTTCTACCAGAGAGAAAGCTTGAAGATTCAATCGGAGAATCGATGAAATTTATTCAGAAACTATTTAGTGAGCCGCGTAATCAAGAGTTTGCCACGGTAAGCTACGGTGTCGTTGTCGGTTCTTTGGAGCGTCGGGTGTTCCTCGTCGCTTGGCCGCGCGTGTGCCAAGAAGCGATGAAGAGATCGCGGCGTCATTGAAATCCGATCCGATCGGCGATCACCGATCATCGTTCCTCAGCTTCCCTTCACCCTCCCATCACAGCCCACACTCGACACTCTTGTACTCCGGTGAAGGTATCACGTAGTTCGATGTACCAGAGCCGTAGACTCGTTTCGGGAAGAGATAGGCGTTCGATAAAATCGGTAGAATACTATGGAATATAGGTATTCACAAAAAGGTAACGAAAAACGAGGAAAAGGAAATCAAATTCGAACGTGAATCGACTCGATACACGGAGTATTTTGAGTAATTGAAAATACAAATCGCCTCAAAGAAAATCGGTTGCAGATCGTTAACGAAATTGAAAAATCAAACGCGTAGAAAATGAGGAAAAACTTCATGGCATACCAAAACAAAGAAATTTGCTACTCCTTCGAAAACTTTCGATCGTTAGCTTGTACAAGAAGTTTTTTTTTGTGAGAGTTAGGTAGGTACGTGATGCCGTTCGATTAATCTTAAAAAGCTGTAAATACAGGGCAGAAATAACGCGAGGGATCGAGCAGCGGCATAAAGGACGAGCCGACGAGGTTAGGTATGTAGGCATCCCATACGCCCGGTAATAAGGTATCATGCAGTATTGTGGCGCCAAAATGCTTACAAGCAGCGCTAAGCGAGGACCGCCGAATCCTGTGAGCGGAGAAAAAGGACGACGCGGCGGCGCGAGGCGGAAGGAGGGAGGGAGAAGAGCAGCGGTTAGTTACGACTTTGCTAACTAAGAAGAAAAGAGAAGAGACCGCGAACCGAAGCAATCGATTTTTCAGCTCTCACACGACCAGCTATACCTCACCTTAGGTATATCGTATAGGTATATATCCGCTCGTACACTCGCCGTACGCGTTATACTCGCTCATATACAAATTGATCCGGTTGTCCTACCGCTGTGATCCAAAAAGTATACCTACGTCGTCCATCCTTTTTTTCCTTTCCCCTTTTTTTACTCACGATCGTACCACTCTATCAACAGCGCTATGGCATCCTCCTCCGTCTTCCTTCGTCGGGAAACCCCCCAAGGGGGAGAAACGGTCGTCAGAAACGGAGTTCATAATTCCGCTGTTCGAAGTCAGCCCCGCGAAAGTAGGAGATAATCTGAGAATGCAAATCGAATGATTTTCAGGAACACAAAACCAACGAGTTCAAGAAATTCAGTTTCGTGATCAGTTAGAAAAACCGCATACGACGATAATACACCTAGAATTATCGGAGGGAGACTTCCAACGGCTATTCAGATTCTTGATTCATCTTCATCGCAAGGCAGTCGGAAAGGGCTTCACGTTTCAGATCGGTAGATTTTCGATCGATCTGAAACGTGAACGTCTTCGCTAGCGGGAAAATTTTAGATGCTTTAAAATGATGTTGCAACCATCCATCGAATTGTTCTATTTTTTCAAATTTCTTTCTGTATAGTTTACAGCAGACTGACAAGCGGGTGTATCATTACACATGTCTTGACAGGGACAGGACATGGAATAGATGTCTACGATAAATTGAGCGACTTCATAGGTTCACTTTGCAATTCGGCGGTGCCTTTGGACTCTAAGGTCTGTGGGATCACATGGGCGGGACGCGAAATTTTTCGGATCACCTTTTCGAGGCAATAGCGAGCTCCGAAATACAGTATTCTGCACGTATACAGGGTGGCGAAACAGGAGCTGATGACAAATTTCTATAGGTACTAGTCTTGACGGAAAAGTCACCGAAACTTGAATTCCTCCTAATTCAAGTTTCGGTCACGATAGTTTCATTATTCGATCATATTAGATGCAAAATTTGAAACTTGAAACCTGAAACGAAAGGAGGATACCTCCAGACCGATTTTAAGGCCACCCTATACACGAAAGCGAGCTCCTCTTTTTCTGGGTAAAACGGTATCGGACAAAATCCCAGTTGTTTACTGTTCCCGAGCTACACCCCTCTGCAGTCCTGCAGCGATCAGCGTTTCATCTAACACAGAGAAGGTATCCTCCTCTCTCCTGACTCGCAATGCTTTCTTTGCCTAGCTTTTGCCTCAGGCCAGACATGGGACGATTGGCGAGAGATTAAACCAAGAGCCGCCGCCTTTACCATGCCGGACCTCCATACGCGCGTTGTCCGACGATTGCCGATCTTAAGATCTGTTCATCTTCAGACAGGTAATTAGGCGCACTGTGGAATTGGATTTGATTATCATCCATCTGTAGCGGAGGAGCTCGTGGAATTATAGCACCTCGAAGTGGATGCAACGTTTGTTAACGTGCACTTCAAACCTGTCGAAAATTATAGTCACCAATTTTTCCAACCTGGATAGAAAAGTATAAAAACGATGATCAATTCCAGCTGGATTTCGCGCGGGCTAAATTAGAAGAGGCTAGACGCCGTCGAACGGTCGTATAAAAATTGTGTACCTGCTTCTGGTCATAACGGTGAAATGTTTTCGTAGTGTAGGATTAAAGGCGCCTGCAAAATCTCGGGCTTGTTTCTTTTTCGGCCATTCCGTGCTCTTTTTCATTGGGGTTTTTATATAGTAATTAGGAAAGATTCGCGGCCCACCGGGACGGAGGTAATGCTCGGGGCTACGTCTCTATTATATCGCGAATTAAATTGAGGTAATCATAACGTTTACCTCGGCCCGGTGAGATCGGGGTAATGATCGTTTAGCAGCCGGCTCCGGCTCTGCTGAGAGTCCCTCTTGATACTTAATGCTCACTATATTCATCGATGGAGCCTCACAGAGGTCAAGACTTTCCTAAATAAAACGACTGTCAGGACCCAACTACCCGTCCCGGGCGCCACGGGGTACCGCGATATAAATATCCAAGTGAATTATTCAACTGGAAATACGTTCCCCGAGAGGAAAACACCGAGATAAAAGGACCGAGATTTCGGGCGGTCATTTCTCCCACGGATTATTATTTCAATCTGATCATGATTCGAAATGTCTTCATATTTTGGGACGGAAACCAAAGTCCAAAATCGATTCGTCGCCCCGCGTCATTCCCGTGCTGCACTCCGGCATACGCGATCGTCAAAAAACCAGACGTGAAACGTCAATTTATAAATGTCCAACCTGTTCTAGTAGTCCGCCCGCGTTTCGGAGGTGCGAGCGAGCCGACCATTATGATGCCGATCTACGCACACTCGGATACATCACCATCGAGAGTCGAATAGTCCGCACATACCGAGGCGTCGGACCAGAAATAATGAAACCCCTACTCCTTTGCTATCTGCCGTTAGCCACGCGGGTCTTCAATAAGCCAGTGGATCTCACCGGGCGTTTATGCACATGCACACGTTGAAAACAGTTGTCGCAAAATGTTGTGGGAAAACATGAAAGGTGATCGCCGTGTTGAGAACCCTCGCCAACCCTTTGCCGGGATAAATGACTGATCGACTAGCATATGGCAGTCCTGCATATTTATGAGGTTAACGCTGAGTAGGGTCCTGCGATATACTGCACCTAATAGAAACCCCATCGCCTCGGCTATCAACTCCTGTCAAACCGTTTACCGATCCGATCTGTTCGTACTATTTATTTGCAGTGCAGGATCAGGCTGGAAGCTTTCCATATTTACCGTACCTCGTGTCGTTGCAGCGGATCGACGAGACATTTCTCGGCAAAATTTACCCCGCGCGTCTATATTCGTGCTGTGTGCAATATGCCGCCACGCCGGTATGTACCTAGACCGAGTTTCGGAGGGAGGGTTGGAGCAATCGATCAGAAACTGAACACGGTTGGAGCGCATCTCGTCCGTCGTAGGTATAGAGGGACGCGAAATTGGTTTCGTCGAAAACAAACAAATAACTCCCGATTTCGGGCAGCGCAGCGGAAGGAGGATTTTCTCATCCGGGTCCCTTTAAAGGGGATCTTTTCGACTCCTCCGAGCAAGATGATGTTGTAAAACGACGAATGTCGAGGGTGCAATAAACCCGGGAGACAGAAGGAGTGAAAAAGCTCGCTAGCAAGACCCTCGCGGATGTTACTCGGCTACCGTGCGCAATAAACCGATGCGGTACGGCTCTTGCTATCTTGTCAGGGGGCGGGGAAGAAGGTCGTGTAATATACCGAGGCGAAGTGTAGGTAATACTACTTGTAAGCTGGCTGAACATCCAGCCAAGCTGAACGCGAGGGAAAGAGAGAGAAATGAAGAAAGACGAGGAGGAGAGGAGATGGGGAAGACCGCGCGTGAACGTCTTGTGTGTACTCGGTTATATAGCAATTTGTGGCACGCGAGGTTTCTGTCAGCCTCGGGCCAGCCACGGACACGTGCCGGACATCCGGAGCACCGCAAAAAACATGAATTCAAATTTTCAACCTAACCAACTGCAGAGCCCCCGCTGTCCAGGCAGGACTGGTTTCGCAATTCATTCATATACTGGATGGATTTGCAAAGATCTCGGGCATTCCAATGCTGAGCTATCTCGCGACTCATATTTTCCCCACGATGTAGATCGGACTTGCGATATTCTATAAATGGCAATCATTCCGCGTTGCACAGCACGCCGTTCCTCACAGACAAGCAAACCGTAAAAAGTGCAACCAAGAAGCGAAGCAATTTGGCCGTTGATTAGCGAAAAGTTTAGTTCTTCCAAGCCGAAGCATATACCAGAAATTCTTCTTTGGCGGTGTATCCGCAGTGCCGACATCGTCCCCGGGTTCAGCCTCGCGTCTAAATTAACCATTTTATGCATTCGGGAGCAGCGCGTGGCTCCGGAGCTTAGCTATTAGCGAGTTCGAGGATTGGGCTGAGCACGTATGTGGCATTTGTGTTACGGTTATGGCTAACGGGAGGCGCTACCGCCGAAAAAATATCAGTTAAGCTATTTTTGCGCGATATTTTTCGTCGCATAAATTGGTTGGGTCTGCTTGTTAGCGAGTAAACGAGCATACCGCGTCGTAACCTCCGCACGGGGGTTCCCGAAAGCGTTCCCACCAATTGTTCCTTGGAGAGCGTTTGTTCCTTGGACGAGTGGTTCCATTCGAAGCGAGCGACGGGAAAGGGAGAAAAAGGTGGAGAAATAGAGTCCCTGGGGATTGGATTCAACGTTATATGGGAACGGTGATTGTTGCATACCTACCTCAGCAGCGCGGAGGACCACCCACGTAGTCGGCCTGAAGTCCCTCCTGTTTTAGTGTATTCCAAGTAACTAAAAAACGGAACTTCTATATGGGCGAGCGCGGCTGACAGTTAACAACTAAAGACCGCGTTATATTATATAGGCATAGGTGTAGGTATATGCGTGGATTTTTTTATTCGTCGCCGTATTCGATATTTCGTTGTCCCCGAAACTTTCTACAAGGCTTGGCTACGCGATCGTTCCGATCGAGGTGAAACCGCGCTCTCGCGGGTAGACGTACAGTGGAACTAGGAATCCCGTTAAATCGTAGGAGAAGATGAACGAGAGGATTATCATAGAGACGCAACCCAGCAGCCAGACAACCTCTTTTTCTTCTCTTGCGGACAGCTCTGCGGTTGTAGAGAGAGACCCTCTACGGTCTACGAGTATAATAATGTTTACTGCACGGTCGAGTCAGTCCATCGAATTGGTAATAAATAATAATATCTGTTTCTACTATACCTTAACGACCCGTCAGCGCCATTCACGTATCAATCCTATTTTATGACAGGATTATGACAATTGTTAATATACCGACGTACTCGCCATCTGCATAGCCACCGTCTCCGCCGCTCGAAGCGCGCGATCTCGAACTTGAAACACTTTTTTGTCGCAGTGACAGTAATTGACAATCGTGTAATGTGATCGGTAGATGCATGGCGCATCGTACATTCGATCGGTCCGACGAGTCATATCCATTACCACTTGCTTACGATCATGTAATCTTCTTCTCTTATAGCTTATTGCATAACGCTGCTTGAATCCTGATTTACAGCTGTTTAATAAACACATATCTCCTGGGTTAAAAGATGAACTGTAAACATTCGAAGGCAGTTTTCTTGTCACGACTATGACGACGGAGAGAGAGAGAGAGAGAGAGAGACGTTTATGGCTGAACAAATTTATTTTTCGACCGGGCAAATCGATTCTTTCTCTCGCATAGAAATCAGGTAGCGATATATACGCATGTTTGTGAAAAATATATTGTATTATATTGTATTATTATAATGCCAACGGAGCTGGATGAACTGCAGCTCCTCGCGAGTGTATATACGAACGGGCGGTTATTTAAATGCCCACGGCTGTCGGCGAGTGTCACAATGCGCCTGTGTCGGTGGATTAAGTCCCGCGGATACTACATTTAACGGTGGCTAATTTAATCTCCTTAAGTCGACGGAATCCTTCTATACCACAGCGAGCTGCGGGGTATAATACGGGATCGCATATAAGCATTCTCGGTGCTCATTCATGAGTCAATTCTATGTACCAAGCGATTATATTCACTTCTCTGAATATGTATTCGTAAAATATATAGCATAAGCTGACCGACGCGACGGTCCCCGGATAGGTTTAACGCCGTTAAACGTGTCAGGCTGCAGACAGAGATTTGAATGTCAGGATTTCCGGCTTTGTGTCAAAATATCTGGCCGTACCACCTCCTGCCCCGAGAAAACAATTCGTCACCTATAACTTACGTTCCTATAGATCGAGATGTCGGAAAGGCGGAAGAATTGTGATATCTCGTTGCCTACACACCGGGTACCAATTATTCCTGCTCCAGGGAGTGCAATATCCCCATGGGGAGAAAGTTTCAACTCTTTTGTGTACACGCGGGCGATCGAGGGGTCTGAATTCCCATTAAAAAGGAACCAGTTCCCCTCGAAGATAGTTTAAGATATAGTTGGAACGGGCCGAACTGCCTCCAGCATCGACTGGCGCGGCGTTCCATTAGCAAAGACTTAGTGCCCGGTTTCTACCCTGAAGATGTCTGCGCAGGGGGGTGGGGGGAGGCGGGGGGGGGGGGGGGGAGCACTCCCCCTCTTCATCGTCCACCGAAGAGGGACAAATTGCGGTTTGGTATCGTGCCTGGCTTACAATTAAGATACCCACGATCCTCAGTCGTTCCGTACTCTCCTGGAGCCGTGTCGTGCATGTCCCACGAAAGGAAAGAGAACCCTCCTCTGATTCCATCAAGCTGAAAAGATATTCCGAGTTCCCGAGTGCCGTAATCCTCGCAATTTTATGGCAGATATTTGCATTATTTATGTCATATCCAACGCAAGAGAGTGGCAAGGTCTGGGTTTGCGAATTCGCGAATGATTCCACAAGTAAACCGCGAAACTTGTATCCACGTTGGAAGTAATTGATCGGTCTCTCGCTTCTTGAAATTTCTTCAATGCAGTTTACTCCGATCTGAATGGAAGTTCGAGAATTTCACTGAACATTTTTCCGCTCCGGGGGAACAAACTCGCTCGTTCTACCCGTTGTTGCAGCACATCGGATCGCCGGCCCAGTTACTTATTTTTCCCCGGCGAAAGAGTTCGTAGATATTACGGAATGCCCGGCACTTAGCTGTGAGGAGTTTGTTGAACTTGGATGTGCAGCGCATCCAGCCATCTCGCACATAGGTACCTCAGGTTGGCGGTGGTATTTATCAAACTATGAAACAAATTGGCAGACAGATCGCGAATACTCCGCGTAAACATGCCGCGGTAAATGTATGAATAGAGAATACGTTACGGAATTGCGTTGTCCACATAGTCTTTCGGCGTTTCTCGACAAACACACAGGCGGACCCGCAACTGCACACAGGACTGAGCATACTGCACATCGAAAGCGCACGTATAGCTCAGGCGCCTCCTTTTCCTCGACGCAACTCATTCCTGACTAATGTGTTGTGTTCGCTTCTGTCACGGCCCATGTACCTCGGCGTTTGCACAATTTTACAACTCGTATCTCAGTCGGATTTCGTTCGTTCTTTACGCTCGCCTCTCTCTCTCTCTCTCTCCCTCTCGCCGAGCATATACCTACCCGACAAATAATATCCACCCACTATATGGCGCGCATATAGTCGCCGACACATTTCTCTGCCCACAAAATATCGTACATAAGTATTACTACATAGGTATAGAACTTTGACCGGTAAATTGACGTCACAACAAACGATTTAGAGATCCCGAGTTGCGAGGGATGACCGATAATCTATCCGTTCTCCGTTTGATAGATTGACGAGTAGACGGTGTCTCCTCGTTTCTTGCTCCCTCTCCGTAACTTTGACGTGACGTTCGGTCGATTTCGGTCCCTCTGTAAATTGCCCACCCCGAAAATATTCTCCGTTCTGTCGATACCCACGGTGCGAATATTTATACCTATAACCTACCTGATCGGAAATAACAACCCTTTCCCTCCTCCCTTTCCCCTCTTCCTTTTATTCCCTCAAGAAGGGAAAAACGAGCGTTGCACGCGGTTACGCAATTGACGACGTACATTCGCGACCAGCGACTTTGTCATTTTTATTACAGTTTTAAAGTTTCGCGGAGCGCTATGCGCAGCGCGCGGCTTTACCTCGCCTGTAAGTATTGCACCAAGTTTTAGAGCGTAAAGTATGCAAACTGTGTAAAGCGTTTTGAGTGTAAAGTAGGTATAATTCCCGGTATAAACAAATTGAAAAATACAGCCAACCATTTTATCACCGCCATCAACTGGAATTCTTCTTCAACGCCTTGTACTTAACGTACGTAGTTATAGGTGTAGGTAGGTAGGTATAGACACGTAAAGCGAAGGAGAGGCGGTCCTGCGTTAGCTACGGAGGGAATAACAAAGTTTCAAGATATTTTTCAGCCTTCTTACGTTCACCTCCGCCTCGCCGCGTTCTCCCGGATGATGATCATACGCGTCGACGAAATTCTGCAACATTCGCGACTATAGCCGTCCGCCTTAGGTAGGCACAGGTATCGCGTGCATAATTCGTGAATGTTTGTAATGTAGAGGAATTTCTCGTCGGCTACATCCCCCGAACGTACTATGTCGAATAATAGAGACCCGACGCGAGATCCGGAGCCAAAGGGCCAACAATACCGAGTGGAAAATGAGTTTGCTTTTTTTCGAGGACCTCTGTTCCTTTCACCATCGCCTCGAGAGGACTCACTTGAAATAGTGTACAGAATGGAAAGCCAAATATTTCCCTCTCCGCGGATATTAGCTAATTTTCGGTCATCCAAGATCCTCGACGTGCTTTTCACTTCACTCAAAGCCTGGGAGCCTTCTCTGAAAAGATCAACAACGATTCCAAAATTCTACAAGAATTGTGAAGAAGTGTTTTTCCTCTTTTACCTTTTCCCCACTTTTCGCCATTTATTATTCAAGTGTGAAAGATTCCTCGCACTCAATCGCTCGATATTGCTCTGAAGGTCGGTACACGTGAATAACGTCATTTGGATTGTTCATAAAAATATATAGTTTAGTTCTCGTTCGTTTATCGTGATCCGTCGATGCTGCTTGTGCATGAAAGAACAGAAAAATAAAAAAAACTGCTCAAAACCTTGCGCTGGTTCAGTCACTGCGGTGGCATTCCATTCTTACTTCGCTCTCAAAGATATAAGGTAAACAGCACACGTATGTGTAGCTACTTCTACGCCAACGTACAATACTCATAGAATAAATAAATGAAAACAAGCTCGTGTTTGCTGATTGGCGAGATAATTAATCGCGGCTTGTGTCTTCGTAATCTCTGCAACGATATGTCGACGAGCGCGGCTATATATAATCCTTTGTCTGTTAAACTATCGCAGAAACAAGGAACAAAAAGTAAAAAAAAAAAACAAGAAAAAAAACGAAACTCAAAATCTGCTAGGAGAATGTACTGGTGCTGGTATCGCGAAAAAAAATTGCTGAAAATTCAAGTGCGATGCAACGAAGTATTTTCGTATCCGTCACAACGTTATAGCCTCTGAAAACTGAAATCCAATTCAGTTTTCGTTTCCATTTATAGTTATGTGCCGAATTTTTTGCGGTTAAATCTAGAAAAGCGACGAGTTGCGCAACGACGCAATTATATAGGTAACCGGTACATGCGGTGTATAGAGGTATATGTATATATACATGTACATACCTATATATGCGATACAACGATATTCGCCAAATATTTGATATTTACTTACGAGAAATCATAAACTGGAGAATATATCTATTTATCTATATAGTTTTCTGCAACTTTCTGCAGCATCCACAAAAACCTAAAGCGAGCGGTAGCCGCGGGAACAGAATCGTTGCAGATCGGCGCCTAAATCCCGACGCGAATTATCTTTATTTCCTATAACGATAAATCTCGAACTGATAAGAGGTGAACGCGTATTTCATAGTAGAGTGTGGAGTAATCAATAATACCGGGAGCTCGTATGTAAGCATATAGTACGTGAGAAACGAGGAAACTATCCGAAAATTTGAAAAAAAAAAAAAAAAAAAAAAAAACTTGCGACAGCGGTCACCGATGCAGTGTGTCCATCCATCGCAAACTGCGTCGGAGGTGGCCGGATTCTGCGTGGCGCCGTGCGGCCGTGTGGACGGTCGCACCGACGACAACGTCCAGCAACTCCGGTAAACACCCGGGGAAGAGTCAATAAGTCGTAAAATGCTCCACCGAGTATAAGGTGCCTACGTACGACCGCGACGTACCTACGCGCGTATACATACGAAGACACGCATGCATACGGTGTGGGAAAAATGATTGTAATGTTGGTCATCGTGCGTTCGTGCAATAAAAAATGAGAACGCAGAAGAAAGGAGAGAAAGGAACTAGAGAATGGAGGAAAATCGATATTACCTGCTGCACCGATGATCATAACCTGAAATTCAATTCCTACGTGTATCTGATCCGAAAAGAATTGGCAATCTGCTGTTTTGTGAGACGGATGTTCTCCCAACTGGAGAAGAATTGGGACTCGCGATGGCTCAACATCCGTGCGGCTGGTCACGGGAGTTGGCTTTTGTTTCGATTGATGAAAATTCAGCGAGGAATGATCTATCGATTAAAACTGACCACCCTGTATATAGGAGGAGACGTACTGCGTAGGCAGACATACCCGTAAAAGCACGCATGCCGGGACCGCGTGCCCAGGCGAAGTCAAAGTCGTGAGAATATCGGAATTCTGATGATGAGAGTATAATAGGTGGTATCCCGATATTTAAAGCTGTGGAAATAGATGAGAATCAGCGATAAATCTTATTAACTAGGGTAGCTTGAAAGATCTCGAATATTTGATTCGACGGAGTTGTTTCGTTTTATCTCCGCGAACGTGCAATAGAAATCAAAATCCGCTCTTTTTCTAATTTTTAAACCGAAGGGAAACGAATTTAGAGGTTATAAATGCGCGGTTAAGACCAAAACATTTCACGCTCGGTGCCCTCACCTACGAAGCTTCGCCGACGCTGAACGACCAATAGAATAAGGAATGTCTCCGGCAAACACGAGCATCTAGACAAACAGGAGGAAGTTCTCCTTCGCCGTGGCCACGGAGAAGTCCGTTGTGCCGGGACTACCCGCGTCAAGACTCAAGAATCGAGAAGAACTATAGCCGAGATGCGATGCGATACGATGCGATGCCCGGTTAAAAGTGTTTACACAAGCTCTGCGGACGCGTATAGTCCCGTTTGGTATTGCAGTACACACTTTACTCAATTTCCATCTGCAGCTGGATCCAATCGTTCATAATTCAGGCAGTCAGTGAGTGCAGTCGTCGGTGCGAAGATGAGAAAATGAACGAGAAAAGGAAACCGAGCTACCTTGGCTCAAACGAATTCATTCAGTCAGTCATGAGATTTTTATACAATCATAAACCTGCAACTGTGAATATTTGCTGGAAATATTTCGTCTTCAAATACTCGGTGGAGGCAGTTTGATACGGAACCTGAACCTTCGGACCGAAGAGAATGAATTAATTTGAAAAATTCGCGAATTTAACATTATTATTTTACACTCGCGACCGACAGTCAGGTATCCCAGTCGGCAAACGGATTCACGTGCTGCCTTACGATATTTTGGCAAATATACATACCTATATACGTACTTATGTAGGTGCTGTACAAACTCACCGCACGATACACAGATCGCGGAGATTACGCGTTTCATTTCTATGAAAAAAATCACCATTTCTCAGAGTACCGATGAGTGGCTAAAAAACGAAACAAAAAGTAAAATGAAAAACTAGCTACACGTATACCATACTCTCGCATATATGTACACTATCTTTGATGTATGCACACCATCGTGTCTAGCCATCGTGTTTATTCTAAACTGTAAGTATACTGCAGGCTACAGGTGCGAATTGACAAAAACTACAACCAAGATTTTGGCTCATGTCATAGATTTCTCACTGTCGTTTGCCTCCAGGTATATTAATTAATTTTCATTCGCCTGGGTTGAGTTAGGTTAGGTTAATACGTACGCTTGTAAATTTTGAACACGGCTAGAATATGTTCGCGCGGAGCCCGTTGCGTCGGAATGATGATATTTTCAACCGCGCTCTATGCTCAATCCGTTAGAAAAAAAAACCGAAATTTCTTAAGCCCTCCGTATGAAACCGAACTCGAAATCTCAAGCTCTATAATTTTATCTTTGGCGAACTTTGGAGACCGAGATTTTTGCAATTTTTCCTTTTTTCTTTTTTTTTTTCTCGTTGCGAGATCGCGAGATCTTGTGAGATCTCGAGTTCAGATTTCGAAGAGTATATCTAGGTACATATACCGATTGATGCGGTCTTCAGCAAATAATACCCGATTTTTGCAAGCGAATCGGATCTTTGTGCGATATTTTCGGTACGCCTACTCAATCCGTGAATAAGAGCGAATCACTCGAACGCTGCAATGGCTAACTAATAATCCGCGACGACCTTGTTCACCGCGGGAAAGAGGGCGGCTTGACGGTTGAATCTTTCGAGGGGATTCTCAGAGCGCTTTGTTAGCACGGCATCGCCAACGAGTTCCCACAACGCGGACAGCCCTCCACTGTCCGCGAGGTATTTTGAAAGAGCCGCATCGTTTTCTCTTCGCGGACACAGTGCGGGACTCAGCGGAGTTTTCAGAAACGTGTGAATTTTTCATTCTTCATTCTTTCCTTCGATTTGATATTCTCGTATTCACGATTCACCTCCATATTCGTCAAAAGTTATTCTTTGTGCCTTAGCGTTGTTTCTAATCATCGGCACGGAGACACAAAACTTTGCCTCGGGAAATCCCATTATATTTTTTCGAGCACGAGTTCTTATCGCATTCCATATATGCATCATAATCGAAAGTGCAGATTGTCTTGAGCGGATAATGTGAACCGATGAAAAGAAAGAATTCAACATTCTTATACAGATAAGAGTCGGAGTCGGAATTCCAGCATGATTTACTGATATCAATGAACGTTGATTATCGCTTCGTCATGTTGGATTTATCGTGGCGCCAGAAAGCTTTGCGTTAACATTTTAATGACAAATTTTTTACTTCTTTTTCTATCTTTTTTTCCCCGCCCCGTTTCTTTCACGCGGAAGCGGCGCCTATGGTCTTCCACGACCAACTCGTGTATACGTGTTGCATTCATTTGCATCGTATTATGTATTAAAATTTTATTTCGTACCATTCACACGGATAATTTTTCTTCTCCTTTGCTTCTTCCTTTATTATAATCCACGTTTCGCACGTTAAAGAATCTCAACCGTTACCTACGTAACATTGTAACCTGTATATCACTTTGTGCTTATATTATCTACCGATTGTTCGTCGGTCGTTTCATTCAAAGTCAGTATACACATGCCTACCTAACCGCCTAACTACCGGCCTTACCTGTATACGCCGTTTATCGCGGGTATATAATTGATAATTATATACCTACCTACACTTATTCATTTCTCTATTTTTTGCCCTATGACGCTCTGAGCCTCTAGACAGAGAAAGATCACTGACTTTGATTGATCAATGAAAATTATTCTATCGAACGATCAACCTGCAATTTGGGGCGTTAGTAATGAGGAGCACGTGAACTGAAAATTGAACAATTTAATCACTTATTTATCTGTAATGTTATATATTAGTTACTTATATCCCGTTGACAATATATCCGGAACCTAACCTATGTGAACGAAAAATTTCGAGCTATAGATCCAGATAACGATTAAACGACGCGATACTGTACGTAGGTACATACCTACATACTTATACCTATATTTTCGATCCGGAATATGACGAGCGATTATTTTTAGTTCGTATCATCATTCGGCTATTCGGCAGCTATGCATACAATTGACGATCATTACACCTACCGATTCACCAAAATGAAATCGCGACGAAATTTTTATCGCGTCGGAGTCAACATGCAGCGTCGCCGCGATACGGGAAAATTTTCTCACCCAATTGGGAAATTTGGGAAAATCTGAATCCGGGATTAGATCAAACCGCACTCGGAGATACAAGATTCCGATAAATCTTCGAGCTGCAACTCGTTCTTGTTACAAAAAAGAAACAACTTTCTAAACAGTGTGACCAAGATTTTCGAAATACAGTTTACACGCGGTAACGATTTGGATCGCCTCCAGCCTCCGCCTTGAGTCCAGGATCAAATTTCCCCGCGTTTAAGAATACACAGGTACACACGGTACGCCGCGCCGGTTGATATGAGTCTCGAGCCGAAGACAGGGACAGCAGCGTTGGGCTCGGGAGTATAGTGAACAGCGACATAAATCATCCGGCACAAAGTGACTAATGAATCGATTTGAATAGGCAACGAACTTCTGGCCTGTCATTTAAGACCTTCAGTCTTTCGCGTTTCAGATGGTCTGTACAGCTATACCTATATTCACGCGCACCAGCTCTACCTAGGCTATATATAGGTGTACACCTCCTATACCTATAATAATCTTGTGGCCAGGTATTAAGGAATCGTCCTACGGAGGAAGGTGGTACAGCGATAGTTTCTGGCCGATTAGATATACGGCGTAAACATTCCACACGAACTTTCAGACATCCGGCGCTATGATTAGGTGAAATTATGTAAAGTTATTATTGTGAAATTATATTTACTTGACAAGCTGCAGCCTCGCTATTAACGTCATACAATATGAAATACCGTTACCGCGAGCTACATATACAGGATTTCTCTCTCGTTACTCCTATCGTCGACAAACTTAGGACATCTCTAGGTAGGGCTGTATCTGCCCGAGAGGTCGTTTGACCTTCATTGTCAATCTGATCGTAGGCTCTAGTTCACGGAGGCGGATCATCTACCGGCGCAGAATCTTTTTAGTATCGAAAATGATCCCCGTCCCGTCGAGAATCTCCGCTTTTACAAATATCTACGACATTTTTATCGGCAAATTGTGAGAACATTAACGCGGAGAATCGTTGATCCTGGTTATAGTTCTTCCGCATTCATTGATTTTGTCGATGAAACTATAGGAAGAAAAAAAATCTCAAATTTTACACGAAAGTTCAAATTTCCCGAACAAAAAGCTCGTGAAAATTGGTAGAATTATTTCCACCGGGTATAAAACCGAAAATCGATCGGACCGAAGAAATGTGTCGTAGATTAATTCTGTCCAATAGAGATGGAGATAATATAGATAAAATAAACTTTTAGCCCGTTAATTGGTTGACAATTTTAATTAGAAGCTTCGAGGCAAGTGTGAGTCAGCCGTGGGCCACGCGAGTCTTATCTATTCTTCTACATCTGAGTATTCCTCATGCAATAAAATGACGTTGAAGTCATGAGAAAATTAAAATCGGCCTATCTCTGAATAGGCAGGCATTGGTATAAGCTCGTTCGACCGAAGTATGTAAGATCTCTGTGAAACGAAAAAACAGAACAAAACCTCGATTTCACGGTTAACGAACAACGTCGAGATCAGCCAATAACGGCAGTTTTAAGCTTGTTGATAATTTTCCAAAAAATCCAAGAAAACGATAAAAAAAACTTACGTCCATTTCTCGCACCCGATATCTGCTGCAGTCGAAGACGCGTGGATCCTGTTTACGAGCCGGAGACACAGTATCGCGCATCTGCAGGTAGTGCAGCGTCAGGGCTTTAATGTTGTAGGTATTGCAGTATAACGAGTACACATACGCAGAGAGGCACTAACTTACATTGCCAATATTTGCAAGCTAGTATATATAATGGGCCATAGAATGGCGCCTCGATAAGTAGCAAACGGGTACGGCCGCGTTCTTTCCAATTTTTGTTGTTTTTCACTTTTTTCCCATCTTTTACGCGGCGTTTTATTTTCCGCTGAGAAAACAGTGGAGACTTCCACTCGAGGATTTCCAACGTTTTAAGTACCGTGCAGGAATTTTCCTCCGCGTATATAGGCAGATTCATGTTACGCAGCGTCAACCTCGACGTACGTATTTTAAATCTGTATAGCCGCGAGCTGATAAAATTCGACGATTTATCGACAGATTTTCGTAACAATGATGCACGACAGTCACGGAGAATTAAATCGCCTGTTCCGGTGTCCAAACAGCGACGTCGCGAATCCCGAATCCCGAATCCCGAATTTGAAAACTGGGAATTTCTTTCTCCGAACAATATCAGCCGAAATCACATTTTTCGCGGCGTTGCGGCGTTGCGGCGTCGAAAGAGCCGATGTCATTTTTCGCGAATTTCTCACGTGAACCGTGTGGATTTGAGTCTAACGGTAAATCGGCGACGTGATCCTATGCCACACCAATCAAAGAGATTACGTCGTTCAGATTTAAGCCCCGTTTCGTGTAAAAAGTTTGCAATGATAAGACAATATACCTACATGTATAACGATCGTTCAATTTCAGAGACAAATATACCCAATAAATTCACGTGCGTATACGTAATCTCTATTATCACATACAATTACGCGATTTACTACGAGCCGAGTTGTATTCTGGAATCCAGATAACAAATAATTCGGAGTAAAATTCGTCTTGGAATCACATTGGGTATACCTTCGCTATTACCTACGTAGACGGTTATATTTACACTTTGCGTAATTTTATCAGACCTACGAAATACGTATGTATGTACTTTGCAAAATATCTTACACCTACCTGTGTTCGCACAGCCAATCTTTTTTCGCGAAGGATAGCCGCTGCAGCTAGCGTTTGACAACCACTGACGGCGCGACCACACACGCGCAGAATGTTGTTATTGTTGCGAGACTTTTTTCAAAACTCGAGATCTTTCAGTTGGCTAGAATTCACGCGTTACCATCTACACGCGACGACTGCTCATGGCGAAGCGAAGCGAATGTTATCGCAGGATAGTTTTCAAGATGTGACGCGAGAGAGAAACAAAAAGCTGCCCGCGGTGGTTCCGTCGTTTCTTCCCCATTTTTCCCATTTCAATTCGATTCTTCGTCGAAATTGACCGATCGATTTTTCCGCGTTTTTACTCAAGTCCAGATCGAAAATTGCCATCGTTTCTCACCTTGGGAAGAAAAAACGAAGAGGGAAGATAGAAAACCGAAGAAACGAGAAAGGAGTAGGTATATATGAGAAGATTGGAAACCGCTTGCCATGGACATTGTTGGTAGGTATTAATGATTAACGACGGGGTGTTAAAATCCGTTGATTAATGAATCAAAAATGTCTAGATTGGTGCGTACGTGTAGGCAAAGGCAGAGGCGAGTCATGTGTCGTAGTGAGAGGCTTGAAGAGCGCTACTCTGTAAATCAATTAGTATTTAGTAGGACATGAAGAGTGCGGTTTACTGCAGCGATGAGTAAGGCGTGATAGGCGTGGAAGAGGTGGTCCGTCTTGGTTTTTGTCTCGGTTTAAAAAATAGGCATATAACCCCGAGGATTGAGCTCGAGGCGATCAACCCAACTCTTTGATTTTAGGACCCGCATACTCTGTAGCGCACGCCTCAGTCTCCCTCCTCCTCCTCCTCCTCCTTCTTCTTCTCCCCCCCCCCCTTCTTCTTCTTCTTCTTCTCGTCCTTCTTCTTCGTCTTCTTCGACTTACCTTGAAATTGAGGTGTCGACGTGAAAACTAATACCTCCGAGTCTTCTTGAATAATTAAAATATCTCCCTCCGGTGTAAGATACACGGATAGGTGCGGGGTATGGGTATCCAACCAAACGGACCAAACAGAGGTACCGACCCACAGTCTGTATACCAAACTACGATATACATTTACTGAAAAATGAACCCAGGCCAGAGTCAAAACGAAGACAACCCTGCACTAACGACGATTTATCGCTCGTATATACTCGCTTACATACGCTCTTATATCCGTTATCTGCGTTGGTACGG
The DNA here is from genome assembly GCA_963170745.1 of Phymatocera aterrima. NCBI lineage: Eukaryota > Metazoa > Arthropoda > Insecta > Hymenoptera > Tenthredinidae > Phymatocera > Phymatocera aterrima. The sequence continues at coordinate 22,856,205 of OY720660.1, forward strand.
ATACATAATGCAATATAGAGAGGGAGACACACCCGCTCTCCGGTATTGCGTCCTGCAGGTTCTTCAATTGCATCCCGAAACACCGTTTCCCCCTCGCACCCGTTACATAACTTTTTGTCTTAACGTACCCCCGTAACATAACAAGTATATGACAATCCGTATCTCCGGAATCGAAGAGAGAAACGGAGTGGAAAGAGGAAGAGGATGTCCTCAATTTTCTATTTTATTGCTCGAATTCATCCCAACACATATCACTCCAGCGCGACGGTGAAGAAAACTCAAAGCCTCATCCGCTTCGGCTGCGAAACTCATGTCGTTCGGGTGGATTCCCGGTTTCACAAATTTGCCAATGTAACCTCGAAACAAGAGAAGGTGAGTGGAAAAACCGTTTTCTTGTGTCCAAAGTTACAACAGCAAAGAGCAAACCAGTATTTCCATTCACCCCAACGAAAATTGAACGGCTGCCAGGCAAGGGTAAGGCCAAGCGAGGACCGAGCAAAGAAGAAGCGGGTTCGCCTAGGATAGAATGGGATTTCAGTTAGTGGTTGAACGAGCTGGGGACAGCTGCGTCGTATTTCGATTCGTAGGTTCATGGATATATAGGCTATGGCTCGCTATGGCTGGCTGCAGGAGCGAAGGTTCGGTATGCCTAATTAGATAGCGCTCCGTATTTAACGGTACGCGGTATAGAAACGTTAACGCGGTCTGTCCAATTCGAAGTCTTCGTATCCTTCGACAAGGACCTAGTCATGGTCGTGGACGTAGACTTGGACACAGATAGAGACGGGAAAGCGACGATACACCAAATGGGACGGGGTCAGGTACATTTTATTACGTAATAACGCGGTCCAGGAGGTGCTGAGCCTGAACAATCTACGCCTGTGTGGTCCCCGCCTCCTAACTCGAAATTATTATACCCCGAAAAATCCAACGGGATTAAATCCTTTATTTCAAATTCGTCAGGCTGAACGGTTCCACGATCTTCTGCATAAAGGGACTCCTCTTCGTCAACCGCTTCGCACCTGCATGTTTCGTTCTCGATACACAGACCCCTGAACTTGAATTGTGTGCTTTTTTTCAAGGAGCAATTGGAGTCGCTGTCTCAGACGCACAGACACCGTTTCGGAAACGAGAATCGTAAATTTTCACAAACGACTGGATCGATTTTGATGAAATTTTTAGAATTTCTCGAGTACGATGGCAGAAAGTGGCCAAGTATTTCACTTTTTCAAAACATCGATCGGACTTGATGGAAAATAAATATTCCCTATGTTAGCTAGGTTAGATTGCCGGCGGCGACTCCAATCTCACGAGTAGCTTGATTCGAAAAATCGATTCTCAAAATACTGGCATTACGCACAGAAAAGAAAAGAATTAGCAACATCAGTATGCAAAATCAGAGCTTTTACTGCATGCGGTGAAGTTCTGCACTTCTGCTGCAGCCTCGGTACCCTGAAACCATGCCACGGTCCTTGTGAGAACTGAACGGCTGCAGTCACCGACCGCAAGCTGATTAAATGCGGTTTGCGTTGCGACGTTACCGCCGCTGACGTACCTACGTAGGTGCATACGTGGCGTATACCTATGTACGTGGCAGCTACATACGGACACGTTCCAGAGCAGGTATAACGTTGGTTACTACCGTTCACCGTTCACGCTCACCTACGCTCAGGAGCAGTTACGCGACCCATGCCGTGCAGGTTACGTGTAATTGCAAGCTTGCGGCCAGCCGCCGAATCTCATAATCGACTCTGACGAAGTTTCGCGGTCATAAACGCCCGCCAAAATCCGAGAATTTTCATTCTCCTTTCTTTCTCCGATGGCTAGTGATTGGCGAGATTGAATATTCGCCCGCGAAATTGCATTCGTGGATTTTTAGGAGGAAAATGTGCTGGAGTAGGTCGACTCAAATCATATGTTTTCCAATCGATGCAACGTGAGGCAACGGTGCCTTGGTCTCGTCCGACTTTTAATCCCACTGCAATTTTCCAATAATTTTGGGTGTAGGTACTCAGATAATTTTCCGTCATCTCAACTATATTATTGCGGACAATTCGAATCTGAGGAAATTAGTAATCCTACGAAGACAGGTGATTTTGGGGGAAGTCAAGTGATTCGAAATGAATTTCGAAGCTGGACGACGCATTGATTCCATTGCTGACAAGATAACCCAAATGCTTTCGAAGAAAGTTTGGTCAGTGAGAAAAGAAAATGATTCCATCTCATTATCTGAGGTGCAAAACGAGCGCCTGCCGTACTATAGTTTACGCATGTACCTACGCGATAGCGTAAACGATTCGTGTCACCTGCATCCGAGCGAGAGAAAAGGGGCTTCAGCTCAAGCTCAGAACGTTCAACCATTGCCTTTGCCTATACCGTACCTATTCTCCTCCATCTGCATCACCGTTGAGAAAGAGGGGAAATGGGAGCGTACCTGTATAGGTATGTTAGGTAGGTAGGTATACCTACGCTAAGAAGCGAAGTTGCATTCCTGTGTAACGTTATCGGGCCCCGGTACAGAGGTATAGGTACTGCGCACAATTCTACGGCTCAGGGCTCTACCTACCAGGAGAATGGGGAAGGTTATTTGCCACGCCGAGAGCAATTAGCTCTCGCGTTTGCCTCTCTTTCTTTCTTTCTCATTCACCCTCTCTTCGCTCTCAAACTTCTCATTCTCGACTATTTTTCACGCGGCACTTCTCGCCTCACGTTCACGTACACATGCAGGTTTCGCGCCACTAACAAATCACATGGCTATATACCTATGCGCGAATATATAATCATACGATATCGAGAAGCGGTTCACTTCGCTTCATTACTCGAAAACTGATTACCAGTTATTTACATACAGATTGTATTTTTCCTCCGATGAAACATGAATCGCCGAGGACTACCAATCGATTACCACATCAACTCGGTTTCGAGCAACAAGTTGGTACCAATATCGCGTTTAGTGTCAGGTACCTACTTCCGTGGGAAAAATTACCTTTATGAGTTTGGAATGACTAATAACTGAGGCAAATGCGCATGTACTGCAGGCACGAGGCACGTAACTTAAGCATCGAGCGCGTCTCATGGTCAGCAAAAGTGTAAACGGGCCTTAGAACTTGCAAACAAAGGATGCCAAGCGTCGGTCTATGATTTACGCTCGGTGGTACGAGCGGGGGCGTCCGTCGCCCGTCGTCCTGCAGGTAGTATGGTGCAGCCGACTATTCGACTGCGAACCAACTAACTAACTAACTAACTAACCTAGCTAACTAACCAATCTCTACTACTAGTGCTGCCGCCGCCGCCGCTGCTGCTGCTGCTGCTGCTGCTGCAGGGCAATATATATGTTTCTGCTGAACTGCAGCAACTGCAGCAAGTTTGCTCACCACTGGTCCCCGAAGGGCATAGTTGTCACCTTTGGTAATTAAGCTCGGTCCTAATTCCGGCTGCTATTTCTTCTCCTCTCCGTTTCTCCTTCTTGCACTCATCCCCGTAGAAACACGCGAGAATTATATCTCTCGGCAACAGGGATCCTAAGAGCAGCATCCGTTCTTCTGTGCGAAACCTAAACTGTATCACCCCAGTCTCCAGGGAGTCCGCCGGCATTCTGGGAGAAAATAAGTATTTTGGTGAAGATCCGGAGGCGATATACCGTGACATGCTTTGCAAGCGATCAAAAGCACCGATAGTATGATCCTCCACTCGGCGCGACGTTCCGCAGGTAACCCTAAATACTCGAACTCGTTTTGGTTGGAAGAAGAAGGGAATTCCGAATACTCTTTTGTTTTTACGACGGAAATGTAGTGAATTGAAAATTGTGGAGTTATAATTGACTCTAAAAAAATGTCAAAAAATTCCGTAAAATGTGGATTATTACGATTCTTCCGTCATTATCGGTTCCGGGTTTCTGGAACCACAATTTGACTAGAAAGATGATAGAAACCGGCGTTTTCGGGCTTAAAAAAAAAACCAAGAAAAGGACATTCCGAAAACACTGCGGGACGATACGAAGAGGTTCTCTTCAGGACGCGGGTATACCTGGTTGCGCAGAATTCTCTCACGCGATGCCGCAGTGCTTCGAGAAGCGTATATAGCTGACGGAGGAAAGTATAGCAGCGGAGGAAGCCGCAGTAGCCGAAGTCGGCCCGGGGACGAATTTATTTGTTAGATTTTTTCGGGGCGCCGAGATTTCGCGACAAGGTTTCGAAGAATTTTAACGAAATTGTTAAATCCTTCTTTGTATGGGTACTGATTGTGAGCTGTAGTATACATGTGCGTATACTACAGCGAGACGGTGACAAATTGGGTGGTGAAAAAAATGAAAACAGAAGTCGCAACTTTATCGCTGATCGTGTAACTTAGCTACCTATACAAAGGTCTACATGCTCGTGTATGTGAGCAGTATGTATTAAAAATCGCAAAAAAGTTTCACACCGTAGAGTATGAGGTACAGTTATAATAGTAAGTAATTATTACAACTAAGCGTAATAAATTTGAACTCTTTCGAACAAGGACACAATATATATATATATATAAGTTTGAGGTAGAATTATAGCAGCAATTTATTCGTACGTATGTACATACGTACAAAATAATATGAATAATACACACACACATAGCATACGCATGGCTTGGTAATGTAATCTCTGTAGTTCTTAGCGAGCTTTATTAGCTGTTCTATAGTTTTTCAGTAACGAACGGTGCCGCAGAGTAGCGGAGTAGCGAAGTACGCGCGCTAGCGACTGTATGGCGCAAGGCACTGCCTGCACTAGTAATCTAAAAACAATTGATAATTTGTTATCTTGGTCTGTTTTCAATTCCGCCATATTTTTTTTTACTCTTTTATCACACTTCTTCTTTTAATTTCTCTCTCTCTCTCTCTCTCTCTCTCTCTCTCTCTCTCTCTCTCTCTATTTATCTATCTTTTTCTCTTCGTCTCTCTTCGTATCCACGATCGTCGGGGTTCCCGATAAACCCTTTGATATTGAATTCTTGAACCGTCTGCCGGATCGGTGCATCGGTGCATCGTTGCGGAGTCAGCACTCGGGTGCACAAAGTATAGTTCATACGTTATACCTATAATAACATATACTCGTGTTCTACGGCAGAAGTGTCTTATATCATATTACGATGTAATAGAATAATTCAAATCTCAGGACGGAGGTGTACACATATATGTGGGTGTATTCAAAATTTATATACGATTTTCTATTACCGATAACGTCCGGTGCTGAGCGGTGCAGCGCGGCGTTGTGTAAGTGCACATCGTGCTCGCATGCGCGAGGTTAAATAAATAATTATACAGATTTCACTCCATACATACCCATAACCCAACCTATCCGCGGTTCACAGTACACCTATATACGGATGAAAATAAACGCCTCGGTATTACGCAATAAACGATGTAATTATATTGTCAATCGTCCATGCGCAGGCTGTATAGTGTACATATAATGAAATCTTCATCAAATCGAATTAACCAAAGCTATAAATTTGTACATAGTGCAGGTTATAATATTCTCCAGTTGTAGACAGAGATGTGGTAGGCATGTAGTCGAAGAAGCGTTTATGGATACAGGTACAGGTACAGGTACAGGTACAGGTACGTATTGTACACGACGATTTTCCAAGCTTTCACTTCGTGTATACCTCATATACCTGTAGCCTGAAACCAAAAATGAACAGGCTCGAAACTTGCGTCGCGTCGGCGAGTCTATCGTACTGTGTGTACAACGCCACAGCTTCGTACACAATGAACGATTTCAAAAGCTAATCAATGAGACAATTTACGTGGATACTCGATATAGCGGAGGAAATAAGAGTGCGAGAAGTGAGATAGAAATTCGCACATACGAAGGAAACGACATTCCAATACAATAATCTTATGCAGTGCAAATTATGCCAAATCACCGAAAGTCTTGAAAAAGAAAAGACGGCAATAGAAACTAGAATTCTCATCCAAGGATTCAAGAGACCCGAACGACGTAGAGTCGTGCGTCTCTAGCAGCCGCGCGTAGCGGAGTGGATTGTGTGGATCTTAGGAGTTAGAATCCGTACGTAGAGGAGTATATACAAGAGAGCCCCGCGAGGCGTAGTGTGTAGTGTGTAATGGGATGTATTGAGAGAGGGATGGAGTGTGTCGTCGGGGGGGGGGGGGGGGGGGGGGGGGGAGGGAGGACTCGCGCGCCTGGCCAGCCGCTCAAATTTAGTGGTGGGTGCCGTGTGTGCCAGCAAACTTACTGGTTGGCAGTTGGCTCACCGATCACTCGCCTAACCCTAGCTCGCTAGAGCGCCTACCGAAAATCAGTGATCCCCACCGGCCGGAGGAAGTCAGTCAGTCAGTCAGTCAGTACGCGTTCAACCGTGATCACAGCAGCAACAGAGCGTTTTCACGCCGCCCGCCGCTTGGATATATATCGCTATATATATATATTTCTATTCGTTTATTTATTCGTTTTTATATTCTCACTTCGCGCCAATAATATATATACACGTATATTTATAATTATAATTATAATTACAATTATAATTGTAATCGTGCAAGTGGATTATTTTCGTTTTATCAATACAGTCGTGCGTGGGTGCCCTCCCCTCATTTCAATTCTGACTACTGCACCGCGCGCAGTTACCAATCCGCACTGTGTTTTACTACGTGTAACTATCACGTCGTACCAACCCCTCCGCCCCCACGCCCCCCCCCCCCGTCGCCACTCCGCGACGTACGTGTGTAGGGCGGCGAAGGCAGATAAACAAACGAAACGAAATTAACTGAGTGTAGTTTTTTTCTTGACACCCCGTGTTGTGGATTGCCACTGTACTTCGGTACAAAGAGAATTCCACGTAATTGACAGTGCGAATGGAAATTGATGATGGTATAATCATTGATTTGCGAAAGTTCTGAAAATCAGTCGGTGCCTTTTCTATTTTTTTTTTTTTTTTCAAATCGAGAGTGATTCGCCATTTTCGGTTGTTTCCATGTTACTCGAAGAGAGGAAGAAAAAGAAGAACATCGAGAGGAAGAAGAGATGAATATTAAAGTACATCAATGATCATTTTACTTGATCGTTTAGTGCAAATGTGACGTCGACCGAGTCTGGGGATAGTTCGTTTACTTACTTAAAAACGTTGCGACAAGTGGGCGATAAATGGCATCAGTTTCGAATAAAACACAGTATTTACGAAAGATGCGTCTGTGCTTATAGGGAGTAGGAGTGTGTAACGACATAATTACAAGTGCGTCGGGTTTCAATATTTTCGGAAATAACGTTCGTTTTTTGTTTCCTCTCTCTTCCGCTCTCTCGTTTCTCATAATAATAATATACTACGCGTATAATATATTTTATTCACGATGAGGGAAGAGTGTTGTTTCGTGGTCGATGATGTGTTTACGATTGAATATTATCACAATTTCTTTGCGATAAGAGAAATCACGTGTAACGATTGAGGAAGCAGAGAAAATAATCAAATAAAATAAAAGAAAAGAAATTTAATTGAATTTAATTAAAATAAAGAAAGAAAGAAACTCAATTATTTTAATTATTTATTTTCTGCTCTTTTTCGGTCTCCTCTTCTTAATTCTTATTATTTCACGAACAAAGATCTGATTATCATTGTTATTATTATTATTATTCGCATTTTCTAAACGTGCTTGATGACAACTAAGCCTGCCTCGTGGTTGTTAGTAATATATCAACGTGCCAGAATATATATATACCTGTGTACATGGAACACAACACAACACGCACACGCACACGCAACTTAAATACAGTTTTTAATCTGAATAATTATTATTACCTCATTCAAGATAATACAGATTGATATACACACGCATATATATATATACACATATTTATGTGACGGAGACAGGAGAAAAATAAAACGGAAGAGATCGGCGCGCCGGTACGTTATACCTGTACGAATTCTAGAGAACAAAACAATACGAGGAAAAAAACAAAAAAGAGGAAGAAAACAAAAAGGAAAGAATGTGCGGAAGATATGTAACAGTGACAGTGAATATAAAAAAGAACGTAGAATGATACAATGATGGATAGAACTGCCAGTAGTATTCATATCGTAATCATAACGAGGACGATCTCCCAGTTATAATTTACGAATAATCGAAGGTCAAAATATAACGTTCAATCAACGTGTGTGAAGAAACGGAAAATTTGTACGACAGAAATAGGCTGAGCAAGGAAAGAAGAAAAAGTTATAGAAGTCACAACTAGACGAAAGAAGGAAGAAAAAGAAGCGTCGAATTGAAATTGGAATTGTAATCACATTGATAATTCGTTGCTCCGCGCTTACGTGCCTATCGAGATATCGCGATGCAGCAGTTGGCGCGGGGATGAACTTGAACGAAAATACAAAGATCTGATCGTATAGAAGAGAAAGGAAGAGTGAATCGAGTCCCCCCCTCCCCCCCGACCGTTAGTTAGTTTACCTTTTATTTATTTTTTCACAAAGAGTACTATTTGTGGTGTGAAAATCGTGTGTGAACGGCAAGGGCGACGGAGCTTGGAAAACTAAGAAGAAGAAGAAGAAGACGACTACGACGACTACGACGACTACGACGACGACGAAGAAGAAGAAGGGTGTACGCCTTCGATGCGCCGTTTTTGAAAGCAGCTTGGAGGCCAGCCCGACGCAATGCGTCGACGCTGCTGACGCAACGCGCCTGGATGCGTCTCACTCTAAGCACGTGAGTTACTACAACAATTTTTGTTTTTCTTCCGTCCTTCCGTCCTTCCTTCTTCGCTTCGCCCACTCATTCTTTCTCTCTCTTCTTTTTTACGAGACAAATAGATCGCGGTGTTGGTACCAACGTCGAATTTTCCTTCCGAAGGAAAAAACAAATAGATAACAAAGCGTGTTTGCGTGTTCACTGCGTCATAGACTTGCGATAATTCATGTACAGGTGTATGTATACGGTGTACACTACCGACAATTCAAAAATTAATCAATCCCGCTAGATTGTTATCTCCCTAATTCATGTGTAATTATGTATTTTTCGCAATACACTCGCTCGAAACTATACCTATACCTACATGTATATACATACACGTAATATTACAAGTATGAAAGTAAATAATTGAAAGTGAATTGAATCATCGAGGGTTACAAGTTTGAATGTATACCTATATACGGTCCACCTGGCTACCTAGTTGGCGCATTGAGAATGCAACATTTTTACCGTGTGAATTTGAATGCTTGCATAACGGTATTACAACTTCGGGAGAAATCAGGGAATCAGGGGCTCTCAACACCAAGGGTTTTGGGAACTGATGTTTATTTCCAAAATAATGTCCTGCGTTACGTAGCGGTGGTCAGGAGCTCAGGCTCAGGCTCAGGCTCGGGTTCAGGATCAGGACTCTGAGAAATTACGTTCGGTAGCGAACTCATAGCGCCGTTTGCCACAGGTACCTACCGAGAGTTGAGTTCGGAACTCGAATTCGAAAAGCGACGAACTAGAGAGGCGAACTTCAGGGCGTGCGACTCCGAGACACATTTAGTTTTGTTGGTTTTTTTTCTTCTTCTTGTTGTTTTCGCTCAAATGCAGATCGTGTGACGCGGATCATACTAAACAAGTTTGAAGAGAAAAAAGAAGGAGAATAAAAGACGAACAAAAAAAATAACAATCATAATATCCCCTGTCTTAATCCCCATACGGGCTAGGAATTGACGAAGGGGGGAGGGAGCGAGAGAGGACGAAGGCTTTATTCGCTTTATTCCTGATATTTCATGCCTCCTATGGGCGAACCCCGTTTCTTATTCACCCCTTGCCCTTGCTCTGCCATACATCAAGATTCCAACCACCCCGCTCCTCACCTCCGCCTCGTCCTTCATGCCGCATTACAGTTCTACGACACCCTACCTGAGCTCGAGGCTACCTTTTCTTTATTATTTGAACTCACCCTCTGTAGTCAAATGCCATTTGCGTACGTACCTATAACCCACGTTTATGTAGAATAATATAAACAGATGGAGATCTACTTTCTCTTGCGGCTATCAACTTATACCGTTATCATCGTACCTGTAGCCACCTTACTCTTCGTGATGCGGAATACGAAAATTTTGGCTTCCGGATGTGGTGAAGAATTTGTGAAAATTTGTTCCTTCCTTCCTTCCCTCGTTCAACTCTGTGCCAGTTGAATGATGCGATATATTACGCGTCTTATTATTCTTTCGAAAAAATATTTCGTCGATCGAAATCCATCGGAAAGACTCTACGTTTTTATAATATGCGAGAACACAATACGATGCTCGAACATCGGGATCGGTTGCGGCATTATAAACCTCCGCGTGCGTGCGTGCACAGCGAATTCCGTGATAGCAATCCACGAGCTACGAGCTACGAGCTACGAATGCGCGCTGCCCAGTAGTTGGTTGACTGTACGGTGGCACGTTATAAGTTTCAAGCATGAACAGCAGCTATCTATAACTTTATACCTCGCATGAGTGTGCACCTTATATTACATGTAGAAGCTAGTTTGTACCCGACAATTTGTATATATGCGCATATATCCATGGATATTGGACATTTACAGGTACAGCCTAAAACGATGTGTATCGCGTTGTTCTCCTACATCGCAGCCTTCTTTCTTCCTCCGCCTTTCTTCCTTTGTTCTTGTCATCTTTCATTTTTCTCTTCATCGTGGATATGTGGAACCCCGTAGTATGGGTACCGTTTGTGTTTGATATGCCGATAATCCAGACTCTTTTCACCCGGGACAAAAGAGTTTCGCTACTCACACCCCGCGTCTACGTATTATAGGCTGTAGTGTGGCGAGGCCTGACGCGAAGCTCAAAAACCGCGTCGCGTTGTATACGTCTATAGTTGTATGGTTGTTCCTTAGCCTGAGGGTGCATGACAACACGGGGGGGACGAGTAAAATAGCTAGGTTCCTGCAACCAGAGAAACAGAAAGACAGAGACCCTACGTCAGAAATTTGTATACTTATGTATAATATCGTATGAACTCACATTCACCTCGTCTTTTTTCGTGAGTAGGTAACATATAGTGTGATATATATTCGATTCGTTTACAAAAAGGAAAGAATACTTTTCAAACTTATAATTAGTCTCGCGACCTTTAGACAGTACTGTATCGCAAAGATACGCAGGTATCTACACCTATATGCATCAGATAGTACACATATGTAACCTATTCATAATATGATGGCTTGCTTAACGGGATTAAATACTAATTATAGGCAGATAGGCAACTTTCAGATTCGCGAGGGCAGATCAATATCTGTAACAATAGCAGCGGCAACGACACACACGCGTCTATTTCTGTGTCAGGAGACGAAAAATTTTCCACCACGCCAATCGATCGATGCAGTTATAATTATTCGCCGGCTCAACATCGTATCCCTCATCGTTTTCAGATGTACGGATATTCGTCATGATGTAATTCTCTCTTCTTCTCTTTGAGATAGATCCGCCAATTTATTCATTTTTCTCATTTTGTTCTCCAGTAAACACGTGTTATACATAAGAATTTTGGCCTTTACCTCATCATACTATAGCAAACTGCTACAGTACTTATTGTAGAAGACAAAACGTGTAAACGTGATCTGTATTATAGTAGTACTATACATTCTCGACGAATTCCTTTCACTCTAAATTAACACCAGCGATTAGAGTGTTTAGGAAAGTTGGCGCCTCGGTTTTACTTTAGACTACGAGAACGAAAACGAAAACGAAAACTAGAACGAGAATGAGACCGACGATACGTCGCGCTCGTCGCGTCGTCGGTTTCGAGATATGACGTATGCTCTTCCTCCCTCGACCTACGCCACGAAGAGAAGATCAGGCCTCGACCGAGAAGAGCGGCGAGGAGCGGAGCGGAGAGGAGAGGAGGCAAACATTGTAAATTCTCAACTTGCTGTTGCACATGTGCTAATATGAATAATAACCGAACATAAGAAATATTTTAGCGTTACCATCGCCGCGCTGCGTAGGTACGCGGCGGCGCGGCGCAATGCTTATATGTGTGTACTATGTAGGTATTACTTAGGCGCTCGGCCGCGCCAAACACTTCACAAGCGTGAGAGCAGCGTCGCCGATTCTAAGAGCAATAACGTGTGCCGCTTTATTTCTATGATGTTAATATTGATGAAAAATTGAAGAAGATATACAATAGAAAACTTGTGCAGCTTCGAGCCAATTATCTCGTCTCACTCGAGTTGAGTAGAGCCACGATGTAGACGTAGATTCATTTATTAATTACATATTTATACTCGCATGACGGCAAAGACGCGAATTTGTTTATTTTGTTTCTTAAAATTCGCTAATCTCGTTCTCACATCCTATCCTGCTGTTGGCACCACACGATGTTTGCGATGACGTAAATTATCCCTTTCCTTCATTCCTCGTACATCGGTGGGACAATTACCTACCTGTTATTTTATTCTTTCAAAATTCATATCCGACGCGTTATCGCGCGCAAATTTCAACCGAGCATGTACGCGGTATCATGTGTGCTTAGGGTACCCGCGGAGATTGCAAGTGCGGAGCGAAACTCTCATTCTTCTTGGTATCGCGCACACAGTATAACGTTGTTCGTAGGTACCTACTGTCATACGTTAACGTTGCAACCCGTTAGTACTGCATGGGCAGGTGAGGTGCAGCTAGGATGTGGTGGTCAGCTTTGGTTGGTCGGCACGGGTATAAATATTCCTCTCCTCCAGTTTTCTCACACTCCGTGTCTTCCTCTCTCCGCACTTATACTTTCATCCGCTCTCTGCCATCTAACGTCCGCAAACTCTATGCTCTCGACTCTGATCCGCACGGCGCGGCGTTGGATTACCTACCTCCTGTACACCTTCATTTGCGGTTGGTCAAACCCATTCCTCGCTACACTGCATGATGCAAAGTCAGACAAGAAAAACTTGTGCATTTGAAAAGAGCTTGTGAATTACCACTTACAATGGTAGTCAGGATTATGATTGTGATTCCGGCCGTCTAGGTCTGTCGCGACTGTACGCTACTATACGTGAAAAATGCACGTTGCTGCAGGCCGAGGTCAGCCAGGGTACAGGTTACGACGTTAGTTTAAGCTAGTTAGTTAGTTAGTTACTTACTTACTTACTTACTTACTTACTTATTTACTCACCTAGTTAGTTAAGTTGGTTAGTTTGTTGCTTGCGCGAATGAATGCCCGGTTCTAGGAAGCTTTTGACACAAATTCCTATGAATCTATGGTATGTGTGCGTACCCGCCTATAACCTATGCCCATATTAATATGCCCACCGTAGCGGTTCTTAGATTCATCGTCTTCAGATTCGAAGAAGTACGTCTCCGTGTTTGGTTATCCCTCGTGTACTAAATCGCTGTGCAATATTGATAGTCCAGAGTTCGAAGCTCAGTTCCAATTATGTATTGGATAATTTGCGAAATATAAACCAAAGTTGCATTTTTTTTTTGTTCGAAAGCGTTTCGGTGTCAAAACGTCTGATCTTATCCGACGTGTTCTCTTACGCGGGGATGTTAACGAACTTCGGACTCATCGGTCACAATGTGCAATTCACATAGGTATGGTATTCGTACACAAATGTGGCTTACAGCTTACCAACACCCGAGATTGTCGTTTGGCGTTGGATGGTAGCTATAATATATTTATACAGAAGCCCTGCACGACTTTGATTCCGCGGCATTACCATTGCCAGCCGGATAATTCCGTTATGCCAGCTTTGTAAATTCCCTGATTGGATTGCGATCATATGATCCGATCGCACTAGGTCTAGGTATACATGATCGACCGGGCTGCAGACCGACCCTGAAACAGCTCTTAACTTTTCACTGTAACCTCCATTTTATAGACCATTGAGGGTCTCCGTCGGCAATCTAACCTAGCTAACATAGGGAATATTCATTTTCCGTCAAATTCGATCGATGTTTTGAAAAAGTGAAATAATTAGCCACCTCCTGCCATCGTAATCAATGAATTCTCGAAGTTTCATCAGAATCGGTCGAGTCGCTCGCCAAAATTTACGATTCTTGTTATCGAAACGAGTCCTATATGTCAGCTCAATACATATTGGTGGTAAATTTCATATTCTGGTTCAGCATTCAACTTTTAGAAGAAGTTCACAGAGTCAGATGACGAGGAGAAGGGAAACGGGTAATATCATCATGGGCATTTCCGCGGCCAAGGATTCCGTCGAAACAGTTAAAGATTGCGCATGTTATACCAGATATTAAAATACGTGAAATGGTGAATTGACTGTTGTGAGTTCCAGAGAAATTTCAATTTATCACTGGCGCGAATGAACCTATACTCGCACACCTATGTAATGCTAATTAGTATATATATATTTTTTAGCGTTTACTTGCGAAATTTCATGTTCCTTGAGAATCGAGAAGGGAAAAAAAATTCATAGCAATGCTTTTAGGCGATGATCGCCGGCGCCGATTCGAGAAAATATATTACAAGCGTGAGTGTGAAAGAGTGTCGAATTTGATCACGTACCTATCTACCTGCATAGCAGACTATTGATACCTAGATTTAAAATTTCAGAATGAAAAAAAATGCACGTTTCGATTACGATTTCTTTCAGATATTATATATGCCTTGTACAATCGTACAGCGAATGCTGACTGAATTGAAAAGCTATACAATTTAATAATACGCATATGGAGTAGGATATGATTTCATTTCGTTAGTGGAATTGGCTGCGTTTGCGGTTAATTTTCCACGTTCCGTCGTAGTATCCGGTCACTGCATTGTCAGTTTTAGTTTCCTCATATATAATATAAGCAACGGACTGAATTTATATCGTATATTGCAGTATTGGGTGACACCTAATCTTGAAACTGTATACAGTTGTTTATAATGACTCTCCATGTAGCTTGCAATTTATCGTTTTTGTTTTCTTTTGCTATTTCTTCGTCAATTTTATCTGCGGATCGAATCTATCATCGCATAGACGATTCCTCCTCCATCTATTCGTGACAGAAAAATCATGCCGAAATTTACACGAAATCTGTGAATCAGGCATTGTAGGAAAGAACGTGTATATACGTCAGACAACATGTAATAAGAGCACTTTATATTCCCCACAGCTCCACGTAATTGACTTTATAACCGCAGATATTGTATCTTTATAATATCGATAGTGTCTTTCTTAGCCAAAAGTTGGTAGGTTATATTCTCGTACAGTCGCGAAATCCATTGTCCAACTAAATATATGGCATATGCAGTATATTATTGAGAGAGAGAGAGAGAGAGAGAGAGAGAGAGAGTGAACGGGATTCGGGAGCGGAAGAAGTAAAAGCGAAACTCGGGTGCAGTGTGCGATCCATTGTACAGGACACGATTTTGGCCAGTGATATCCATTATTAAATTTGACGGCAAAACCGGGATGTCGCGTTCCAGTTTGCGGTATCGCGGGGTCATTGCACTTTTGCAATTCTATATCAATCCATCCGTCATCTAAGCAAGTAATAGTAATATAATTGACTTCTAAGCCGAAGTTAGTAGCATTAGCGTAGCATGAGGAAGAAAAATAGTATCTGCTGTTCTGCAACCTGAACATTTCCGTGATAAGCAACGTTAAAAAAATAACGTCAGCCGCGTTTTTCGCCTGGCACGCGAACGTTATTTTTTCGCGAAAACGGCAATTCAGGGTTGTCAATCAGCTGATATTTTTGTTATTTGTCATTTTATCACGTTAACGTTAGACAAGCTTCGCCCTCCCATCGCCATTGTATGCCATTCGCATAGAATATATACACATATACCTATATACGTATGTATGTATACATATATATATATATAAGTTACCTGCGAAGTCGCGGAATCTCTCACTGCGGCGGCCGCACGTTGATCCATACCTAAAGATTACGACGTGGGTCGAGCTGACTATGTTTTCTTTACTTATCAGACTCGTATCATTAACTGATTACAAGACTGATCTCGCGAACCCACGCACGCTCTCCTTCGTTATATTCTCGCGTAAATTCTTCAGCTCTACGGCAGGCACCACCGCGGCCCAGCAGCGGCGCGGCGCGACCCGAGACGAGACGAGACGAGCGTCAAGATTCGCACAATTTTATATTACCTATACCCATACGAATATGTAGGATTGGATACTGTATAGTAATACCTCTATACGCGTATACATACAACATATCTACACATTTTTATGAAATTTTTCTATCTTTTTCTTTTTTTCGCTTAAATACTGATGTGCATATATATAGCTGTATGGTATTCAGGCAGTAGGTATACGCGAAAGCCGATTCTAGAAAAAAAAAAAAAAAAACGAAAAACAAAGCATAAAAAAAGATAGGAAAACAGGAATTTCGTGGATATGTAATAAATATGCTAATAAATTTTGTTCATTTACTTATTTCCTTTTTACCACCACGGCTACGACCGGCGCTACCAGATTACGCAATTTTACATATTAATGTAGGTATACGTAATATATGTATGTATGTATGTATACATATTCACCGATGATAAACGTAAATCTAATTTTTTTTTTCTCTCGATAGACCGATTTGCAACTCATTAAACGGATATACCTTTTCTCTCTCTCTCTCTCTCTTTCTCGCGTCCTCGTCCTCGTCCTCAATTTGGTTTTCCTTTTTTCCGTGGAATCGCTGATCTTCGGGGAAGCGATTCACGCTGTGGTCGATCTATCGCATATCATACGAGATCTCTCTTATCTTGATCGGTAAAACCTACATACTTATATGTATGTATGTATGTATATAGTAGCCGGCGTAAAATTCACGTGCGTGTGCGTATGCCAGGATCGTCGACGCTCGGTGTGGTCGATATAATTACCAACGCTATTACTCTCGTTTCAATTAAAAAGTCAATCAACCCTCTCCCTCCCTCTCTCTCTCTCTCTCTCTCTTCGTCCGCAATAAGTTCTTACCGCCAACCTCGACAAGTTCAATTTTGTATCATCATTCAGATTGTTTTCTTCTTCATTATACATTATCAAAAGTCCGAATCATACAGAAGTACAGAGATCGAAGATTCATTTATGTATCTATAGGTGGCTCGTAGCGGGGAACATGAATTTTAGATCTCAGCCGATAGGACAGACAGGCTATGATGATTTTGATTTCATCTTCGCTGATCTCCGTGAGCTGTTTGCAAAGAGGACTTTGGCACTTTGATACTTTGGGTATACCGATATATATGAATATAGGAGGTGGTACGTGTAGAAGAACGATGTACCCGAGAGTTTAAACGTGCAAAGAGAAAATAAGGAGGATCGGTGCTGCTCGGATAAATGGACAGACATTAGCGACCGTGTAAACACGACGGCTTCTCTTCGCCGCCATTAATTCTCTCGCGGTTTGCTCTCGCCTCCTCCTCTTTCTCCTCTTCCTCCTCTTCCTTCAACTCCTTCGTCTTCTTCTTCTTCTTCTTCATTTTCTTTACCAGCGCATCATAATTATATGCTCAAGCGCTGCAACTCAACCACGCAGGAGTCTCCACGTAGATAAAAAAAGAAAATTAAAAAATTAAAAAAAAAACACTACGTCACGATTAGATTCAATTGATCAAAATGCGTTCTCTAAATATTCATATACCGGGGTACTAACTGACCTAACCCAACGTTTCACCAACGCTCCACCTCCGTTCCAATTACGTCACTCTATCCAACTTGCAACCGCATGTATGCATCACATGCGTAGCTAGGTACCTACTGATTGTGAGCTCTGCAGCAGCGGCCCGACGAGACCCTGTCGCAGAGACACATCGACATGGTGGACAACAAACTAGAAATACGGGTGTACATTGTGAGCCTGAGTCCTGCAGTATACAATATCTTCGATGCAGAAGAGCTCGCGATGCATGGATCGGTATTTTTCTACTCTCAGCATCCTTCATTTTCCTCGAAGGAGGATGGAGAAAAGTTGATGGAGGGATCCAGTTCGATGACCACAGGGCGGCGTCACCCAGCTTACTTTTATTTTTCTCATTATTCTTGTGCCGAAGTGCTGCGACGATCTTCGAGAGGACGAAATAATGAGATGGACTTGACTTCGGCTGGATTGGACTGAACTGAACTGAACTGGACTGAACTGATTGTGAGCTGAACCGGACTCGGTCTTGGACACACTCTCTTCTGTCTTTATCCATTCAGCTATCTCTATCTCTCTATGTGTATTCCGCTGTTCTATGGAAGAGTCAGCGGTAAAAGTTTTACTCTCATATACCCATCTACTTATCCAACCGACCGCGTGGTATAAAACGGCGCCGAAAAAGTTGCCGGAAACTAAAAGTCCGCTACATAGAAATAGAGTAGGTTACATACTTTTAACTGTATGCGGATCAGGAACGTCGTGCCATGGGGCAGGGTAAGAACAGAGAATTGGAGAAGTCAAATTTTCTAAATTTTCTACGATGGATAGCTTCAATAACGGATTACGTAACCGGTAAACCGTACAACGATATTCCGAGGAGACGGCTTGTTGGAAACTTGTTGAGGGATTCGATCTGTCTTCTCGTCGATGAAGAGTATCGGCTAGTTATACGATTGATCGAACAAAGTAGGTACCGCGTATTTTGTTACGCTAGTCGTACCGCATAACTTCAGGGAAGGAGAGGGACAGTTCAACTCTTTATAAGCAACTCAGATACGAATTGCGTTGGAGTACCTATAGCATGAATCTTTGGATCGAGCTTTTTCGTGCTCTGTAGAACGAGACAAAACGTGGAAGAGATGGAGATGGAGGGGGAGAAGGAGGGCGTCAGTGTAACAGATAAAAATGAAATGGGATTTCAAATGGTCCTCTAGTCTGCAGCGGATGGAATGTTACTGCGATACACAAAGCTTGAAACTGCCGCAATTTATAGTTATGAATCTTTTCAAGCTTGCTGAGATAACTTGGAAGAGAAACCAACATCCGTGCGCCGAATTCGTCCATCTTTTTCAGTACGGCAGACCTGACCACGACCTCATCGCATTCAGGTGTATAGGTATAGAAAGAAAGGGCAATAGTTGATGATAATTTGAGAATGTTGTTATACCACGCGTGTATGCTAATTGTTGTCGTGTAATTTCTCGTCGTAAACCTCACCAGATCGGAATAATTGTGAAAAGGAAAGCTGCCGTTAAGCCATTTTGATAAACGCCGAATCAATTGGTAATTTGCCAACTGCCAGGCCCGCAGTCTGGCAGTACTCATGTGGGCGACTGGCTCTTATCTGGGGCGTCACACGCGATGTAACGATATCTATGAATTAACCGCGGTAATATATTGAAAACAAATGGTTATTGATATACGTCCATGTGCTGCAGTGACATTGACGAGATATCGCATGATCGCCGATGATCCATGCTCAGCTGTTACCTAAACGGTTTAAAATTTGGCAAATATGCTTCGAACGTTCGGTGGTTGGTAAAAATTCGGAGGTAAAATCATGAGAAGAGCATCATCCATGTTCCATACTGTTGACCCTTCAAACCCCTGGGCGTTCGCTCACGATCATCGTTTGGTGTGTAATCAATTTGTAAAATTGACACAAAATGTGGTTCTTCGTAGTACATCTTTCTGGCTCACGATAGACATGCTCACTAATTGGTGTTATTTGGCAGCAATTACGCCCCGCGTTCAATCAGAGGTGGATATTATAGTGTGATGATAAAAATAATTGCTCGCCTGCCCAAACCATGCCATGATCGGGGGGAGGAATAACTGATAATCATCAACCAGTGTGCGTCTTGATGATGAATCCGAATCTCTCTGCCCCGAAGGCTTTCGATCGCACACGGTGCTCCGGTTTCCCCCTACTCTGATAAGATTTATGAGCCTAGGGATGCGTCCGCTCTTATAGCTCCGAATTTATTCCCACTCGAATGGCCCACGTACCCCGCGATCACCGGTACCCAAGCCCCTCAGCTCTTGGGCAGATGCAGTAATTGATTTCTGCAGTAATTACAACGTCCATTTGGATCAACGGACGTGAACGCACATCTGCGCACGAATAGATACGCTCCGCTAAGAACCACTCGTTCGGATAGTCTCAAGCTTATTCACTCGTCCTTGATCCGTCCTAGTGCGAAAGTCAAGCGAATATAGATCTGTCGCGCTGCAGTGCCCCAACAATCTAGCATGTCATAACCGTTTCACGACCATCGCACGAGCATTTCATAGACCACCGTCCCAACCGTTTCACCTGTACTAAAATCCCCTCGGCGAACGGAATGTTCGAACGAATCGGAGAACGCTCGCGAATCGCTCATATCTTTTAATCGACATTTCTGTGACATCGACTGACGAGAGCAAAATTATTATTTCTCACGACACATCTCAATGTTCGGGGGGATGTATCACACTCTGCTCCTGCACATCCTCGACCACAACACAATAATTCACTCGCAGACACATTAATTCGCATCCGGCGTACGTTTTGTTGTAAATTTAACACCGTTCGATGTATTTCAACACTTTTCCCCACTTTCTTCGACGTCTCGCCGCGTCACGAGGGTGGTGAATTTTTGATTGGATCGTGAAAAGTGTAACTATAACTCCGCTGATTCCACTCCCCTGTACCCTGTACACTGTAATCGCATGATAGAAAGCAGGGTGGGAATAACTAACGCCTCGCGGTTGGCTGGTGTTTACCGATGCCAATTTCTGGTGGGCTTGTCCCTCCCTCGATCCTCCCCGGGCATAGGTATCTACCTGTAGAATATTTGTGTGCGGAAGAGCGGCGGCGCACATGCGTGCATGGTTGCACCGAGTCCACACCCACGACGCATATATATGCGTACGTACGTACCTACCTACCGTTTATTGCTTCAGGTACAGTTACCGGAGAATAAAGCTCCGACCAGGAGTTCGGTATCCATCCACGCGCAAATGTAACGCGCATTTCGCTCACGGGTGCAGTACTGTAGCAAGTGAAGTTATGCCTACCTACTACCGCGATTATGTTATGGCTGGGGTGGCCGTTTATTGCCGCAATCTAGGTCAGATGAATCGAGTACCTATACTCGGAGATGCGGCTTTTTTCTCACCAGCTATACCGCTGCACAATTGGACTTCTTGTCGGTTCTACTTTTCAGCAAATTTCCATTTCACTTGTGGACAGACAAAAGATTACCCTACCGCATATTCACACGGATGCCTGATATACGACAAAGTGCATGTGGGAGGAGATTCGACGAAAAAAATTGGCAAAAAGTAAACGAGGTTTCGCATCTCGCGAATCACGCTCAGAGCGTTCTGACACAAAATTAACATTCCGACCATAATTCGGACATAAATATCGGCCCTCAAGTTATGCAAAGTGTGATCAGCAGAAAATATCTGGTAATTACAATCACTTTGGATGCCGCCTGCCTCGGGCCCTGGGCTCTGTGTCCCGTGTAGGCAGAGAGCCACCTCGCATATACCAACCTGAGCCGGAGCCCTTTTTATTTCTGAGCTTGCAGATTGGAATTCGTTTCCAAGACGCGCCCAGGCCGTATATTTCGGTTGTTCGGTGATTTGGCGTAATCTTGTTCCATTACTTTCTCATAGGTAGGTATATCTATGGGCTGGTTTCATTGGTTTCTATAGAGGAAAGGTTGCAAATTTTTAAACGTGACTTGTGAATATGTTACACGTAGGTATATAATTTTTATGCGCACTTACAACTGCTGCTGCTGCTGCTGCTGCACAGTAATTGAGATATTGATTCGCCATTTCATTGTCTGAAGAAGATGATAAGAGGTAACATACCTACCGAACCATCTGATAATACTTGATGCTCGTTAATGATGGATCGTAATACGGTCGATCAGTAACCATAAAAATGTTGACCAATAATGAATTATTTAACATTGCCTCATTCGCGATGAGAGTAGGTATTCATATGTACACACATACATAGAGACACATACCTATCGAAGAGTGAATTAGCCGATAATAGATATTATCGGGGAGTTGAATTTCAATGATTTTATTAAACCCGCACGTCACCCGCGACGTCGGACGTCTGGACATCGTCAAGAAGGTGTTTTGCCGACGATTATTGTATATGTATATATGTGTATCGTACAGGTCAAATTATTGGCCGTCATAATTTTCGTTTCAATATCCAATTGTCACAGCTCTTTCGTCCTCGATTCAATGATGAATCGTATTTTTGAGTTTTCGATAACGAAAATTTCGTAACTGTAACTCCTGATTAAATTTCATTTAATGTACTTTTGTTTTCCTATTTTTTTCCACAATTTATAATATACCGCCCGTTCGGCATGCCTCTGCCTCCCCGCTTGCGTGCGTTCGTGCGTGCATGCTCGCTCATGATCAACCGAGTGTATAGTAGGTATAGAGAATAATCTGACAATCTAACTAATTAATCACTACTTTGACGTAGTATAACCTGCACAACACGTATCGACCTCCACGACGAAGAAGAGCGGCGAAAACATCGCGTCAATTACTCCTTAACTCGTCATTTTCATTTAGGACAAACACACACACAAACAAACAAACAAAATCAACACGTTCCTCATATTTGTAATGTATAATGATTAATGAGTGTTCTTTCTTCTCAGTCGTATCTGATGCGGCAAACTGAGATTTGACATGATTTCATACGCGACTACGTGAATTCTAATCTATCGCACCTACGCGCCAGCTTGCGAACTCCAGAAGTACGAAAGAGGGAGAGGAAAATGAGAAGGAAAAAGAAGAAAGAACAAACAGTTTTCTGGTCATTAAGCAAGCTCGCGATTAGGTTATTACCCTGAATATATCGTACTCGAAATTCGACGCACCGCGCGCGATCATATCTGGTATTAATACACGTACTTACACGTAAAATCACTTTTCGGCTCTTCAGGCATTTTTTGATAAAAATCAGAGAATTGCGCTGCCACGGCGAGCAACAAGTTGCTAATCGTTTTTCTCCTAATCCCGCGGCAGTGGCTACTCTGCTCTTAGTTCGTGGCGATCGCACGATAATTCATCATCTAAAATATCGCGAGAAAAAATATTTCGAAAGCGAAAGTCATCGTACCGTGTCCACTACACCAGAGCACCTCACTAGAGTTCTTTCTTTCGATTTTCCCGCTTGCATGTACCTACCTATATAAATCATTCGAGGGAATAGATACGCGTAATGCAGCAGGCGATATGAGTTGTTAATTGCTTCAGCTAGTTTACTAATTCGCTTCCGAATGCAGCAGCGAATTTTCGATCATTACGATACACAACATATGTGGGCTATAACTATAGCGAACGTCGGCAGGTTCGAGTATTTCTGCAAGGTTGGATACGACGTGCGTTCCGCGATACTGTATTTCGAGTACACGTATAGGTACGTTATACTTTATGTACGCACGCACCTATATATACGATGATAAAAGTCGTTGGCGCCGTCCTGTTGTGCTGGTGATCAACCCGCTAGTCTACGTGATTGGTACCTGTATCTAATCTCTGCGAGATCGACGTATGTATAACGCAAAAAACAAATAATACTTAACAGAGAGAAGGAAAGAATGAAAAAAAAACAAACAAACAAACAAACGAACAAACGAACAAGGGAGGTTGAAGAATGTTGAAGAGCGAGTTATAGAGAGAGAGAGAGAGAGAGAGAGAGAGAGAATATCTGTTGTGTTCCGTGATTGTGTCGTGTCGTGTCGTGAGCTTGAGTAATCATAATCGTTGCGTAAGAATTTCGAATTGGTTTCATTCGGTAATCCGAAACGACGATATCTATATCTTTATACTATGTAGTATGTATAGGCATACAGGTATACCTATCCTATCCTATCCTATCCTATCCAGCCACGGTTTCGTACGCTAATAGAGGTATAATTGTCAGCTGTCTGTATATCATGGAGTGATAATCGCGCGCGTTGTCACTTTCGGCATGACTGACGTATACCGTGGCTGCAGGTGGGATACTTACCCGTATACACTGGCTTAAAAGAATGATGGATGAACTCACGTTTCTCACACTCGTGCACATCCTCGTATAGGTTACTTTTCACGCGCCCCGTACCCCGGCTCGTGTATTATACAGGTGTAATATAGGTACCTACCTGCAACGGAGAGCGTGTAACGTCTGTCTCACAATCAGAATAGGTACGAGAGAAAGAGATAGATCGATAAATGAGAATCGACTGCGGTCACTGAGCATCGAATCTAATAATTAGTAATCAATGGCTCTTTCGATTTCGATAGTAGGCATACCCGTGTGGCATCACTTAGCTTATAATATATACAATTAATCAAATCTTATCTGATGTATACTATACTTGATTTTTTCCTCATAATTCGATTGACTTCTTCCCATAACGGTGCCACGTCGTAGCGTACCTGACGAAAATATAGAGAGTACTTTATAGACGTACGTCGGTTTTTTTTTTTTTTTTTTTTCTTTTCCGCTTTTGGTATAACGGAAAAGTTGAACTATCTTCCAAAAACAGGCGAGGATTCGCTTTGCCAAATTGAATTCATACCTGTATATGTGTATTATATAAACTGGGTGAAATTATCCGCACAAATCAGTCGCGTCTTATTCTAGGCAACAATAACGCCTACATAAGTTTCTCCGTGGGACATACATACATACAAATGTATGTAGATTATACTTTACCAGACTTAGGGAGCCGAGGCTGGCCGGCGCCCGTCATTCGTCAGGATAAGAAAAAGGCTTCATTATTCTTCTTCTTCTCCTTATTCTTTCTCATCTTCCTCGTCATGTTCCTTTTTTTTTTTTTTTTCCTTTTTCGTTCTTTTTTTTTTTTTTTGTAGAAAAAAAAGTAATTTTTATTACAACTCACGTTACGGCAACCTCA
This sequence comes from Phymatocera aterrima, assembly GCA_963170745.1. Taxonomy (NCBI): domain Eukaryota; kingdom Metazoa; phylum Arthropoda; class Insecta; order Hymenoptera; family Tenthredinidae; genus Phymatocera; species Phymatocera aterrima. The sequence goes on from OY720660.1 coordinate 22,880,969, forward strand.
GGTTTAGAATTTATCGTTTTACAACAAACCAGCCAGCACAAAACTTCTCAAGGCGCCGGTTTGGATTGTGAATTAATTACATAGGTATTCCGCTTTTTTCTCAACTCTTCAACTCTTCGTAAATTACCTTCCTTCTTTTCTACGGTCTTTTTTCTCACTCTCCAACGCTAACAGCGAGAGGATCATTTCCGCATGGGGATTTACTGCCGTTTATTCTCATCAAATTTAGAGGTAGTCGAGTAATATTCGCAAAACCTTGACGCACCCTTAAGGGGTGCCATGGGAGTCGCTATCTCAGTTGTACACAAACCGTTTCGAAAACGAGAATCATAAATTTTCACAGACGAAACGACCAATTTTATCGAAACTTTGAGAATTCGTTGTGCACGATGGCAGAAAAATGAATGTTCTCTGTGTTAGCTAGGTTAGATCGCCGGCGTCGACTCCAACGGCGTTTCAACGGCTCAGGATATCACCGGAGAGGCTTTGCCTATCGGAGTATAAAATGAATCGCGATGATCATTTGCTCGCGAGAATCAGGTGCAACGGACGTATTATTTCTCACTTTTATTCAACCTTGGAAAAATATTGTTTGGACCGGTATCCGCGACAAAGGATAAACGATGCAGGTTGATATGTATCTAGTTTTTTTCAAATCGTTCTCAAGTTCGGTGTATAGGTTTGTAACTGCACATTTACCCTCCTGCAGCATAAACGCCGTTGACTTCTGAGTGCTTCTCAAACAAGGTAATGTAGTTACGGAGAGAGAGCGAGAGAGAGGGAGATCTTACACGACGACGACGACGACGACGACGACGAAGATGACGCGTTCCTACTTTATGCCCATGGACATCATCATCCATGCACACAAACCTCGCAAGAAATATTTCTTCTGTTCTGTTCTGTTTCTTTTTTCTTCGTTTTCTTGTTATCATCATATTCCCATCTCTGCAGGTATGTTATACGTGCGTGCATACATAACTACACCGTATGCTATACCTAATAGACTGAGAAACTATCCGACAATTCTACAATCATTCATTTCATTTGTAATAATAATTACTTGTCTTCGCGTCGTCACCGTCAAAGAACGAAAGAAAGGAAGTAAGGAAGAAAGACGGAATGAACGAATGAAATAAAGAAAGTTCTACGGTCAGTTGAACGTTGGAATGTATCAGGCATGAAGCGAAACGGGAAAAAAATCAATGAGAGTGAGAGAGAGAGAGAGATAGGGATACGGAGAGACAGAGTTCTGGAGGAATAGAGAAAAGCGAAAGAGTGAGAGCGATCTCTGCAATTCTTCGAATTTCAGTTTGACCCCTCCCGTTGCTGAAGGTGTGAAGAACCGATACAAAAATCTGCTGCACCTTCTATGGCGTACTCATACATACAGATTTGTATGAAGTGCGTTTAGTCTGCCGGCAAGGCAGCTTAGGTCTACGGACTTTGAAAGGTAACAATTATTCACCGCCGGTCATGTTATCCCGTGTTTCGATGGATTGTCAAGCCAAGAAGATTTGTAAAAGGGCCGGGGCCTATGAGTTTGATTTTCTCTGCTGCTCTTCCTGCTCCCTGTCTACTCCATCAATTTTCTTATCGAATAGGATATAACCATAACTCGTGTCCGTTTGCGGTGGAGCGAAAATACAAAATATATCATACCTATATACTGTTTCTCATTCATTCGTCCATTCGTTCATTCATTCATTTATTTTCTTCTCTTTTTCTCCCGATGACGATGATCCTAGGTATACCTACGGAGCAAAAATCGTGCCATTCCAAATACCAATCCGGAGTGAAATTCGAGTCCCGAAGAGTGAAGATCCGACCGACCGCCAATATATTCGTAGAGAGCAGCGCGTATCTTGAATTTTGTTTGTCCATAGCGCAGGATCAGAGAAGAAACCGATCGATTTTTGAACGCAAAGAAAATTGCATAAGCGCACGCGTCTGTGGATAAAAATCCGAGCGATAGCTTCGTCCTTTTTCAAAACCTGCGGGATGAATGGGACTTTCATTCGGTGTTTCGAAATCGGTAAAATCTCGGCTCGTACGCTGTTGAGAAGTTGCACAGGCGTTTTCTTCATTTTTCTTTTTTCATTTCTTCTTTTCACTCACCGTCCAGGGGGCAGGTCGATCGAACCCACGAAATATATTCCCTTTTATCGATCGTATGTACACACGTAGGTACATATACATACATTCCTATAGTTATTATATAGGTTGGTACAAAGATTTCTTTTCGATATCGGTAATACAGCTTTGATATGAAGTTTCTTTTGACAAACTCATAGTACGTACGGTACAGGTATACCTGAGTAGAGGTTCACATACGATTTTATTCATACTGCGCGCATATTGATAACGTGAGTCACTGTCAACGGCCCAAGGTCCTTACGTGGATTTATTCCACCGTTTGCGAGATCGAACTACTCAGATCATACGTATACATATCAACGCGCAAAGACTTACAATAGAAGATCGGATTTCATCGATCAACCATAAATCTACGTACGCGACATAGGTACTATATAACATAGAACGAGCTACAGCAGCAGCAAAGTGCAGTTGGTCATATCAGAACAGCATCTATATGATATGACTAACGGCAGCCTTGATGACAGGGTTTGGTTTTCGCCGTATTTCCAACATCGCGAACGCTGCTGCAGTTGCGGTTTCCGTCCGGTTTCTCGATTACTTCACTACTGCTCACTTACTCTTCTGTCTGACCAATTCTCGACTTTATAGACGCGGTACGTACCTGCCGTGCGTCGCGTCGGTGCGACCGGAGACCCTCTTAATTACCGCGATGACATAATCGCGGTTGCAGATTTTTTTCCTTCACATTTCTTACTTTCTTTTTACTCCTTTTTTATTTTCGCGCCTATTGCTTATGGATTATACCCGTACAGGTAGACACGAATATATCTTCTCTGTTAAATAAATATAAATAAACAAATAAATGAATAAATAAATAAACGAACAAACAAACGAATTGCCTCGCGAACCAGCGATTGTAATCTCTTACCTCGGAGTAGGTGTACCTGTATAATAAATTCTGCAAATAGTGGAAGACATGGCGTGCACGCACACACACAACTTGCAAAAAAAAAAATAAAAAAGAAGAGAAAAAGGCGGGATACATCCTCTGGTGCCTCCGTTTCATCTTCGGTATAACCCGTGACGTTATTTCTATCTCTGGGCATAATCGGTGTGTAATCATATCATTGATTATTTATAGATTTATGTCGTAACATAATTGAAGAGAAAACGGGGCAGGGATAATTGCAAAGATTGAAGAGATGTATCAAATTATGTACTATCGGGGATCCAAACTATATCTACCCGATAGGAGAGAACGAAGAAACGAGACGCATCTGATGCGGACATGCAAGAAACGGGGAACGGAACGGGACGACGCGACGCCCGCCCCGGTTGTAAATTACCTCGCGGGAGGCAAACGTGAGACGCGCACGAACGACGAACTAACTAACGAAAAGTTATATATGTGCCCATAACGTTATGGGATTTCTCCCCCTCCCTTAACGCATGTATAGGTATAGGTATAGGTACCTACACGAGAAATCTGAAGTTGTTGTCGTCGGCGGCTTCGGGGTTGTACTGTACGGATATACAATATACGTATACAATTGTACATACATATGTAGGAGAAGAAGAAGGAGACGAAGGAGACGGAGAAAAAGAAGAAAGAGAAGTAGGGGCCAACTAATTAAGAGCTCAAGCTAATTCAATTATAATTTATACCTTCGGACTATCTCCCTCTCGCCTTGGTTGAATTTTTCACTTAACAGTTACCGCAATCAATTACACCCCTAAACCGGCGTATACCCATGCTCGTATTGTAATTTATAACAATTAGGTTGTTTCAGGGTTTCTTTAAAATTTTTCGCCGCCACCGCAGCCGCTATTGCCGCCCAGCGAGTCAGAGATCCTCCTCCTTCTCCTTCTCTTCGTCTTCTTCTTCTTCTCCTTATTCTTCTTCCACTTCTTATTGAAGAGTTGAGTTTCTCTGCGCGGTAAATTCAACACAACACAACAAAACAACCCTACTTACACCGAAAATTGAAACGTCCATCGTTATTTGTTTTGACTCTCCGACGCCGCCCCGCCCACCTGCGTCTTCTTCTTCGTGCCCAATAGCTAGTTATTTTTTATTCTCATTTTTATGGTTTTTCTTCGGCTTTTTTTTTCCATTCCCTTTCTTATATGGCATTTTTTCTCTCGTTGGTTTTGTTTTTGTTCGGTCACCCCTTACCGCTCTCATACGCTCCGTCCCGGTTCCTCGTTTCTCTCTCTCTCTCTCTCTCTTCCCACCGCGGTGTCCTCGTACTCTCTGAAATTCGACATTTTTTCGCTAGTCACATGTATTTCTTTTTCACTTTTTTCTGTACCGCGACGATCTTTCGCTCTTCTACTCTGTACCTACTCTGGCAAAGTAGGTATAGGTACTGCGCCCGCACGTCGCAATAATCTCGACGAACATTATAGATTTCGCAAAATTTTCGTACGATTTCCTCAGAATTTTCATTCTCCGTTGTTTCTCTCTAACATGTTCCTCAAAGACATTTCACAGACATTTCGTAGAACAAAATGAGTCATGAAAACGGAAAAATTCTTCTTCGCGTATAGAAACGACCGATCGAATTATATCGTAAAACTACACAGATTTTGCGTTTCTTTTTCTTTCGTTTTTCAATTCTCCAACTCATTTCTTTTTCGATTCTTCCGTTTTCCGTCAGCTAAAATTCCTTCGATCGGTGAGAGAAGAGCCTCTGCGTTCATGGGTATACGTTACTCATGTGGTTATGTTGCTTTTAATTCTGCATTCCTTGGGCTGCAGAATCGCAAGAAACAACATATAACTAGCCTGCGAGGTATGCAATTAATGCGATATCGATCAAAGTCTCTCAGGAATGAGTTGTGATTTATATTCTTCCTGTTTTTTGTTTTTTTTTTTTTATTTTTTTTTTCACTTTTTTTCAGTATTCTTATCCATTACTCTCCACGTGTCGTTGCGCTAACCCAATATGCTACGTATGTAGCAGCTGTTTACCAAGACGCACTTATAATCGCGGACAAAGATATTTTCCTCATTAACATTTTTTATAGTATGACCCGATGCGTATCGCGTTCCTCTATTCCAGGATTTCAGGTGCTTCACGATTTTATGCGAGACTGGAGTTCGCAACGTTATACCGCGAAAAAAAGTGACGAAAAACAATATTTCAGCTGTTTCGACACCGAATACGTGGCCAGTAATTTTGCTCGATATTTCTTGCAGGCGAACGTTTCGGTGCCGAAAACAGTCGAGAATTTATCATTTTTCGTCAATTTTTGACGTCAACGTTTCAAACTTCAGCATCGTATGATGGATATACATTTGTCTGTACTTACAAAGATTATTTCAATTCATTTCCAGAACGTTGGCGTGATGAAATGAGATCGTGAGATGAATTATCATCGCGCTCATGCATGTGCTTCGTACATTATCTCCGTCTCCACTATGCTATACCAATACACGCACACACATACATATATATATATATACAATCATATCATATCTATCAAAGATATGCTAATTGGTCGAAAATATTTGGCGCGTATATCCATCCGCTGGTTGTTTGTTCGTGTAAGTCGGACTGACTTGGAACGGTACAATTTATCGCGTCAGCTGTTTTTTTCCCGCTTTTTTTCTACTGATTTTTCCTCGTTTTTTTACTTTTTCAATCTCAACGCGAACGGGGAAGCGTTCATGTTTCATTGTATATACACGTATAGGTATATATTTCAGTTCTGGTTGAATCTTTATCCCCACAAAATTTTGTACAGCTTGAAGTTTCAAATAAATTCGTGACAGTTCTCTCGCAATATTTACAGTGTGTAGGGTACAGAGCTGCTTTTCGGTGGCGATGACGTCGTGGGATGATACAAATTTTTTTCTCTTTTCATTTTCGCTCGCTCATATTTTCCCCCGACCCGGCAATTTCTCATTGTCTTTCATTCACGATATTTAATGTTTTTGATAAAATGACTCGTGATTTGGGATACCTGATGCCAATACCCGCGATATTTGATAAAGTATATAGCATAGAATTACATTTTCGGAAACGGAGAAATCGAACTTCGAAAGCTTCTTGTGAATATTATCACGATCTCGTGTTTCTTAGAATACAGATTGATCATTTTCCCCCGTGACCCAATTTTTTGCATCCATTTTCACGGCAACCTCGCCAAATAGTAGCTAATTTGCATCTCTCCGTTTGAAATTCTTATGAAGATTTTGTCAAAGAGACAGGAGGAGAAAAGAAGGGAGGAGAAAAATACGAGGGTTCCATTATCTGGTGGTTCGTCGCGAGATTTGTAATTCATGTACGAGAATGCGATCGGCATATGCAACGGCGTCGGAAATTTTGTTCATTACGATTCGTTCTCACGAACTTTGCTATTTTAATACGACCATATTTTCCCATTAAAGCCCAATAGCCGCGGGAATCCGAACTTCTATATTACCTCCACGTATTATATGATAGGTGCCTACCTGCGTATGTATAAACGTGCACTTCGAGAGATTGAGAAACGTGTACGGCGCAGCAGCTCGACGGCCGCCCGCCGCAACGCGGGTGGTCCAACTGTATAATATAATTTTGGTAAACTTAAGAGCGTTAATAATCATAATCGTTGGAAATATATTGGACACGAAATGATATCTTCTAATATTTCGTTGATCGTTTAGATTTTCAATATCTCTCTCTATCCTCATTTCATACATGTATATGGTATATATTATAACCTACGCCAAGATCAAATATTAGCTAGCGCGCGTGCTGCTCATCGCTTCTCTTCCTTCTTCATCTTCATCTTCATCTTCATCGTCATGTTCATCTTCATCCGCTTCTTCTTCTATCTCTCATACCTATTATACGAGTATACATACCTACTCGTAAGACGAGGGAGAAAATTATTATACTAATGAAAAATAATCGACCCAACGCATGCGAGGTTTTTCTCTAAAACCAGATTCAAGTAGACGGCGGGGGAGGGGGGGGGGGGGGGATTATATCTTCTCTCGTTCTTTTCACCGTCAAATTATTACGTACGATCGTGGCTTGAGGAAAAAATTCATAATAATCAAGAAAAAACCGAGAAAAAATAAAAATAAAAGTAAAACAAATCTCAATGTATTAGCAATTATTGTACATAACCTCCACATATATATGCAATAATTAAAATGGTAATAGCCGCGAGGCGCTAAGAGTACATACCTGTAGTAAACATACCTACACCTACGTTTTTACAGGCGTACCTACGCTATACGTAGTTGTACATAATAGCTGCGGTATACCTATTTCTTTATTGAATATTCAAATTTTGTCGACGAAACGAATTCTTGGCGCCGGCCTACGGCACGGCACGTGACGTGCTAAAATATGACTGAAAAGACTTTTGCGGTCTGCGGTATACATAAACATATATATATATATAGAGCTGTGTGCATACGACGCGGCCGTCCGCGTCAGGTCTCGCGCGGTGTCATCGAATTAATTTTCAACACAACCTACGCGAACGGGGCTACGCACATCCTTCACTGTATACCTACATACCTACTTCTTATGCTTCTCTTTCTTAACTTTTGTTTTTTTTTTGTTTCGCTCATTTCTTTTCTCCTGTGTGTTTTTTTTTGTTGTTGTCATTTGGGGGGGGGGGGGGGGGGTCATTTCGTCTTATTAAGTGGTCTGTGCTTACGCCACGCTATAGCAAACACGCGGAATCTTTTTCGAGGATGAACACCCAGATATAGCAGAAACAGTATTCATGGTGTACCTTATACCACGCTCCGACAACAAAAGCAATAAATTTACGCGAAATGTCGTCAGAATTGATTGCATATGTAGGTTCAGTTTGTATTTTATTTATTAGTATATAATAGTAGTAGCTATAGAGACGAGACGCAAGATTTCTAACCGTTTCATAACATGAAATCCAATTCTACGGACGTATGTACGTAACATACCTACGTACAGTGAAGTATTGGATACTGTATTGTGCTGTACCTACATAAGATATTCAAATGCGCCTATATCTGTAGATATAGAAGGAAAAAGTAAAAAATTTTCCAGAAGAGCAATATTTATCTATGCGATTTATTTTTCACATTGGTATATATTTGCGGGGCTATATTCACTCGCGTATCGAGTGACGGTGGATTCCGATGAGTTCAATGAGTTTCAAGTGATTTCAAGCGTGGCTGCGGACATACGATTTGACAATTGCTAGCCATCTCTTACAATGAATTTTATATTTGAATGAACGGAAATCTGCTTCGTCTTTTGCGATTCCAAGCGATTCCGATATATGAAATATTGCACCGATTTTATTGATTGCAAGTTGATTTGACGATTCTTTTTTCTAAAGTGTGCGGAGAAGATTACTAAGAGTTATCCGTAACGTGAGGCTGAAATTTGTAACGTTGACTCGGAAAAAAAGGACTCACGAAAAATAATATCAGATGTTTCGACATCGAAAGGTTTTTGCGAAAAATACAATTTTTACCGATACCTAGATACTTTTGAATGACAAGAAAATTGTATTCATCGCAAAAACGTTTCGGTGTCGAAACAACTGATATTATATTTCGCGGTTTTGTTGCATTCACGTTGCGAACTTGAATTAGCTGTAGCAGTATAATAGTTAGGTATAAAGAATATCTATGCTTTATAAGAAGAAAAAGAAGAAGAAGAAGAAGAAGAAGAAGAAGAAGAAGAAGAAGAAGAAGATGTGGTATGGTTAGTAAAAAAAAAAGTAAAAAATGCAAACAAATCAACGTTCAGGGATAACGAATGCATGGTTAGCCACAATTAGCGCCGGAATCAATCGCTTCGCCTGCGGTTCGGCCATCAATATACATAATCGAGGCACCATTAGCACGCTCTCGTAACGGCCCCACGTTCACGTTCACGTTTACCTACCTTTGGTACCTACGTTCACGTGTATCTCTGTCTGCTGCCGTAGGAAGGCGGCGGCGGCGGCGTGTGTCAAATGGAATATCGTGGTTCTGCTTTGCTGCTTCGCTATGGTTTACTGCGCCAGCCAATACTGTGGGGGAAAAAAGGAAAGAAAAGAAAAGAGAAGAGAAGAGAAGGGAAGAGAAGGGAAGAGAAGAGAAGAGAAGGGAAGAGAAGAGAAGAGGAGCGAAACGGCGAGGAGAGGAGAGGATAGTTGTTTTCGATGTAATTAGCGAGTGACTCGGAAAATGAGTAATGATTCGCGTAAGCGATCCCAGCGCCGGCTCATACAGCGAGAGTCGGTTAAATTGTATTTCAGCCGAGTCCTCGTCGTCCAGTCAGTGGTCAAGCAGCATAACCGAAAGGCAGTCGTTCCTGCTTGCGGAGGAGGAACCGTACGATTCTTCCTCCGCCCCCTGCTGCAGCACTGCAGCTGCATGTTAAAATTGTAAACACGCATTACACGCAGATTGCACGTATGCGAAGAAGTACCTATCTGTGTTATACCTGTGTGAACGTTACACAGATTAGGAATGATTTCTTAGCACTTTAATAGGTACGTGTATTATATATTACATGTATGTATGCACATCACGCATCGGTGAACGCGCGCATGACGCTGAACCGTTGGTCCTACAATCGTGATACAGATTGCTGCTAATTGCCTCCTCCGATACCTATGTATCGAGGTACTTCGGGTACAGGTATAATTATCCTTGTACTTCGTATACAACGTGTAACAGGAATGTATATGTCGAGTTAACTCGATTTTCTTCGGTCATACCCGAGATTTGCCTCTAGGGTGATATGGGGCACATCGTACCTGCTCTCCATTCTTTCGCCTTAGTGAGATATCACCGTGACATGTGTCTTTTTTCATCAGTAGTAGTCATTAGTCGCGTCCGGTCCTCCTCCTTCTCCCTCTCCCCCCATTACCTGTGTATTTGATATTCGTCCATATATATTTTTTCATGTTCTTCTCTGTAATAACTATCTTGTCCTATCACCTCCTGGCGACATCCGGTAATCGTTCGTTATCAATTTATGTCACGCTCGATTATTCAAATGATCTCGAGATTCTTGATTTCAAAATTTAACCAAAACTCAAGCCTCTGACAACAACTATACAACTTGGCATTCGATAAAGTTCTTAGTTTTTGGTATTTCAACTTCAACATTTTGACCGCAAGACATCAAAATTCGTGAAAATCTGATTTGACACTCAGTCCTCGCGTATAAGAGCTCGAGGCGGAAATCAATTCCACATGACCGTGAATCGGCGAAATTCACAATTTACGTATATTTCTTAGTTTGTTGTCTTTTTCTTCCTATGTAATTGCAGCCGCACAGATCCTCTCACTGGTTGCTCGCTAAAGTAATATTGCTTTCTCTTTGTGGTTCTTGGAACGAATGTCGCATGCTCGTTGCAAGTAGTCGCAGGTAGGCATGGACTACCTGCCTCTGCGTAACTATACCATAGCGCGGTCTGATCACACAGAAGAAGTGTGGTTTTCTGCAGGTTATGTGTAGCCGCTGCTGCAGCAGCAGGAGCAGCAGCAGCAGCAGCAGCAGCGGCAGCATGGAAGCAACAGTAACAGCGAGCAAGTAAGTAATATAGCAACGGGGAAAGCGGTTTCTTCGCTGCGGTGAAAACCGGAGACTGACAGAGAGAGGTTACATTCAACTGCTGCAGTTGCGATGAAAAAATGAACGGGGACAAGAATTTTTGGTGTATATATATTATATGGATGAATGAGTATAATTTCTATGCTGTGCCACGGCTGCGGTTGCTGCCGAGTGCTGCAGCTTTTATCGTGGCGTTTGCCGCCCTAGTCTGCGAACGAACGACCGACTGGCAGAGCGGTCTGCCCCGTTCGGACATTGAGTTGAAAACCGCCAATTAGCAATAAACGTATCTTATTTAATTAACCAGCTTGGTATCAAGCCCGGTACCTATACCTACTCTTCGTCATGGAATGGAACTTTTTTTTGTCTTCCACTCGCCGTTAATTGGGCTCGTCAAAGTATCGCGGGCAGACTGGGAGGCGCACAAGTTGTGCCTATATTGTAGGTAGAGACGTAACAGTTCTCTTCTTTCTCTTTATCGTCATTGAGATGCGAAAAAAAGTGCAGCATCGGAGCTCAACGGGAACTCATATCGTGATTTCGCGTGGGGAAAAACTACACTCCACGGAACCATGGGATCGTCGAGGAAATGAATATCTGTACGAATTATGTACAATCCAGAAATCGCGGTCTGCGGCGCGGTGGTCATTGGTTCCGTCCAGTCGAGTTCAGTATTAAGTTATTAAGAAAGGAGAGAAGTTCTTGGGGGAAGTGGTAGGCAGTGGTTCATTTCACGGCAGCTTTAACTCGACTACCCACCTTCTTTTTCTCAGTGGCTTCTGAGAGGCTCTCTACTCACTCTGTAGAAGTATCACCAGTACCACACCGCATTTATCACATAAGGAAATCTGCAATACTATATACGCATAGCCGTTTGTAATTGTTCACTCAGCGCGTATCACCCTTGAACAGAAAAGATGTCATGAGGACATTGGAATAGTACCATAACTCATTAGTTTGCCCTCCAATTTGTCCGTTCGCTGGATTCAATGGTTTAGCCTACAGTCGGTCATGATGGACGTTTTTCTGAACGTCAAGTTCAGTCGAGTCTCTACTACGTCCTCAGGTCTCCTGATGTCCGTCATGCGCGCCGTCGTCAGTCTGAAAGCTTCTCGAAACGCTGCGTAGGTTTGTTTGTCAGGCGTTCATTGTGGACCCTACACACACGGCCCTATGTCACGCTCGCACGCACGAACGAGGATTCGATAGAAGGCGACGAAGAGGCCGTAAGCACCGAGCAGCAATACGACTACGACGACGACCACGACGACGAACGCGACTCTCAGTCGTATAAGCCGAGTGTGATCCCATTCGCCACGCAAGCCCGAGACTCAAAGGGAGAGCCGACGCTTAGGCACTGCTTCAAGACCGATCAAGAACCGAGTGACAGTCAAGGCCGGAAATGAGCAGGGCGAAACGCTCAGAGAAACCCGTGAAGCAAAATATTTACCTGCTCTATTCGATAGCCAAGCGTTGGGCAGCCCATAAATGCTCCTCTAGCTACACTGTGTCATTTGACTTCTCCGTTCACCTGCTCTTCGTTTCCCTTTTCTTCATGCCCAAAGTAGGAAACACACCATTTCACACAGAGTGATGAAAAAATGATAAGTATGCAGGAAAGATATATTCGATGAATTCAAGAGTGTCACTCACTGGGACGGGAAACTTATTCTTGGTTGCCGGCAGCTCTGCCGTTGCAGTTGTGTTCCGTAGCGGTGAAAGCAGCAGTAGTAGATGATATTCTATCTATCTACTAGGAGACATTTGAAATAACGTACAATGTACCTGCGTGTCGTTCGTATCGTCAAATATAGAGATATGAGTAATATAGTATAAAGATGTATCTACAAAACATGCATCTCTATGTACACCGCAGGAATACAGGTAGTCAGGCATGGGAGATACGTCTGTGCATCGGCGGCGGCAGCAGCGGCAGTAGCAGCAGCAATAGTATAGTGCGCGACATATGTTGACACTGTGGTAAATCGTGGTTCGATGGTAGAAGATTATTTGTATAACCCAGAAAAACGTCTCTTGTCGTAGTTAGAAGTTGATACAAGGTATTCTAACAACCTTAGAATATACGATTTCGTTATCGGTCGCACGTGGATGTTTTCTTGTCCATCTCCTTGCCCTCCGCCTCCTTTTTCTTCTCTTGGGACATGAAAATATGTATGCACTCGAAGATGAAATCATTTTCTGATCAAGGTCCACAATTCGTAGGATAGTTAACCTGTTATCACAGGATGAAGATAAACGAAAAAAGAAAAATCGATAGATTCAGAGATTTGCGAGTCACATTGCGAGTCGCTATCTTTGGCAGCAATTGGTTTAGCTTATTCAGCGATAAGTAGATAAGGAAGTTTATTTTTAGGAAGCGCAATGGCTACGCGGGGCTCCCCGGTCTGGTGGCTCCACAGACCGCGTATATTCACAACCCACGATCGATTCGCATCCGCGGTATCAATCGCCCCCGGTCTTGGTCATCGGGTTGCTTCAGGGCCCTAGAAGTGCAGCAGCCGCACTTTTCAGGGCTCGCTTAGCGCCCGGTTTCGGATAACTATCGTTTACCTAACCCGACCGATATCCTGAGTCATAATTGCCCGTGACGCGGCTGGCGGGCATCTGGATTTTGGATTCCAAAATTCAAATCTTTATTCATGCACATGAGACTGGGGAAGAAATCATGGCGAGCATCGGAAGCAATAAGCTCTTTCTTTGGTCCAGTGGAAAATTCCCAGACTGAGACGAATTTCTGGAATCAGGAGGGACCGCTGAAACGGAACCCGTTGCTATCTGCGACCTAAATGAATTCCTAAAACTCAATTAACCGCGCGTAGCTGTTTAAAAGTGCATTAAACAAATAAGTACCACGTAATGAATGGGCGACCCGCTCGAGATCGGCTTTTCTTCTTCTTCTTCTTCTTGCTGTGTGTGCGCGTGTCTCTTAACGTGATATCCTCCTTAAAAGGTCCAGAACCCATCCAACCCTTTTAAGTAGTAGACCTTAAGTAAAACGCCAGGAATTCCCGGCTAGCCAGAAGACAAACTCAGGGTGATTCTTTCTTCTCATCTCAAATACATAACCTCTCTTTTCGTCATTCTCATACTATCTTCTTATTCTTTTCCATTTCATCTATTGATCAACAAAACACGCCCGCGTACACTCTTTGCATCGTGGAAACAGAAGACGAGGTTCATTGAGACAAACTTTCCGCAGAACGTTGGTCATGTATTTCTTTGCTTCGCCTCACAGCGTTTTCTTCTGTTTCACGTGGAATGATTCACCCTGGAGATAAAAAAGGGTTGAAAGTTCGAGAGATATTCAGGCTCTTGTCCTCTCGGCGGTGGAGCAGTTGGCTGGTAGAAGTCCCGTCAATCGAATCGGTGACATCATCTCCAGGCACGTAAGTCAGGTCGAGTGTATTATAGGGAGAGCAAAGTAAAGTAAAGTAAAGTCGTCTACGAGATTATCAGTGAATGGTGTCCGCCACGGCGCCAATCGCATCGACTTTGTCTCGCCCCGAGTCCCTCCGCCTCTCTCACGCATCCTCGGTGACGTCACACTCTTTTCTTTCGGTGACACACTGCGTACGTCGTTTACCTCGCAGGTATAATACCTCCTACCTGAACACCCGTCCGCGAAATTCACGCGGGATTGCATTATTCGCTTCTATTTTTCCGTCTCCCGCCACACGGGATCGGATGATACGGTATTAGGTATGTTTCCGTCCCTTCGCTTGCCCCAAGACGGAGTTTGTCTTCGTTAATCCGCCTCCGCTGCGGGTAATTTGTAGACGTGTGCTTGCTACCGAACAACGAAATTTGTTTGTACGGAGACAAATGTTAACGACGTTCCAGAAATGATTTTGAACGAAGAAAAAAGGAATGAAAGGTCATAGGAAAGGTGGAATGAAATAAAACAGAAGAAAAGACAACGAGAATTGAGTGTGGTTAAGTGGTCTCCTGATTTACCGGTGTAAACGCAATAACACCGAAAGAAAAATAGATAGATGGATGGATAGATCATGATGCATGAATTGCCTACGCAGGGAGCATAATGCATCTCCTGTTGTTTGGGCGCCGGATCACGTACCACCTCCGTTACCGTCCGGATTATTCTCATTCCCGGAGTTGGTGTACACCGCGGACGAAAAAGAGAAATGGGAAGAAGAAGAAGAAGAAGGAGAAGAAGACAAAGGAATAGAATAGAGAGGAAAACCTGTCCTTTCTTCTATTCCTGAACTTTCTATTGATGATCTTCCGGGACGCGCAAGAGACGAACACCTCAGGGCGTTTTGTTTCACCAAATATCGCGGCTGTTACTCGTGCAGCCTCTTTTCGGCCCAATCGTCCCGCTATTTGTTGTTACAACCTAATCTCGGACGGCTTCTATGGGTATTTGAATACTCATATATGTACCCATAGCCCACCCACCGTTATACGTGTCTCTCCAGTTCATGGCAGCATCCCGGTGTGCTTATTGAACATCGTTTGCAAGATTCTCTGATTCTCTGATTCTCTGATTCTTTCATCTCTAGAATAGTCTCGGAGAAGAGAAAAACGATCACTTGACTAGCACAAGAGTTGTTGATAAAAATAGCCATTCGAATCACAGGTCTTGAAGTCACTTCTACGGAACTTGTGGCCAGCCAGTTTTTTTCGTACCTATATGTACACGTATTCTACGGGGTGATATATGACCTCGAAAAAAGAAAAAGAAACGAAGTATTTATCGCGTAGACTCTTGAATGAAGAAGAGTTAATTTGTACGATGATCAACAACTTCGTGGGTTGAGTATGTAGGAGGATAATTGAGGGCAGAAGTGGGACAAAATTAAGTATCTCACATTCCTATCGAATTAGTTAGCCTTGCGAATAGACTGTGTGCGTGCTATGAGGTGGCGACGTCGCGACGTCAGACGTGTCGAGGGTCTTCTCTTGTCTGTACTTCTTTAGAAATAAAAAAAAAAAACTGATAATATTTAAGATCGTCGTCTCCTTCTTTCTATGGTTTGATTTCCTACGTTTTTCTATCCGTTTCTGCCGTTTCTTTGGGCTAATATAACTTGGGGGCCGCCGACGTCGTCGTGGCGTCGCTACTTTATAGTAAAAAGCATACCAACGACGACGACGACGACGACGGCAGCTATGCGATTGCTACATTTTCCTAAGTGCTTATGGCTACCTATATAACCCAAGTTCGTTCGTTGTATGAATGCGTTGCTCCGCAATAGTTCACAACGCGCGACTCTTCATACTTTCTGTCGCCTCCTTCTGCTTTTGCTTTTGCTCTTGCTCCTGCTCTTGGTTTTGCTGCTGCTCGTGCTGCTTGCACTTTCAATCCCCTCAACATACCGGTAAGTCGACGACCGGCCGTACGAGAGAGAGAAAGAGAGAGAGAGAGAGAGAGAGAGCCACGCGTATTTTACCGCACACCTCTTATCGTCCGTTACCCCGATCGTGATTGATGAAATGACCTTTATGAAAGAAGAGTGAGACGATGGGCTACTAGCTCACCGAAATTGTCCTGCACTTGAAGTCTGAGTGCGTGTGATCTCAAGGTGACTTGCTTGACGATGCATTCCAAGTGAATCCAGATGACAATGACTATTCCCTGGTATCATGATACTGAGGAATAATACGAAATTTTGTCTTCTGTCAGTGTAGCCGTACCTATCTGCGAATACATTCAATGCAAATATAGGCAGCGGCTCAGAAAGAAAAAAGTGGGCTAGCAACTGGAACGAATTTTCTGCAGTGCTGCAGCAGCATATCGCAATACCCTGTTCTCCGTTTTATAGCTACGTATATACACGAGAATCGCAATAGTGTGGCATACATTAGCCTGTGACATCCGTGAAAATAGGGAATTGAGATGGTCCAGATTCGAGACGGTCGTTACCGAGCGATTAGGAAATGGGTCGATGCAAAATCGTCGCAATTACACGGCTGTGGCTGCTGTGTCGTTGTATATGAATACTCCTTTTCACCTCATGTCTTTCTCCCCCTCTCACTCTCTCTCACTCTCTCGCTGACTCACTTTCTCACTCCCCCTCATGCGCGTGTGCCTCTACGTCGCGTCGCGGTCGGTCCTAGTTTTTACACTTTCCGTTTCTCTCTTTCGCCGCCATCCCACCTTGGCAATAGCTGAGGGAGGTCTATTGAGCTCGGGTGATTTGTAGCGATTTGTTCTGCCTGTTTGGGAAACATTTGGGGGGTGGTTTTTATACCGGGCTTTGTGGGGTAGTCGTCCACCAGTCCGGTAGTCCAGAAGTCCAGGTGACTTTTCAGCGGCTTGTAACAACGAAATCGATTCCGGCTCGTGCGTCGCGTCGCGTCGCGTCCTTTTTATACAATGGTAGTAAATTTTGTGGTTTCGAAATTCCCCTCAATTGAATGGAGACGTTACGGACCTCACAACTGTGTGACTTATACACGCGCGAATGAACGCCTATAAGGGGGGGGTTTTCTTTCTTTTTTTTTTTTCTCCTCTCCTCCTCCTCTAGGTGTCCAGTCCTACGAAAGTAGAATCATTTTTCAGCTATGGGCGAGCCCGTTACACCCCCCCCCCCCCATCCCACCCCGCCCTTCCCTGATCCACAATTTTGTCAAATTCTAGGATGAAACTCAACGCACGTGCGCAATTCTTGCCATTTCCGATGCTAGTCTCGAGCTGTGACTAGCGCAGTGAATAAGGAGTGAGAAAACGGAGAAAAAAGAGAAAGAATATATCCAATTTCACTTATTACGGTCAAGGAACGTTTTCCTCAGATATAATATAGGTGACGACGATTCAACTCGCTATCTAATCTCCCCGTTGCTTCGAGGACAGAAATGTGGTAACTGTGACCGTAAGACGGTGTTCTGCTTTGTGCCAATTTATGCGTATTCCCGGGAGTTTGCGGTTTTTAGAACAAATGATATCATCGCGAAAGTTGCGTGAGGATTATCGACGATTCGGGATTTACCGGCTTGTAAACAGTGTCGTTTGTTATTCAGGCAATTCTGCGTTATAGATGATATTCTCTTGGATAAATTCAGTGTAGAAACTTCATTCTGAGAAATATGGTTGTTACGGATGAAACGAGACCCGGATAGCTGAGAAATGTCGGACGTCGTGGCGAGGTAAGATTCTCTCTCAAAACTCTGAATCAAGGACCTCCTCCGGCACTCAGAGATTCTTTTCACAGTTAGCGGAGAGCTTCTGTGCATAACTCTTCACTTTCGACAATAATAGTGTGCAATTTTTTTCGAATTTCGAGTATTCTTTGCTCACTCCGCGTGTAGCGAATACTGTGCCATTTGCTCAGCTACGCGTTGACTCTGTGAGAGAAAACTGTCGCATCTGAGAGATCAATCACGCGTTTCTGATGATCGAATTTAGTCCAATGTGTTTCTTATTCGCGGCGGTAAAAATTTCAAATAATCATCCAACCGCCGTCTACACACTGCGGGACTGTTGAAACTGTAGCACTTTTACACAATGCAACCCCCGCTTGTACGAGTATGTAGCTGACCGGTGCAATTAAATTCTTGAAACCTGAGAAGTAAACTCGCATCGGCGTGAGGGCATGACGCATAATTCTTGCTCGTGCAGCGTATTGCGTAAATGTATAAGGTATATACATGGAGACTGTGTATAAGTACAGCATACGGATTGCGAATTCGTTTTTGAGAATCTCGAAGCGGTAAAGAAATACGTGGATGATGTGTATTCTTGGGACGATAGAATGATACGGTGATCATTGTTATCGTTGTCATTATCGTTTCAGTTCTTCTTCTTCGCTGATGACGATGAGTTCTCTCTCCTGCGATCGAGCGTTCGTTGGATTCTAACTTCACGATACCACAGCTGTTGCATGGATATAGGTATCAGAATTTGCGGCGCTCTGGCGCGTGGCCCACTCCGCGACAGAATCCAACCGGACCAAGCCGAATGGTTAATGAGTGTGACTGAAAGCCCTCCGCTGCGGTTGTCCAGGATTCTGTAACGTGAGATGCTCTCGTATATGTATTGCGTAACGCGGCTCAGCAGCGGCTCGCCGCAGGCAGCCTCAAATACGACTGCGGGTTGATACGGTACAGAGTTTTCACCAGGAGTTTAGGTACCCGGCGTCCGGAGTCCGGAGTAGTTTGATTATCGTTAGCTTCTCGTCATCCACTAATTTACTTCACATATTATGAGGAATATTTCATCTCGTTTCCATTTTATAACGACTACCTAGTGGGCTTATTAGAAGCAAAGTAACGGAAAATCTTATACAAATTACGTCCGCATCCATACCTATACGTATAATATAACATACCTATGTGACTATAGCAGCAGCAGCAAGCAGCAGCAGTAGTAGCAGCGGGCGTTTATCGACAGCACCCCGGCGCGAGGTAGGCTGTATTTTATAATTTCTGACGGGAACGGTTGTGGTCGGTTAACTGTGTGCAAGGGGGTAAATTTAAGGAAAAATTATGAATAAAAAATGAAAAATGAAGGAGAAAAAAAGCTACGAGACCGTACACGCAGAGGACAACAAAGGAATAAAAGAGTATCGGATGTCGCGAGTGGTTAACGAGAAAAAGTCACAGCTCCCTGTACAAATTAGAGATATACACGAAAAGAAAAGAGAAAAAGAAAAAACAAAATTAGGATAAAAAGTATAAGAAGCTAAAAGAATATGATGTAAGCTTGGGAGAGAGGCCGCGGACCATGATGATGCTGCATGCTGCTGCTGCTGCTGCTGCTGCGGTATCGTTCCTACTCATGAAACTAAATCTACGACGTAATTACACCGGGGACAAATTATAACTAGCTCATTACGCTGCTGGGAGAATACCCAGTCTGAGTTCCTCCGAGTCTCTCGGGTGATTCCTATCTACGAAACATTGGAATTTTAATAATATCCTCGCGCGCTACTGCGCGAGCTCCTCGAGCACACGGACGCAGACCCACGACGAGAGCCGGCGGGTGTCAAAAACTTGGAACGGTATACCTACGACACTTGAGAATGTGAAAAACGAAAATTATTCCTCGATTACTCAAAACCATCTCTAAAGAAACGACAAATTTTTGATGAAAAAAATTATTGATCTGATTCACGAATTCTGGAGAAAACAGAAGCAAGTTGAGAAAAAAACAAAAAAAAAAACAAAAATTATCTCGGTCAACGGGTGCTCTCTATAATTTCTAATTGAATGGTAGATTAGGATTCCGTATGAGCCCGTGGAAATAATGTATTTTGACTATACACGTCTAAAGGTTGAGTGACATTATGGGTAAAGATTAACACCGTTCCCCCCTCACCGCGAGGCTTCTTACAATTAGCATCTCATGTTAAATTCATGGCAAGTCACACGCGTCACGCATACACGAGTTTATTCAATACTCGTTAAGAATTTACCTTTAGCAATAAAATAATTCTCCGATATGATGGCAGTTTGCAAATTAATCAACTTTTCATTATGGTAATAACGTCTGAGTCGAGAAGATAGCCTAGCGACGACGACGCGACGCGCTTGTTGTACAGCTTCAATCTATTACAGACTCTCTGCACGCGACCGAAAGTCGCGCCATTCGATTCTCACCGTTGACATTTTTGGGTTTCTTGAATTTCCCGTAACTACGATGTTTTATTGCCTCAATTTTTTCTCTCCGAGCCTCTTTCTCAATCTTCTATTCTATTCTACTTTGCTACACGGCTACGATACCAGTCTCCCGTCGTTCTTACCTTCGTATTAATCGAGTCTATTTTTTTCATCCTGTTACAGGTTACCACAGCTTGCCGTCTTAGCGAAGATTTTGTGCCTCCTGATGGTAAGTAATTATCTTCGTTTTTTTTCCAAAATAATGTCACACTACGTTAGTTATCCCTCGCACATCAGATTCCAGATTCTATTAGGCCGGCTTCTGATGCGAGTCCTTCCACACACGTTCCTTTTTTCTCTTTGCATTTTCGTGAAACGGTCAGACAAATTCCATCTTGACGATTCGCTGAAAATCGTCATTCTATGAAGCAAATTCTACGGAAGGAGGCTCCTTACCTAGATAAATAATCATAACAATACATAAACTTGATATAAACGTATACGGATGACCCGGGTGACGGGGTCAGATCACTAACGGCGATAGTGGCCTGGCCCAGTCATCGCGTGCGTCTGGCAACCTCCTTCACCATTAAAACACATGCCCGTTAACTACTTAGGTTGTATCCCACAACTACCTGCCATAGTTTAAAGTTTAAACGTTCAAACGCGCCACCTATAGTACAGTGACCTAGACCTATAAGCTACGGCCGGGCACGGGCGAGGTTTGGAATAAGTTTTCAATAACCTGACACGATGATAAAATCTCGATATATTTGGGGGAAAAAAAAGTGTTAACCATAAGCCAGACGTTGATTCCATTTTAGCGAGTAAAACGCCGCCTTGAAAAGTATCTCGAGAAAATATGTGCATCATTAAATGTTGCACGGAAACAATTGAATGCGAGGCAATCGTCATCATCTTGTGCAGTAGCGGTCGTTAGTTCACTATGATGGTCGACGCTGGTGTCGTGAGCAAATGGCGCAACGAAATATTAACCGCTTAACCGTGGGATTATAAAGTTAACTAAGGAGCAGCAAGTTACTTGCTCGTCTCGTTAGCATAATTTTCGCATCAGCCTCGGACGCAGACTCTCTCATGCAATTGCGATCAAGATCGCAACAGATTTCCTTGATTATTTTTCATGGGGCTCTGAAAAATGGGTCGCGGACATTACCACCGACCACTATGATAAACCGTACTGGAAAATCTCCCTCGAGTTCTCACGTACGCGTACAGTACTAGTGCATACATACCGATGTAGTATATCCGAGAACTTATTGTTGGCGAGGTGAAACGTCAGATGGAAAAATGATACGAGTGTGTCAAATAGTTTGCAGAAATCGAGGTCACGGAATCCGAGGCTTCGAAACTTTGTCTCACATTTCACCGTTGATATTTCTCCTATTGCTGATCTTCCGACCATGACGGGATCATGGTCTTCGAATTCGGCGATGAACAGATTTTTCTATTTCAGGTGGTGATGTGCGGGGCGGTGCCGGCGATGGTGCGCTCCGTGAGTCTCTACTCGACCTGCAGCAGCGGCAACGTCACTGTCCACAACCGCGACGTCAAGGCAGCTGGACGCAGTGAAAAGAATGCAGCCTACCGTAAGTATATATCACGGATCGTTAACACATCCCGTTAACCTTTTACCAACTCGTGAACCGTGCACAGTAAATTTATCACGCACATAGGCCAGCTATGCTGCGGTGTGGATTCACATATTTTCATTTCCGTTTACTTTCCATAAGATAAGAAGGAAAAAAAACAACGAATGAACGATGATTTCACCGGCGTATCAAAGAAACCCAAAAGAGGACTCGTTCCTGCTGCAATTCTGCGTCGAATCGAACGTATACCGATGTAGCATTCACAGGGCTGTAAAGAAACTCGTGGATACCACCCCAGACTTTGGAACGATCTTCCTTTGACGATAAATTTTGTGGGACCCGAGTCCACTATCTATTCTGCATTAGTACCCCATTCCATCGTGAACTATTGTATCTTCTTCCGGTGGATAAAACGGTCGTAGAATTCGCCAAACTTCGATTATCTCTGATAGTTTGGCACTCGGATGATGGGGTTGAGAATGAATAAAGGGCCAGTTTAAAAAAGTAGCAGGGGGCCTCAAGTCCATTGATTTATGACGTCCTAGCTATCCAAGGTGCTATCTCTACTCACGCTTACGCTTATCTTGTGGGCTGGTTACCATGCCTCACTTAGAGATCATTGGTATTCCGATATTTATGAACTAATAACTAGGCGCTATCTTTTTCGTGATCCTCACGCGTCAGTGCAGGCTCGGTGGTGCAGTATGCTGCAGTGTAGTGCTGTACGCACCGTCAGCGTTAACGTCGGCGTCAGCGTCAGCGTCAGCGTCGGGGGCGCTAGGCGTCCGTGAGTCTGAGTTACGACATCCAGCTCACAGCTCGCTAGCTATACATGAGAATTGTTTTCGACTAGACACTATATGTTTATCTCTCACATATTGGCTTTATCGACTCTACGCCGAGATAGTCGGACGTTGTGTGCCTCGGTTATTTATCCCCCAATTTATCGAACATCCTTATAGCCTTACCTACTTTCATTTACTCTTGCTCCTCCTCCTTTCCTCCTCATCCTTCTTCTCCTCCGTCGGTAGAACATCAAGAATTTCACCAGACTCCATAAAGATTTCAGTACATCATAGCATGAGGTGAATCGATACAGATTATACCCTCAACGGATGAGATCTGTTCAGTTGCACATCCTACGGATGACTTTCCTCTTTCTAGACTCTGGGACAATTGAGAATACGGTTAATTCGTATGCGATCGGTGCGAGCATAGATATCGCAAGGGTTGAATTCCTCCGGTGAACGTGCCCTTGCATATTTTCGACTAGTACGAAACATGGGATTCATTTGCTCAGAAGTCCTCCGCCTGCTTTCTCTCCCTCCAAGCCACACGGCAAGTACCTTCGAGATACTTGCAGTCTACCTCGTTATGAAACCCGTCCGCCGTTTCATGCCCTTTCATCCTGGACCCCGTTGATTGTTCCAAGTGACGTGAGAGCTGTGTTAGAGGGAATTGTCATTAAGACGCGTACCGGAATTTATTATTTATTCATAACTTGCATGCCCCCCCCCCCCCCCCCCCCCCTCCCCTTCCCCTTCATTCCCACATTTCTCAGAGGCCATGGAGGGGACACAAGCCGGGGGATGAGAAAAAGAGTGCCGAATAATGCCGCAGAAGATTAGAGGCCGTCAAATGAATTAAAAGCCAATTTTAATCAAGACTCGGGGTACGCGCCTTTTAGACACGATTACCGCCGATAATAACGGGTGAGGAGACTGCAGCGCGGTAGGCTATCGGATAAGAGTGATTCAAGAAAGAGAAGAATTGCCCCTCATACATCAACGGCCACGTTACATAGTATGGTACCACCTATATCTAACCTCTACCTACGCCCAGGACTTTGGTCTCTTAACTGCATTTCATCGAGCACAACGTGATCGGAAGCACCGATCACTCGCGATGGTTCACAACTTCATGCAACACGCTTTTCTATTCAGATCCAACTTCTAGAAACAAGATTTTGACCATTAACCGGCCATCCGTCTCTAGGAGAACTGCTTCCGTGGGTCGCGTTTCTCAAGTATTTGAAATTGTGTCATTTGTACGTCTCCTGATCGAATGGGGAGCGACAAATTGAATTTTCGGAACTTTCGGAAGCGGAAGAAGGATTCCCAATTCGGCTGAGAACCTTTGGGGCTAGTAGTGTGTCGGCCTTATGAAAGCTATAATATACGTAAGCGGTAGAAGGTTGCTTGCTCTTGTTGTAGCTCGCGCTAACCTGAGACCCTATGATTAACACCTAAATGCATGATTGGCCGGCGTTCCGTTCATTGGTCGTAGTCGGAAAAACGAAGAAGCTGAGAAAGACGAAGAGAAAGACGACGACGGAGAAGAAGAAGAAGAAGAAGAAGAAGAAGAAGTAGAAGAAGTAGAAGAAGTAGAAGAAGTAGTATAAGTAGAAGAGAAGACGAACTAAAAGGGATATACACGTATACACATACGTAAAAACTTAGACCACTGTATCTCTCTTTGAAGATCATCGAGCCGTGACGTGGCGGGGACAGGTGAAGCCTAGTTTACTACATGACGGGATAATCACAGCCTGTAACGAGAATAATTAAATTTTTTATGCTGCTTGAGTCGTTGCGAGGAGGTACGATAACAGCCAACTACTCCTCCTCATCGCCAAGAGGAGGTGAGAGTTTCTAAATATTTGGTAACGCCTCAAAATTGTCTGGTAATAAAACGAATTTAAACCCGACCGCCTAACTTCGCTCCATTTATCTTGATCCCTTGATCTGAAAGTATCTCGATCTTGAGCGATATACATTTATTAGGTCTCTTAACTGCCTCCATGCTCAACGGAACTTAACTATCGCGACTCACTGCAGCTGGTTTTCCTTCCAATTTGATCGTTATCCGATAGCAGGATTGCTTCAAAAATTTATATTTCAACTTTGGGACAATCGCACTGTCGCGAGGGTGGAGCCTCGAGCTAGACTGTACGCGGTATATGGCTGGTAATGGACTAGGTCGACTCCTGAGATATAATGAAGACGCGAGCATCGTCGCCCTACAACCAATTAGTGGTGCCATTACTCCATAGCAGATGACCATCTCCCTCGGGAGGTCACACTTAATTATCACACCACGTTCGCCTCTTCTTATGGTTTAAACTCACTTCGCGTCAACTCACTTGCTCACTCGCTCGCTCTTCCGCCATCAGCCACGCAATGCACATAGACATTACCGTGATATATCACGAATGTATTTCCGAGCAGGTATATAAAGGAATAAAGGAAGGAATAGCCGGACACGTACCTATGTGAGACAGGATTATACCAGTAATCAAAATACCGACGTTTACGCCTGCTGATTAGCATAGAAACGCTATATTCTGAAGGCTGCAGAGAGGATGAAAGAAAGAAGAAAAAGAGTTGGAGAGCGAATGAGAGGATGAGGGAATCCTATCCTCGATTCATCGGTTACTGCGAATCCTTGAGGTGCCGGTGCAGTGCCCTAGCACGCCTCTCCTCATACACGACTAAGTTATAGCTAGACCCATGTACCAAGACAAAAGTTGTATGCGATTGTCAGTTGGTGCCGCGCCGCGCCGCGCCGGTACGTACAGTGTCTGGCAACTTCCTAGACGACGGACCTCGAGAATCGTAACTGATACACTATTGCTCGCTCGTATACCTATATGATTACGAGCACGTTATCTCCCGGCGACGGGTCGTCGGAGGAGAGGAGCAAGAGCGAGTGCAACGTCTGCAATGGCAGTACTGACACAGTGAATAATTCTGTGGAATGTTTCTCGCATTTCGAACCACAAGAGGTAGGTAGGTAGGTATTCTGCCTCCATACCTCATGCCTCCTCCTTCTCTTCTCTGTCTCTTTTCTTTGTACGTCAACTTTTGTATCCTCCGGTCGACGGCGTTATAAAATACTCGTAATTGGCTGAATCGATAAACACCGCGGTGAGGTCTTCCGGGGTAAAAGGTGAGGGCTTGTAAAGGTCAAGAGTTGCGTCTGTGCCGTACAAGAGTTAATTACGATCGGTGACGGATTGAGTATACCTATACCGACCTGTAGTCTCTAGCCCAAGATCACGTTTTAGGACTCTCTTGGAATACCGTACCGATGTGTAATCTCAATGGATCTGAACAATGGCTTGGATATTCAAATCGGTATCCTTATCTGGACCATTTAAATACTTAGTAGGTGGTATTGGTAAGGAATTCTACCCCGTGCTCGAGCCTCCTTTGATCGGATCTCCGCCCCTTGAAGAACGGCGATTTCTTGCTGACTCTGCTCCCGCCGCATGTCACCTCTGTGGCATCCTAATGGCCGCTTAATCCCAATTAGGAGATGGCAATTGCTTTTCTCAACCCCATACCCTCACCTCTCTCATTTTCTTCCTCTCTCTTCGTTTCAGCTTTAGGTCTCTTCGTTCATTTCGCATCTGGTTTGTTAAAAAATCAACCGACTATATAGGCCCATGGAGTTGGAAAACTAAGTCACCGAGCTGTACCAGCACGACCGAAACGACGCACGGTGAGAAAAATGACGCGATAGTAAACCAGGGGAGATAGTTGGTGGAGGGGTAGAGGGCAAGCGAGGGAACGTCGTGTTACCGAGATAGCTTGCTATCTAAATTTATTTATCACGGACTTATGGAAACACAACTGATCCGAGTTAATCAGATATCCTAGACTCGGACCAGGGGCCGATGACCCGGCCAAACAACGTCGGAAAGTTTGTATGAAACAGTCGTCGACAAAAGGGACACGAAAACATCGTAAATAAGTCAACAGCCAAATGCCACCTTTCGCTGCAGAGACATCGGTTTACAAAGAAAATGAAAATTTTTCATCCCGGATTGAAAACACTGTCATAACTCTATGGTTTTCGCTTCTATCTCGTTTTCAGACACCGAGCACTTCGGGCTGCTCTTCATTTTCCAGCCACTACTATAAAGGCTTACTTTTTTCGTAGAGTTAAGCGAATATCCCTTTGCATCACCCGTTTGGTTCGTGCGTCTGTATAAACACGAGTATGAGGTTGCTCCTTGCTTTTCGCGGACTTGAACAACTCGATTCTCTTCAGTGGCTTCATGGGGTATGGGGCAGGAGGGGTCCGCGAGTCAGGACTCACGGTGGCCCCTTTCCCTGCAGCGGTGCCTCGTTAAACTGAAGTGGCTCTCTTGGCCGTGGAGATCCGGGGAACCTCCTCTAACCAGGATCGAAATCAAGAATGTCCCCGAACCGCCTCGTAAACCCCCTACGGGAGGTCTTAATCTCAAACTCTCACGAGGCCTGTCCGCTCGCTGTGCACCAATTAATTGCCACGCGTTCATTAATTAATTAAACCTCGAATAGCAAGGCTCTTGACGTCGCGGTCGTCGTGACCATCGGACTCGGAGCTCTCCTTCTTATGTGACGACGCGACGTCTCGAACGCTGCGCTGCTGGCGGTGCAGAGTTTTCAACTGTCTCCGCAGGTGCTGTGCAGCAGTGACGATGACGATTATAACGATGACTATAATAATAATGCGAATTGTTTATTATACTTGATGATTTACTGGCAGTAAGGTGTACGGTACATTTGTATAATAGAAACAAAGTGGTCGTCCTCGCCACCGCACCTACGACGCAATTCATAATCTAGCTATGGGTATCGATTCCTTACATTCAATTTCATTATACCAACCACAAGCGATCACCCCATCATCTGGTCTTTTATAGCTGCGCACATAATTCCATCGCGTCCCTGTCGCAATCCAATCAACGGCTTTAGTTGATGATTTTCCTATCGCGTAAATTTCTGTCTCGTGTTTGCATCAGGCTGCAGTTTACACATGCAGACGTTCGAAAAACTCTTCTCCGGAAAAATCGGTGAAACCTTTGCGGTCTAGCAAGCAGTAGGTGCAGTGTGGTACCACCTACGCTGCAACTGTTTAGGTATGTGTGTACAGCGGTATGCCTCGTAGTACCTTGTTTCCTATATATCTACCTCGCATAATGAAATATAGCGACGCTTCCGAACGCGCTAGTTTTCACCCTGGGTACTGAAATGAACCCTATGTTCCTGGAAAGTTTTCTCTCCTTCTTCTTCTTCTTCTTCTTCTCCTTCGCCCTCTTCTGCTTCTTAGTCTTCTTCCGCTGATGTTTGTGGCGGGAGTTTTACCTACGTAGTCGATACCAGCCACCCGAGGATTGAGTACGAGACTCGAGTCTGCAGCGCGTTGAATGTGCTAATGAAGGAGAATGAAGATGAACCAAGAGAAACCATGGAGACACAGACGGACTGTGTGTGCCTGGCCACTTAGCGGATGCCGTTGGACCGCGTTCGACCTCCGGTGCATCGTTTGTCGCCGCGTTACGAAATATCTTCTCTACTATGACCATTGGTTCTTCTTCCTGCAGCAGCGAAGCCGTTCATTCCCTCGTATTCCATTGATCGAGTCTCTGCAAACTCTCTCACGAATTTCTTCGAAGAATTTTTATTGATTTCCAGTCACGAAATATGATGTATCCGCCTCACGGACTGCGACACCGTTACACGTTGCAATCATCGCGGTTCGTTGACTTCTCAATTTCAATCGCCTTCCACCTTTATATGATTACAGAAAAGCTGTCGACGCAGTCGGATGACTTTAGCGGGAAGCTGTACATCTTTGCAGAGGAAAGCGAGCGATACATATGTTTCAACAAACGGTGGAAGCTAGTAGGCTTGGTGAGTATCTCCAGCTTGAATGTTGATTCTATAGGCCAGGAGAAAGAGCGAGGGAGAGGGAGAGGGAGAGGAACGACGTCGAAAGACGTCTGTCGCAAAAGAGTATAATGAAAGGACACGAAAATTTGTTTCTCTGATTACAGCCGAAAAAACGAAAAGGACCAATGTGTCAGTTTTACGAGGAGTACAACGGTTCTTATCTGAGGTACAGAAGCGCGGTAGACGGTACACATTATCTTGGTTTCAACAAGCGTGGTCTCCCATTGAAAGATGCCCAGGGTAGAGAGCAGTGTTTAAATTTCATAAAGTATAACCCGCACTTCAACATCAATCAACACAACATGCAAGTGGCTGCGAACGTTGGTGGTGAATTGCGAAAAGCTCCGATGCAGAGGACGCCGAAAAAGTATCGTACAGCGGGATCCGCTGGTGAACCGCATCATCATCACCGGCACAACCGCGGTAGAATGCACGAGCAGCAGCCGATACCTCGAAGACGATTAGGATTAGGTCATCAATCGCATGATGCAAATAAGTACTGAGCTCTTTAAAGACTGTCGCGCGACCTTCGGGATTGTCGAGCTTAAAGAGAGAGAGACACTTTTACCGCGTGCACGGCCTTTTTTTTAACCCGCCTTGTGCCTAATTAAAAAAATATGCCGCGTGCCAGAAGACAGAAAGAACGAAAGAAAGAAAGAACGAAAGAAAGAAAGAAAGAACGAAAGAAAGAAAAGAAAAGAAAAGAAAAAAAATACGAATAAAAAAAGAATGGCGGCGAACGCCGCTCTGCCGCAAGTAAGTTATCACGAGAAAAAATGAATGGAAAAATAATTTTTAAAAATTAGTAGTTCGCGCTGCAGATCAGACTGACTGATTTTTTCGTTTTTTTTCTCATTTTTATTTTTTCTATATACCTACTACTACTACTACTATTACTACTACTACGAGTACTACTACTACATACTACATACTATAGCTGTTGCAAATATTATGCTCCGCGATGTGCGCGAGTCGGCAATGTTTTTTGCTATCAGCCGTGTAGGGTACATATATAGTGTTGCGCGTGCTGCTGCTATTTCGTCGTCGTATTACAGCCGAAAAATAAATAATTATGATAATGATAATAACAATAATAATACGAATAATAATTATGATTATGATGATGATAATAATAATAGTAATTGCTCTCGCGTCGCACGGTACGTAATTGAGAATTTTCTTTTCTTTCATTTTCTCTACTTTTTCAACTTTACAACCGTAGGTATGGCCTATGGATGTAGAATCGAGAGGATCGCGGAAATCATAGGAAAAAAGTATTTGAGTTTTATCAAATTTTTGGGTTCAATTACATTTTGTTTTATAAAGATTTTGTTTTCATTCATTGTGGGGGGTTTTTTTTTTTTTTTTTTTTTTTTCTCTCCGGATTACGTTCCACTGCCATTCATCAGCCTTGAATGCACCACGTCTGCACGTCGTGTGATATTTAAAGTTACGCGTGTTCGAGAATGTATGAAAAAAGAGTACAGAAGAACAAAGTTGAGAACAAAACGCAAACCCTGAACCAGCGACCGAATAATGATGAAATGGAGGGAAAAAAAAAGAGAGAGAGAGAGAGAGAGAGAGAGAGAGAAAGAGAGAGAGAGAGAAGGAAATAAAAAAGAAAAAAAAAAAAAAAACGAAACAACAAACGAGGAAAATATCGATATTCTTGAGTAAAAATAAATAAATAATGAAGATTTGTATGCCGATGGTGAATGCCGTGTTTATTTGTTATGTTGTGTCAGAGAAAGTGTGTGTAAAATATTACATATTAATGATTTTTATTGTTAGGATGATGCTGCTGCAGACTGTATTATTAGGCTATAGGTACGTTATGTTATAATTGTGACGCGGTGGCGACTCGAGGAATAAATCCCCAATATCCCAACCACATAATAATAACACACACCATCCTAATTCTTTCATCCCTTCGAAATTCTTGCCCGACTATTCTTTTTCTTGTTTTTTCTCTCCCTCTTTCTTTCTCTTTCGCTCTGTACATGCCACGAGAATCGATCAACGCTTGAATCTTGCGAGCAAATCGGAAGCTGGCATCGGAATCTTTCGTTACCAATCCGAATCAAAAGATTGCTTCGTGAATAATCCAAATCGGGAGATAAAACGAGAGAGAATGAAGACAGGAGAAAAAAGAAAAAAAAACGAAAAAAAAAACTTAGGACCTACGTCGGCCGAAATGAGAGAAAAACGGAGAGAAATGAGAAAAACACGAAGAGAAATCAACTTTCGCGTAGTCGTCACGCCAAGGAGCTTGTTGAACGCGTGAAACGCTCCATAGGTAGCTTATTTATTGAAATCATGTTTAGATGTCACTGTTGCGACAGATATCCTACTAGGACCCCCCTCCTTCCCTATTATACAACTTCCCTTATTCCTTCTTCCTCTAATCCCGCCCCTTCGTGTACTGTGTACCATAAAAATAAAGTGCGCTGCTCTCTTTTTCTTTTTCTCGCCTTTTCTTATTTCGCCACCTCCTCACCGCGCCCACTCAACCCACTCGTCGTCTATGTTCTACATCCATTTTCATGTAATCATAAACGTTATGTATATATTTACATACCCCAGTGAACCCCTTCCCTGCCCGGCAACTGTATTATATACATATATATGTATATATGCACAGACACACTCATATATATATATATATATAATTAATTTTTTTAATAAATCAGAGAAGCAGAATTTTTTTATTTCATGTTATCATTATATATATTTCCACGGAGACGCACGTTCTCTTTTCTTTCGTTTTTTTTTCTTTTTTTTTTTTTTATCTCGCTTATCCGAATCTAAGAATACACAGAAAAGAAATCGAATCAATTTTCGCGATTCGCTTGTCGCGAATTGTAATTGTGCGTCGAGGGTCTGTATGGGGGGGGGGGGGGGCGAGGTTCGTATTTTCTATGTATAAACGCTGTAATAAGAATTGTCGACAAAAAATTCGCGAATAAATGAATATAGTCGAGCGTAGAAATACCGTGCTCGTAGAAATCGGCTGCTCCACACTATCTCGATGATATTTACAGTTTACCTTTCGAAAATTTCCCGATTTTCGTACGAAGAAAAAGCAAAGGTAGATGATAAAAAAAACAAAACAAAAATCAGAAATTTCCAGATATCATGAAAGTTTTCTCGGCTAATCCGGCTAATCTCGCTGAAGATGGAGGGGGCGGAGGACCAGCCGATTTTTCTTCAGCACGGTTACTCGAAGGCGAGCCAAGCTATATTAATATTGATGTTCGCGCGCTGAGGAACGGAAGGGGGGGGGGGGGGGGGGGGGGTTGGATATACAAATAAATAAATAAGGCAGTTGACCATAAAAACATAAATCCGACGCTTATAATTTAACGAATGAATTTATAAAACAACAAATAACTAATATAACGTGTAATGTATTATGTATTGTAACAATAGTATTGTGTAACGCAACATTTGGAAACTAACCTCCGTCGACAAAAATGAAAGAAAAAAGACAAAAAAAACAAAAACTAAAAGGAGACAAATGAAAGAAAGAAAACAAAAGAAAATACAAACGTTTTTGTAATATTTATGCATATAATCTCACAAAAATCACCTCGGTATCACCTTCAGGGCAAGACATCAGTTGACGCTGTCTTATTACGGGGGAGCTTTCTCATGCATGGTATAATTAAAAATAATTGCCAATGATTCTTTCGCAGTACTTTAAAACTGATTTATCTTATACCAATTTAAGAATAATGAAGTCAGAAATTATCAATACGGAGTCACGCCATTTTCTATTTCATGTGATATTTCCGTCGTATTGGTCGGTCGCATTAATAATATCTAAGGATCAGCGAAAAAATCAAATAAAATACATAACCCTTATTCATGTTTGCTTCACAACGCCCCCTGTGAAAAAGTCGTTAGCCGATGACTTGCCGTTTAGAGAGAGAGAAAGAGAGAGTGAAAGAGATAGAGATAGAGAGAGAGAGAGAGAGAGAAAACAAAAACAATGATCATTTTTTTTACTTTTCTTGCTGTCACGAAGAATCAGCTATAATATGTTATATATTATTGTAATACAAACAAAAGAAAGAAAGAAAGAAAAAAAAAAAACAATCTATGAATCTGACTACATTAGATAGATAGTACCTATACATAACGAATAAAAATAAATAAAGTGAAGTAAAGTAAAGTAAAGTAAAGTTAAGTTAAGTAAAATAAAATGAGATGAAATGAAATGAAATGAAATGAAATGAAATGAAATAAAGTAAAATAAAAAGTAAAATATAAATATTATTATTATATTATATAATGAATAAAATATATGAAAGATGTGTATTGTAAGATATTTAAATACTGACGTGGGCACACTTCATAACGAGAAGTGAAAAGAAAGCAGAAAGAAGAAGGAAAACAGGAAAAAATAAATATTGATAATAACTTATTTCACGTCGTATGAACTACTATACTATAGATGTAAGGAGAAGTCCATACGTATGGCGGATGCTCGTCTGAAGACGCGCCCGGGTGCCGTGGTCATGCCACGTGGGGCACCACCACGATTTCTTTCAAAAATTCACATCGAAATCGGCGTTTCAGCCGTGGATGAAAATCGCAGCTATACAATATTAAAATTTGGTTATCACGCAGCGTACGTTCGAGGACGAGCATTTCGCTGATATTTGACGAAATAGAACGAGCGATGATTCGATTTGTGTGAAAAAAAAACAAAAAGCAAATAACAAACAAACAAACAAAATAAACTGTCTGGTGAGAAAAAAAATCAAAGAATATAATCGTAAACTCGTACGAAAGAATATAAAGCGAAATATTTGGATCCGTAAAA
The DNA here is from genome assembly GCA_963170745.1 of Phymatocera aterrima. Classification (NCBI taxonomy): domain Eukaryota; kingdom Metazoa; phylum Arthropoda; class Insecta; order Hymenoptera; family Tenthredinidae; genus Phymatocera; species Phymatocera aterrima. The sequence goes on from OY720660.1 coordinate 22,914,357, forward strand.
TAATAGAAAAGAACGCAACGAAGGTAAAGCACTGATTCATGTATATGTATATACTTCGGCGGAATTTCAATGTCGTTACTCAAACAAACAATCGCGTTGGCTCTTTCTTCTTACGTAAACGAATCGACGATCGTTCTCTTTCGTAGCTAGCAACAACAATAATAACATTCCAACACAAAATCGCGATGCGCGTGCGTGTGCTGTGTGTTGTGTGTGCCACTATATAAGAGAAAAATTGAGAAAAAAAGTAACAAAAAAAAAAAAAAAAAAAAAAAAAAAAAGAAGAAAGAAAAGAAAAAAGCCAACAAAAAATTAAAATAAATAAATGAAAAAAGAAACACTGTCAAATACACGCTCATACACTGCTAAACGTGTCTTGCGTTTCATTGTTATTTCAATCTCACTCTATACCTTAACCTTGACCTACTCCTTAAGTCTTACCTTACCTTTGCCTACAGTAATAAAATTTATCGAGCACGAGCAGCGAGATGCGAAAAAAAGAGAGAGAGAGAGAGAGAAAAATAATAATTTGAAAACGTGTTGACACGTTTTACAAAAATTATTTGAACACGTTGAAGTGAATAGATTTTTTCGATTTTTTTGGAGCAAAGATTTGAAAATTAAATTGGCAACGAGATTTTTTATTTTCGGATAATTATTCAAATATATTTATTTGTTCTCTTTATAATTGAAGAATCGAAGAAGCGCGGTCCGAAACTTTTACTCAAAGTTTAGAGGCTATATTCGAGGATTTTTACGACGAAGCTAATTAATAACACGTCTTGTAAAAATCGATGCGCATCGGCTGTGAACAGTGTTCTTAAGAAAAAGAGAAAACAAAGAAAAATCGGTATTCCGAAATCTACCTCATATCGATGTCGTTCGTACACAATATATATATAATATATATTATTTTGATTTCTTTGTCGTACTTTGCTTAATTCTTGGTTGAAAATTTCGGTGGGGTCAACGAGAGATTAGGAAACCATCGACTGGATGGTACAAGGTTTAACGGTCGCCGCCGCCGGTTTGCACTCGTGATTTCCAGATCAAACACTCGAGCGTGTTAAGAAGGAAGTAAGAGAGGTCCGAGACTTGCCTGGAGGCTGCTGCTGCCGCTGCAGTGTACTGCAGTGCACTTGGTTATTCTGGGCAAGAGAAGAACAGGCGAGTTTTGACATTATTTGGTGAGCCCTCGAGACCCACTCCGAAAGAAATCAACGGTTGGAATTGGAGTGCCGAAGAGTGTCGGTGTGCGTAGGCCGCAGTGTGTGCGCAACCCCTTCAACACCCTAATGTGTTCTCGACTCGGGATTTCAGGGACTGGGACTGGGACTGGGACAGAGATTCGTAGAGCAAAAGGATTGTTTGATTTTATTTTTAGTACCGGTTAGAGTAAATCGGTTTTTTGGTTTTCGGCTTTTCTTCCCGCAGCTCCTTGTTGTCGGACCGCGCGCTCATTCCTCTGATCAACTCTCTCAAGAGAGAGAGAGAGAAAAATTCCTAACTTTCGTTAGGTTCTCTCCGGCGGAGTGCACGATGCAGTCCGTTGCAGCGGCACTACCTTGGCTATAAAAATAAGTTCCAGAGACCGAAAAAAAACCAGTTTCTTTTTTTTTCCCGAGAACTCATTCGACATACGAAGACTTTGGTATACTATATGAGTGTATGATAATTACGGTCATTGCTCTCCAGCATCCAATAGTAATTAGTCCTTAGCGAGCGATAGACTACTTCAATTATGTAAGGACGAATTGTTACCGGATTCTACTCTTCAGCCCGTAGTTTTTTTCTCTCGTATTCCATATCTTAATCGTACTCATAAAAGCAGTCTTACACGGGGACCCAGAGCCCGTGACATGGCGGAAGGACGAGTTTAATTAAATTTTCAGTCTGTATCGAATCGAGACCAAACTAATACTATAAGGGAAAACGGACGACCCGACTGAACTGAGAATGTCGTCGCATCCGTATAGCTTCATGAAAAAGCAAAAGGAACGAATACAGCGACACGGACTCCTACTGACTTGCTTCCAATTAAGAGCTGACAATTAGTTTATCTTATCTCCCATTTGTTAAACGCAACTTTATACCGACCCTCCTCCTACATTCACCAATATCTTGGCATCTTTTTCTTTCCTTTTTTTCTATTCTTTTTCCGTTTTTCATCCACTTTCCTCTCCCACGATCTCTCTTTCTTATGGATCCTTGTCATCCCGATGCCCGGCATAGCGGACGCTATTTAAACATCGTTACAATGAGGCTTCTCTGACTGCAGCCTGCAACGCGGAGCTCGAGCCATTCGATATAGAATGAAATTGAATGGGAGTCCAAGTGGCGGAGAATTATTGTCACCTGGTTTCCTACGGGGGCCATTTCTCCGTGCGAGTATAGTGAGCAGTAAGTACATAGGTAGGTACCTAATACGCGGCAAATTTCCGTCTTTCTTGCTTCTCCAACAAGGCTCGCACCAGGCTGGTCATTCGCAGACGACCACCCAAAAGATACATAAATTTACCAACCAACGAATTTGTGACAATTAAGAAAATTCTGGACTACAATGCTGCGGGCTGTCGCCGGATATTTACGGTCTGGACGCATTGTACTATCCGGAGAGCAGCGGCGGCAGCTCCTCCCTGGATTCCCTGCACGCATTGTGTCCTCTCTGAACTTCCTGTTCGGACACAGAAGGCTACCGAAGAGCGGAGGATCTGAGCTGTAGCCCGCGATATCCAGAATAGAAAAATCTCAGCCTTGTACATACATACCTACACCATAACCGAGTAATACGGGCTGGTAAAATGTCCTTATTATCGTTTATTATCATTTCATTCGCTGATACGAGTTATAGACACATCCGTGGAACTCCGTCTCGGGATATTTCAAAGACTCCACAAAGAACTTTGACTTTTTATCCACTTAATGTTCACATACCTTTGCCCAGCATTTTGTTCTTGATTGGTCATTTTCAACGGATAAGACGATCCCGAGAGAATTTTAAAAGGAATAGAACAGATTCTGGTCGTTTTTCTTTTCCTGTTTCCAGTGTCACTGCAGTAGTTCACAAGGCTGCAGCGTTTCATGCCGCGTACGACGAACACTGAATCCTCATGTCGTTGTGACTCTTCGCCTCTTCTCCGCAATTTTAACCGCTGATAAGAATTCAGGTTACATCGTGTAGTCGGTGCAGGATCGAAAAATGGAACAAGAATATCCTTAATGTCCGTGCTGACGATTGACCCGTTTGAAACTGTATAGGTACCCAGAACCATGAAATAGTCGGTAATGACCATGTGGTGTTAGGGACTTTATTCAACTCTGGTAGGTACTTGCGGGAACGAGAAGCGACAGCCTGCACCGAGTCGACGAGTGAATAAGATATGTCCAGCATGTAAGTATATACATTAGACACGCATCGAAAAGCAAAGCATAAAAATGGAAGCGCGTGTCTGAAGAAATCTGTTAGCTATACGTGACCGAAGTTATTTTTCTCTTTTTTTTTGTCTCACTATCTCTCTCTCTCTCTCTTTCTGAGCTATACGGGTAACGTTTCGTGAATTTACAAGAAAAAATCATAAATCCAATCATCATTACGGAGATTTGTTGAATACCCAACTATTTCTGGTAGAGAATCCAGTTTACGGAGAATTTAAGAGCGAAAATGAGAGAGATAGAGGGGCCGGAATAATGACGCCTAAAAGCGGAGTACCCTCGCCCATACATATAGGCGATTCGGGGGACCCGGACGGTGAGGAAGCTCGAGGTAATCTCGTATTCAGGCTTTCACTTTGATCGGTAATTTATGGCTTTTTCGATTACCTGCGCGTAAGACAGACCAAATGATTTGCAAGTCGACTTGAACGCATATGTCGCGCTCGACCATTACACTGTACCTTGATGGTGCTCTTATAGCGCGTGTTCATATGTATGTACGATGCCGAGTTACACACGTATGTACTGGGTGGTTACCGATGCTTTGATCAAACGTATGGACAATAACTGTCGGCTGATTCCAATCCCTGAGCGGAGATTCCTTAACCGAGTTATCGACTCTATGCCGAGATAACGATCGAATCAAATGACGCAATGACACAAATATTTCTCCCGAGCTCCGAAGAGCAACTCGACTCCTGCGGGCACCGAGCTGGACATGATCCGTGGATACGTTTATGACCAATTAAAAAATTACATCCAAGGTAAGGAGACTTGATTAGATTAATTAGCCCAGAGTCAAGATACGTACGCAAAACACGTTTAGTCCATTCGGAATAAGGAAAAACAAAGAAGTCGAAATGAGTAACTGTTTGGTATAGATTATTTATACATACGCACAGCGTGGTCAAAAATGCCACTCAACTGCCCGGTGAGTTTTCTTGGACCTTTAAATTAGAAGAAGGAGAAGAAGACAAAATTTGGCTTCGCTATATTAACGAGTTAACTTTTACCGAGGCACAGCGTAGACCTACGGCATGCCTAAACTAGCGTCGCATTCTTTCACTCTGACCCGTAAATGTGGTTAAATTGAGACGTACCACGTAGTCGTGAGCTGAATACGAAATGTTCAAAGGCGTATGTTAATATATCTCCTCCATAGATTTCCTTTTGACGTAGGCACGAAGCGTGCTCGACGAGGCCGAAAAAAAGAATTGAAAATGAATGCGGTACTTGCAGGGGACAGAGAATTTGCTACGTCCGGATAATAGTAGTGCGAGTCTTTGCCTAGCTAGGCGTACGCTCGAACTTGAATAGAGTATTGTCTGTTTCATTGTTGCCCCGAGATGTTGATCGCTCTTCATTTAAATCGGCTGAGAAATAAGTTTACTCATGTTTCGATAGGTTTCTGACCGGAGGATGAATAACGATAATCTTTTAGCGCGTAGTAGAATGAAGAACCGTGTGTTTTGGGTTTCTCATATAATACGTGAAACTGGCAATTTTCGGGGATTCGTCCCTCCATCAATCTCAATTAGGGAATTAGGGAATTGGGGAATTAAGACATCAGCAATATGACTGCAGGTAGAGAAGAAGGAAAAGAAGCCTGGCTCCTCCGCGGTCCTGAAGATCACAACCACCTCCAAGGAGTGGAAGAACGGAAATTCAAGAGTTTAAGACAAGGAGGCGGACTCCGAAGTTTAACCTATTGATTTTGCGTGTGGCCCACCGCGAAAGACAGATAAATCTTTGCCCTGGAATTTCCTGATTGAGGCCCGCCGAGAGTTAATTGGACCAATGGAATGAAATGCTCCGATTTTCGTAATCGTTCTTATCTGGCCATTATCCGTAACGGCGACCGTTCAGGCCCCCGGAAATGCTATGGATCTCCTAAACGCTTGCTTGCCCACAACGCCAATGGGATTGAGAAAACGAAAGAGACGAAAAGTCTAAACGTGGGGGACTAATTAAACGAATCGTTACTCAGCACCGGGGAGATGGACCGGATCCATGTATCCCCTGAAATGAGAAACGATGAAGTAGAAAATGAAGAAAGTACAATAAATCTCTCGATAAAAACAAACGTTTATAAACCGTATTCGCAGATCGGAGGAAAGATTGGCATGAAACATTGGGGACTAACGCTGGAGCAAAACCCCAGGTGTAAAATAAATGAGCGCGCGGACGGTCCTCGAAGGGGACCCAGGACTTCGGGTGTTCGTCGAAGAGCAAAAGCTCCGTGCGCGGCGCGGCGGTGCGAGAAGTTCCACGGCAACGGTGAGGAAGGCCTGCTATGGAAGCTTGTGTAGAAGTGCGGTACGCGAGTGTAAGCGATGTCCGTTATTTGCCGGGTATTAGTTTTTGCGCTTGACTTTTAAGTTATCGTCGTCATAAAGTGGTTCGCAATTACCTGTCCTTTATATAACACATATTGTACAACGCACGTAAGCAATGTGTGCGTGCGTAGCTCCACCGAAAATTTCGTACTCCGAAGCCAATGGACGGTCACCAATTTACGAATACAATTGCACAAACGACCGGCGCTCTCTGCCCGTTGAAGATCACTCGGAAAGTAACGAAATACTCGGAGTGCTAGTTGGTAACAAAAGTTTCACTGGTGACTGACTGCGCGGTTTCACACGTTATACGTCGCATGGATCGAGTATAGGTGAAATTCTCCAGGAATTAATTAACCAGCGACATTACTTCGGAATTTTCGATTCTTTTTTTCTCTTCTTGTATCAACCTAATTCGAAGATGGACTTTGACGTCGCTTTCAGCTAGCATCAGAAATGGCGAGAATTCAAGTTTCAAGGCTCCGCGCCTGCAAATACATCCGCATTTTCTGGCGGGCTTACGGGTGAAGTGTAGTAAAGTTGAGGGAGACGGCACTCGAATTCTAATTCGAACTCGCGTTATACCAATTCCCACTTGGATAACACTGCCCTCGAGTCCAGTTGGAGTATGCAAGTTGCAGAGGGTCCTCGATACGCGTCACGGCGATTATTTTTTATTCAGATTTTTCCGGTTGAGGACGCGGTGTCACGGTTCTTCTAACGCGCTCGATACTCACTCGTCATGCCGCTAGGCACACGTGTCAGAAGTTTGTGGAGAATTTCTATGAGCCTATAAAGCAGCAGAGTGAATGAGGATATAAAGAATTTTTGAAAAATTGAACAGCGCGGATTTGGTCAGGAGGATGACGGAGGAGAAAGAACGTCCGAAAATTAAACCCTTTCTTTACTTGATGCTCGATGTGTAGGTACAACAATACTTCACGCAACAGATGTTTACTGAAAAGGTTAGGAAATCCTTTCAACCAGATCAGATAACTCTTCTCCGTGGGGCGACCCCGGACGGGACTCTGCCGCGTAAGTCGCATTGTCAAAAGATCAGACGCACATGCGTCAGAACCGCCGCGCCTTTTTGCCTCTCACATACGATACATACACCGTACTAGAGGACCGAGTGTGAATTGATTTGCGGTGGACCGCAGCGTCGCGTGGGCCTCTAGGCGCCACCGCGACATTCCTTCGTTTCCGGAATACCACGCGCTCGAGTAATCATCCCGTACGGCCAAGAGGAGCCGACGTATCTAGCATACGTCTACCGCGTGATATATGCCGAGGATTAGCGCTGAGACAGAAAATTGATAATTACAGCGACATTATTAATTGTTTTTAGATCTTGAGCTGACAATGAGACTAGAAGAATGAGTAGAAACGACGACGGGAGCCTGATCCATCCTTCGGACTGGATAAAATTCCTCTCGCGAGATCTATTCCATGAAAGTAGAAATGTATCTCTTTGATTTGAATACACACACGCGCGCGCGCGCGCACGGTCGCTCATGCGTGGAATATCTCGGTATTATCCTATACTTCCATCTCAGTTAATTGCCAAGGCAGAAACTCTCCTCGGTTTATCACTTTGGCGGTATGGTATGGTACGGTACGCGAACCAATTAGGGCAATTATAAACATAAGGAGAGAAAGAGATCCCGTATGAGAATTTCGTATGGTACCTACCTACTCTAACGACAAAAGTACAATAAAACGCATCGTGGACTGACTGAGACTGCTACCGCACGCTTCATGGCTCGAAAGCTTCCTCTCTAGCCTTTGAACCTGCTTATGAAACTTGGTAATTAATTTCATAGATCATTATCTCCCTGGTAATGAGCCAGCGTTTTGTACCTACCGTACCTTATACTACTCCTTATCGCGTTAACCCAAATACTTTCAATTCCACAAACGGACGGCGGTCATACGCTCACTTAATTTATGATTCGGCGACTCGTATTATTTGTGAGGAACAAACGTTCATCGCTTACCAATTAGAGTGACTCTTCCCATCTTTATCTCTCGGAATCATGATTTTTCCGCTTGACAATATCAAGAAACGCGCGAAGAAAATTTGGATAAAAAAGTAGTAAAGTATAACCTACATCGAACGGGGGGGACGATCGGAGAACCGAGCTCAGCTTGGATTGCGTGGGTGTAGTATATAGAGATGCGGCTTGACTACACTCTCGAAGGAGTCGCGTGGCCCTCTCCCTCCCGTTTCCCCTCACCACCGGATCGCCCTCGCCCTCGCCCTCGCCCTCGCCCTGGCCCTGGCCGAGCCCGTGGCGGCGGGCCTCTCGTACTCTTTCTTTCTCGCGCACATAAAATACAACCTGGAATTTTAATAAGCCCGCCATTGTGCGGTGGACGCGGTTCCCACAGATTTTGGGCAGAGACAACAAGCCCAGTTGATCGCGCGGGCCAAGGAGCAATTCGAAACAAAACATTTTCGGGGGGAAATCACGCGTCCACCGGCACCGGATAATCACATCCCAGGGGATAATATCCTGCGGTGAAAAAGAAGAGAATGTGCGAACCTCGGGGCTACGGCTCAGGGTTCAGGGGTGGCCTAGCCCGATTCCGTTAATTCAGGTTTCGTTTGTTTCGAACTTCTCGAAAGTCAGATTTTCACTTGTCGCGTGATTGACAAGACTGGAAAATAATTCTTCGGATAGTTCACCGATATAACTGTTCCAATAGATTTCGTGAGGAGATTGAAAAACGAAACTTCCAAAGAAGAAATGTGAGAAGAAGGATTTGATTCTTTTTTAAATACCCTGATGTGTGAGTGCGGAGATGGGAAAATAGATAGAGTTCGGTAGCGACTCCTAGACGCGTCGAGTCCCATTTGGTAACGCTAGTTCGGGTTGATAATTTGAAGAATATCTACAGTTTTATACGTATCTTTTTCTTTTATTTTCATAATTTTCTTCAGATTTTAATTGACCAAGTAGAATCGGAGCCGTCGCGTCGGGCGGCCACGGAACGAATATATCAGCGGCCTCGGCTAGATAACGTCAATTAAAGGCGGCACGCGACGAGGAGGCGAGGAGTTGCCAAAGTCGCAGAGTGAAGTAAGTAGCTATACGAGATAGCCGAGATGAATTAAGGTAATATAGTAGATGGGAGAAATTTATAAATTAATAAAATTACAGCGTGCCGTGAATGGGAGAATATGGGATAAGCCGAGCCAAGCCGAGCCAAGCCATCCGAGCCGTCAATCTCACGCGGTAAAAGTTCTCATGAGTTAAGTCGAGGAGTCAAGAGTACTCAGTAACCACAAGCCGTCCGTCCATGGGCGACAAATTAAGAAAATTTTCTTCAACATTTCTTAAACTCTGCAGCCAATAAAAATTCCAATTAAAAATCTCTCGGACACGTACTCGGGCTCGATTCTCACAGAGATGCCGAACGAGATCTACGCACCAGATTAGCGCCGGTAGGCAATGCAGAATTTCATCTCGGCGCTAGCCGCCGGCTTTGATGTCGAAAGATGAGATCACGATAGGTACTGAACTAGTCGTGAGTATTGTGCCGTCTTCATCGAGCCTGTCAAAGTGCGAACAGTCCTTCTTTCCGACCATGAAATCCGTTTCTAAGGGCCCGCGTCTTCCTCCATCGCGTATTTTCATCACCCCGAGGATTCAGTTTTCTCTCTCAATCTGGATTCGATAATAGCTTATGATCAAATGACTCCAGAATTGAATCCTCGTAGCACTGAAGAGCCAGCCTCTTAAATGGTGAACCGAACATTATACTCACTAAGAGGAAACATTGGATTAGGATTTCTCCTCGCGCCTGTGTGTCCTCTCAAAATGTTTAAGATTCGTTTCGGTTTCCAGCGCGAATCGAATCGCCAAGGAAGAGAACTGGACCGTAAGAGGGCGGCGACCCTTATAGGTCTAAGGCGCGCCCGCAGCCGCGGGTGAGGCGAGTAGCCCGACTCCCACATCCCTGTAGATGGCCGGTGATGCACAAATACTACTTTGTCAGAGCATCTTGGCTTCCACCGAATTCAATGGGTCTCTCTATTGTTATTTATTTCTCTAGGTGCGACTCCCGTTTCGGTTGACCAGCTCGCGCCCACGGCGCAGATCAGTTTATACCTCGAATATCTGGACCAAGACAAACTGGGGACACGAGCGGACACGATCATCCTCGGGACTATATGCGAAGAGAAGCGTCCGCGCGGAAACTGGGGCTGGTGGTTACGAATCCTCGAACGTTTTCACTGTTCTAACAAGAATTAATGCTATCCCGTTCCGGCGAACAAGTCTCGATGACGATTGTTCGTGACTCGAAGTATTCGTGAGCCAGCTGTTCCTGTTGCATGCACGTCTTTTTCGTTCCTTTGGTCCAGCCCGGTTGCAATTGCAGTGCCTTAATTATCCTTGAAGCGATAATGATCGGCGCATAGCGTAGAAAATCTACGGATTTTGTCTTCGCCCACGCAGAAAGGTGCAGTACGGAATAATATACGGCAGTGGTCCGTTCCACAATTTGACGAATATATTTTTCGTGTTCCACAGGATCCGAGAGTTCAGCATCGCGCGGGTTGTAATCGGGATAATTTAACGGCTGTAAAAGATTTATGTAATAAGCTATTGATTAACTCACGGCTGTCCGGATGAAGACATAAACTTGTTATTCTGCTCGCGGATATGCGTTCGTTTGTGAGGGCACCGTAGGACGGACGAACGGATACACTAACCCGAGGATCGGTCAAGATAATTTATTGGCATTACGCCCAAGTGCGAGTGAGCGAGCAAGTGAACGTGGACACCATATTGGCAGGTATAAACCTCTCCTCCGAGTGCAGTATGTAGCAGGTACTGGCAATCAATGCAGAGTCTCGTTTATCTTTATTCCCCTTTTTATTACAGATTAAAATGAATTATTCAAATTCTGCTCTACTACTCGTTTCACGCACGACGTAACCCGCGCCTGACCACAAAACCATTTCCTAACCCTCTGTCTGCACAGCATTCGGCTTTGCCTACCTTGCGCCATTGAATATATATCCGTGGCGAAGTCGGCACTCCATTTATAATCACGTTCCACATACGCATGCGGTACGTAGAAAACCATCGATATCACCGGTTTCAACGAAAATCCACTCTCTAGTGGAAGCACAAAATGAACGTGGAGAGGACAACAAGACCGCATGGGACAGCTATCCTCATCTCGAAGACAACTCGGCAGGAAGGCGTTCCTGTGCCGAAAGTTATCTCCGAAATGAGGAAAACTGTCGCATTCAGACATCGGCAAGATGTCTCGATGAGGAAACTCACGGTCCGCTGTTGGTTGGGAAGCTTTTTTCGTATTTATAAACATTTATTCAACGATACGTTATACCTACTCTAAACGTCGCAAGTGATTGGTAGATTTATTCTCATACAAAGAGCAGCAGCGCATAAACCAATCTGAACAGTCGAGCTGGACCACCGGCCGAGTCTACATCTTGGACAACAATCCTTGGGCAACGGAATACCTCCTGATATCAGTGACACACCGATACAAACAATATACAATTCGATCCGATACTTTGATCACCTTTGTCACGTAGCTGCTTACGCATGTCTGCTTGTCTGAACCACCTGGCTCAACGCAACTCAAGATTCAGGATGTGGGTCATCGTCGACGACCATGTGAACGTGCGAGCGCGTGGTACGTCTGTGTATGGAAGTACTTGTAGATTATATATCTACTTTATCAATTCCTCGAGGCTCGAGTGTCTCCCCAATCTATTCTTGAACACAGGTGTATATTTTATTGGGAAAAATGTGAAGAGAGTCTCTTTTGAGTGCGGTGGCTCACCACCCAAAGAGCAAGAGTGGTGGAGTGCAAATGGTTTGGAAAAGGGTCTTGGAAGTCGCCGTCGACGACCTTGGAGACGACTTGGAGCGACTGGGCGACGGTGAGAACACGAGAGTCAATTGTCTACTAGTTGGCCTCGTAAAATGAAAATTGCTGGAAGATGAGAGGTGCACATCCGCCGTTTCACTCTTGCTCATGTCCCCGTATGAGAAGAACTGCGGTGGCCTGTACAGATTTGTAATTACTACCGTTAATGTGATACACTTGGTGAGCGCAGTGTCTCTCCTACGGTACCCAGCTGGCTCCTAACTACCGAACAAAGGCCCGTCTTTGCGGAACCCGACGATATTCCACCGATTGAAGGACACTGGCCCGCTGCACCATCGTGGCCGAACTCAGGATTTACGATCTTGCGCGGCGCCAGGGCGGTTAACCTTTAGCGTTCTTCATTCGGCCTGCTCACTACGAGTCATTAAAAAGTGAGTTCCCAAAACATCCCTTCGAGAAGAAAAAGAAATGTGTATCATATTCTTCTTTCAGAGTAGCGGAGGGATGATAAGGGGTGAAGAAAAAGGGAGCCCACAGCCGCTATGCATCTCCTGCCGATGATGTGTTCGTTGCAGAGTAATGTAACGGGATCAGGAAATTTCACGGAGTTACTTGAATTTCCTGTCTGCTAGAGTTCCGCCCCTAATATCCTCCCGACACGTTTTCTGACGGCTCGAAGTCATCGCGTCCCTCCGTTGATATATACAACGCAGTTTTATGGGTAGGGTTAGGTAATTAAATATGGCCGTTGGTGTCTCAATCAGCACAACTACCGGCAGCAGCGGCAACTGAAGAAATTCTCTGCTTCAAACCTATTATAATTAAATATTCCTGTAATACTCTTGAACTCCGGGAGTCATAATGTTATTTGAGGCAATGACAATTAGGTAGATTTCTCTTTTAGTTACCATTCCTGGATATGAGTTTCTGTATCAACGTTTAACCCGGGCTTTTTCATTTTATCGGAATACCTATTCCACCGAAAAGTACGTAAGTGCGCGCTACGCCTCCGTCCACGGCCCACGGCTGACACAAGACGATAATAAAGTAATTGCGGTGAAAAAGTATCCCTTTGAGTGTCGGCGGCTAGGTTTAATTAAGACATCATCAGCTCGCTCGGTGATTGCGGTTAGGACTCGAGTACTGCTCAGGTAATCGCGGTAAAGCTTCGCAGTAAAATATAATGCCTTCTTCTTCATAATACGGAATAACATCTGACCCCGAGTTCCGAGTCCGCATCAGAGAAGATCGAGGATTACCTTACGATTTGCAGAAGCTGCGAGAGCTATACTGCTATAAATTGATCGGGGTAAGTTGCTAGAAATTTATAACGAGCATCGATTATAGCGAATCTCTCTTCTCCTCCCCCGGCAAACGCGAGTGGCATTTGATCTCGAGCAAAAGACATTGTCTCGGTGTTCATTTTCGTTATCACGGAAAAAAGAGATGCACGGAAATGAAACTTCCTTGGTAGCTTTCGGAGGCGCGAGCTCGGCAGTCGACACCCAAAATTCCCCACAGTGTCCACTGCGCTGTCGACCAGCACCCAGCTCTATAAATTACCAGGAATGCCGCGTGCCCGGGCCTTATAAGGCCACCGGTATTTTATTTCCGAGTTCTAAAAGCTAGAACGAAATCGTTCCGGTCGTGGGGAGAAAAGTGGTGATCGGATAGTTGAACCTCGGTGCAAGATAGGTAGACGTTATGGATGTACCTATAACCATGGTACCTACATACGATCTTTTCGCCATTCTCTCTTACTTCGTGAAAAAATCTTTGTTCGACAGAGAGTGTCAAAAATGAAAGAAAATTCTGCAAATTGGTTGTCACGCTTCAGCATCATTTTTTCCCTCGGTTCAGGTGAAATCAGATATCTTCGATGTGGTAGGACAGATAGCTTGACTTTCACGTGGTGAATTTGACAGATCCCGCGGCAAGGTGCCCGGAGTGGATGGAGAGAGGAGGATCAATTTTCTAGAGTTTACAACCGTGATTCATCTCTGATTTATATATCAAGAACGAAGGTTCGAGGGGATCATGGCTGAAGGTACATACCTACGTAAGTAAAACCTGTCATGAATTTAAAATATGTGTAATATGTGCACGAGTCCACTTTTGTCTTGCGCAACTCTTGTATAGGTACGTATACTCATGTATCCATATTCATCCTATAAAGCGGAGATAGAAGATAGACTTTTTATGTTATCCAATTTTTTTCACTTTCTTTTTCCTTATCCCAAATTTGGAATGGAATCGAGCTTCCCATGCTGCAGGTTCGAATCGGCAATCGCGTTCAACGTGCCGCCATGTCCGTTTAAGGGAAGGCTATCGATCTCTTGATCTTGTCTCGGATCGTACCTTATCGATGTATAGCGCCTCGCTCTTACGTTATTATACTCATCATGGCTCCGCATTTTTCGTCGGCACCGGTTGATACAAAAGTAATTATACCGGGTAACCACCTGTGCACGATTTTTTCACATTCTCCTCCACTTCGCAGTCGTCGACGTATAAAGAAATTGATCCTACGTAATGCGTCAACGGCACACACGTATGTCGACGAACAGAGAGGATTCGTACCTCTGTCGAAGGATCGTCGACCTGCACTGATATTCAATTTTATCAGATTTGCTCTGAGTTCAGATGAGAATTGGTATAAATGAACAGCCTCGTGCCACATCATGGACTTTTGATTCTCCCTGTACATTGATATACACGAAGGTATGCATTATGACGGTAGGATATTTACACGATAAGCAAAGGCCTTCGGTAGCTTCTCGGAGGGTTTTCGTTCTACGTGTGCTACCCACGCGGATCTATATTGTACATGTACGACAACCGATCGAGAATGTTGCGCTTTTTATTTGTTTTCGAATTATTTCTAGCACTACCGTATAATGGCGTCCGTCACATTTTCTTACCGTGAAAATATCGTTATTTTGATTTTTGTCGTGCATATCTACCTCGGATCTTTCGTTCGTAGAGATTATCGATAAAGATAACCTCTCACAGTTTTATCCGCGTGACCGGCAGATCATCTTACCTCAAAGTTGAAGTTGTTTCGAAATCAAAACTTCGCCCATTTTATTCACTTCGTCGAGAGTTTTTCTGTCTCTGATATGTACCTATATTCCCTTTCCTGCATACATTAGCTACATGGAAAGAAGGAGAAGAAAAAGAAGCAGAAGAACCGAAAGAAATGCGGAGGCTATGGCGTACGCGCAAGACACGGAGGCTGCATGACAATAAAGTGCAGGTTCTACGTCGAAGTAGTAACGGCAATTACACCGCCATGCTATTCCATTCCATACTGTACCGCAGTCGTGAATCCCGCCCGATGATGCCAGTTGTTGATTTATTGCGTGTGAAGATCAGATTTGCTTCGGTAAAGCTCGACGCTCACGCGTGCTGTGGTCCGAGAATGATGCAGCCGTCGCGTCACCCGTGACTTCTGTCAATTCGTGACTTCGACCACAACGTGAACCCTGAACCACGCCATTCACTCATGCGTGACGATTTCGAATTCCTAATACATCGCCTTGCAATTTGTGCTACGAAGAAGAACACGAGTCGAAGTTCTTTTATCCGATGCTCGTGTTTCAACGGTTCCAGGTAGGCAACTCTGGGTAATTGTTTTTCGGTGCGGGAATAGGTAGTATATTGTCAGCTGGTGAATCGGTGGAAAAATAAGTAGCTGGAAACGTTTATGAGTTCTGAGGGTAATAAAGATGAAAATCTTTATCGAATTCCATACCAGTCATATGATAAACCGATTTGACCGCAATACCAAATTTCTCGATATTCCCGAAACTTGAAACGATGACGACCGTATCTGATGAGAGATTCTTGAGGAGGATTAGGTATTGTCAGCCGATGAATGCAAAACGTTCCTTCTACCGTGGACGATAGTTTTAGGGCCGGTCAGTGCAACCGGTATCAGTATCAAAAATATCACTGTAAATTATACAAAAATTCCATAAACATATCGAGGCGGTTCGTAGAGAGCGGAGGAGGAAGAAGAGGGAGGAGGGAACAGATAAAGACGAGAAAAAAATGAACAAAAATACAGGGGCAGAGACGGACGGGTGTAAACGTAAGACGAGATGAACCGAGTCGAGTCGAGAATCGCCGACGTCTGCACGCCACAAAACGTAGAGCGCAGCGTAGCGTATAGCGCTGCTAATTCGGTTTTACGTTTCAGAGTGATTATCTACCTTGGCGAAACGTTATACGGATTTAAAAGACCCTTGAATTCGAAAGAAAGCTACGCAGAAGGCGGTTGACCGTTCCGCCTTCACCAGTATAGATATTAAAATAAGGGGCGTTGGACGACGAGGGATCTTGAATGTTGAATCTTAACTGAGGTGGTGGCTCGACAAGCCGGCAGCCGATCCTCGTAGTCAGACCTCACACAGTGAGAGTCTCACTCTTTTGGGTCAGAAGCCTCTTCTACGGGCTCTTACTTATTTTACTATAGGGTCCTCCGTACGTTCCTCCTCGAGTTCCTCAACCGAAACGATCATCGAATTGACCGCTAGCCGGACCTCCACTCGGATCAACTTACTACTCAGAGAAACCGTGTGTTTATGCCACTTAAATTATACCATTTACCAAGCTATATTGAATTAGAGATCGGGTATTATCTTCAACCGTACCGGCCAGAGCTATCGATAATTCGTCGTTCGGAGGGGGGGCAAGAAATCGTTATATCGTTAAACTCAACCGTAAACTACTACTTTTCACATCACGCTCAATTACTCGTAATTTTTAGGACTCTAGTATTCTAGGTTCGTTCGGTGGGTCAGTATACGAAAACGATTGGCAAAAATTGAACAAAATTTCATCCCATTGGACGAAAAATGTATTCAACGGTTTTCCTGGCCTCTGGTTTCAGATGAAAAATTCAAATCCCGGCACATTGTTGGGAACAAAAGTGTCGGAAGAGGTCCACTCAAGATTTTGTGGTAGTTTTGACATTTTTTTGATGACGAAATAGCATTCCTTCGCTCGAATAACAAGAATTTATGCTGCATTGATGAGAAAAAAATGTCAAAATCAATATAAAAACTCGAGTGGACTTCCTGCAGCATATTTGTTTCCAACCGTGTACCGCAAACCGCGGACATTGAGATATCCGTTTCCACATTGATTGGGCGGATTTGAAGTGGACGGTTTCAGATCGATGAGAATGGAAACTGCGCAAGAATTGAACTTCGATTATAGAAATTGAAACTTTTTTCAATTACTCGTGTTCTCTCGCATTCACAGTACAACCTTTCCAACTCCCGTTATCATTTCATTATCATTTCAATGTTCTCTCACTGCAATACGATCAATGAAAAGCCCCTGCGGATTCCTCCTATACACGAAGTAATCGATATGTCACGTGCAGGTTCACGTCTGTATAGGCATAATGAAGAGGCTCACAGGCCGCGCGCCGAAATGCTCGGGGATGATGCCACCCGCTCGCCTTGGAACACTAATTCCTCCGCCGCGCCGTGCAGTAGTCCGCATAGACTGCATAGAGCCGGAGCCAGAGCCGAAGCCAGAGCGGTACGGCAGGCACGCCTGTTGCCGGTCTGGAGCAAGAGCGCCAGCGAGCGCACGTTGTTATAAAGAATAACCTTCTCATTAACGAGCGATTTCACGGCTAATTTACTATAATTACTAATTACTTGAAGCTGCGATCTCTACCACGTGCCGCAACGCATCGTCTCTTCTTCTCTATCTCGTATATTTTGTCCACTTTTCATTCGAACTTCTCTCTTTCTCTCGTATAGCTTGGATAAACGATGCTGCAGCAGTCGTTTAAGCGTATCGTTATGGCAGGTATAAGGCATCGCATAGGCAGAGGCATCACCTGTGTATCCACGTGTAGATACGTACACACCACATAGATATTATATGGCATATACTTGGAATATTGAGAGAACAAACGTATAAGAGCAGTGGAATGCAATTTGTATTCAAAGCGAGGTTTTCTTCAACTTTCCGCCACGTCGCCGCGCTGCAAGGTATATTATAGTATGTATTCGTAAGCGTTTACCGCCGTGCAACGGGCGGTATACAGGCAATACATACCTATATAATACGCGTATACCTATACTCCTTTTTTCCCTCGCTTTTTTTTATATCATTTATTTACGATCCATACTAATGACGCGTTATAAACGACGCTCCTGCAACCGTATAGGCAACTCTACGACCCTGCGCATTCATACACACACGCGTACGCGCATACTCCGAGTTTAAATTTCGTTGAAAATCGCCCACCCACGCCTAGTTAGCACCTTCCTGACCCGAGGAGAGTCTTCGAAAAAATCCTTGCCAGCCACCATTATTATGCCGAAAGAAATATCCTGGAAAAGGTCGTATCGCCGCGCTTCACGACCCATAAACCTCTTTCTGTCATTGAAAATTTTATCTCTTTCTACCGGAGAAATGGAATGCCGCGGATCTCCCTACAAATGAAATCCGCGGTCACATCAAACTGTCAATAAGTTATCTCCAGGAGTCTTTCAAGCTCTGATCAAGTATTGAAAAATGCATCGGCGTAGTAACTGTGGTCTTCTAAATTGATAAAAAAAATAGTCCCAGCATGTGAACAGAGCTTCAAAAAACGCGGGGAGTGGGATAAGGGATTGAACTGCAACCGCCATCTACAGGGAACAGACGTAGGCTCTGGTTCCACTGAAATATCATCCGCAGGCTACGAGCCCGTTCGGACTCTCGCTTCTAGCTGCATCTCGACTCAGCAACTGATGGCAAAACTTGAGTTGTTCTTACCGATCGAGATTCGATCGAGGTTCTCTTTTATCGACTGAAATCGACGTTCTAATGTTTCGGAACAGGTTGCGGCGATGGCGCGTGTATTCGAACTTTTAAAGGTAGACAAAGACTGATTCGAAATTATGATATCCTGGTAGAATTTGTAGATCAATTTTGAACAGTTGTTCCTGCGGCTTCGAGTCTCGGAAATTGTCGAGGGGCAGTTGATTTCGGATGATCGAAATGTTATTGGCAAACAGGAAACTAAATCCAATGTTTCGGAATTACGCGTTATGCCAATAATTATTGCTCAATAAGTAATTGCATAGGCTGACTTTTAACGATCTTGGACGACGTTCAATTTTCAAACTACGTCAGTACATCGAATAATTGACGTAGGAACAATTAATCCCGATTGACGCACGACTTTCAGGCATATCGAATGCAAAAATTAATGAAAACTAAATTTATCGTCGCATATTTCTAGAGCATATCAAACTATTCTTTCAATTTATTTTATCTTCAGCGGTTAATTTTCGGTTCAAATGTATACGAAACTGTATAACGGCGGGCATGCTATCCATTTCGGACAAAATATAAAAATCTTACGGTGTACAGCCGAATTGCGAATTCTCTTATACTGGCCATTCAGATAAGTAATGAAGAGGAAGATTTATAGTCATAGGAAAAAAACTGACGATCCTAATTTTTCTACTGTGTTCAGAACAATGCAAAACTTACATACCTATGTACACGAGAGCGGTGAAAGATCCTAAAATAGCAGTGACCTAATCCCATATAGTGCAATCGTGGCTGACGGTGTAGTAGTATGACTGCACAAAACACACAGGCACAGGTTATTGGCGCACTTCCGCGTAAACTAGCACTGTGTGAAACTTGTCACTTGTGGATTAAACTTTTAGCTCACTCAGTCGTCACTTTGTGATTTATTGTTACATCTCGATAATCCAATCACTCGTATACACCTGCGAGTAAATCAAGAGACCAGACTATGCGCAAGACACGTACGACCTCGTTCACGATCGTAGAGATATATTCGATTCCGGAAAATGCAGTAAATAATCAAGAAATTCTATAGAGCGGATTGATTCACAATTTCCTAAAAGGATATAGTATTATGAACCGGAGCTCATGCCGGGGAAACCCGAACTGATACTGACTGCCTGTTGCAGTTCGTCGGAACTTGGTTGGCGGACCTCGCTGGTCTCTCTTGAGTCCGAACACTACCTCGCAAAATATATTCACGATATTAGCAGAGTTGAGATATTCCTTTCGGAATTAGCAGAAATCTGATTTACGATGCCGTTTCTAATCTCTGGCGGAATTTATGTCGACTCTAAGATACCAGGAAACTAATTTCTCCGATTTTTCACAAAAACCGGAGGCTCTTCGTCCCCGGCAATTTTCACCAATTGTCCAAATTTCTCGACCGAACTGTACAACGCTTCTCAGATATCGGTATCAATTTCGATATCGGCAATCGCCGGCTGAGTCAACCGTATAAATATCAATAATGTCACTGCCAAAATATTATCAACAAATATTGTGATAACGGTCTTTATACAGTCTCCCCTCTTCATCAGGAAAGAGACAATGACGTAGGTGGTGTCTACTGGACGTCAGATTCCCGCATCTACGTGTTCGTACTCCAACATCATATTTCGATCTTTTGAGCGTCATTGCGGTACGGCGAATCACTGTGATATTTCGATCACTGTTTTGTACCGAAATTTGACAATTCATCCCACTTTTCTATAAAAATTTCGTCACAATGTTCCCTGACATCGATTCCACATTCCGAACACGTCATTATCCGATGGCCAGATATTCGTGAATTTCTGCAAATAAACGATTTATTAACAGATCATGATACGAATCGACGTTACATCGTATCTTTGCCCTCTTGTTTCCCGTCACAAAGAGCAGGCTCGATATTTCGACGAAAGATCACACCGATACACTTAATATTGCTATAAATCCTAGAAAAAAAATGAGTATCCTTCGTGAAATCGCGACAAAAAAATTTCTGCTAAGTGTGGGGTTCGAACCCACGCTCCCAGACGGGAACCAGAACTTAAGTCTGGCGCCTTAGACCGCTCGGCCAACCTAGCTTGTGAAATATAGTGAATTGATTTCGTATTCGATTGATTCAAACTATTCCGTCTTAATGCGCACATCCAGTCGATGATCTAAAGGTGTCTGATGTTTATGTTCTTTTGTATTTTTTGATCAAACCACCGCGTCGTATCTAGAACGTCAGAGATAAACGCCCAAACATGACGTCATGATCACGGGATGGAACCATTGTTATTATCTCACAGCGATAGTGAGCATAATGTAATATACGTCGGGCTTGGAGGTTATTATTTTCTTATCGCTGTGACGTCTGATCATAACGTGATTTGATCGCGTAATCTCAATCACGAAAAATGGCGGGGAACTTTTCCGCGAGATATTAAGGTATAGGTGAAATAATTAGAAATTTGTACAAAGGAGAAATCGAGTCAAGTTATAAAATTAATTCAAGATTCAACATCTTTTTGGGTATTTTCGTAGTACTGACGCTGCAGCTATGAAATGGAGTTATTGGTGAGGCGCGATGAATCTCGACGGGGCGGCGATGAAAAATCTCTTCTACGCGGATTTCTCTCAAGAACCGTGAAGACGATCGATGACCTGTGGCCGATTACTCTGTCGATCATAGGCTTAAGATCGGCGCATTGCATCTCGATCGCTCATCTCACGATTTGTAGATCGTTGGGTTCGGTGGGCTGCTGCACGGGAAAATTTCTCGTCAAATCGAAGAGATTCTCAGATTTTCAAATCGCGTATTTCCTCCAACGACTCAAGTTTGTCTCACATCAAGCATACGAGTACCTACATCGGGGTGGTCCTTAGTTGGTGTATTTTTCTTCGGGAATAATTCATATCGATTGGGCGAATGATGATAGGAAATTGATATCCGTGTTCGAACACGCGATTAGAGCATGAAAAAAAAAAATTGTTTATCACGAAACAAAGCTCACAGGATTCGTGTTCACGGATATGCGGTTTTTTTTCGTTTCTTCAGAGCCATCAGGAACGTTTACAGTACGAATAAAGGAAAATCAATCCTGGAATTGGCAAGTGAACGTTCCCGCCTTATATATATTTTCGAACACCTCTGCAGCCTCTAATCAGAAATTCGAGTCTAGCTGCATAGACTGAGCTCGCATCACGGATACGAACGAGATCGTTGAATAAAGATTAAACAGTAATAACCAGATGGTAACTATCCCCTAATACCCGGCTCGCAAAGCTTTGAAAGCGGGCGGCCTTAGAGCACACAAACAGAATTCGAACGAAGCTTGCTTGACAGCTAGATCAGATCTTATCGCAACTCGTCAGGGGTGCAGCTCATATCTGGACTGCTCACGTTCAGCCAGACAGTCAACGGTAGGTACTTGTTCGCCCTATGTGGTTCTTACACCGTTGCACATCGTTACACGTTATATACTCTCATCGTTTTGTCGTTGACATGCCAACCCCTATGGACGTTTCGCTGTTTGAATTTATTTAAGTAAGAGCGAACGACTGGCGATGCACCGAATTTTGCATTCCGAATTTCCAACTTTGCTGCAACGATTGTTCAATTTATTTTCTGAGTTTGAGCAGCAATCCAAACTTTCTCAAATTATATTAAAAAAAAAAAAAAAAAAAAACGGTATTCGGGGTAGAGATTATAGCTGGAAAGACCGAAACGGCAGCGAGTTATCATTTTTTTTATGAAAATCTTTCGGAATTTTACTTCAGACTGCAATTATTTCATTTTATTCTTCCAGTTTACCGATTTTCCGTATAGCTCGGCCGGCTCTGCCGCTTCATTTCCTTATCGCGCAAGAACTGCAACCAGCAGCATCGGTGTCTCTCAGCCGGGTGATTTTGCTCTATCGAAAACGTATTGCGACGTATGCGAGATGTGATGAGTTTGGGTAATAACTAGGGTGGCAATCCCGCACGTGCCAGCTTTGGTAAGCCGACGTTTTGTGGTGGATTAACCGGCGGCCGGGGATCACCGCGGGGGCGGAAGGATGGAGAGATGAAATACATCCAAGCTGTTATTGGCTGCGAGATATGCATACCTGCATAAGTCTTCGCATGTTAGATCCATGTAGTAGAATGTAATACTCCGTATATGGTGCATCGAATGATACATCATATCCGTGACCTCGAAATCCTCTGATACTTTCCTTAAACTATATTTCGCGAAAACCGTGAACCGAAAATTGCGGCGATCATATTATCCTCGAGAAATTACAGATATATATATTCTAATCCCTTGATGTGCCGTGCGCGTTGTTTATTTCTACCCGGAAACCAAGAAACGTAAGGAAATGAAGAAAAAACCGTGGAGGACGGCTACCTCTCGTTAACCAGCTAATCGCGAGTCCTCCGGTTCCTGTGGAAAAAAAATCTCATCCTCATCCTCATCCTCGTCATCTGGAAGCCATCGTTTTTTATATTCCGGAAGTGTAAAGTACGAAGGTATGCAGGTATCCATGCATCAACTAAATAAAACGGCATCATCTGCATCCGCTGTCCGCTTCATCGACAATTATTAATTTTCAACCTGAACAAAAATAACCGCGGCGGATTTGAATTTCGAAAATTATTGCGGCACGTGTCGGCTGGCCGAGCCCGCGGTCACTGGTAATATAAATCCAGTAGCCAAATGGCGCAGGCTAATTATTACTTGTTTTTACAATATTTCCCTTTGTACGAAGCGCAAGGGAACTGCGTGAGGTAAAATAGCCGTTCAAATCCCGTTTGTTTTCTGCCACGTGATCACGAGGGTTGCCCGTTCGAGGGTTCGAGGGCTGTCCGTCTGTCTTCCCTTCGATCTCTCCTTCCCTGTACATCAAAATAGCCACGTGCCAGCCAATCTAAATCTAATAACGCAAACAGACTTGTAACAATGTCCGCCCTCTCTGCAGTGGGCGCTTAAGTTCGGTGCACGCGGCAAAAAGTAACGCGACACCATGTGAACTAATCGCTCGAAAGTGGCGCTCGCGATCGCGTCCCCCCTGTTTGTCCTCGTGTAAGTATATTAAGTACACTAACTGCTACAGATTCTGTTTCGGACTATAAAATTCTTGCAGGTTTTTTCATCGCCAATTTTCTAATCGGTGAAGCTCGCAGATGCGTTACAGGTATAACAATTCGGCGAAGAGGAAATGAGGATTTGTGAAATTTCTGAATACAAATGGAAGAAGAAAAAAAAATGGAGTTCACGCAAGAAGGTAATGAATGATCGCAGGTAGTAAACTAATTCTCAAAAATGTCGGTTTAATTTTATATAATTAATATACAGTGATGAGTTTGTGTACTGAAGACACGTGTCGTGGGAGACGGAACAGTATACCTAAGTATCTATTAGTTAAAAATGAGGAAAAAAAAAAAACGGAAGAAAACTAAAATGCGAATGAAAACGAGGCTGAAGTTGATGACGTTGAGGCAACAAAAATCATGGAAAGTGGTTGACAATTTTGGGAATTTCCCTAAAAAAAAAAAAATAAAATAAGAAAATCAAGACTCTTTTCGTCATCGATAGATCGCGGCCGATGTTACAATGTTTCCAATAATTTTCAACACGTAGACTCTCCAGCCTCGTGATAAATTACAGTACAGAGAAGGTATATAACCAACGATCGTAAGGATCACAAGACGATCAGCTCTCTCTCTCTCTCTCTCTCTCTCTCTCTCTCTCTCTCTTTTCCTCGCTATCTCAAACAATATAGCCATACGACACAATTATACAGCGTTAGTATGAAAATCCGATATGTTGAATAATGAGGAACTTTTTCTTTACAACAGTAATAATTATATTATTTAATAGTAATAATAATCGTGTCTGATGATCGTCGTTATATAAAAATAATAATAATAATTATATAGAATTCGATATATAATATGCATAATCACATATTTTATAGGCTTACAAGAAACGTGTACAATTTATAATTTGATGGGACTCTGGTTTATTCGTATACTTTTTCATCCATTCATTTGTTAATTTTCGGTCTTTCTTTCCGTTATTCCTGATGAATTTTCACCTCGCGCGTTATGTGAATTGATATTACGATTTCGAGAAAATTTTCTCATATAGTTTTCTGCTGAATTTCGTGGTTTTTTTTTCTTTTTTCCTGTTTCTATAAATTTTGTAAACCAGCTTTCGATATTATATCGAGGCCGCGGTTCTCTCCGTGGGATCGATCTCTACCGCGATCTTACAAACATGCCAAGATCTTTGAATCAATTGTGTGTATAAGTATTTGGAATTTATTTTTAGTACCTACTTATTAAAGTGTTTCTACAATTACCGTAAGCTAGGTTCGTGCGCTGTATATACTATAATATTATTTACATCTATTATTTATATGTATATATATATATATATATATATATAATATATATACTCAGCAGAGTTAACTGTTTATTCGATTTATTAAATCCGTTAACCTTATATTCATAATTATATGTATATATATATATATTCATATGTATAGTAACTTGGATCTACAATCGTGTTCGCAACTTTTCGGCCCCATTTCGACTCCGCGCATCCCCTCCCACTCCCCCTCTCCCTTTCTCTCCCCGGCCCCCTCGTCCATGATCCGTGAATCCTTAGTTTTCGTTGAGTTTGCAAATAATTTTTGTACATCGTAACAATATTTACATATATTTTACAAATTACATAATATAATAGTAATAATAATAATAATAATCGTAATAATCACATAATATAATATATTATCGTATAGTATGTATAATATAACCCACCCCGTCTACCTTTACACAAGGATCAGCTGTTGCTCGTGAAAAAAGAGTTTCATTTAATTCTTCAATCAACAATACCTATATGTCTACAATCTTTTCTCGGATTTCTATTTCTAATTTATTTCCCTAAAGCTACGGAGTCCGTTTCATTTGAAAAGCGATATGTTTCCGACTACACAGCGTGTTTCCCTTGTTTTTAGAATTTCGATGAAAAATTTATAGGTATACAGATGTATATGTATAACTACAGTATTATACTATGGTATGGATGAGATTAAGTCTTCGCTATTCGTTCAGACGGTAGGTATACTGCTGCAGTTTCGTTCAAACGATAGGTAGGTACACCTATCTATGCAATCACGTGCGCACGTACATAATATACAGTATATTTGATATTGAAAATGTGTCACAGAATAATCGAAGTTACCTATATATATATATCGAATAATTTACGTGATTGTAGAAAAGAGAGAAAAAAATCGACCCGAATGACAAATTTCAATACGTGAACAACGACGAGGTCACGGTGATTTCGATACAGAAAAATGAAAATGATAATGTAAGATATACATATATACATATATAATTCATATACATACATACACTGACATACAATCTGTATATTACATATCTCTCTGATATTCATGTATGTACCACATGGATATATTTATATCATATAATAACGATGATGATATAATAATGATAATAATAATAATAATAATACGATTTCGATACAAATTATGTATTGATAGATCATGTACAAACTCCTCCCCTTCGATATGTATATTCCTTACTACGTCTACTCATGTTTTTATCACTATAATAGGTATAACGTGTGTGTTGCGTATGTTTTGTCTATGTGTGAGTATCCCTAGTAAATTTGCACTGGTTTCAATGAAAGGTGTTTCTTTTCGTTTTTGTTTTCTTCATAAAGACGAGAAAAAATTCGCTAGCTAAATTATGTATAGCGGCACTTTTTTCCTATACATACCATACCCCTGTGTGTATATATATATATATTCATGTATTTATATACCTATAATTTACTCGTATTTTGTATGCAATTTTCATTTCGTCACCCCCATCTTCGCCGGGTTCGTATTCTTCGGGTTATCTTCCTCAGCTTTCGTAATTAAGCTCCGTTAACGTAAGCCCTCGCCGAACGCGAGATGCCTCGTCGTGACGGAGCTTAGATCTCGTAACACTATTTAC
The DNA here is from genome assembly GCA_963170745.1 of Phymatocera aterrima. Classification (NCBI taxonomy): domain Eukaryota; kingdom Metazoa; phylum Arthropoda; class Insecta; order Hymenoptera; family Tenthredinidae; genus Phymatocera; species Phymatocera aterrima. The sequence goes on from OY720660.1 coordinate 22,940,816, forward strand.
CGGAAGTCGACAACAGCGGACTGCCAGCTGCAGAATAACCCTGGCTGCAGGTTGGCAGCATGAATGGATTCATGTTGAATGGCGAACCTACCACTCCACCTAGCCCTGCAACATTGTTACTGTTAGTCATACGTTAGATGCTGTCCTCCCCATGTATTAACTTGCTATAATTGTTAATCGTTATTGTGGAAAATCATCCCGCATCCATCTCGAGGGGCTACTCACTCGGGGAATCACCGAAACTTCTACAAGAAATCGTAGAGAGATCGCATAAGAAGGCACTGGGATCTGAACGGATCTGAATAATACACCGAGATCCGTAATCCAGGTGATTTTTGACGATTTTCATGGCTTCCTGTGAATTTTTCGCGACTCGATCCGATTTCCTCAGATTCCCAGCGAATCGGGCAATGTTTCAAAATTCATCCCGAACGACCTGGGAATCGGTGGATATCGGCTACAAATGGGGGAAATCATCGGAAATCGCAATAATGATTTCCTCCAATTGCCAAGTGAATAGCCACTCGATTTACCCATCTACTACCTTCCCTAGACGTTTAAAGTCCGGTCGAAATAGCAGTAGATAGTTTAGTCTTCCAGCAAATATTATGCAATGATTATTCTAATGGTGGCGAAAATTCGATGCATTCCAGCGATAACACGAAAACAAAAATTCATGATGCGTGTTGTTCACAAGTGGAGGGGAAATGCACTGAAATTTATTCACATACAATCATTGCAGGGTGAAATGTTTGTTCTACTTGCATTGCGTTGTTGCATGCATGGAAACGCAGATCGACCTCTAGACGTGTTGAACTATACCTACTATGTATTTAACTGAGTAGTGCCACAATATTTGAAACATGCGGACTTCGCACTTGATTGCCAAATGGTTAGCCTACTGTGTGCCTGTGGATGTAATACGTACGTTGTCGAATGAGTTTAGCGGTTACTGTGCGGCAGTAGCGAGATGATGCTGGGTTGGCCAGTGCGATGGGACCGAGGAAGTCGGGGGTCTCAGGACCGGGGCGAAAGCACTGGCGTCGCCGGACGAATAGAAAATGCCGTACTGTTCGTGCGCTAAAACGAAAATCATTCAAGAAACGATAAGTGGCCGTGCAGAAAATAAACTTGATAAGCGTGTTCCACGTTCCATGCGACATCTCAAAGCCATTCCGCAAAGCCATGCACTCTCTGCGCCTTCAGCTGTTCGATGCGATCCTTAATTCTGAGTAAAATTTCGAGTAAAGTCACGAGGTTCATCCTCCTTCGCATCATCGTCATCATCATCATCCTTTATCCCATGCGGAAAATTGATAAAAACGACCCCAAAGCCAATTGCAATCGAGCGTGACTGGTGTTCATTAGCAAATTGATTCAGTGTATGATGAAAGGATGGAGGATGGTCAATGAGACAAGAGGATCAGCCAAGCGACAGGTAGAACAAGACGGTTGGAGATACTTACGAGAGTTGTAGAGGGTTGGACTTCCGGGCAGAGGAACCGTGTAGGGGTTGGTTGCGGCTGAGTAGCTTCCGGCAGTGCTGTGACTATGCGGCGTGCTTGCACTGCTCCCGCAGTAGCCACCGGTTCCACCACCTCGGGGGCTGACGCTGCTGCTTTGGCGGTAGGCGTCGGCGCTACCCCCGACGCTACCGCCGCCACCACCCCCGGCTCCTGTTGTCGCTGAGCCGCCGTCTAGAAATAGAAACCTGCACGTCAGATCAACGCGTCAGTATCCAATCACTCAGATTCAAGACGTTGCCTCGTCAGTCCCTAACCACTGGTAAACCTGGCTTATTATATATTCATCAGAAAATGTACCCTGGATCAATTTATTCATTGCATTGCGTGAGTTTTTCTTGTGGTTTGTGGAGCGCCGACCATCGCGGAGTGTCGACGGAAACACGTAAACTTACCATCGGTCCATTTTGCGCTACCATTCTCTTGTACTGTTACAGCTAGCTGGCCAGTATACGAGTTGAAGGCTGTCGCAGAAGTGGACGTAGGCGGAGGCGGCGGATGTCCGGATCCAGGACTTCTGGGAGCCCCGGAGATTCCGGTGTTCCCGCCCCTGGGCATGCTGTAGAGAGCTTCGGCCAGGTCGGCTGCTCTTTTCAGAATGATTTCTTTCGGCAATTTTTCCGGATCGCCCGGGTGCCTGGGAATGAGTTTTTGTAACCTTTGGAAGCCGTAGTCGATTGTTGGCTCGTTCAAGGCTGCGAATGCGAAATATTGTTTCAACATTGAGTATACATCTGCGTTTTCGACTAGTTGAACATCCCAAGCCAGCGAAAGATTAGAAATACTCACAAACGTAAACGAATCGCCCCGGCGCACCCTTGCAGAACTGTTTACTCTTGTAGGAGAGCGTCACTTCGACGACTCCTGGTATGTGCCGCGGTGGGGTCTGGACTCTGATGGCGTGTGGTGTGATCAGCTGAAAACGAAAGATTCTTGAAGTTTCGTTTCTCTGTTTCATTGGATTGGAGGGGGATCGAGGAGGACGATGATCGGCTGGATCGGTTGAAAACGGGGGAGTTTTTACCTCGCTCCATACGAGCATGGTTCCGAAAACGACCTGGAGTCCATCGAAGAAATTATCACCGACGATGATGACCGTGGAACCGCCGGACGTCCATCCTTCGCTCGGTGATATTGCCTTGATGCAGGGTGTAGCGACGGGTAGGGGTGGATACAAGCCTGGAAAAAAGAAGAAAAAAAAGTGTTCTCTCGTTGTAATAGCTGCGCCCGTGGTGGAAGAGGGAGAATTATCTGAATATTCTGTTTATTCGGTTGAGGCAGGGGTGGCGGATATATTTTCTGGCACGGTTTCGGGGGTATGGGGAGCTGCCAGAGACTCGGAGAACAAGAGAGAGAGAGAGCCGGAGAGAGAGGAGGTAGATATTGCGAGATAGAGAGACAGAGAACAGAGTAAGAGCCGAGGAGAGAGCGCGAGAGAAAGGGAGAGCGAGAGATGGTACACGCAGTCAGAGAAGGGTTGTACCAAGAAGGAGAGGACGATCGGGCCGGCGGTGTCTCTGCTTGGAATTTATAACCCAATGATATCATTTTGTACCCCGGCAAAGCCAAACCAGTATCACCCTCCTCTCTCATCCCTCCATTCTCGTCCCTTTCTCCCTCTCTCTCTCTCTTTCTCTCTCTTCTGCGCGTCCTCCTCGTATCCCCGCTGCCAGGACCCAGCCACGGCGGAGTGGTTGACATCATGGTATATTGCCCTCAGTGATTCTCAAACACTTTCCACCGCTCGATCTTACGAATCAAATAAATCTCTCCCGAACGCAAACAGCGCCGCCACTTTATCAATCTGCGTTTCCTCTACTCGTATTCCTACACAACGTGCGTATACGTACATACTCCCACAGAATTCACTTGCTCGGTCGTTTTCATTGTGCTTTCTGTCAGCCTCGCACGCTGCCGCGAACCTTTCCGCTACCGAAAGATGCTGTTTCGGTATCCGAAATTTCACTTTTTCTCAAAGAAGAAAAATAACAATGTGAAAATATATTGCACCCACGAAGTTTCGTGCACCCTGAACGTTCTGTGTCTCCTTTGCGTTGGCAACCGCCTATCTCTCCTCCTTGTTTTTTCCCGCAAGAAGTGGAGGGAATGGTCCTGCAAGGGTAAAAATGGCTGGAAAGAGGGACGTCGCGAAGGTGAAGGAGAGACGGTGGCTGCGTGTGGACTATAGAATCCCTGGAACAAGCGTACCATTTCGGAATAAATAAAATCCTCACCGTTCTGTTCTGTTCTGTTCTGCTCCGTCCTCTCCCTCTCCCTCTCCCTCTCCCTCACCCTCCTCCTCGCCATCTTCTCCCACGCCTCACTCGGAGCTCATACTCTTCCCGATTCCGATCACTCCCCAATCCCGCTTAACTTAGTTCGATTGTAAATTTCTCCGGATTTTACCAACGTCCGGGAAAAGATTTACGATTAAATATCAACGGATTCAATTTTCATTATCGAGAGAATAGACTTATTTCAGGCTCAGGTGACAGCCGCAAGACTTTCGCTCACGAATACCACGTTCCGTGGGAAAAAACCGAGATCCCTCATTACTCCGATTTCCCATGTTCGGAAAGGCCGCGTACAATGTAATATGCTACAAATGTCGATGCGCACGCACATACGCGTATGCATTCACTCCATACCTACAGCAGAGACAGACAGTACGCGATTTATTCTAATTCCGGAATGGAGCGTGTTATTTCATTTCACTTTTTTTCCTCTTCTTTCAATTTTATTTGCTCTTTGGTTGAAGTGTTGGTCGGGGGGTCGGAGGGAGGGGGGTGAGATTATAACAGGTTGAAAAAAAGCACGAAATACCACTTTGTCTCATTGGTATGCCCGTTTTGCCTCCGTATATAAGGGGCGTTCTATGTATTTGCGCATTATGTATAACTGTGGATAGCGAGCGGGTACAGCAGACAGGGGTGCACGTACGTACGTATAGCGGTGTAAGTCTACGGCGGGGGGGCACGTGGCAGCTCTGAGATAGCTTGAACTTAGGATTCGCAAGCCGACACGACTGTGCAGGGTGTTTCGGGCAGCCAATTCGGCCGTGTCTTTGGGCCGCTGGAAGCGACCAACCAGACAAAAGATAGAAAGAATAAGGATAAGGGAAAGAAAGGGGGTGAGAGATCCTTTTCCCTTTTCCCTTTTCCTCTCCCTTTTTCCTCCTTTCCCTTTCTCTCCCTCTCCCTCTCCCTCTCTCTCTCTCTTTCTCTTCCCGCCATTGATTTACATCTTGTCTTGCGTAGCGTTGGAAGCGAGTTGAGGGGTGCTTCGCGATATCGGCCGTTTGTATGCGCGACCGACGCCAAACTTTGCTGAATTGCCTCACGACTTCTTGTACCTTATACCTTCGCCGTACCTTATACCATTACGTCTTGTGATCCGTGGCGGTGCTTTTCTCCACAGTTTTTCTCTTTTTTACCCTCTCTTCTCTCTCTCTCTCTCTCTCCTTGAGACCTGGCGGTATTAATCCTCGAACGATTAGTTTCTCTCATATTCAAATCGGATGTACAAGCTATCCAACTCCTACTTTCGCATCCGTTGAACAGATTCCCGATTCGGAGGACTGATGGGGTGTTGAATATTATAGAAAATTTGTCACCTATCAGTTCTAACATTTTTCTCCGCAAACGACGAAACAATCATCTCGTACATTGATCATCGAAAAACCGCTTAAACTCGATTACCACTGGCGTTGATACACGGATCAAGTAAATGAATGTTCATATAATCACCTTTGTAATGCATCACTCCGTCAAGGGTACAGTACATCAATTCTGCGAACACACCGAATTTAATCATAAAAATCAATGCAATTACAGCTGACAGCTACAATAATCATCATCTGATAGTTTATTCATTTAGCCAACTCTTCCGCATGGCGCCACATGGAGAGCAAGTTTAAGCGGATTTTCATTCTCTGCGTATCAAGTGAGATGAATATATGTACTTTTTCCCTTCTTTCTCCCTTTTCAACTTTTCCCTATAAAAGTGTCCGGCAACGGCGATATAAGTCACCGATTTCGCAGCTGGACCTGCACGTCTGCCTATAGAAATGCGTGTGTAACTTATAAGCCTTACAAAACTATTCCACTTACTGTTGTACTCGCCGGGGTCACTTGGATCCAGCCGCTTCGCTCTTCGGCCGTGTTTACTGTTGTTGTGGACAAACATATTGTCCGATACGGCCAGTAGAGGCCCCTCAACTCCTACCTGCGTTGAAATAATCACCTGTCGAATTTCAATTGAGAATTAAGCGGTTGACTCGGGGTTGGAAAATTAATTTCGATAACTGCCGCTAGTGTGGGTTTCGGTGATTGGTCCTTCTTTGTATTATAATGCATTATAGGTAGTATTTGAATTGCGAGCGTGAATGAAGAACTGGAAGAATGCGGTTGATACTTTGCAAGTAAACGAAGTGTAAGTATGTATATACATAGAGGAAAATTGAAGTGAAACGCGGGTGAAAGTTTGAGGCGGAACAAGGCCTCAGTGGAGGTGGAAACTTTTTTTTACTTTTCAAAGATTCTGCTTTCTCTGACTTTGAGAGGTTCGCCGTGCGGAGACCGAGCGACGTGAGAACGAGGTGGAATGGAACTTGGCTCGAGGATGGCTGGAGGGAAAATTTTCATTGCACGGTTGCTAAAATTTTAATCCGCAAGTTTCGGCAATAAGCAATTTCTAAACAAATTCAAAACTGCAATAAATATTTTAATTCCGGTTGCGGCTTGGGCCGAGCAACCCGGAAAAACGGAAGGGAACCAGGCGGAAGCCGGGGAGGCAGAGAACAACTGGATTGCGGGGGTGGAGGCGCCTGGGCTTGCTTTTTGGTAATTTATTTTTTAATTCTGTCTTTTGTTTCCTGGGGCCGGAGCACGACGAGATACCCCACCGTTATACTTTTCCATAGACCGACGTGGCCTCGGTTGCGAAACTGGATGGAACTGGTTCCTCCTTTGAGGCGGGGGGTTGTTACGGAGGATAAGGGGTGAAACGGGGTTGTCGGTTGATGCCGAGTCGGGCTAATTGCCAGCCTCCCGGATTACAAGTCCTCGCGGTACCAGGGCGCTCAACTTTCAACAACTTTTCCTCAACTTTACTCCGCGACTGATTCCGGAACGATACTTTTTCGGGCGGGAAAAATTGTCGGCTCTCTAATCTACTTCTTTCCCGCCTCATTGACTCCCGTTCATTTTCCAAGGGCTCGTCGAAACTCCCAATGAATTTTTCAAATTACGTGAATTCTTACGGTTCACTTTTACCCTATTTTTCATAAATTAGAGTGACACGAAAGCTCAGTTTTAATTCTCACCTGGAAACGCCTCATGTCTCGTGGATTGCCGGCGTTCTTCAGACAGTTCTGGTTGCACTTCAGAAAGAACTTGAGGAAGAACCTGTAACCGAAATAAGAGAGAGATGCGTCGGTAAATTAATTTACAATGTATTAAACACTCCTAACGTCTATTCTAGAGATTTAATTAGGAGGAAAAGTTGGTCAGGGTCTGAGGCACGCGTGAATTCTGCATGTACCAATCGCAACCCTCCTCTCGGCGTTACATTATTCAACATTTCTCTAGATTAAACCAGCCACGTGTTTAGGTACCGACCTCTTCTAGAGCCGTGAAATATTCCCCCACGCCTCGTGCTTTGTTGGGATAAAAGTGAAGCGAAAACAAAGACGCGATTCAAAAACTTGCGAGCACGGAAAGCTGCATCGTTGTGATAAAAAAAAGTGCAGTGAATTTGCGGTTACACGGCGCGGCATGAGAGATTGCTTCACCACTCTGGCGCGGGAATTACCGATAGCATAATCAATTCGAAGGTTAAAGTTAAATCGAAGATAAAATCGTGATATCGAGACTGAGATTGGAAGGCGTACGGGAAGGAACGAGCTTTTGGCTCCGCGATGCGAAGGAGGGGTATGTATGATCAATAATTGAACCGTGCAAACTTCGGAGAAACGTAGTCTCGATATTTTCTTAAATAGTTAAAACTCCTCGAATACTATTTGGTTCCCCTGTCACGTCCAATTTCACAGCCACGTTCCTCACCTAGACGAATGTTTAACAGACTCCCGTGAAACGATCAACTTTGTTTTGCGCTTACGTTTCGCTTTTTCTCGTTCTTTCATTTCTTTCTCTCTCTCTCTCCGTCTCTCTTGTTTCTCGTGGTCCTTCGTGGTGTTTCCTTATCTTTTTTTTTCTCCATTTTTGTTACATTCTTTCATTTCTAACGAAAAATAAAATCGGATCGCAACGAATATCTTTGGATATTTTAGCCATCCCTGGAGGAAAAGAAAAAAAAATGAGAAGAAGAATTTTACTCAACATTTCGAAAGTTATACATACCAACGACGTGTTACATCGAGACAGGTATACGTCGACGCTTTTGCGCTGAGGGGGAGATATTCGTCGGTGGCGCGTTTACGGGACTCCTACACTCGGCGCCATGCCACACTACCACCCGTCGACATAGGTGCCGCAGACGAGCGTCGACGAGGCAAAGAGCCGGCGGGCTCAATTTTCATGAATTATGTAGGATATCGGGGGATATTGAATTCGGAAATTTTTCGGAGAACAGGGCGATGCGATGGCGTACGGGGGTACGCACTACCGTGAACACCGGCAAGGCAAGTCAAGGCAGGGCAGGGCAGGGTGAGGGGCTGGCGGTTGAAGAGGGGTGGGAATGTTGCCGCGGATATGTGCGGATCGCGAGACTGAGGCAGTCAGCGTGGATTGGAGGTGGAAAAGGGACGCCGCGTAGGAAACAATCAGGAGGGCGGGATAAGGGGGATGAGGCGCACCGGCTTTCGGGGAGAGCTGGAGATGAAGAGAGGAAGAGAGGAGAAGAGAAGAGAGGAGACGAGAGTAGGCCTTCCCTCCCAAGGGACGCCATTGTCAGCCCCCAGCGGAGAACGTCGCGCGCTTCATCCCTCTGGGAGTTAACGGGAGAAATCAAACGTGTACTTTTTGAATCCGTCATTATATACAGTTCGTTTTTCTTTCTTTCTTTCTTTCTTTTTTTTATGCTTTCTTTCTTTTTCACCCCGCATATAATGACGGTATGCATGTACTATGCACGTATCTACGTATTACCTCATGAGGAAATATAAAGGCCGGGAGGGACTTCGAGTAATCGTAGAAGAAAGTGAAAAACAAGGAAGAAAGGGTGAGAGCGCCGGTATTGAAGATACTTTGAATGAACGTATCGCGTCCGGTACATGGTATGGACAAGCGACTAAACTTCGTCTTGCATTTAGGTATCCGACTATCAGGATAGTCGGAGCTTTTCCACGAGCTGGGGAATTTAATTTTGTTTACTCTTAGGACGTTAAGATTTTATCGCAATGCTGGATGGCTATTCAAAGGCATTGTACTGGTTATCGGAATCCCCATCACGCTTTAAGCTCTCAGTATCTCTTATATAGCGGGAGAGAACGAGAAAGAGAGGAGAGGAGAGGAGAGGAGAGAGAGAGAGAGAGAGAGAGAGGAGAGAGGCGGAACGGAAGGAACAAGTAGTACCAACCAGCTCGAGCTCGTATAGATAGTGAGCTCCATCACCGGGACAGACACACGGCTAAACAGGTGCTGTACGTCCGACGATCTCTCCCCGCGATAGTCACGCGCCTTTAGTTTAATACCTATAGGAGCGTGTTGAATAGGTTTATATTGCTCTTTCGTTCAACAAACTACAAACTACTAGTGGATCGATTCGCTGTAAAAGAGTCGGTTTCATGCGAAGATGGAGTGAGTCTGCGGTCTGCGCCGGGGTAAAATTTATGAAATCTATGAGAGTGAAATTAATGCAGCGCGGATCTGACCCGCTGGGTATATTTCATTGCTCCGAGTCTCAATCAGTGTATATAAATTAAGATTCTTATTGCTGTAAGGAAAACGCTGAACCGGAGTAAGTGTAAAAGTGGAGTTAAAGTTAAAGTCGACCCGCTCCATCCTGGACCCTCGACATTCCACGATGAAACCCCGATCTCTATTTTCCGCCCACAGCGGGAACCCCACTCGGTCCAATTTGTTCATACCGCTGGATGGAGGTATCGGATTGCTCCGGAGGTTCTGGGCACCCCTTGCCCTGCCACTAACGAATTGACACGAAATAAAATATACAGAAGGCTCGCGGAGGCCGATTGCAAAATCATCCCCAAACCCGTTGGATGGCTGCCTGGTATCCCTGCTGCCCTCGCAGCACAAACACAAACGTATTTAGGTATACGAGGAGGCAGGTATATGTAGGTATCCAGGTATGTGCAGATACAACGAGTCGTTCCCGTACGGCGCGACGTTCGTTTCGGGTGAGCCATTTTTTTTTTTTTTTTTTTCATTCCGGGATAAAATGAAACAAAACGGGACGGAACGGAACGGAACGGAACGAAACAAAACAAAAACAGTAGGTTGGCGTGGCGAGGCGAGGCGGTGAATGTGCACCGTTTGCTGTTTCCATGGTTTTACACATCGCGCAACTTTACCACCGCATACGGCACGGTTACCGGTTCGAAACCAAACCTGGTTCGATTCGAGTCAGAAAATAAACGTCGGTGATGAAAAAAAGGAGGAGAAAAAAAAACGCGGCGAGTAACTCGAATATCGGCGAGGGCTGCACCCGCGCTCCCCATAGCTCTCGCTCGCTAGCGTGCAAACAAAGTTTTGGATAAATTCAATCAAACCTTTGGACGATAAATCATCGACGCTGGTTCATCAGTTTGTTTATGTATTTCCGTTCCATGTTTATACATACGCGTGTATATATATATATATGTACGTGTATGTTTTTTGTTTTAGCTCTCCCCTCGGCAATTAGCGGCCCGTCGACGGATCATCCGGAATAATATTTTTACGCAGGTTCTTTGTGTTCGACTCGCGGTCGCGGAGATCAGAGGCCGCAAAATTTGTTCACTGATTTGATCCGTTGATATAGCTAATTCGGTGATTACCGTTTCGCTCCGAAGAACGAATCATTCAAATTTTGCGATCTTTTGCCGAGAAGTTTCGATGCGCGGCAGCAGTATACCGAAACTCGTCGAAGTCACTGGCCCAGGACGTTGCGCAGTGAAACGCAGAGCGGAATCGCTGGAGCAGTCTCTCGCCCTAGCGTAGGTATAGCTAGCATACAGCTCGAAGGCAGGCGCGTTTGGTTCTGAGCGAAGGCTTCGCAGAGCGGGAGCTCTCTTGGAAAGAAAAATCTAATAGACTGTGCGAATCGAGTTTGCTCGTCCCCCGCCACCCCGCCCGCTCTTCAACATCCGAGTAAGAAACTAACGCTCTATCGATGCCAAGCACCCTATCCTATCGGCTCCGGAATGAAATCCAGTTCGCATTTGAATCAGTCTGTAACGCAATCCATTAGTCACTAACAGCCAATACTTCCGAGCTAGGCCCGACGAAAGAAGGAATAAGTATAAAGCTTTGGGCGACGCGCAACCCGCCACGTTTCACAGACTCCTCGTCTATAGTATGTATGCCTACACGGTCTCGCATACGTGCGAGCATACATACCTCGCAGTATAGTATCATATCCGCCGTCCCGGGGCGTCACGAATGATTAGTATATCCGGCACTCGTACTCTCGCCGCTCACCCTCACACGCGGTACAGGCACTGACACTGATATTATCCACCCTCCACCCTCCACCCTCCAACCTCCATCGCCAAATCCCTTTTATCTGCCTCGCGATTGCATTTACGCGTAAACGCGCCTGACATTTCTCTATCACTTTTGACAGTCCCGAATTCGCGCGCGTGTGTAATACCTGCGTACCTTCGCCTAAGAAAACGAATGTCGAATATGTTCAGGCTCGAGTGAAAAATTACACCCACAATTTATGAAGGAAGACAGAAAAATGGGGCAGAGAGTGAAATTGTCTCATGTTAACTTACAAAGTGATTGTTTTTCCAGTATTCTCACATTCCTTCGTCGCGCGGCGGAGGGCAGAAATCGGAAGAAATTTCATCGGGGGACTCTGGATTCTCCAACAGCGCAATACTCGATAATAGCTTCCAACACTCGGCCCTCCGAATGAGGGCACTTTACCCCACGGTGAGTATATAATATAAATAGCCATCTCTGATCTAGTAAATATATTTCCTCGAAGGGTGGATAGATGTAGGTGGCTTAGCCCGAGAGCTTAACCGTAATAGTTCCAAATAGGGTGGAATTACCGGCATCAGAAATCCATTTTCTCTTAGGTATATATAGATGGGAGCGAAATCTTTAATCATGTTTTGAGGTCCCCTCGGAGAAAAAAAGAAGTCTTCTTTCACCGCTCCCCTCGCAGTCTGGCATGAGGAGGATGACGCTACACACGCCGTTCGCGCTCCGCGCGCATACCTATATATGCGCGAAGTGTGAAAAATGTTGGAGATCGAGAAATGAATCGTGATGTGTGCCTCTCTAATACCAGCGATTCTTACCGCGCGGTAACAGCGTTCGCCTCTATTCCGCTTATATTCTGCTCGCGGTGAGAGATGTTGAGAAGGACGAAGAAGGGACGAGGCAAACTGGAAGACTGGAAGCTGGGGAGGTTAGGAGGTAGGCAGCGGCCGGGACGAAGTGGTAATTCATCTTGTTAGGGTCGTTAAAGTCTGCTTCGCCATAACGGGGTGGCCAACTCACAAACGTAAAAGTGTTCGTTATCTCTCGTGTACCTAGATGTAGGTGCAGGAGAAACGGGGCGCGGGCGTCGCGTATGAACAAAAACGAACTTCACCAACAATAATAATGACGATGATAATGATAATGATGAAAACGACGACAGCGGTAATAATAATCATGATAACAAGGATGTATGAAATCTCCGATCGGAGATCCATTTCTTTCGATGAATTTAAAACCTTCCTTCTTCTTTCTGTACTCTGGTGAATTTCTGATGTATTATAGGTATACCTACATCTTTACAGGCGGCTGCATTATTCCAGGTTAAATTAATCCGTCTTACTGCAAGAGTTGTGTAGTTGGCGGGGCAGAGGAGACGAGAGACGAGGAGGAGGAGGAGGAGGAGGAGAGGAGAACACGTTATAATCGATTTTAACATTTCCTATACTGTGACGGTAATATACTTATATTTTATATAATGACATCGAGAAAGTAGGAAATTTTATTCAACGATTCAACTTCTTATGGCAATTAAACTCGGTGACTCGACTTCTCTCATACTAATGCACTGCGTTGTTAATTCCGTACTCGTTTGAGCACCGCCTACCAGAAGGCAAAACCTCGGGATCAGCGGATCGGAAGGCGTGCTCGATCGAGTAGCTAATCACCTATTAATACAACCCGACTTCCTTTCGGCTCACCTATACTCGGCGTTTATCGCGATCACCGGAAGTCGTTACCAGAGGACGGCGGGGAGAAGTCCGTGTCCTTCTTTAACTCGAGTTATCATTATCATCACGGTTCCCTTTCGTTACTGATTTTCGTTTCGTAAACGTGAAAACGAATCATCGCGCCGCATGGAAGACAGAATCTAGTGCCGGTGGAGATTTGAAATTCAATTAGCTGTTCGAACCGCGAGATGTGTACATCCGATCCATAGATACCCTCGGCATTAATTCCCAGCTACGAATCCTAGAGTCCAGAATGCATAATGTAAGCGGCGAAGACGTCAATTAATAAGAATGTGTACGTAGGTCTTTGGTCCGCGGGATATTCACCGGGTTTCGGCTGAGGAGGCGACCTTCTACGGAGGTGTGTGCCTTGCATAAACTTGAACCAGGGTGAGTACCGGGTGAGTGAGGTATCAAGGGATGTTTAATGTTTAACCAGACTCCATTACGCCCCCTGTCCTTACCACCTCGTCTCCTCAACTCGACTCTCTCCATCTCCATCTCTCTCTGTCTCCCTCTGCTCCGGGCAACCTTAGCCTAAGATATCTCAACCCGGAAGTCCCATAGACAGGATACAGGCGAGGAAAAACAAAGAGAATACGCGACTGCGAGGAGGAATACAGCGGATAATTTAAACTAGCGTTAAATTGTTGAGAAAATATCGCCGAGGAAAGATAATATTTTCGGTAATGGTCATAGTGGAACCGGCGGAGTACGTGAAATTAACATTTTCCACAGTGGATGGGGTTCAACTTCCTGAGATAACACGCGCGCTTCGTAATTGTATTCGAATTCGTTCGAGCTTAACGATATTTGACGTTCTCTTGAAGATATGGCGAGTCGTGAGTAAATCGTATTAAACGGCGTTCCAATTTTCGGGATACCTACAGGTACTGCGTCGCTCCGCGAGAACAACCTCAGGTACCTGATCGCCTCACCGGAAGGGCGGAGGGTACTTGCACTAAGTCGAAGACGAGGTTCAGGCTATTCACCGGGTCCACAGAGCCACTACCGATGCGTTCTATAATTCATAGCTAAGTAATACGTCTTACTGGCTCTAACCTACGGGCGAACCTTGTCGCCCCTAGAACTGAGCAAGGGCTGCCAACTGCCGTCCTATGGTCCTGGGTATCGAGATGTGAGTTGCGTACGTCAGCGGTGCTCCGACGGAAGTATACGTGCCATTATGGAAGATCAGCGGAGTCGTATCGTTCGGACGATCTTCATCATGAGATCGGGAGAGAGATGATGATCGAGTTCGAGGATATTCACAAGCTGATAAAACCGATGAAATTTCGACACATTTCATGCGTCCGTAGGTTCCTGTGCATAACGACGATGGACAACAGCAGCGAGATAAATAGAGTGAGATGAAAGGCCGGGGCGAGGAGGAAGGATCGGAGCTCCCGAGCGTGTAGTCAAGTAGGTATTTTACAAAGTTTGAAACTCCTCAAAGCGCGATCGTGCCGACAGGGAGCAGAGTTCCTTAAGCCAGTTAGTGGGCAAGTCGCGAGTCGAGTCGAGTCGAGTCGAGTCGCTGGGGTCCCGCGACTCAAAGGTAGGAAGATAAGTAGGCACGTATGCATGTACATACAACAGCTAAGCGGATATGAAAATCTGGCTTGAGCATAATTTGAAATTGTGCTATGGAACGAGGTTAGTCACGATTAAGTAAGCCGGTGTGCGTAAACGCATTTGGCCACTCGAATCATTCCCACTTCACATCGCGACGTCCCCGCGCGTCTCCTTCGAAATCTGCCTTTTCACTCTGCGTCAGACTTCCACCGATATAATTATCCCGCAGAAGATTTCGCCCATTTTGTCGTAATGGTCAATTAATACACCTCAAATATTCACGTACATTGCATCGCAGGTTCGCATGTTCCTACGTCACATACCCGAGGCGAAAAAAATTGGCTTCACCTTGTTTGTTTTCCAACGCCGCGCAACTTTTGCCCGCAACTAATATATAGGTAGGTACGTAATCCACGTTTGTGTTCCTCTTCCGCAAAGGGCCACGTGTCACCCGGGGCGCAACCGCCTGACGTACGACCGTTTTTGTGAATGTTTGACGCCGGGAACTTAAGAGCGGGGCGGTTAGCGGTTACTAGCTGTAATATACTCGTAGATTCCCAGGGGCTCGAGCCTTATCTAAATACAGACATTAGTAAATCGTTGTCTCGGACATGTGCGAGTCAAAAATCTGCTCCATTTTACAGTTACAGTTACAGTCACGGTTACAGTTTCAGTTTCAGTTTTAGTTTTAGCTTCAGTTTCTCCGGGTAATAGTAAGGTACCGACGTTAAAGTGGCAGTCTGTGGCACAGTGTGCCTATTCAAACTCACGATAATATCAAATTTTCAATTTCACTATGCCTGCGGGAGTTCCTGAAATGGAAAATAATTTCACCCCTTGCGCGGAGGTGGACGCGTTTAATTTTTCACAATTCTTCTTGCATGCCCGCCGGTCATATTCCGACATGCAAAACGGGGAACGGGAGCAATAACTCGATTTTTATCACGTTTTATTAAAAAATATGTCTTAATTTTGACCAGGCTGGGTTAGTTCCTTTATTCGCCCTCTGGGAACGCTGCCTTTTCTCTTCTCTTCCCTTCTCTCCTCTCCTTTTCTCTTTTGCAGCCACCCGACCCGTGAACACAATAATTACATCCCATTGCCAGCGCGGCAACCGATTTGAAAGTTGTTTTCCTTCGTCCTCCGCCGATTTCTCTCGACGCACAAACATTTGTTTTTTACCAAAAGACCATGTCCCGCACTTCGCGTTTTAAGTAGGTAATATCTTCTATTTCAGGGACCACAATTATCGATCCTGTTCATTTTCAAGAATAATTGGCTGACCAAAAAATGTCTGGCTGTCTTGTCGCTGAGGGAATTATGAACTCGACAAACTCGATGTTCGTATAATAGTCGACGTCAGTTGAGGACTTCTAGAGGTTAGCAGTCGCCATGCTGGCAGGGCATGCGAACGGCAGGACAGGACGCGGCGGTGGTCCGCGCGTAGGGGTTGCCATGACTACGGAGGGGAGCTGTGAGGGAGGTAGGAAGGTAGGTCGAATGCCCTCACTCACCCTCACAGTAAAGAGAGAGAGAGAGAGAGAGACAGAGAGAGAGAGGGCAGAGGATGATAATGCTGCCCGCCGGCGCCCGCGCCACCCGCCTGCTTGCTTTCTACGACTCCGCGTAGGCAGGTACCTACCGCCTCTACTACTACGATTACTACTACGGCCTCGTGCTATCGGCCGATCCGCGAGAATATAAAGTAGCTAGAAGTCATGAGCGCGACTTCTTACGACCTCAAGCCGTACACGCGCTATTTTCGACGAAGAAATCTGTACCGCGATTCCATCACCGAGCGTGGTGAACACGGAGAAAGAAGGGGGAGAAAGAAAATGAGGGTAGAAATCGAAGGAATTTTGAACCCGGTTAGAACAGGGAAAATGTATAGCCTTTGTTAAAACCAACGCGACGATGTTGAAGCTCTAACTTGCGGGCGAAGGGTGCGCGAGACACTCGGCGTCGTATTTTTTCAGTACGGAGTAAGACACGACAGCCGTCGCGGTGAGGAGTGCGTAGTATTTTCGGTTTACAACGTCCGCCGTTAGCAGGGTGAAGGGGGCAGGGATGAGGGGGCGGCGGGGGTCACGGGGTATACTCGAGGGCGTACCTGACCGCTTCGACATCCTCGGACGGGGCGAGGACCGCGGCGGTAGAATACGGGTCCCAGAGGCATCGTTACAATTAGACAGTGCTACCGACTCCCGCGTGGCCTTCGACCTCTAAATAACTTAACAGTGCTGACAACCCGATCGCGCCTGACTTTCACACACACTCCAGTCTCATCCTCATCGATATATAGAGCGTTTGAGAAAACGGAACAACCAACGTGGGAAAAAAGATCTATGACCTGAACAATTATCGACAGCTGAGGGAGTGCCCAGTTTTCCCCACTTTTTTCTAACAAGTGGTTGGAAACTCCGCCGGGACATGGATTTCAAACAAAAATGAGGAGGATGAAATGATGTTCGATTTGTTGCGGAAAGACACTCTCTACTCTTAACGGGTATCGATAGTTTTTCCGCGAATCAAACGTACTCAGAGAGCGAGAAACAGAGATTATCAGAATCGCGGGACGGAGCAGTAGCGGTAGAAGAGAAGAAGCGGCGCACCAGTCTCATCTAGAACTGAGTCTGACGTGTACGGGACTCTTTCTACTACTTGTACGAATTCGCGCTGCAGGTGTTTTATAGTTCCATCAAGTTCACCGTAACCGAAGCGCGACAAGCTTGACAAAGACTTCTCCGAGACTTTTCGCCGGCGTAGATTTCGCCTGCGGTCATGGGAATGTTGTGACATTGAATAATAACAATAACATCTCGAAAATCTCTCAAATTTGGTTCGGCGGTTCTTCTTCGATCATGCCGGTTGTTTTCACGCCCATGGACAAAATTCGACTGCGAACGCGGACGCGGCAGGAGGAGAGCTCGCATCAGAATTCAGTTTCATTTCTTGGTGGTGAGAAATACCACTATACATTCGAAGGGGACAGAATTCTTGATGACTTTTCAGAGTGAGAGGACGTTATGGTGGAATAATAAAATAGGGGTTGTAAGTTTTGCTGATATTTTTCATGCAAATGCTAAGCGGCAGAAAACACCTGTCTTGTTCACCAGCGCACTACCCTTGTACGATACAAGGCGTATAATTTCATACAATCTTGGGAAGCTCGTGCTTGCCTCACCTCGCGCTCCCTCTTCTTTTCCTCTCTCTGCTCTCTTCACTCCGCGCTCCGCGCTCCGCGCTCCTCACTCCTCGCTCCTCACTCCTCACTCCTTACTCCTCACTCCACCACCCTCGCTGCCGCACCGTTCCCGGAGCGGAGAGCCAGAGGCTCCCTCGGGACTATCGACTGCCAGGTCCCGTGGGGCGAGTCGATACTCCAGGGACACTATCCTCCTCTCACTCTTTCTCCTCCGGGGCTTTGGCTTCTAAACATCTTACGCACGCGCGTGTCCCGTCGCTTCTCTTACTCCGGCGGTCTCTCTTCATTCTTTCTTCATTGCTCTCGCGCTGGCTGTTTTACGGTGGATGAAAACACGAGGTGGACGAGGGTGAAAATTAGTTTTAGTCTATAACTGAATGGCAAAGTCGCTGTTATTATCCTAGCCCGTCCCATCTCCCGACCCCCGCATACCGCGACCTTGGCTCCAGTTGAAAAACTACTTTGTCAACTTTTCGTGAGTCAAAAACGAACTTTCTGGTAAGCGAAAACCGAACAAAATCTAAAAACAAGACCGGCACGAAGTCTCCATGCAAAAAGCTCACCGATTTATTTCCCTCTTCCGTCTCGTTCACACATAGGTATAACCTCGTACGGAAATTCCTCCGAACTCTGTAACTGAATACTGAAATTAACTTCACTCGGTTGTTTTTCCACCCCTACACCTCGTCATTGCGCTTCGGATTCTACAGTTCCGCTCCAAGCACCCGGAGCAAACCCACGCGAATGTTGCGGGTACTTTTCGGTTGAGCACCATGGCGCGGTAGTTACGGGGTTGCTTTCAGCTCGCCCTCGCCCTTGCGCTGGCGTTCGCCTTCGCGTTCGCCTTCGCCTTCGCCTCGGCAAAGAAAGAAGTCATCAATATATCGCGTGGCTTTTGGTCCACGGTGTTCAGGGGACAAAACTTCAGCCGTGGGTGGGCGGAGTCAGGCGTAATCCCCAGAGTCAAAATGGAAGTCTCAAGAGACGTTGGCTGGGTTAACATTGTCCCAAGAACCGCCGAGTATCCCTCAGGATTTCCTGGGACAATAGTTTATCGCTACCGTAGCGTATTACCAAAAGGGAGGAGGACATTTTACGAATTTTGGGGATCGGCGCGGAGCTTGGATTGTGGGTGGGATCCACGAAGAGGGTTCTTTTCTTTCAACGACCGCACGTACACGAATATCTATACAGAGAAAATAGAAATAGCTTTCCACTTTTTGCAACGTCAGCCATTTTTCTTATCTCTAGATGCTTTTTACGATCTTTTCCACGCTGCGCCAGCATGAGTAAGACCGTGGACCTCGAGTTTTATCAGATTCGCTTCTAGATTCGTGATTTCGCATAGCATCTCGTTATTCCTCTTCATGTAATTATGCTATGCCTACACTTGCGGTTCCTCAATACCAATTTGTGAACTGCAAGAAGGTGACGCGGGAGTTGGACAACAGCGTCATAAGTCGGGAGTGGTTCGAGGCTGGGGTGGCCGGAGCTCCCTGGAGGCGGCAGGCTAAATATATCCACCCCTGACAACCCCCGAGGGAGAATGTCAAGACAACATGGCTGACGCCCGACGCCCGTCATCCGGCTAGCAGCCACCCCAAACCTTTACCCTATGTGTACACTAGCCGTGTATTCGACTATCCTGGGGTTGGAAATCGCCTTGATATTCCCTCAGTCGGTCTCAATTCTTGAGTGAACAAAATTCGGGATGTTTGACGTTGTTTTGCCTCTTCGGATTTCATAATACCGCGGTGCGACTGACAATAAATTGTGGAATGAAAATCCGTGGAAGGATTTTACCTTTCTTTCAGCCATTTTGCAAATCAACCGTCACGGACCACGGCGAGATCGGGGCTCTAAGTTTCAGAGGGAGACAATGGAAAGCTACAGCGGTAGCTAGCGAACGAGGCGGAAAGGAGAGACCGAGAGGGAGAGAGAGAGTCGGAATTAGCCGCCCTTAAGATTACACTGAATTAACAAATTGAAAAAAGTCCTCCCCTTGAGTTATTCTTAAAGGTGGCCTTCCCCTGCCGCTGCGACCGCCGCTGCCACTCGCCTCTCGGCGTTGCCACTTTACCTTAAACTTAAAGCGAGATCCTAGAACGATATCGCCTCGACAAATTCATGCAAATGTTACTGGCTGCACGGTCTCCGCCTCCCCCCAGCGCAGTCCTTGCATAGTCGTCCTTCTCCCTTTACCACTCTCTCGTTACCTCTCTATACGACTATACATACCTATATGCCCGTATAAATTGCGGGCTCGGCTACCACGTGTATGGGGAGAGCTTTACACCTATCTGATATAATGGTAACTATACGTGGCAGGTATGTAGTGCGCCTTGATATAACAGTTACTTCTCTCTTCCCAGTGCCGAGTACATTGTTCAGCCTGCATTTCGCACCACTATACACACACAGTTTCACCTATGCGAATATCTAGCTCCGAATATAATACCTGGCAAGTATTATTCGTATACGAATTAAAGTCACTCCTGCGTATCCCGATCCAAGTGAAATTATTTCGAAAATCATGACCTTCGGTTCACGAGTTTGATAATTCCGTCCCGCTGCGTGAAAAACCGTTCGTTGTGTTTTCTTGGTTTCGCGTTATACTCGTAACTTGGCTGACGAAAAAGTTCTCCTTTTTTGTTTGCTTTTGTTTTTCATTTTTATCGGGTTGTTTCGGAGCGGAACCGGACTACCCGTGATTGTTTTTAAGCTCCGGTAAACCTCGGGACGGAGTTGAATAATACAACGGAGGGTTTCAGTGATTTCTTTCTCTCGTCGGCGTATTCATTATTACACAAAATATAAATAAATCAACGAACGAAAAAGAGTTGAGCCACTGATGAAACAAAAAACAACCCCTGGACGGGATAAGCCTTCTATCAAATGTCGACTAACCCGCGTCTCAGTCTTCGCCTGCGGTTCCAGCAACGGAAGCCAATATCTTTTGTTTTCGGTTGAGGACTACTTTTTTTTGAAGAATCTAAACACCCGAGCTTCCGATTTTCAGCTTTCAGAGGGATGGGAGGGGTCTAGCCTTCTCTGCGTGTCTGATTGGCGAACCTCTAGTATCGATTATAGTCCTCCGTGATCTTATGCAACCCTTCGCTGCCCCCGCAAGGACTGGTGGAGTACCTAGTCGAGTTGCTGCGACTGTAAACTTTAGGGGTTCAACTTCGGCCCGATGAGAGAGAGAGAGAAGAGAATGAGAAGGACGCGCGTAGAACGCGACGACGCGGAGAGTGAGTGGCCGTAAACTCAGGTGTCGTTTGCGTTTTCTATTTAGCCGTTTCAGGGTTGTCTGCTATAGGTTGTTTTACTGCCACGAGGGCAGACACCAACTTTAACTCGATTTGAATTGAATTCTGAGTTTTATGCCCGATGGCCAGCGCCTATTCCAGTCGCTCCTCAACTCAGTCATTTCACTCGAGATTTTGACCGACTCGACAGCCACCCGAATTTTGTTCCATTAATACAGGACAAGGTAGACTCCATCGATCCTCGGTCAGAAATCATACTGAACTTCGCCTGAGCGAACATTTGAAAACACGTTGCGCTCGGGCGGAATTGCGATCGGCAATCTGCAGTAAGGGAAATTGATTGATCCATAGTTCGAATGACTCGAACAATATTCTATAACCGAAAAACATGAAATTGTTCGCACGAATCGCTAACTGTCGGATGGACAGACGACAACCTCCCGAATAATTTTCTCTTCCGTGTGCTCGCCCTGTAGGAAATTTTGGGGAAAATAGTCGAACTGGAAATTCCGGTCTAGAATAGTGTGAAACTGAGATAATCGACGAAGAAATCTGATTCAAAGAATCTCGTAAATGGGATATATTCTCGAAAACTAAAATGTTATCGGAAATTCGGAGGACCTGGGAATGAGTTCGATGATTCGTAGACGAAAATATTTTCCAACAATCTACACCGCGGGATCACTACAAGCGGCGGGAATGCTTGTAGTCTTGCGTCCAAAGTGGCTGAGCTTTCAGAGGCGTTCTCCTCCCTGAATATTGCATTGTTCAAAAAACATCGTCGGCCCCTACGGAGAGGGGCCTATCGACAACGGTGTTCCTCGTACGTTTATTGCCTCCTGGACCCTCTCCTCTTCTCCGCTCGTCTTCTCGCTCCGCAACCCGCGCGGAGCCTCCTCCGCGCCGTTATCCTACCCGGGTTACGACGTTATA
This sequence comes from Phymatocera aterrima, assembly GCA_963170745.1. NCBI lineage: Eukaryota > Metazoa > Arthropoda > Insecta > Hymenoptera > Tenthredinidae > Phymatocera > Phymatocera aterrima. The sequence continues at coordinate 22,962,665 of OY720660.1, forward strand.
TTTGATATTGGATAGACTCGGTATACGTATCATTGATGTCGTAAAACCTGCCGTAAATAATATTTAATAAATGTAATACTCCAGGCAAAATGCCGTTTAGCTGTATACCTATCGCCCATAACCGACGCGTCGTTCGTTTTTTTCACCTCACCGGTTATAGACGTATCCAAACGAGACTTTCATCCCCCCCTTCCACCTCGGACTGCGGATGTTCTCCGTGAATTAGTCACAACTCCGCATATTACTCCCTTCGATTTTCTGTATTAACCAAAATACGAAAATTTCCAATTTCCATATCGTAGATAGAGTTAACCTCGAAGACACTGTACAAATTCGAGAAGCTTCAAATTTGTTTCAGGCTTTTCCAGTTTGTTCCAAAGAACATATTCAAGAATAACGCGCGATTTATTTTTCGCAAACTTGTAAATTCTCACTATTCGCGGTATAATATCATAATTATCTATCGGAAGCAGCTCTTTTCTTTCGGTACTTTTTTTTCTGTAAATTTTTTCGGTTTCCCGGCATTTTTCCCACCTCCGACTACCCGGCTGACCTTACGATATTTCAGAGCCAACCGTGCGCTAGGCCCGATGGAAATTAAAGCTGTTTTAGCGGTGTAATGTAACGAACGAACTCCAAGTCACGCGATATTCGACTTTGACGAACGAACGTTGTTTCTCTCCGACGAAGTATTTTTCCCCTGGAAGCATAATTCCAAATTCTGGTCCCACAAAAATCTCAATGAGTACCTACTCCAGAGTTCGAAAGAAAAAAAATGAGCCGACAGAAAGAATGATTTTCGATGTGAAAATTCTGCTCGAAGTTTGCTTACGGACAAGTACAAATCGTGTTTGATATCTTGGGGAAAAAATGTTCGTTCAGTCCGCCGAAGAACATCGAGTAAAATGGATTTTGTGATTCCGTAAATACCGCATCGCGCGCGTCGTCGTCCAGCCGGGACATACACAGAAGCTATGGAACGTCGAGTGAGTGCTTTGACATTCTATTAACTCCGGGTTGTAAGTTGGAGCGATAAAAACGTCGGACTTCCGGCGGGCGATATCTTACGGGTACATTTTATTCTTTCATTTCTTTTGAAAATTGTAAAATATACCACAAAAGTGGCAAGAGGCGCTAGACGCAAGCCTGACACGCTTAACGATCTCCAAGAAGATTCGTAATGTGAAACCGGCGCGAAGTTCACTTTTCTCTCTCTTTTTTTCTCCACTTTTTGGGAAACTGTGTCGAGGTAACGGAAATGTCCTTTCTACGGACGAAAACCAGGACCTTTCAAAATTTCGTTCGGTTGTTTCTGACCCCACAACCAAACTTTGGCCTTCGAATAATGACCAGACACACATTTGTCATTCTGGCTCACGGCTGTCTGTCGGAATCTCCGTACCGTTGACAGCATTTTCGCGCCGAGAAAGGGCCGGGGAGGGAAGAGCGAGGAGTGATGAGAGGCGAAGAAAGCGGTAAACAGTCACACCCACGAGGAAATTAGTCGTTAAGTGTTTTATGTATCCGGCCTAGTGAACACGCCCGAAACCGAAGTCACGTGGCGCTTCCCGAAGTCTCTCTCTCTCTCTTCGTCCTCGTCCTCCTCGTTCTCGTCGTTCTTCTCGTCGGGAACACCGGGTTCCAATTTGTGAACGTGTGAACAATTTATACACTGACTCTCGACCTCGCCTGCACCCCTCATCCAACGCGCAGACGCGTCCGCAACCCCGCCACGCTCACGAATTATCATTAGTTATCACTCGGTAGGTATCTCTTCGTACTCGCCGCGCCATGAGCACCTCTTTTTTCTGATCCAGGTGTCTTCTCGAATTCGACTTCTGTTTGTCTTCCTATGCCTCTCAAGACTCTCGCACGTTCCAGAGTGAAACGCCTGCTCTTGTTAATTAACGAAAATAAAAAAAGAACGCTCCGAGTGTGGCTGACTTTTTCGGAATCCGGTATAATCTCCGATCATCCCCCGACATCACGACTGGACTACAATGTTGGCAATTCTATCGGAATCCAGAGGGAAGGTCCTTTGGAATTCCTGGCAGTTTACTTCGGAGCAAAAAAATTCGCCAGCCGCGAACAACGAAGTTTGAAAACTCGTGTCTGGGTATAGAAAACATTCAGACCGGGTTCTCTATCGTGGCATATTCTTACGGGCCAAATTCGCAGTCACGTGAAAGAACCTCAATGGGAACGAGATTTATGCACACAAGTTACCTGCCGGAAATTATAGCTCAGTCCGAATGAGGAACGTGTTCCACGTCAGGAGAGAGATTGACTAGATTCCTGAAGGCTCGGAGACTCACTACGCCAGTCCCACGATTAATGATGAGGTAAGATATTTGAATTTCTATCGACCGACGGACGAGACGAATGGATTGGAGGGAATCCCGTAGCAGGATATTCGCATCGTGCCGCCTCCTGTGTGGGCTCAGATTGTGGATACCGAGGTGAGGCCCGGCTCGCTTGGTTGTCACTCGCGCGGGGCTCGGGGACTTGTTTTTAGCTCATGAATCTCCCCGCGTTCCCCCTGGCCGGCAGGCCCTTGCCTCGGGGCGATCCCCGGATCCGTCGCCCCCTCGAGAGCCGATCAAGCATCCAGTTTTTTCCCTGAAATCCCCGAGCATGCGACCTGCAGCTCCTGCAGATCTAATAGCTCCAACTTCGAGACTAAAACATAAGAGCGTAGCAGCAGCGACCAGCGTCTCACAGAGAGACAGAAGAGACTCCTTAGGATCACGATCTAATGAGGATAATTCCTGCATTGATTGCCGAGCTGAACGATACGCTGCGAGCCGTTGTGGCAGGCAGCCAGGCAGCCGGCCATCGAGCGGTAAATCATTCTTAATTAAACGATAGATATATATTTAATTAAAAAGGACTGGGATTGCGTTAGTTATGAGGTATTCAACCGTGACCAAATATACGGTCCGTTATCGCAGTGGGAGGCTTTCGGATGGCCATGCGTTTTCGGCCGGACGATTTTAACGCGAGGTTTCAAGATTATCCTCCTGCTCCTGGCATCTGGCGCGATCGGGGCGTCTGCATACACGAGGCAAAAAATATATCATATTAACAGAAGAAGAAGAAGAAGAAGAAGAAGAAGAAAAAGAAGAGGGAGACGGAGGAGAAAATAAAGTACAAAATTACCGGCCCGTCGCCACCGCAGACCGATGACTGAGTTAAAGCCTCGATGAGTGACTATTATCGTCGTGAAACCAGACCACGAATAAATTATTGTCCTAGACACCAGAAGTGTAGATTTGCCTTCTGAAATCACTCTGTCGCAGGTAGATACGTGCGGACCACGTGTATCCGATGGCGATGAAATTCTCCGCGATCGTTTCACACTAATGCCTCATATTACTCCGTAAAATCGGAATAACGTGTTTCGCGCAAAATAGCTCCGCGATAACTCAGAGATGAATTATTATTGTCCGTTTCAGAAATGGTAAATAAATCACGAAGTTATCTGTCGAGCCGCGTGTAACTGAGGTCTGGTACGTGCGAGACTAAACAGCACACACGCTATCCGAGAGAAAGATACATCTATACCTATATCGTGAGGTTGTTGCATGAATCTGTGTACTTTATAGTACTCTGCATGTAGGTATACCTGTGCGTCACCAACGGCGGTGTATAGATTCTCACATTTCATTTCACGTTTTCCCTCATTCAATAATTCCGCGAGCTTCTCCACCCCCCGGAAGGCGCGAATGACGGGTCTCCAAGATGACAGTACCGCAAAAAATTTGGTGGCGCAAGATTTCAGGTGAAAACGGAGCATGTGATGTGCGCCGAAACCGAACGGCCTCATACCAACTCTAGGTTGGCAAATTTAACTAGCTCGTAAATAAATATAGTTAGTGGGCAAGCCTAACCGTATAGATCCCTTTCGCCGAGGGCAGTGTGGGCTAACTGGCAGCCAGTAAGTGCCTGCGGCGGCCATCTGTGCCCTGGCTACCAGTGCAAGCCACGTGGGCTCTGCTCGGCAACGGGTATTACCATTTACACGGCTTTTGTTGTACCAGTTCGAATACATTAGCCTAGCCGTTGCGAACTCTGATAAATTGTCAGTATTTACAATGTAGAACAATATGTCGAAGCAAGGCAATAATATACTCTCACGGCGCGGCGGGGGTTTTATTCTATATTCTATTCGTTTCTCTTCGTCGGGAGTCAGATTGCAACGTTCAATGAGCGTCGTAGAAACTTTCCTCGATTCATTTAACACGAGAGAAACAGGTTGAAGGGTTGATCGACTATTTTCTTTCCCCGTTTCTCGGCATGCGAATCGGGAATCGAGATGAAACTTCGTTTCAAACATCTGTCGGAATGTCAAAGTATAATGCAGCCGTTCTGCGTGCGCCCTCTGTCCAATTTCTCGTTGTCTCTTGCCTCGCGTTGTGCCACAGGGAGCGCGTGTAGATAGAAATTCAAGCCAGCTGAAAGATATTCGAGACATAGCGCGGTAAAATGGCATCAAGAGGGTGCACCCCGAAGTTCGTTCGGGAGGAAGGGGGCTCCCGTTCTAGTAGTACGTCGGACGGAACAATTAACCGAATTTGCATTATATCTCTATCAAATTACTAGATTCGTATTATTGATAAAATTGCCAATTTGAGGGTGAAGTGTGCGGCGGAGGCGGCACCGAGGCTCCAGGGGGCCACAGAATGAATGCTCCTCTAGTGTTCATTTTATGTCGATATATATTCCGGGGTGTGTATGGGCTACTGGCTAGCTCAGGGGTGGCTAAATAAAGCCCAGGGCCGTCTATAGTTTCCAATACATTTTCGAAGCCCCGCGGACATGAAGAGCCGAATGAACCCGGCGCGCTCCACCGTCCAGTTCGCTTTCGGACCGTGGAACGACGGTGGATGATTATTCGAATTCGTTTTCTTCGTCAACGTGAATCGCGGTTCGTTTTCAACTAGGGAGAAAATTTTCCAATTTCCAAAACTTACGAGGCCCCGGTCCCACTGCGTCCGGGGCTGATCACTTGACTAAGCTATCGGATAGGAATGAGATCTTTCAAAGCAGGGAGAGACCAGGACGATTGTAGTGTCACCGGGCTGTAACTTGACACCCGAGCGCGCATACGCCCCCCTAACACATTCGAGGGACCGGTATAGAGCCGACGACGATGAGTATACGTCGACGGGGATTCGTGGTGGTGCGAGATATCTCTCTGAGCTAACGTCGCACACGCGCGTGTTCCGTTTTTTTTTTTTTTTTTTTGTTTTTTCTCTTCTCTTTTTCCTCTTTTTTATAATTGATATCTCTCTCGGGCGAATTAGTCGCATGCGCGATCGGTGAGCTGGAGCTACAAAACGAGGAGGCCGCGTTAGTGGAATTTACACAAGAACCGGAGTATAATTTCGTTGCAATGCGAACGATCGAATCGATGAATAATTTCGCATAATTCTTCCGAGATGGAATTACGACGAAATTAACTCGTTGAAGAGAATGTACTCCGCGATTATGTTCCCTCGATTCCGGACTCCGGTGCCGCCCACTTAATTAACCTGTTCCGTGAAGGCGAGGCTCTGTTTTGACGACTGGCCATAAGTTTTGAGTAGTTATGAGAGAAAAACGAAACCGCAACGCGTCATTAGCGCGTGCCTTGGAGTTGAACACGCATGCCTGACGCCGCGTCGCCTCGCGTCGTTCGCGTCGCGCCACGCCGCGCCAGGTCGGGCTAAATGAAAGAGTGTATTTACGTGACGCCGTAAAGCCTCGCATTCCGCGCCTCGATATTTTTTCATAATGAAATACTTTCCATACTCAGTTATCGCGTTATAGCTCCGAGATAACTGAAAAACAGCATTAAACAAATGACAAAAATGATAAGTTTTATCTTCTCCGCCTGCGCCACACGCTTCGAGGGGGCGCAGGGTACGCGATCGCCGAGCCCGAAACCAGCGGGGTGCATCCACCCCTGTATATGCTGCAGTAATGCCACCGTATGTATGTTACAGCGCGAGCGGCGCGGTGTACGACGCGTCGGGCAACGCCGAGACTTATTATTTTCGTACGGCTCATTGGATTCGCTGGGATACAGTGGCACTATCAATTACACGACGTTCTGCACCCCCAACAGGAAAGACTTGTTCCTAGTTTGACGAACGGGAATGGGAAGTGAGGAAGGCGGTGGCGCACGCGGCCAGAGAAGCACATCTGGCGTTTATCGGCATCGTCGTTCCCGGCCTGATGTTTTGTTCATCTAAATTATCGCGAACTGTGGATTTTTCGCTCTTCCGTTCCATATGATATACTGTGCAAAAGCGATATGACGACTCGAGATTCGTATCGGTGCCACACCTCGATGCTGGAAATCCTCTGTTTATAGTACAGGCTGTGGAAACTAATCCGAAGAGAATAATAACGCTCGTGTGAATTCATAATTCAGAGATGCGAAACGCAGGTATGTATGCGTACGTGTGTACGTATGTGTACCTACCGCAGGAGAATATTGCTTTGCCATACCAAACCTATACGTAGGTATACACAGAACCGGGAAAATCGAGGGATGAACAGAGGTCAGGTTCAGAGAAATGTGCAGTTCGGAATTCAAGCAAATTGCCTCATGGACCTCCATGATTTAATGATGCGATCCTTTCCTCGATCCACATGCACTCGCTCCAGCGGTTCTCAATCTTTGTTTCACGGGATATAGGATCTTACTGGAATTTCATCCAGAAATAACCGCGTTTATCAAACTGAAAAACACATATAGATAGAGGAATAAATGAACGAGGGTCATCATCCTTTCGAGCAATGAGCGAGGTTCTCTTTTCCTCTCTTTCCAGTGTTTACCGTTTACTCCCTCTCTCTCCCTCTCTCTCCCTCTCTCTCTTCCACGTGGATGATTAAGCGTCAGCGTTAGCGGGGGATCGCATGGAGAGTCGCGTTCAGATTAGATTAGTTTAGATCAGCCAATCAAAAATTACAATGGGAGACATCGTCATGTAGTAGGTAGGTACCTACATTATAGTATATAGCGGGACAGATTCCCGGAGCGGTGTTCACTGCCATGGGATAAGCCGGGGCACCCTTCGCCTTGACACTTGATACTATGGACATTTTATTAGATTTCAGCCGGTCGTAGAGCCGAAGTGAGGCGAGATCGAACGAGATCCTAACCCAATCCAACTAATTGACGAATAATTGTCTGATTATTGGTTCCTATACTTTGCCACAGGAACTTGTGAGATGAATAAGTGATCGAATCCAATGCGGAGAGGGAAGTCGAAGAAATTGTAGATCGCAACGCGCGACCGCCGATTCTTTCTACGATTCAACGGAACGAGAAACGAAAATTTCCCGTCTATGGAAACCACGGAATTCTAAATCAGCAGAATTGTTACAGATACTGATTGATAATTAGAATATTCCTATTTTTAGGGCCACGTTTAGCGGCGGTCGGGCCCTCGCTCGGGCTCGCCTGCGGGCACGTCAATGCACACCCTAGGCGACATATGGGCGATCCGCGAGCCCGTGTCGTGAAACTTGTAGTTTCGGCCACCATATGACCGGGGAACGACACCCTGCGGGTTCAGAGCGGCCTGATTCTTTTACGCCTTGTGTTACGAGGACTTTGAACAATTCCCGGACTCGAACGATAAAACCGAGATAGATGTCGGGCAGTGGCCTTTACTTTCACTCTCCAGTTTTTCCCTCTCGAGATATCAGACTTTTCGTATTCGTCAACTCCGGAAAAGGTTTGTCTGTTTTCCCCGAGAAATTAGTTTACTGCTAGTAGGTATATACATATAGGTACAGCGTATGGATCCGGCCAATTAGAGATCGTGCTGTATATCGCCGCTACCCGTCCAGTTCGCCAACTACCAAACTTTCCGAAAGCGAGGATCACTTGATAATAATTGACGCTTGTCGAGGATCGCTCCGGGATCTCGAGGGTTTCAGGTCAGGAAGAGTTTCGAGACACACGAAGTAGACTATAAGCAGGCGGGGGAAAACTTGTCGAGAACTTATATAAATGCCTTGTCACGAGTCTCCTGTCGAGTATCTCTCTCTCCCTCTCTCTCTCTTTCTCTCTCTACATCTCTTTCTCTATATATATGTATATATATTATGCAGTTTGTCTTGATGGAGTTCTTATTTTGAGACATACATTTCGTCTACTAATTACCCCGGAGAACACTGACAATGAAATAGTTGGGAGATAGGAATGGCACTAACTGCGAACGAAAATGACGTAAGTTATACCTATTTTTCGTTCACCTCTACCGTCGTTTATCGTATCTTTCTGCTCACGTATCGGCTTCTCCATTGATACATATCTGTATACTAATATACACCGCATGTATTTATACGCCGACACACAACAGGAGGCCGGAGCGGTACAGCGAGCTGTAGGATTATGTTAGGTGAGTCGTTGTTTGCAGTATTAATCATAGAATCAACCCTCTACCTGCTCACTCCCTTCGCTCCTGTTTCTCATTCCTCCGACGTGGTTCGTGCTGTTCATCGTTTACTGTTTACTATTTGCGGGTTTATTACACGACTCTGAGACTCCGAGCAGCCTGCAGTATCACGGCCTGATCAGATTCTTTGTGTATAACGATCGGACTGCGTTTGCGAATAATTCGACTCCATCTCCCGATGTCCATTGTAATTGGGACGGTAAAAACGGTCAGATTGATCGCTCCATTACATCTTTATGAAATGATTGATAACGAGGTAAAGTACGTACGGTGAGGTAATTATCGAGATACTTGTTGCGGCGGCGGTGGCGGGATGGAGGATGGAGGACGGTGGACGGAGGACGGAGGATGGAGGAAGACGAGGCTCGGAAATGTACGGCGCGGCGAGCTCTTCCCGTCGTAATAAGATTCCCTTTAATAGCATTACACGCCTCATTGAGACTTTGCAAGTCCTAACTCTAGGCGACTTTACATCGTGTTTGACTTAACCGGAACTTTACTCGGGGTATTCGACGCGGTGTACCAAACCGAACCATCGGAGCAGACGGTCGACCGATCAACCAACCGGCTAACCATGTAACCAGATAACCGGGAGCCGTGGAACCGTCTATAAGCCGCGTCGTCCTGAAACTTGGTGCGAGGGCCATTCGAGGAGTCTCGAAAGGAACGGTTGGGGATTGATCAAAATTCAGTGAACGTTTCTTTAATGCCTATAAGAGATCCGCGTGGAGGTGCAAAAACGTAAACACACATTTAATAGCTTAATTTATAATTCTCGTGGTAAGAACTGCTGCAGTCCTTTCGTATCCGTCCGCGTCCTCGTCCTCGTCCTCGTTCTCCGCCCCGTTGAAAGACGGTCTCTCGCAAACCTCGCCGGCTGACTGACTGACTGACTGACTGACAGAGAGAATCGTTCAATAATGCGAACAGCTATAAAGCTTATAAGGAGCGTCATCGCCGTGGGTGGTCCGCGTCCCTCTCGCGATAGAGAGCAACAACAATAACGACGACTCGACCGATCTAGCGGAATTTTCAAACCGTCGGACATGACGCGCTGAGAACCGCTACAGTCGCATGAGCTCTGCAGCGACAGCCAAGAGGCCAGAACAACTAGAATCGTCCCTCCGCGATGCTGTTCCATAATCTACGCCGCGACGAGGAGTCAGTCCGACCGGCTACGCGTACTGAATCACTCATCGAGATCGGAGACCGTCCTCCTGCAGTGGTCCGTCCAGTACTCCGAGCCCTACGGGTCGGTACTCCCCTCCAGAGGCTCCCTATTAACTCTCGAGCTGGTGTACACTCAACGTTCTACAAGATTACATTATTTACTACACTGTGTCTCTCTACGGGAACTGATTATCGGGCACTCCGTGCCTTCCTATATAGGGTGCGCGACACGTTCCTATTGCTCACTCCGTAAGGTTGGGAATACCTTTTACTGACCGGCCGCAAATAGGTGATATCGATGTGTAAGCTTCACGTTGCGATTTTTCTTATTAAAATCTTTTCGTAATCGACGTACGCCGACATTCCGTGTACAAGGTATGGCGCGGTGGTATACCTGGAGAGAATTTATCATTGACGTATTATCTTTCGCCTCCTTTATGGGAAAATAGACTGGATGACGTATCCCGTGTCTTCGCGGCCTGTTCTACGGGTCTAGCTATTCTCTAAAATCCGGTGATTCTTTCGGGCGTCTTCGGGGATGATATTTGCCCGGATCAATCCATATGGTCGCCATGGCAACCGGTCAGCGGCCTTGCTTGTCCACCCCTCTTGGCTCAACTCTGGAGGCCAGCCGAACGGAGAGAACGCCGAAGCCGAACGCTGGACCCCTTCGAGTCCCGCATGATTCCTCTCTTATTTTCTCGCTCTCGCAGAGTCCGTTGTCGTTCTCTAGCTAGATGGAAGCTGGAAGCCAAGGGTAAAGCACTCTCCCTCGCCTCCCTCTCCCTCTCCCTCTCCCTCTCCCTCTCCCTCTCCCTCTCCCACAACCTCAACCTCACTCTCACCTTCCTCATCTTTCCTCTCTCTCACTTATAGTCCCGCGTTAGGAACTTTCTCCGAGGTGTCTTGCCGGACGTAGGAGGAGATGGTCGGGCTAACCGAACGGACAACCGAACCGACCGAACCGTCCGAAGCAAATGTATTCATGAGGCTTTGTTTGCGAAACTGTCTACACAGCTCCTTTGTCCTTTCCATCTCGGTCCATTTCTGTATCACTCGCCGTATTCCTCGAGACCCGATCAACCTCGTAGCAGGACACCGCGTTGTTACAATCCGACAAACTCCTCCCCAGCTCTTACTTCGATTGAGTCGTTTGACCGGCTGACTGAAGCCCTGCGGTAGCCTGTCTCCGTCGAGTGCGTATTTCGAAAACGTTGTGACAATCGTTTATTTGCCAAGTCTGCTGATCCGTTGCTCCAGCCACGACGAATTGCCTGGCGAGAGGAAGAAATTGGATGGAGAGGAAGAAGCTTGTGCAGCTAACGAACGAACGACAGATGCAACTGTGCGGGTGAGTAAGAGGGAGAGAGATGGGTATCGATTTCGAGAGGAACGACTTATTCGCTATACCTACACCTACGTTCGAGCTTCGGGGGATCGGGTCGCCCAGCAGGACTCTTGGAGGACAAGGACGATTTTGAAAGGCGAGCCTCTCCTCCATGAGAACCTCCCCGTATTCTACATGCAAATTTATAGAGATACTTCGGACAGGATGCCAGGGGTGTTATCCTCGAGGGAGTACACAGCCAGGACTAAGCGCTCTTCCTTGTCCCGTCACTCCGCGGCGTTCCCAATCGATCGTGTAAATCTTAGGGTATCGATCCACGTTTTCTTTTTACGGCCGCGTTACCGGAAGTAAGCAGTAATTTCAAACGGTCCAATCTCTTGTCAAAAACACTTGCGGCTACCGAAAGTTTTTCTCTGGAAACCCTCGCGCGTTAACCTGGTTGACACTCAAAGATCTGTGTAGCGGTTTCTCGGGCCTCGTTTTAAGTTCGGCCGGGCGATTTGTTCCCGTCAACCTTGACCGAGTGAACATCGGTTCGCTTCTACGCTAGAGAGTAAGCGACCGAAAACTAACGTCGCTGGTTCCTTCGGTTCCAGTGACTAATCTCTACTGCGAATTAATTCGCATTTCACTTGACTTCACTCCTACGGTCCAGATGCAGGCCTCGCAGTTTTCACCGTGCGATCACACAGGAGAAAAAGATTGGAACGCGTAATTGGTTCACCAATTACGACCAGAGGCCGAAAGTAGTCCGAGCGAACGAAATCGGCAAATCGCTCGCGAACGGCCCCTGACTGCTCGCATAGCTTGGCGCCTCGACGGTCGTTCATCACCTCTACGTGCTGCCACCGCCTCGCAAACGGTTCGACGGCTCGTCGAGAAATTGCGAAGGTTCCGCCGTGGTTACTGGGAACTTAAAGCGGGTTTAGGAAAAACGGGAAGTCTTTGCGCACTCCTGTCAATCAGACGTCGACGGTTTTGTGCCATCCGGTTAATGATGATCCACTGCTCTATCTCGCGTCCACTCCTATACCACCCCATATTCATCGCGTAGGTATACATACCACGGGCGAATACAAACGGACCTCGTTTCCACTCACAATCAGTGGAAATCAACTTTTCAGAAATCTCTGCACCGATTGGAACCCCGACTCAGTTTTTTTTACCGTCGCACGTTCCTGGGAGGGTTACACACCTGTCCAAGTGATTCAGAATTGCGTGTAGTTTATTATCGAGGAATGCCTATCGATGTCAACAGTTTACTGTCTTATATACCACTGTCCGTCCGTCAGGAATCAGGCAATAATTCACCTCTATCGACCATAACAATTATCCCACGCTTTTCTCGCCTCGGTAGAATGGGATTGAACGTAGCCGCTACCTCCTGCCAAGCGATGAACCGTGAACCACTTTCTCGATCGCGTTTGCCCTTCATCGATACGAAGAACAAGTGTAAACAAATCATGCCAAGCTGTAGGTCTGGCCTGTCGTCCGTATGTCGGGTTCACAAGGGTTACGCAGCTACGGGAATCACTAAGTCCGTTGCGGCTGTTTGTTGGGTTTCCATTCAAAGGCTCCTCCAGTGCGCCTTTATGGAGGCTGCCACTCAAAACAGGTGGTTACCAGCGGCGCAGAGGGGTGCTGAGAGCTGAACTGGGGTGGGAGGTAGGCACTCGAAGAGTCGCGTGGCCAACTCAATTATTATCTTCCGGCGTCTCTGAATATCCTCATGCGTACCCCTACGAAAAACGGATAAGCGAGTCTCCCATTGTCGATCGTAATCACTTTTTCAAAGAATTTGTAATTTCAGCGGCGCGGCAGTTGGATCCGTCATCTCTGTCGTCTCACAAATTTCCACCAACGTCCCGTCACGTACGCCTCTCTGTCGGTACTCGGACACGCTTCTTTTCGCTTCGGAGATACACTCGGAATCCTTTCCTCCAGTCTTTCGACTGAATGTACACCTTTTCGGAAGATGAAATTGATGGGCGGGTGGCGACCAGATAGCAAATCAACCCTTCATGGAATGCATGCGCGTTTACGACTTGAGGTGCAAATTTTTGTGTCCTATGAATCTCGATTCGGTACACAGCTCTCCCCCGGCCATAAAATTAAAAGATTGAGTTCTAGGCGCCGGTTGAAATCTCGGCGTCAGTTAAAAGGACGCCCTTCGTTTTCGCCGGCAGCGGCCCATGACGCTTGACATCTGTTCCGTGGGTCGGGACCGGAGGACTTGGTGGACGCCTTTCTCTCTCACTCTTTTTTTCATCCATGTCTCTCCGTTCCTCTCATCGCCTGCTGCAGGGTTGCCACCACGAGGTGACCCCCCGTCGTTTTATACTGCACGGATCCAAGCGAGCCACTGGCTCCGGCCAGCCCTCCTCCTTCGTTCCCTCGAACAGTTTCGTTTTCTCGAAGAGTCGAAGCACGCAATTCTCCTTTGGCTTTCCAAACGATTTGAGCCGGTAATCGGGCGGAAACACTCGGTTCGCGCCCACGACCCGACGCCCGTCGGCGTTCGCATTGGCTTCCACGCGTCCACCCCCGACTAAAGTGATTTGATATAAGGGTATGTACTCGTTCGAGCATGATGCGCGATTTGCTAAGCGAACGCCTTGCGAAGGTTAACGAGATCCGGTAAATTTAAGACTCCAGCTGTCTCCTCCGAAATCGGTTCGTTTCCTTATATCCTTGGGTACGTACCACCTACCTGCCTACCGAACCTCGCCGAGCCTCGTCCTCAGGAATCAGTTTTTCATCGATGTCTCCGTCTCGAATAACATTCGGAACACGCGTCTGCGGACGCCGATCTATCATAAGCGTGTTTTGTTCTTTGCCGCGATTCCTCGGCAATAATATCCATAAGAAATATTCAGCTGATACTCTACTATTCCTCGGCCTCAAGATCCTGGAGAGTTTGTCGATCAAGTTTAAGTTAGAGATTCCGAGCGGGAGCCGAAAACGCCAGTTCGTTGAAATGCAGTTAAATCAGAAGCATTGAACGGGCCAAAAATGGAACCGGGGACATCGTAAATTCTTCCAATTAGCGGAATCACCAAAAAATTCACGGCCCTAGCCCAACGAAGGGTCGAATGCCCTCGTACCCCCCCCCCCCCCCCCCCCCCCCCCAGGTAACGTACGCCGAGAATGTATATTGGATATTGCCGATATCTGGATCTATTTCGCTTGCTAATGGAAAACTTATGCTAAATTCCGAATCCATTATGTATCAGTGATCCGGAGAAAGGTGAACCCCTCACACGGTTCTCTCGTGCGGTCGGTCGTTCTTTGCCGGCAAAAAGGTGAATAAACGCACATTGCCAAAATCCCGCTGCTCTGTTCATTCCCGGAAAGAATTCACCCGGAATATTTTCCAGAGTTACGTTAGCTCACTGATATCCGCTACCCACCGGCGAAATCAGAAGGTGCAAATCGGAGAGAACCTTGATACTATTCTTTCTTCGCGACGCAGATGAGGCTGAGGATAAGATTGTCTAGGTCCTAGGATCCTGGTGGGCAGGTATACGTAGCCTGCCTGGATCCTGGCAGCTTTTCAAGAAACCCCCCCAAAGCCTCGTAACGCGTCTTGAAATCTTACCACCGTAGCGATATTACGGAGCCTTGGACCGATCTTGTTACGGTTATTCCTTGTCGAGAATTACCCCGATACGGTATACTTATTTTCGTGGAATATCTTAACTTCTTCGGCGTAGGTAGCTTCTTTTCCACGGCTTTCCTGCTCGCTATGTGTATCTCATTTTTGTTCTTCTCGTCTTCTTGACTCTACTCCACTCCGCTCCTCCCCTTCCCTTCCTTCTCCTCCCCATTCTTTTTCCTCGCCGACGTCTTGGCCTCTTTGGCCACTTCTTCCTCATGCGCATATCCTCTTCACGAGGCAGAAACTCAATAGAGGGCCGATCAGCTTAATGCATATTGATGCGCGCCAAACTAAGTGAGTGAAAAATCGCCATCGATCTGTCGGGGATCGCTGGAAAGGCTCTACTTTATTTTATTCATTCGAACATTCGAGCTTATTCATTTTCTGGGTTATCCGAAGGATCCCAATTTTTTCTCGACCTCGCCCTCGCTCAATCCTGCTGCAGTATAATTTCTCTCCATTTTTAAAATCAGCCCAATACTTTTTACAATCTTGACGAAATAGTTTCGGACAAACTTTCCTCGCCGGCAAATACAACCGATGTCCAATATTCCGCCTAAAAAACTCGCTAACCATCACCGCAGCGCATATGCGGTAGAAAAAAGTCAACAAATCAAAATCCTGCGTCCGAAGCGCCCCTCATACCCTCCCGCGTTTATTATATTGACCCAATTTCGAGATTGGAAAAACCAAAAATAATTAGCCGGGCAAATATGGGGCCGATGTTGGTTATTTATCCGACGATTTTTCGCTTCGCCTACCGCCGACCGCCGACCGTCGACCGTCCACCACCGGTATTGCACACGCCCTCCGAACCTTTTATTTTCGTACTTGGCAAGGGATGCTGTACTACACGAAGACCTGGGGGCCACTGTGGTGCGCTACTTCCTTTCTCCACACACTGCGGGGGCTCCATATGCTATGCGGAGGGCGCCAGAGCCTGTGGCACCAGCTGAGTGTGTTATGATTTTCCTAATTCCTAATAGACGCGTAGGGATTACATGCCGGGTGACAGAGAAAGTTCAGAGGCATTGGTCGCAGGAATTATTTTAGGACAAATGTGTGCTATCAATGGACAATTGAATGAAAAATTTGGAGACACAGCGATTCGAAAATTGCTGTTCAAAGATCGTTCGATTGTCTCCCGCCGATTGCTCTTCTTGGTAATTCGAATCGTCGATATCCTACGATTCCGTGCAACTGTTATGATTTTCAAGCAAATCCCGCTGGTCAATATAACTATGATGGTTGAAATGAAGGTTCGCGTGCGCGACTCCTAGCCCGCAGCGATATCAGATGGCAACCCGGTCTGCGCACGACATGCCTAAAAAAGTGAAGCGTCAATGCTACCATAACGTCCGGGCGTATAATGACGGGCGAGGAGTTATTACTCGACGCTATTTTCCATGAAAATCATTAAAATTATCTCCGCCATAAGATAAGCCAGCCAACTACTAATGACAGGTCTGTACGGCATCGTGCTAACAGATGACACAGATCGATAAGACGAATCTTATTTGTACATGCAGGTATGGGTACGTACGATACATTGTATGCATGCACACACGCGTGCCATGGAAACTGGTTCAATCAACCTAAGTAAATACCTATTGCATGTCGTTCTATATAATATTCGGTCTCTGTCTGTTTCTATCGGTCTATCCATCTACGTATCTGTCTATTAACTTGTTCATTCGTCTCTCCGTTTTACCACTTTCTCCCAAAAAACCCGTACCTACATTTTGACGTAACGCTCGGTCGACGAAACCGCGGAGCGAAATAGAGGAGCATTTGGGAACCGGGTGTGAAATCGCACGCGAAACGTAGTACCGGATCTGATTTGCATTCATTAACGATACAAACGTGGCTGATTGACAATCCGTGCGTCATTGTGACGTCAGTCAAGCCAACGGTCGCCCTTGGCCAATCGTAATCAATTACGATAACGATTGATTGTTGCAGCGATCGAATTCAGCTCAGAGAATATCGTCGATCGGGAATTATCACGTTCCCAGCTCGTACGGCCGTTCGAACCGAACTGTATTACGCTTTCCGTAACTATTCAATAAATTCTCGATACTCATACATCGCGACGAGCCTGTACCTCTGCTCAGTTTTCTCTGTTGACGCAGGTTCTTCGGAAAAGTAGTGTTCGGCTTTTCTCTGTTTCACGTAACCTTCGAAAATGACGATCCGGTCGCTCGCCTAGGTTGTAAAATGACTTCGTGGAAGCGAAATTCAAGAAAATAACTGGGATCTCAGTCGAACGGCGATCTAAACGAGCGCGAAAGTCAGCTCGGCGCTTTACCTTCCGGTCGGAGGTAGGGAACCACCTCGTTGATCGCGACGGATGGTATACCGTGAGCTGGTTTCTATTCATCTCTGGCGAGGGACAAAAGAGAGTTGAAATGGCGTCGAATGGAGTATTTCGCGTCAGCCTGTGGTTTGTTTATACCCAGGCAGGCACTTAAACGAAATCTCAAAAAGGACGCGGCGATACGCCTGAATGAACACGTCACAATCAACCGAGCCCGTCTCAATCAACATGGCATTGATATCCATCGGGCATCAAGTTTCCCCGCCCTGATTTAGACCTCGGTTTCGCGTACGGGGTTGCCACAGCGAGCTCTCTTTCCTCCAACCGAAAAATCTATTGGCTATACTTATAGAGCCGCGTTTTCCGCTTCCCTCTCGGATGGTATATACAATCTATACATATAAAAAGCAATAACGAGCAATAAGACGTCGCGATGTGGTGCTGGTGTTGGTGGAACAGCTATACCGCCGGTAACAACAGCTTGTGGCAACTAAAACCGTTAGCAATGGCAATCAATGTTGAGTGTGTCTACTAAATGAAGGGTACTCCCGGTACCCGGGGACAGTATAAGGACACGCGACCACCCCGCTCCTCCCTGTTACGCAGTTGCACGCTGCCGCTGCCCCTACGCGGGGGCATTTTCGAGATTAATTCGTGTATCGCTTACCGCCCTTCCCCATCCCCATCCCCCGCTCCGCCCGGCCCTGCACTCTTACATGGTCTGTCGCACGGCTAGCTTCTCTGATAAATTGCACAGTTTAGATTCATCGAGCGCTTGATCATCAATAAAGTGAACCCTGCAGGTACACAGCGAATGACTAGCCTGTCGATAGAAACGTGCATAGGCACGTTCGCAAGTATTTCACTGATATCCACCCTGCCCGGGTGAGTGAGTCTGCTTGTGCTGCTGCAGCGCAGTGAAACATGTAAACGGTATCTCTCCTCGGGTTTATTTCGGGGCTCATCATAGCCAAGGAACAATGAGAACCGCTGAGCTCAAGATGTCCTCCCGAAGACTATCTCGGCTCCGATCCCACGGGAAAAGGACCTCCTCCTGTTCCCACCTCCTGCCACCGCTACCTTCCTATCTCGGGCCGCTCTATAGCCTATTCAAGAATACCTATACCATTGTGGATCTACCTTTGCCTCCGAGTCCCGAGTCTCGCGTCTTGAGGAACGCAACGGGTCAAACTAGGTAGAGTATTACTATTGTACTCGGAACAGATACCGGTGTAGAGAGGAAATATACCGAGGCATGAGCAACGGAAGACTTTTTTTCCATATCCCTGAGACATTACGTGTTAAAAAATCTTTTGAGTGTAAACTCATTCGGCCCGGTTTCGAATCAGCTCTCAGTCGTCTATGACAAAGTTTGAAAGGAAGTAGGAGACTCACCGATCGATGATCACTGGATCACTGGGCGTCTCGTTCCGGTTTCCGCAGCTCTTCTTGTCACAGCATCGACTGCAAAGAGAATGGAAAGATTAGTACTATGTGCGTTGAAAGCGACTCGCATAATTATAGCTATACTCGTTATCATCATTTCAAAGTCCGATGTGATTTTGATTGCGATTCGTCGGACTTGCCGAGTGGACCGAGCTTTTTCCCTCTCCCCGTATATTCGGAATCGGTTGGCATTGAAGCGGGAGCAACTAACCGCGTAGGCACTTCATTACCAGTGAAGGAACTCGGGAGCGATAGTCCTGAGCATGGCGTAGGTACGTATAGCTATAGACGACCACGGTACGCATACCTAGCCTACTGCATGGAAAAAATACCCCATGCCCATGGGATTTCGAAGGCTATTCCTTCCCCGCGCTGCACTGTACCCGTCGACGTCAAGTCCCACGGGCCAGTGACTCAGCCACCCCCGCGTACCGTACGGCTCGTTACGTTTATGGTTTACTGCTGCAAGGGTGGCTTGCCTGGGCTGACTGGTTGGCTGGCTGGTTGGTTGGTTCGACGCACCATCCCCCCCGCCAGAGGGTTGGAATTATTTTGAATGGCGTTAGGGAGTGACGCGTAACGTGACCGTCTCTGGAAGAGGAACCTCGCGGTGCCTGGTCGTAACTCAGGTGTGTAATAATACTCGTATGAAATTAGGTGGGCATGCGGGGGTAGATATACTGTCCGATGAAGCTCACCTGCACATCACTTCGTGGGTCAACAGCACCCTGCACATCTCCGGGTTCTTGTCTTGTCCCTCGTACATTATTGCCTGTAACAGAAATTCAATTGAAAATTGCGAACCGAGAGGAGGAACCGCGAAGACGTCGCCGGTGTTAACGCAGCTAGACGCGGAATGACATGTGGCGGGTAGATATTCCGGAGAGAATACCGCAGGAGGCAGGACCCCTCCTAGGACTTGGACGAGCTAAGCCAGGGGCGGCACACGCAAATCCGTTAAGCCTGCACCACGATCTTCTGATTGATTTTTATTTAATGACAACACTTTGTTGGCCTGTATTCATGTATTTATGTATAGAGGGATTCCGCTCTGGATCAGCCATGGAATAATGACGTGAAGGGTAACGCACTCGCGAGCTTTTGATGTTTACAAGAGAGTATTTATACCGCCGTGCCGAAGTGCTCCCTGATGCAATCGACGTTTGTTTTATTACACTCTCACGGTTTTCATTCTCCCTCTTTCCTCTTTCCTCGCCGCTCTTTACTCTTTTTCCTTCACTCGGTTATTTCGCACCCAGAATAATGGTGAAAAAATGTATTATGAAATTAAACGGAGAGCTAAAAATTGCTCTGAACGTTTTCTAAAACATTCGTTTCAATTCCGTACCACCGAGAATACAACCTTCGGCATTTACGTAAATTGTAATAACGAAAATTGCCCGAGATGGTTCAGGATGATAAAATGTAAATAGTTTGAAATACAATATCCAAGGGAGTTTGTGCGAATGGGGCAGAGCCGCGTAAGAGCGGCGTGGCACCGGAGGTCGAGGGGGCGGGCAGGGAGGATAAGGGTGGTGATAACGATATCAAATACACCGCGAAGCGGGTTTAACTTTGCCACGATTTTCCAACCAGTGCCAAATATTTATGCCGTTGATATAACCAAATTGCGATGCAAACGTACTCCTCCTCTCCGTCGTCTCTCCCTCTCCCTCTCTCTCTCTCTCTCGCTCTTTTTATCTTCCTCTCTTTCCCGCCCTGGTGAATCAGGGATCCTCTGGGAAAGAGAGAAAAGGAGAAAGGTGAGGCACGAGAACCAACGGGAGGAGGCTAAGCTCTCGTGCGGAGAGATACTTACCAGAAATTAGACGTAATAGGAAAAGTCATGCGAGCCTATTTGTTCTTTGAATAATTAAAACTAGCCACGATGCACCGCTTCTATTTTACGTCCGCGCCCGCACCACCTCGCCCCGAAGAAGAAAAAGGAGAACTCTCTCTCTCCAGCTCTACGGCCCTCAGAAGAGGAATGACCGCTGATCCACGTACTTCGGATAATCATCATCGTATCATCGACCATTAAAGTCAGTAACGAATGAACAAACTTCGAAGTAATATTACAGCCAGCTTGAGACTGTGGCCGCTATTCGGATCGTCCGGAACCGCGAATGAACGTACAAAGCTGGGAATAAATAACAATTCTTTCTTCCAGCCGGTGTAATACTCGAACTGCAAACAAAGTCGCGTGTCCCTGCCGTGTCCGCAGGTTATTTCGACCTTTATAGCTGTACTAATTGCAGCTTGTTTAACCGGTGATTACTCCACCGACAGGTGAAGAAAGAGAGTCGGCTTTTGTGCGCCGAAACACCTTCGAAATCTTCGACCTGCATGACCCCGTCTAAAATAAACGACTTTTGGAAAACACGGCATATTTTTTCTCAAGGATAGGAATCCCGCTCTTATGGAATGGAAACGAAGAGACAGCTGGAAACTGGAAAACTCGCTCTCCTGCGAGCGCGGACGATTATCTTCGAGCTTTCCTTTCGGGGATTAGAGTGAATCGGAGACGTCGGAGGTTGGGTGAAGCAAAATATTCGATCGCTGCTCCCGCGGGAGATTTGAAAATGCAATTAAAGGTAGTTACAGGACGTCGCTACCCCGCGGGATAACGCCGCGTTCCTTGCCTAGTGCATCGGTCCCCGAAGAGGCCGCGATCTCCCCAGGTACTCGGAGTCTTCGCGTACGGCAGCCAGACGATGCCTGGTGTTTGCGATACGGAGACAGCTACGGGTTGCCGCGGAGGTTACGACGTCAGACGACGCGTCCTGGGGGTGCGACCAGTCAGCACCATCCCCGTGGGGCTTACTTCCACTTCCGGCGAGTCCCACCAGGATTTCTTATACTCCACCCCCTCTAATTCCCACGGGAATTACCTATGAAGGACTAATAGCGATGTATATCCATTTTGGTTTATTATTCAAAAAATCGGAAGAAAGATGCCCGATTTCCGGATCACCGTTCATCAATTATTTCAGAGCTGGAACAAGGCCGAGATAAGACAGTTTCAAAGGTTCCGTATCGCCGGTGTCCTCTTCCCGCGAGAATACCAGCTCGAGAAATAGAAAAAAATGAACTTCTATCCCGAGTTATCCTGACTCGGAAAATGCGAAATGCGCCCTCAAGGAATCTTCGAGGGCGATACGATTCCCAGCTTAAGCTTCCTCGATAAAATTAAGACGAAATGCCAACATACTGTACCCCGCACGCTCGATCCGCGTATGCAATGTATACGTATAGTGAAAGAAAAGCAAGAATAAAAGAGCCTCAGATAAATTCGTAGATAGGAATTCAAATGCGGCGGGGTAATGATTTCTATCGTGAATCGATTCTCTGTTATCCCATGGGAATCGGTCGTATCAGTGGACCAGCCCCTCCGTACTGCACGACCCTGTACTACATGCATCGAACTAACACCGTTACTACCCTTCACAGGAGGCTTTCCCCTACGCGTTGCAGCGGCGGCGGTAGCTCGGGGGTCGTCCTCTTCTTATCTGCCAAGGATTAACTTATCTAGAGCTTATTATTTCCTTAATCTATAGTTAAATACTCATATTTTAGCATTAGCCTTGCACATGGGGTACCACGCGAACGGATACACTGGATTCGATTCGATTCGATTCGGTTCTGACTAACGTCTATTCTCTTTGCCAAAGGGTGGATGGACTTTTTCCACTGGTACAAGACTCCGGAACTTGGGAAATCCAAAGACGAATGGAAAGGGAATCCGAAGCCCGGAATCGCAAGCCTGAAGAGCTTTTTAACGTGTGATAAAAAGCGGGTGCGGTGCGGCGCGTGAAATTTGAGGAAATATAAAGCGATTCGTCGACACTCGCGTCCATTGGGAGGCGGTTAGCCGTTCACCGCTTTCGCCATTGCAGCTTTAACATTTGCTTCGTTGGGCCGCAAAGTGGCTGATGAAAATCCAATTCAGAGATTTTTCACACCGCTTTCCGAATGTGTATAATTACCAATGCTCGCATTAACTTGTTCGGAATCGGCGTGTAACGCCTATACTCGCATTCGCGACCTGCGCAATGATTGTTCTTCCAAAACCGATTGCGCCGTGCTTCTTCTTTCGTTTTTGTTCAAATTGAAAGAGCTCAATTCGCGTGCGTTCGAAAAACACATTCGACAACGGAATGGAAGCGCGATGATTGCTACCGGGACTCTGTGCGTTCTGACGGAAGCTGTAAATTTTTCTGTGCGGGAAGACGAAGCGCGGTAGTGTTTCCCTCGAACGGTTGAATTTCTAGTTAAGATGACGAACAAAGATATATACCTATATATTTCTTCACGAACACGTGGAAGCACCGGCAGGAGCAGCCTATTGAAATATACTCCGTGTTTGGTAATTCTACCTTTCGCACGCAAGTTTGCGAACAAAGTTACGCGAGTTGTACCTCTAACTGCTCGATGAAAAATTTATGGGGAACGCGACAGATCGTTGAGTTTATAATATAATATACTGTAACAAAATTTTCCCCGCGTTACCTTTGTGCTCGGGCAGCTCGACGGCAGTAGTGGAGGTAACAAGAGCAAGAGCTGCAAAGCGTTGAGTATGAGAGAAGTGAGTCGAGGATGAGAGGAAGAAGGAGAGAGAGGGAGAGAGAGAGAGAGAGAAGCCGAGTAACACCGTTACAAGTTCAGGTACAATTTCGTGTTGCTCATTCATTTAGAATAACAACGTTACGTGTCCCTTCCCTCCTCGTCCTCTTTTCCTCTCCTGCGCCTCGCTCACGCCTCGCTTTCCTACCTAGACTATAAATGTTTTACCCTCCGGAAGTAATTAGCATTTAGCATCTTTAATTCTAGAAGGAAAAAAAAAATAGAACTGAAGTAAAAATTTGTTCAAATAATTTCATCCGTTAACCGCAAGATCTGTTAAAGTTCACTCCGTCAAGTTTCGTTTTTTCTTTTTCCTCTCTTCTCCAACTTTCCACCGTAATTTCATTTCGCGAAAATTCAACGCGGGTAAAGAACGAAAAATAAAAAAAAAAAAACCAAAAACGGAGAAAAATAACCGAGTTTCAATGGCAGAAATCCCGTTTGCAGGCTCCTAATAGAACTCGCTCTTTTTTAAACCTGCAGCGAACGCCACGCTCGATTATTACAGACTTACAACCGCGCGGGGCATTCTAATTCAACTTCAGTACTTTCGAATACTGGAAACTCTCGGTCTTGCGGTGTGACCATAAGTTCGTTACCTACTACCGCCTGGACACAGGATCCGTGCACTCGTACGAACGACAAGATAAATCGTTGTCCCAGAAGCCAGCCACAGCCGTTGAGCACGCTAGGGCTAGTTCAACGTGGACGAGAGAGAACATTTTCCGAAGGTAACAGATCCGCGGGAGTACGAACTGGATCCAACCGTTTCTCGAAGCTCCCGTTGGACATACCTACATGTGTGAGTACGTGAAATGAAATATAAGATACGAGAATCCACGGACCTGACCCCACCACAATATCGGCTCACTAGAACCCCGGGCGCAGAATATCATATCTTTTCGTTATTCGTTTAATATTATAGGTAGAAGATTTTAGCAGATTAAATCATCCTGTACTTCTTGCTGGCGGCGAATACTTAGCCGCGACTGGAAAAGAGTGCTACGGTACGAGTACATGGGATATTCCGTGGCGGCGCGAGGAAGAAGGAGGAAAAGGAGGAGAAAGGGAAGGAGAGAGTGAAATGGAATGGATAGCTGAGGAAGCCCGGGGCCTGGGGCTGGGGGCTGATGTTAGTTTTAGCTGATTAAATTACTAAGCCGTGCCTGCCGTTCCTGCGCAGGCATAGAACGTTTTTCAATCCGCGATCCATCCCATTTATTAGTCACGCTAGGACAAAGATATTTGAAGATATTACTCTCGAGGTCCATCACCAGCTACGGGACTGAGACTTTTTGGGAACGGTTTCGAAGAAACCGTTGATACTCTTGTCTCTCTTCTCGAAGAAACATTGCCGAAGTCGGAGATTGAGGTGCGAACGATTTACGCCCGAGCTTGAACCGAAAATCCGTGAGATATCAAGCTACCGCCACCCTTCACTCGTAAAGCTCTTATCCGCGCTCTAATCTCGCTGGCTTTATTTGTGTTTGCTCGGAAGGTTATGATCCTCCTTCGTTCCTATCTCCTCGCACGGATCTATCCGCCGACGAGGAGGACCAGTGCGCCGGGTTCGACGCTGGGTCCAACGCCACGTGGCGCTGCACTGATAACAATACACGCGCGGTACAGGCGCGGCTGCCGAGGAGGCCTGCAATCGTGACGGCGCGGCAGTGTTCCTGCCGCGGAGAATCTCTTTCATATCGGAACCCATTTTTTTACGACTATTTCCCATTTTTCTTTCTCTTTTTTGTTTCACTCTCCTGCAGACGCCCGGATGGGTTGGGCCAGAAACTATACCAATGGGGAGGATATGATATTTGTCGAGGGGGATTGATTTCGTTGACACTTACCTGTTTCGTGACGGAGTCAATCAGTCTGACGAAGATGTCTTGTTCTTGCCTCACACCTGGAACATAAATTATCGAGCCATTATTCTCCGAGCTTTCGTCACACCGTATAAGATACGGAGCTGAGTCTCACGTTTCAATCCGCGAAATTCCTATTCGTAATCGTTCGCCTATTGTGTTTCTACGACGATTATATTTGCCGAATTTTCCAAAAGACCTGAGACGAATTTCGAGTAATTTCCTTTTTGGGGGGATGAATTTAAGAAATGAAAGAGAGAAGAAAGGAAGTAAGAGAGAGGCAAATTAGAGTAAGAAAAGGTGAGTTAATGCCGTTCACAGAGAAGGAGTGCGTGTAGGTATATCGGGTAAAACGAAGCGCTTTTGAATCCCCAGAATTCGGATGGCAGGCTAAGAGGGCGGGGTAAAAAGCTTGGCATTAAAAACCGTTTAAAACCGGCTAACTCGGCTGCACACGCCTCTTGGGACTTACGCGCGCGACCGATCGCTCCTTTTTTGCCGGTCACTCAAAAGGGGGCCCACTTATACAACGCATGAAATTACGCTCTTTCACCACGATCTCGGTTTATATTCCGGCACACGAAAATCACTCAACTCGTGTTTATCGTGTTTTCACAATCTTCTTTACATTTCCGATTTGGGCCTCCAACAACTGTGCAAAGGAGAGGAGGCAAACGGAGAAAGAAAGGATGCAAAATTATCTCTTCCGTTGGAAAAACAATAGCCTATCCGAAAGCTGCACGGTGTACCGATTCGACCCCGGCTTTAGCTAGAAATCCGTGGACCGCGGAGCACGGACTTGTAATAAGCCGCGACGGGTTCTCGAGGTAATTTGTGAGCTAGTTTGGGGCCAGATATTATAATCCACGGCAACATAATGTTACTTGGTCTGGTTCTACGGTGTATATAGTTTCGCTGGCTAGTGGTAGCCACCACCTAGCTGGTCCGATGCGGTTGGCGCAGGCTAGATATAGACTGTCGAGAGACGTAGGTACGAAATCTGCTCGCATACATACATACCTATACTATACTACTGTGGCACATAACATGTACAGTATATGCGTACATTCGAGTACAACACTGACCGGAGATGGCGAGCATGTCGAGGCTAGGAACCAGGCCGCTGCCGCTGCCGTTGCCGTTGCCGTTGCCGCTGCGTCTGTATAGCGGGCTAGTCTTATATTGGGATTACGCAGGGCTTAATGGCCAGATACTACAAAATTCAGGCCCGAAGCTTCGGTCTTCGAACCGAATTAAAATTTCCCCTAAATTGGTATTTGGTGAGCAGCGAACGCCGAGCGAACCCTGATCCCCGCCCAAGTCAGGATCAAGGAGTCTGAGTTCGTACTATACCATATGAATTTTATAAGCAGCTCTCGTAGCCGCGGTAGTGAATAGGTGGATGCATGTTTTTGTGATAAGAAAACCTGCTCGTAGAGCGAAGTGGTTTTGGGTTATTTTTTACGGCGTGATTCACGCTTCACAAGCCCATACCGGCACGACTTCTATATTGAAAACCGTCGTAACCCCAAATCGCTGGGTCCTCCTGCCTCTATATCCACGTGTTTCGTCTGGATACAATTTTGAGGCACGATTCTGCAACGAGGTGATGAACCGCGAGGTGGTGCTTTCCAAAATCCATAATTTAACTATCCTATGATTGTATGTGAAAGGCTGCTCTGAAGGTTATAACTGATTTCGGATAGAGATGTAAAAACCGGGAGACATAATGGAATTTACAAATAATTTGACAAAAAGTAGAGTGTGGCTCGTGTTATACGTATATTTAAACGGTCTTTCGTTTTTTTCGCTCCGGACACTCTAGATATCTCTTTCATTCATGCTTCTGCAGTGGCACATGTAGAGGTATACAGCCGACGCGAAGTTTAGGGATAGGTGTTTCGACAACAGTTTCCCACTTCTGTAATTGTTGTTTACTCTTTCCTGCATTTCTCTATCCCCGAGAGCCTGCATCTCGCAGCTATTAGCCCAAGAAACTTCAATATTTTTCGCGAGGATGTACGAATGAACGGAAATTCCGGACTCAAATCTATCTTCTGCAAAAAAGAGAGAAAGATTTGGTCCGTCACAATCGGTGAAATGAAGCGGCTAGATATGCCGAAAGTCGCGCTTCTGTACATTTGATCAAAATTTTGTTTCGACATAATGATGAATTTCAAAAACCAGAATACCGCATGGATGAGAATAATCCGTGTCGGATGTCTGGTCGATTAATTTCAAGCTGATCCATGTCCTCGTACGTTGATGTTTGTTTCGTCGAGTTTTTGTTCCGCCTTTTCATGCGTCGACTCACACGTCTCGCGTCGTAGTCTAGCGTCGTCGTTTCGATCCGGATACCCCATACCCGATGAGACTGCAGACTCTACGTCGAGAAGACAAATTGGCGTGAGTACACGAAGCGTCAGGTGTCGGAGGAGTCCGTCATCGCGTCGACGTTCAGTTTGAGTCGCGTAATAAATCGATAATTAAATAATAAATAAGGAGCGAGCTATCGAGGCGGCTATACATGTTACTCGAGCTAGAGATACGAACGCCGTAGGATTTCTGCTCCGAAGCCCCGAGGCTTCTCCATATCGGGGCATAGTTTTTGCACCTTCGTGGTCCGTCGAGTCCTCTGCCGAGGAGCTCCGAGCTCCGAGGAGAGACACGGAAACAGAGAGGACGAGAGAAAAAGATTCTAGGGGAAAAAAAGAGAAGGGAAAAAAGAGGAAGGGAGACGGATGTACGCTTACAGTACCGCAGACGACTTCCGACGCGAAGACGAGCACATAGGTAGGTATATGAGACTAACAGGAGTGTAACCGATTAAGGAGAGACCATCATCATCCCGCGACGAGGGTGCGGTCGATCAAGTTTTTCCCAAAGTCTCACTTTTAGCTTCTCAACTCCCGAAGGCGCAGGGCATTATTCCCAGTTATGCTAATCTTTTGACAGGTGATTAACTAATACGGATACGGGTGTCGGCGGGGATCCGGATCCTACTCCCCCCCCTCGACTATCCCGAAGGACGTGGGCAGAGGTTCGGGAAGGAGAATCGGTGCCACGGAGGAGGGAGAATCCTCGGATGCGCGTGGTTTTATATAAACTTGCAATACAAAGGAAAGATCGTTACGAAGGTGTGTGTATGTATACGTATACGTACATAGTGGGCTACATATATCCCGATGGCATTTCTACTTTGCAACAGTTAGTTATTTCTTGTCCGCGATGTTGGCAACACGTTTTAGTGCCCGTAGATGGAATGGCGGCCTCTCAGTGAGGAGTGCCACCGCAAAAATCCCGCATTGATTGATCGGATTCAGGCAGGATCGACGAGGGGTTTCGAGATTCTACCTATACGGTCTACCAATATGGACTGAGAAATATACCTACTTCTTCGAGTAGCAGCATATCAGCGCTAGCGCCGACCGCCTTTTTAATATATGTGCGGTTACAAAGCTCGCAAGCTTTTTTTGCCTTCGGCTGATCCTGCCTCTTTCTCCATCCCTCTCTCGCGCTCCCACTCTCGCCCTATTCGTTACACCTTTTCCTCCGCTTCTCTACGCCTCGGGGCCCCGGCCAAAAATACCGGCAATTCTATACCGACGTCGCTACGTTTTTGTCCTGATTGACTAACCGCCCGTGACGTAAAATATGTCTCTGTTCTCGCATCTGAAAAGCTGTCGCACTGACTGAGTGAGCGAGCGAGTGAGTGAGTGAGTGACTGAAAGTTCTTAGCGAAGGCAAGTGCTTTTTAGCCACTATAAAAGCCGCAAGTGCGGCGGTCGGGTGTCTTTGCGGAATGTTGATGGCCCGTCTTGATCCGTATCAACACCCCGATTGCTCTTAAATCGTTCGCGAGTCCGCGAGTCGACGATACTGTCACTTTTGGGCGAATGTGAGGTTTTTGGGATGTCCCGATACACCGAATTCCTCGCGGAATAACCGATCGGAGAAATTCACCGTTATTGATGGTTAAGTCATCATCTTTCGATGTTTTAGAAAAACGAAAAGTTAGCCTTTTCTATTCTTCTTCCGTATTGGTTTCAGCGAATTGGATTGGATTTCTTACCGTTGGCGTAGAGGAGTTGTAATCGGTACTGAATTCCGTTGTTCGTCTTTTGGCCCTCGGTTTCCTGAAAACAGAGAGAAGGAGGAAACGTTGATTAGACCTAATTTGAAACTGTGACATTTCACCGTAAAGATTATACAGTCGCGTGGTTTAAAGTAGATGATTACTTTACTCCACTCGTGACGCCCCTGCCTCGGCGCGCACTGACTGCACTTAATTAAATGCATTTTCATGTAAAACGCTATAGGTCCACTCGCTAATTATTAATTCCTTGATGAACGCCTGCGTATAGTATACATATAAGAGCTGCATCGTTACGTACACACGGGGAGTTATAGACCTATCTCCGTATAGCGTGCGATGCATAATTATATCCTACCAGGATGACGAGTCACGCGTGCATCGTGCCATATGCCGGTACAACCTTAATGCATTTTCAACTACCCCCCGTGTCAGCGTAACATAAATTCACCACTCATAACGATAGCATATATACGAAAATTAAAGAGAATCGAATAAGGACGAGACGATTGAAGAAAGAAATCAAAATTCTCTCCCTTTTCTCCTCTTGGTTCGTCGTCCTTCGCTCGGGGAGGAAAGTCCGTTCGGAGTTCGGGGGCGGAATTCTTCGTTAAATACAACTTCATTGGAGGGTATAAAAAATATGTAAATCGGGGGTTAGTTCTGGAGGCCAGCGTCGACTCGGACCTAGAAACTCGTGGCCTGCACGTAGCTCGGGAGTTGATATATGCCCTCGGTGCATGACCCTAATTAATAGGAGGCCACGCGATGCAACTGTCTACCAACGTGAATTATACAGGCTTACATATATACCTATAGAGAGCGTCGCGCGTCGCGGCGCGGCGTCGTCCTACGAATGCAAAGCTGAGGGAGACGAGGCGATCCGACGTCGCATACAGACGCAACCACTGCCCGCCGTGTCGCGGTGTAATTAGTTAAGTAGGCTAAGACGAGTCCCTGACGGCAATTGGTATTGATACGAGTTCGGTTCAGCCGACGATAATAAGTCAAGCAATACTCCGATGAAATATGACGCTTAGAAAATCGGCAATAATTCCCGAAGACAGAAGAGCTGCAGGATAAACTAAAAATTCTCCGCACTCGTACTGGATTGAAACAAACTCAGCACGACGCTCTTCCTCGAGCAGCGTGGAACTACTTTCCATTGCTCAATTAGTCCGACTCTTCGAGGGCAGCTTGTCTCCTCCGAGAATTTAACCTATAAGGTAAACGAGTTGCAACAGGAGAAGAAGTGCCAAAGATAGATTTGCTTCCCTGCAGCGGCAGCGGCAGCGGCAGCACTCTCCACAAACCCTTATTGCCCCTCCGAGGATAATTCCCGGAGGACTTTGCCCGTAGTATATTTAGACGTAGGAGATGCCCGACGCAACTCCGCGTCCGCGCGTTCGTTCGACTAGTAAAATTGACGAGTTTTTCATTATTCTCGAAACTCTTAGCCACCGGCGTGACGTTCGCAATGATTCTCGTACCTACCTACAGCTGTTCCTCGCGATTCAACTATGGAGTTACCGAATTTAGTATTATAGCTTTTGCAATGGAAGAGTCAGGAGGAAATCTCACGGAGAAAAAGTGAAACAAATGCTTTGGCGTCAGGATCGTGGTGGCGCAGTAGCTCGTAAGGAAGATGAAGATGCTGAGGATCATTGCAGCGTTAGGAAGAGAATAGAGAAATAAATAGAATATAAAGGATAGACATGAGCTCGCGTTCGCTCGAGTTTTAACTGAGGAATTCATTTTTTGGGGTTTTCCAGCGGCCAAATGTACGAATGTAAACGCGGGTATAATAAATTGACGAAAAGCGCCTCACGGTGCCAAAGTGTCAATTAATATCGAACCAACTCCCCGACGAAATGTTGAAATTTATTAGTCGCTTTGAGCCCACGAGTGTCTGTCGTTAGGACACTCGAGCTGGCCGAACGTATTATACGGTATGTACGACTTCATGTAAGCCTCGCTCTTGGTGGTCACGCAACTTAATAGCACCCGATAGAATGAAGAGTCCTACTGATCATAGATTACACCTGGTAGTAGTCATTCGTTATTAACGTCCTGAAATACGAAAAGTCAATATACGGTCGCAGCGTTTCGTCCTTGTCGTTGGCGAACGAAAGAAAACCACGGTCTATAATTTTTCGTCGCATATTTCAGGCGCGGTGTGCTTTCTCTCGTGTCATAACTGCGGCCTAGCCCTTGAAATCAGCTAATTCCGATTCAACGGTAAAAATTATTACGACGAATACGAAATTTACAGAAGTCTTGTGCACTGGCATTCGACATTTTTCTTGGTCACGTATCGTCGTCGAGACTGTCCGCCATGTCGGCGAGGACATTTCTCCACTGAGTATGGACTCGGTTCGGTTGTCCGACTACCTCCTAGGGCGCTGTTCCCCCTTCTCCAGCTCTCGGAGCTTTCTCAGTTCTTTCCGGTACAGAGCTCGGCCTGAATTTCCCGCCGCGCCGTCTCGCTTTCCTCCCCGTCACAACAGATATTGCCAATCGAATGTAATTAATTTCAGCTTACCTGATCCTTCTCGACGAATCCGATGAACGCCGTCCTTTCGATTTCGATCGGCTGTCCCGCACGGTCGTACAACGCGATAACAAAATGAAAAAAATTACTCTTTCTCAGGTTACTCGGAGGCTGCTTTTCGAAATGGGCTCTGCCAACTCCAACTCTGCAACATTGTAATGAAGGAAAGAAATGTTAAATTTATCAGCAGATTACTGTGGTTCTCATTCGGCAGTCCCGATTAGGCTTCTCGAGGTTTGATTCTGTTCAAAAGCGATTTTCACACCCACGGAAACGCGAAGAAAAAAGACGAACAAGGGAATCCAGGGGAAGGAAAACGAGCACAAGGAAAAAGAAAGTATAGGCAGGAAGGAAATAAGGAAAGACAAACGAGCACGGTAGTAGCCAGAGCGCGCGCAGGTGGTCTCAACGCCTTAAAATCCCATTAAGGTCTCATGTGCCGAGATTAGGCCGCCGGACTCTAGTACCATCTTTGAGTAATGGCACGGAAGGGCCCCTTGGCTTGAGGGTATAATAGCTGCCCACCCGACTATCAGATATTCGGGACGAACAATAAGCAATAATGTATCACCGGGTAACATTATGAGAAAGAACAAATATTGATTCGAGATTCGATGCAAACGTATCAGGCCACGCCGATTTCTGCGAGGGGGGAAATTTTCCTGAAATTTTTCACGGGCATTCCACACGGGCTGCATCCATTCCGGAAATATGATGAAGTGACATTTGCTGAGTAGAAACGTTCCAGGTCTTGAATTATTAATTGGGTGTGGCGTTAAACGCGTGCTCTGCACCCTCTTTACGCAATCAGTCAGTTCTTCCAGCCCCCTCGCCCCGCTCTCCGCTCTCCGCTCGCCGCTCTGCGCTCTCCACTCTCGTCGTCGTTCATCCGTTGGGGAATTCGCGAATTCAGCGATCTGTGATTTGTTGACCGAAATGCATCGCGAGAAGATCTTTGAACTCCGATCCGCGAGCGGAGCAATTAGAACTTGAGATAAATGGCTAATTTCTATTCCCGTTCATATTGGCCGCGATTTCGAACGGTGCGATGGGATCCATTTTTTCTATTCAATTTTCAGCTGAGGAGCGTGCCGTACGTGGTGATCCCCGCGTCTGAAGAGTGCAGGGAGTAATCAATGGGAAATAAAATAACACCGGGAATGAGCTGCAGGGTCGTTATACCGGCAAACAAAAGATAGTCGTGGGGGGCGGACCGCGGTCGCGGAGCGCGCCAAGTATTTTTATCATTTTTTACATTTCTTGTTTTGTTATTCCATTCTATCGCTGATCGCATAATCTATGTCGCGCGTGAACGTCGCAATTACGTAGAGATGATTAATTGGCTGTGCGAAGTTATTTCACCCAGAGGACTCTGCTAATGAAATGGCCGGTGCCCCCCGCTCTCCTATATGGATATCATTTTTGTTATATAATTCAAACCGCGAATGGAACGCAGATATACGTTCCCCCTGCGTCTACGTCGCGGGAATGCGTCTCTTGCAGTCGACCGAATAGCTACATGGATTCCATTTATTCATTTATTGCGGATTGATGATGAGAAATGGACGTCGACTGGAAGAAACCCCCGAATTATTGAAATGATAGAAATACTGGAAGATTAGAAGGAGAAAGCGCGCGCGTCGGATTTTCCGCGACGTAGGTATAGCATATATCTGTGCGGGATCACGGGGTTTGGGATATTTTGACAGGTTGAAAAATTGTCACCGAATCCCATGTTCCTGGGGGCGGGTTCGTGTTTCGATATTCTCTCCCTTTCCCCACTCTTTCTTTAATTGCGTTTTCTCGAAACTTACAAACCGGGTTTCAAGCTGCAGCCTGCGTCGGAGATCGGACGTTGAGTGATGGGCTGTCCCTCGTGATTTTTCAGAATTGGCAAGCTCAATACGCCTATACCGAAGCAAGCTAGCGTCAGGCTGGAATTCCAGACAGAAATCTTGCGCACTGTTCGCAGTTGGCAAAAGCGTCGTTCCTCGGCGACTGTTTCTCTTCACTTTGAAATTCCCCTCTCGGAACTTTCGCAACGATTGGATTATTGCTCATGGAATTATCGGGAAACAAGGATTTGTGACCATTCGTTAAAAATGCATCGGCCGGTATTGCGGAATAACGGCCGAGACGTTGGCTATAAATTTATAAAACCCGCATTAACACCGTTAACCTCACGATTACGTGGGTTTCATTCCTAAATAGAGAGATCCGTGCAAACAAAATAACAAAGTAAGCGCGAAAAGTAAACGAAGCGCGGCGAGCGACTCGAGGCAGAGGAACGGAGAGGGCAGACGTTAAACGGTGAACGGTGAACGGTAGCCGCCAAGTAGATTCGTGTTGGCAAAGTGTTAAATATTCAAGCGGGTAGCTTAATTGCGGTAAAAAGGCGACAAGAGCTGGATACCATGGTCTACACTAAACTGGTTTACGAGCTTCCTCTCATCCTTCAACCTGCAGATGTGCCCGAGCCCTACACCCCGCGAGCGAGCGAGCGAGATACGAAGAGAGAATAATTTGAAATTTCTTTTCATGTCGAGCCTGCCAACCGTAATCCCATTCCTCTTCAAGTCTTTCACTACCAACTCGAAGTAGTTGATATTTAGCCACTTTTAGGTCAGCCGTGTCATTTCTCGTTTCGCCAATGATCGGGTTAAATCACGTTCACCGAAAACTGGCCCCGGATGGAACAACTGCAACGGTACATATACGTAGCTCACAATCCCGAAACTGAATACTGCAGTCAGCCACTACCCACAGCTGCAAATGAATAGCCGGGTAGTTTTGCAGTACATTTGTGAAATAAATGACGGCATCGGCGGTCCGTTTGTCACGTTTGTCGTACACGCATACGTAGCTATATATCGGTGACCCAGGGTGGCCTAGGGGTGTCAGAGAGTTCGACGGTGGGCGAAAGAGACGAGAAGGGGTGATGTACGGCCCGTGTCGATAATTATCGGTGGCTGATTAACCGGCGGCCGGTTCGCGCCCCATAACTCTCGATGTCCGATTATTTTGGCCCGTTTGCTATGCACCAATTCCTCCGTTATAGGTTACCCGCGGTGTCGCTATATATCCACCTCTATTACGTGTGTATATACATATACCTACACATGCGCGTACACGTTGCCGCGAATATGCCGGCTACGCACCTGCACCAGGAATGTAATTTACTGCGATTTCTTTCGGGATAGCAGCTACCAACATTTGCTCCACATACTCTCCGCTCGCGGTGCGCGGTGCAGCGCGGTCATCTTCTCGCACGTGAACGTAGACTCGCTGCACGCTCGTGAATGAGCGTTCAAACCAGTTTCGGCCGTACATCGCATGATTTATCATTTTTCATAACAACAATCCGGGCTAGATAACACGGGCTTTAACAAACAAACTTCCGTACAACAGTAGTTAATAACATCGTCTGTGTAATTAATGCGATAATTTTAACACCGCAGATTTCGACTATGTGTGTAGGTACCTAAGTGCGTAACCTCGCACGAAAGTAGATCCGTGTTGCCGTATTTTGAAATGCTTTTTTCCAATATATAAGTTTCACTCAATCGTAAAATTTTTGTTCCTTGGACAAAATCGTTGAGGAACCCGTCGAGAATTGAGACGATTGTCACGCTATTTTGAGTTTCGGTTGTTTCAGGGTAGACTGTACGATCGATCACCTGCAGTACGTATGAAATCGAAGCGAGTACAACTGCAGTAGGCGGACGACGAAACGTTACGTACGTTACACGTAGGTAGTCGTTGCACATAGAGGCAACTCGGCATGGTATGTGGAATAATTATAAACGGCCAGCGAATGATTGTGGGGTGCCGGGAGAAGGGCAACACTGTCACTTCTCGCCAATATC
Source organism: Phymatocera aterrima (assembly GCA_963170745.1). Taxonomy (NCBI): domain Eukaryota; kingdom Metazoa; phylum Arthropoda; class Insecta; order Hymenoptera; family Tenthredinidae; genus Phymatocera; species Phymatocera aterrima. The sequence goes on from OY720660.1 coordinate 22,998,058, forward strand.
CCGGTCTATTAAATGGCTGTTTTTCGCGTCATTTCATCCCGTCTGTATCGCTCTTCGCGTCCCCGCGTTATGGTTATAGACGTGTCAAGCACGTTATCGAGTGCCCATCGCCGTTGTTTGCGCCCTGCAGCGTGGTTATGCCCGTTGCACACAGTTTCTACGTATATTCTCTCATATTCTCGGCATAAGCCCACGGAGTACGTATATGTATGCGTGCACGTGGTAGACGCGGCGCTGTATCGAGTCCTACAGCCCACATCCACGACGCACATAACGTCAAGAACTTCGCGGCGAGGGGGGAAGGGAGAGGGTTTCGGACGGAGAGGACAGCGGGACTAGTTATGAACTTGATTCACGCTTTACCCAAAAATTTCCCATAATTCCGGCTCACTCGGAGCCGCGTTACTCGGCTTCAGGCGTTTTCGAATGAATCTCACGCGGTCAGCGACGACCCCGACCTTTCAGATTCCGAAGCCGGTGTTCCCGACCTTCGGAAAAATCATATAATTGCAGTCCGATCAAAATTTGAAATGATTCTTCGAAACTTGCAAAGAGTTTTTGCGCGGTCTGAGGCGGTTTCGCGGGTAAGAAGTTTGGAACATTCGACCATCCCGGTTGATCGCCAGCTCGATTGCATCGTCGAACAGTTGTGTGCGACCTACGTAGTTATAAGGTACATACGCGAACCGCGAGAGCTGTCATAATTCCGAGTGCGGTGATCACAATTTGCGGCGGTGGAAAATATCTCGGATATTATACTATACAGCCGATAACCCATTCGCATGGATCTGTTGTAGTAATATTCAGTCGATTATACATACGCGTCGTTTATTATACTGGAACAGCTATTTCAACGGGTATGGAATTGTTATTTTCAACAATAAATAGATGACGCATTGTATCTTCCTGTACTGCAGCTACCGCGCGAGCTCGCAATGTAATGTTATTATAAATTTTGCAGAATGTAGCCTGTTTACGAGTACAGCCCCACCCAACGCGATTAATAATGCACGTGGAGATAATGATCAATTTGTAATGTATCTGGATGTACGATCCTGCTCCACGTACCAACTCTTCCTCTCCCTCACCCGCTCGAATCCGGCCACATATAAAGCGCGGTCTTTAATTCACTGTTTTCGAAGCAACGTGAACACGAGTGGGCCGGGGGGGGGGGGGGGGGGGGGGGGAGCTTATCTTGATCCACCTAAAAAAATCTACCCCGCTGCACAGCGCGTGGATTCGTGAGTAGGTACCGAAAATTGTATTATTATTATACTTCGTTGGGAAGAATCCAATTTTTGATTTCTCTTTTGTTTTTCATTCATTTCTCTCTGTACAGATATACCTATACCTATATTACGCCGTGAAACATTTGAGAAATCCGGTCTCGACTGTTCGATTCTCTTTGGCTCCGCGCCAGGGGCATCAGGTATTTGATAAACATTTTTTTGGCAGGGGAAATCCTGGGGGAGGGGGGGGGGGGGCGCAGGTCCTGCCTGAGAAACTTTTTCAAAGTCTACCGTGTGGATCGCGCGGGGTTTTTCTGTAAAAGGCGCTAAAATTCTCAATTACATTAACTTGATTTCGCTACGTGGGTCGTGACACGCCGCGAAGAGGAGGGTTAGTTAAGGGAACCGCTATTGGATTAGAGATCCCACCTCCAGTTTCGTCCTCTACCTTCCACCTTCTACCATCCCCCTCCCACTTTCCGGCACCTTCGTCCTCGCCGTCTACGTTGCCTCGCTCTCTGCACCGCAGCACCTTTGACCCCGTCGTATCGTCCTTCCACCTCCTTTCTCCTTCACCTCCGCAGTTTACACGTCGTACAAATCCGTTACCAAACTGCACCGGCAACGGTTTCGCTTTATCGTTCTGCAATTCCCGTTCAACACGGAACCGACGACTTTCAATTAAGCTCAGAGAACGTTCAACGTTGTTTCTATACGTCATTGATTTCGCCCCCCCAACTCCGACTCCAACTTCGATTCCGATTCCGACTCGGACTCGTGGCTTTCACTTAAACTTACATACGGAAGACAATATGTTTCCAATGAGCGACGGAATGAAAGAATTTAACAAACAAAAATCATACGCGCAGTCCACACTCAATTTGATCGGAATTTTTCTTCGTCCGGCTAATTAGCGGTAGCTATAAGCTTCCCTTTTTTCTCTTCCTTCTCGTTCCACGTATAGAGGTATGAATTTTATGTATATGAATATAAGCTAGACAATACACGAAATGTGGTCTCAGAAGTGTATTACGTGGGGTGCAGTGTCGGATGGGATGGCACGGTCACGGAACGTTCGGTGTAGGTATATATAAGAGGATTACTCTCTTCTGATTCGTTTTAAAGAGGATTACCGGTGTGTTCAATTTTGTACGGTGATCATTATTCCACCTCGCCCCTTTCTACCTCCCTGACTTGAACTTCATCATGTTTGCCACAGTGCTCCATAGGCACGGTTTCATAAACAGCCAATTTGTCGTTAACAAAGTATTAGCATTCCCGGTTTCTATTTTTATTTTTTTTTCTCAAAAACAACTACAATTACTTTTCGCAATATCAGTAAGCTCTGCTGCTTTCATAGGATTACTCGATACTATGTCGTACACGCCTTTATATCCTCCAGTAGTCACACTCCAGCGCGATCCGACGGACGCCAGTATAAGTGCGACTCAACGGATATAGGCCTAGACCCCAAAATCACTCATTTCTGTCTTCGGGTTTCACAATAATTCCACTCGGATGTTAGCCCCGGAAATTCGTGATCGACAAATTCCAACGCGTCTTATTCCGCTGATCGCGGAAACTCAGAAGTCAATCATTATTCGATCGCGACCGTTAACCCATTGAATTTTTCAGGCGAGAGTGTAGAACGCAGCTTTCATCATGTATGGAGGCTGACAGTATAATCGAGCGATATGTCATACTCGGAAGTTCAGAAACAAATATTGTGAACTAAAGAATTAGCTTCATGCAAGTGCGCGAGCACGACTATTTCCGATTATGGTTCTTCCGGATGAAAAGAATGGTTACTCGAGCCGCGGAAATTCCAGTTCAACGTGGTCCACGATACTTTTTAATCAAAAGCCGCTCAGGAATGGTGTCGATTTCTTCTCGAATATCGTCGAACGTGTCGAAAAAGATTTTTTTGCACCGCGTGTGATTTTCTCGCGAAAATTTGACGAATTGCGACCGAATTCCCGCCCATGTGTGTGTACTCGAAGCATAGAAATATGTGTTGGCGATAAATTATTGACGTGCAAATAGAAACTTACGTTCCGTTGTCGGTGATGGCAGGCTGGGGCCACGCTCTTGGAACAGGTTCCTCTTTGAGCGTTTGCCTCATGTCTTGGAGCGGGAAAACGAGAGGCGCTCTGGGATGATGATGGGGCGGTGGAGGCGGAGGTGCTACGCTGGCACCGTAGAGTTTTCGGCCCCAGTGTCCCTCGAGTTCGACAGGACTTCCGCCCCCAGTTGTAGCTCCCGCACCACCGCCGGCACCGAGTCCAAGCCATGGCGACCCGCCAGCACCCACGATAGTGGAGCTGGGCAGGAGTCCGGACCACTCGTCGGACCGCGTGGTGATGCTGTACGTTATCTCCTGGGGCAACAGTGCCGCTCCTCTTAACACCGATGCAATCGGTTAACCGGTACTAGAGGCTAAAGCAAAATGACAAGTCGCGCTCACTCCACATTCAAGAAATCCTTTTCTACTTTCTTCACGTCAGCTGCTGCGGCTTTTATTTTATTTCTCTCCGATATATAGCTGGATAATTTCACCCAGTCTAGATCCTAATGTACGAACACTTTGATACTTTCTTCACTGTTCTTTGCATCGGTCCGATCAACGGGACATGATAGTTTCTCTAGGCTCGTTACAGTTTCATGAGGGGGAAACGCGGAAACACAAACGTCACAATCAACACACTGTCTTTGATGATAAAAACTGTAGCACAACTTCTTAAGGTCCTCAACTTCCGACCCTCGACCCTCGACCTTCGACTCTTGAGTTTATAAGTTGCTGTTGTTTTGCAGCTTCTAAAAAGCCGTAGAGTGTCTCGCGAGAGGACGTCTCGCGTGGCGTCTCGTGGCTGCTGGAGGTCCCTAGCCGCGCGTTGCTCCCAGTTACGACGCCGCTTGTCGAATGTGTCAGGGAGCCGGCGAGCGGCGTGCTCCTGACTCCCTCAGGGTTTGCTGGAAGGCCGGGGGCGGATCCGACCTGCACGACGTCCCTCCGAATGCGATGCTTACGCCAGCTAGATGGCCAGCCCCTACGCTCTTCGCTGGCCAACCGTTTCCTGCGGAACCTGCCAATCCCGAGTAGACCACGTGATGATCAGACCGCCTCGAACTGGATGGCGGGGACGGTGGCGCTCTGGTGGTAAAACTACGAGGCTGTCATTCCGGCTCTTGCCCTCCTTCGGTAGGGGTTGTTCTTCGTCGATCGTCCCTCAGTTCAGAACCCCGATCCTCTTATCAACGGTTTAATTCCCTCAAAAATCGATCATCGTGCGCAAAAAATATCCAACGGACGTGAATCCACATCCACAATATATTTTCATGTACTCTTCTCTGACACATTTTCCAAGGAATGCATCTTTTCATCCATGAAATGTGCAGGTTGACATTCAAATCACGTGTATTATGCGGGCAGAAGCAGGTAGTCTGAGCTATTTCATTCAAATTGGAATCGAGCAGCCTCATTCTCAAAATAATCGAATTCCCATCCTGGAGGTTTCTTTCCAATATTTTGACTATAAATCGCGGAGAAGCGCGTGCCTTCCCACTCCTCGTATTTTGATGCACGGCGAGATATCTTGGGTGATGTTCTGGTTCTGATGTCCATGCGATATTCATCATGATTCCATTATTCTTCGTCTTGGTTGTCCTTGGAGTACCATAATCTGTGTTCCGACGTTCTATCCCTACATCGCCTCCGAACACCTCACTTCACGGATGGGGCGGTCAACCGCATCCGGGCCAGTTTTTGCAAACGGCGGTCAACTACTGGGAATCGGCTGATTCCTCCCTCAGGACTTGCGGAGGAATCTTCCGCGTCCACTGCAGGTGGACCTCAAGGCAGCTTGATGCGAGGCGCTCTCCCCCCATCTTCCGAAAGTATTTTTGTACTTGATCGTTGAGCACGCAGAATGAGAAAACGTGGATTTCCGGCGCAAATGGACGTTTGCGATTTTTTCCCCGGATGATTTTAATCGCCCATTTTCTTTCGCCGAGCCTACTGCACGCGACTCGAAAGTGACGAATTCTCGTTCGAAATAGCAATTATTGATGTGAACGTAGAAAATTTGATGGGCAATGGAATCGAATACACGTAGGTTGGTACGTGACGTCGAACCATCGCCACGTAGTTATGTTATGCATAAGACACAGCCTAAGTGATGGATCGGAGTTTCGGCGACGCGGGGTGCCTCTGCTCTGGGACCGAACAACCCCCAACACGAGGCCGCACTCGCATTCATTACCCTGCAGTGCAAAACCGCACCTTAAGACTCCTCTTAGGTAGGTAAAGCAACCATATGGGGATGTCCGCCGTCCGGTTTGGCGTGGGGGGTGAAATTTATGTCCGAACATCTCTTTCAGAAGTATCACACTCATAATGGAGTTTATACTGCTACGATGCTACATCATAAATGTAACGCTGAACGTATAAAGATCATGTGGAGCCGCTCGTTTTAACTATTTTAAGAAACGTATTAAACGCCTTGCGCAAGACACGTAATTGAGTCCAATAAAAATGCTAAGGGAGAAAGAGAGGAGGAGAGAGAGGCTAGAGGCAGGCACTCACGGTCCATAAATCTCGCGGGTGAGTTAGTTTGTTCAGGAAAAAGTAATTATAGAATTTGTTTGAATAAATTTATGGGGGTAGTAGCAATCGCGAATTTAGGAGGGAAAGTAACCAAGTGGTCCTTCTTCAGCGGTTCTCACTTTTCCCCGACTCCTGCACCTACCTCCCTTACCTTCTTTTGTTTCATCGCCCCACGGCGTACTCCATCCGCTCCATCCGCTTGATTCGCGCGGTGCCATCGTATATCCCGCGGATTAGAATCGCCCTTTTTTCGTGACGGAAATTGACTGAGAACCTTCCTTACTCTGTGCAGGGGGTTACGGAGGGGGTCTATCAAGTGGAGATAATGCGTTCTGCGTCGGGTAATTTGCCTCTCGTATCTTCGAACTCAGAAGATGGTTTTGGATCTGGCACCGGGCGCTTTGCATTCGCAAACAATTCAAGTCTATAAGATTCCACCTCGATCTGCATATCCCGCTGCTAAAGCCTCCGAAGACTCATATTTCTCATCAACCGAAATATCCCTCTCCCTCTTTATCCGGTCAATAAACTCCAACCGAATTCCTCTTTGGTGGAAATAATTCATTTTGTAAAGGTGAAAAGATCCATCTTCGAAATTTCCCAAATTTGAAAATATCCCGAAAATTTTCTACAACCAAATTTCACAAGTGTCGAGTCACAGAAATATTTCAGAATCGAAGGGTTCGATATATTATACGGACGTGGACACCGAGCCACAGAATACTGAAAATATTTACCTCGGGGTGAAGAAAGAAATGAAGAATGAAAAATAAAAAAACGAATGTGGTACGGCGGATGCGTCGTCTGGCCTGGGATGGCTCGCCTCGGGACGAGCGCGTTATCATAAACCAAATTATTTTTATATCCGGGGATCTCGGAGGCCGTGAATTAGTGACGAGATAGGGTGGACACTCGGTCTTATGCTGGACGCGTCTGCGTCCGTGTCGGGAACCGGCATGATGTACGTACCGCGCAACGGTGTGCAACGCGCCTCAGTTGGTCATCCTAATCGAATTCACGATATAAAGGGAGATTTGCAGCACCCATCGACGGCTTATGCCACGCATTACACGGGTCACTGCAGCAGAAAAATATATCAAAATATTATTTTCCTATTCCCCATATCCCGTAAGTAATGATGACTTACTGCTCCAGCAGAGAAATTCATTTTTCCTCATACTGTCAGAACTTTCGCAAAAACGTAGTTTCCTCATTTCATTCGGTTTGGAGTCGCTCTTGAGAACCATGCATTAGCTAGTTTTTGTTTTCCTTCATATTATTTTCATGTGAACTTGAATTTTTCCAAGTCAAGAGAAGTTTCATGACTCAGATGCGCTTCGCAAACGAGATTCGAAGAAATTTAGAAGAGAATTCTAAAATCTGAAAGAAAATACAAAAAATATGCGAACTAAATGGAATCGGACTTTCCAATCGGTAGATCTGGCTCGAAATGCCAATTGCGCTATCCGTATAACTGTACCTACTGCAGTTCGAGAAAACTTCAGCCTGCTTGCATATGCGAGACTTGGAAAAACGGACAAACAGAAGCTAGAGCCGCAGCGGTGTAGCGGCGGGTATAGTTTAGCATTTGGCAGGACAATACAGCTGATCAGCGCATCGATGCACAATTATAATGATAATAGGGTCCCCTTCTTCTTTACCAAGGGTGTGCTTTCCTCGGGCAACATCACCCGTCTGTATAAGAGGATGGGGTACGGGGCGAAAGTGGGGGCTCGAGTTTTTGGTAGGCGTACAGATGTGGGACGGAAGAGGCCCATTTATTAGCGCAGCCACCACGAGACACCTATCCATTGAAACCCCGTTGTCCGTATCCCTCTATGTGTCCATCAGGGCCACAACAGGTTCCTGGTGTCGACGTCATTAGGCGCTCTGCTTGTTCTCTTGTATATTTTTAAACGCCAGCCAGGGTACGGCTGCGTGACGGAGACTCGAGGGGTTTTTTAGTTGAGAATGGAACAGCTCGCTCGAAAAGCTGAAATCAAATCCACGCATCGTATTCTCCTTTCTACACAAACTACATTCACATTTTGTTACGGGCATTCGCGAATTCAGTTTTGGATTCAGCGGCGCATGCTTGAAGTTTTCGAATTTGCCCATCGGTTTGTTTGGAAACTGAGAAAACCGTTCGTTCGTCCTTCCGCAGATGAGAAATTTCATGAAGTCGACCCAACCGAGGGACCATTCGTAGTCCGATGGTGCGGAGTGACCCCGTGACGCCGACGTTTGTTACGAACCAGCAAGCAGCTTGAGTTTATGTTTATCCGAACTGTTATCTCAGAGTAAAATATAACTGAGGACACTCGGGGTGGTAATGAAAATAATCAATCAAGGATGCTCTCCGCAATCATATGGGCAAAAATAAACAAACGTGGCCGTAGAATTACACAGCTTTATATTTTTGGCAGGCGCTTTGGGATTAGTAACAGAGTGCGTGAGCTTTCTAGTGCTCGTAGAGAATAACGGCGGGGTGGGGGGATCGGAGTATATGGGGTGCCGTTCACCCCCTAAGCAATGCATATGTCGACCCCCTTCTGCCGTACACCAGCACTGTAGGAAGATAGTAGATAGATATACCCGGTATATGGTGTAGCGTTACTATATACAAGGGCAAGTGCGGTGGAGCCCTTCTGTGTTACAGCCAATTCACAACTGTGTGCGTATTTCGGGACTTGACGAACGCGTACCAACGTCACGGAGCAGTATGTGTATCTGTCCATTTTAGATTTCAAAGAATCAACCCCTCGCCTACTCCGACAGAAATTGAATGGGATGAACATCAGGAAGCTTTTTAGTCAGTCAGGTTTTTGGAGGATGGATGCAGGTCCATTCCTCCATCTACTTACGCACGCGCTCAGGATCTTCCGACGAAGAACATCAACGCGGTTTCCGTCTCAAACTATTCTATGAATGAAATATTGAGAGGAAATGCCTCATGGTCTTGGAGCACGGCAATCGAGCACCTGATATTCTTCCTGCCCTCACTCGGGGATAACTTTCAAATACATTTTCTTCGGCAACTTCGACAGAAAATTTCCGACATCATCATCCGGAGGTATAATTTATAATTGGCGCGTACAGGGGGAGAATGAATGCTCACTTTTGGGAGGACCAGAACGTGTATATATGTACCCATAGCGGTGGAATCACTTATTCATTGGTGAATCAACTGCATGGTAACCATAACGTGGGCTCTGAAGGATGATAAAATATTCTGGTAATCCAATGTCAAACAGTGTCACGGTTCCTAAACGTCCCGATGACGTCGAATGAACATCGCACTGCGTATACGAAATCCAATTATTCGAGAACCGCATATGTCTCAATGTTGTCGCCTGCTCTGGGAAGGTCTGCGGCGATCTACCATAACGCAGTCTCGTCTAACCTGGAGCCACTAACCTAGCCACTGATCCGAATGATCTCTTCCGTACGCAGAGCCCGCTCGACATATATTGGTTAAGCTTATTACACGGCCATGATAACACTTCTATTTACTGCATCCTTGTTTGTACTGTGACACTCTTATTCTCGCACATGGCAGTTTTACGGATGCACTGTGCAGCTCACTGTGCAGCCTTGCATACCGTGACTTCGAAATGGAGGAATTTCGGAAAGAAAAATAATTCCCAGGTGTTACAATTTTCGTTTTACTAATCGATCAACAAAGCTCTTTCCGGTGCTGTATTCCAGTTTCATCGGATTTACATAGTTTAGAACTTTTTCTTGCAATGTTTTCGCGAATATAAGGTATACCGGATACGTCAGGAACGGAGAGGATCGACTCCATTTTTAAACGGGTCCTCCTCGCAGCCATAAGGCGGCAATGTTACAGGCCGTTGGGCAGCCTTAAGAGAGATCCCATGAATCACTGCGGCAAGCGAGAAAGAGAACGAGGGACTGAAAGAGGGGCCGAGAGGTGGTCAGGAGGAGGGGAAGGGCGAGAGGTATAAAAATATACATAAAAAAGAAATGCAAAGGCGAAAAAGGGAAAGGAAAGGGAAGAAGGAACAAAGCAAACCGGTCTGCCACGCGTACTGTACTCCTTCTCTACCTCATCGCCTCACACTCATTATAGGTATGCTTTATTATCCATGCCATATGATGCTCGTCGTAATTGATTGCCGTCGTATACTTTATAATGCTAACTTCTTTCTGAATAGGTCCGACGAGGCTCAAAAGGCTTACTCTAACATTTTTCACGCGACGACAAACTTGGCGATACGACGATGTGCTGCAACCGCGAGAGAGCGATTTTTGTTCGGTGTATTGCGGAGGCTTCGAGAAAAATGATGAAAAATTTAGGTATACCGATGAATCAGGTGACAATTCGATACTTCCTTGTCGCGAATGTGATTTTGTCTCGATCGTATGAGCTAGTTTGAAACTTAACTGTACACTCTGAGTTGCACGGATAGAGCGTTATCAAGTGTGGTGATTTTATGCATCCCTGATCTGTAAACTCTCGGCAAAGTTCGAACGTAGAGTTTCGTGATAAAGAGTGTACTTCAGTTTAAGTATTCCCGAGCGCACGGATTTCCCTCTGAGAAGATAACCTATGGACACACCTCTGTGTACGTACGTACGTCCACATTTTATACATAGACGTGTACATTCGTATACGTGTATATATACGTTGCGCCGGGGGACATAATGACATGCAGAAGGAGAGGGACAGCCGTGGGTTGAGGGTAGAAGGCAGGTTAGATTTATGTGAATTTAACGCGTCAAACCGGATATTTGCCCCTTTCGCTTCTTTGTCTGTTGTCTAATCGACAGCGCGTGGCATTCTGGGTCACCGCGCTCGTTGACTGCTCGTAGCAAGCTCAAAATTCTGATTATCGAACGTCTGGGTAGTCATTTTGATGAATCCGGCTTGCTACGCAAACTGCATATTGCGCGCTATTCAGAGCTTACGCCGCCTCTCGCAATGAGTCTTCTATACGCAGGCGGATCAAAAATAAGAACGATAAAGACGGGAATCCCGTTTTATTCTTGGGCTAGTAGTTACAGGCAGCATCCGCTACATCTTCCGGAAGTCGTATTAGCTCACCCAGCAGGTTTCGTAAAATAAGTAACATTTTCTCTACGGCTTGGTTCGGCCGGTTGTGTGCGTGCGAGATCCGATGCGTGTGCCGACTATACAGCTCTCCAGGGTGCCCTACCCCGGTGGTCGGGCTTCTTCTACCTTTCCACCGTTCCTTTCCTTTCCCTTCCCTTCCCTTCCCTTTCCTTCCCTTCCCTCAACTTTCCGCCCTATACCCGATGCTACCCAATTTTTCTACCCCGCCCACTACTATACTACACTGCAATGCCTTGGCTCCGGAAACCTCGGTAGCTCCTCTTCGCGAGCGGGAGCGCTAGATCCAATGTGCGCGTAACCATTTGTCCGGACGTTCCCATCGAATGGAATCGGTTGTATGTAGGTGCTACGATTAACCGACGATCGCCCACTGATAATCGCAGTTTCGCACGCGACCTCATCAACGAGGACGTACCCAGCCCGATGTATATTGACACTTTACACTCGCTCGAGTAATCCTGACCTCGGTGCACAGGGCCGGGATAGAAGCACCGAAGTGATTGATCTCTTCTCATTTCATTTGGACGGTCAAATTTCTGGCTTGTGTCCACATCGAGAATGATTATCAATCGGTGCGAAGTCACAGTTAGGCCCATAAATTGTAATGCTGCATCGATACGTGCGGTGCGGAATTTGATTCTTATACGTAACGGTAAGAAGATTATTTGCTGTTACAGAGCGACAGCGAATACCTACCTACTTGGGCATGGCGGATTTAGGTTTAGGTAGTCATGGTTACCGATGACTTAACCCGATTAACGAATGGGCAGCTAATAGCTGGAGGAAGGATTTTCGGCGGATTGCGTGCGAGCATTCCCCACCTCTGGCGTGCGTGTCCGCTCGAATTAGAAGCGAGCTACGGAGCACGGGACATTTGGATACATGGAGGGGATCCCCAACGGCGAAATGAATAAGAAATCGAGAATGATATCTTCTGGTGTATCGACATTCGTCTTCCGGTATACTCCCCCATCCTCAGTTCGGGAGTACTGCATCGAAATTATAATGCGCAACTGATATTGCGGTCGTAGAAAATGTGATTCCGAAGCGAGCTTCTTCTTTCAATTCATATGCGCATCGAGGACTTCCTCAAATCGTAATCCACACATATGCAAAAGTGTGCACAGTTAGGAAGGACGGAGGACGGGGTTAAGAAAGGTGTCGAGAGACCATCCACCGTTGGATTGCGGCCTCGTCTGGGCTCAAATTCCCCCGGGTAAAGCACAGCCATCTTGCACGCCCTGCGACATACTGTCCGCTACCACTGCCACGCCGCTCTCTTCCTTCGGTCCATTTGCATAACTTACTCGTCGATGATGACGTCACGATTCTCGGAGAAATAGAGAGAGAGAGAAAGAGAGAAAGAGAGCTTTCTGGAATTCTGGAATTCAGATCCCGGAGCTTGAATCGATTCACGCGGACGTTTCCGCCGCACGAAGGAGTGACCTTTGCTACTTCTGCGTGCTTGACCGGAATCTGTAAATGTGGTTACGTGTATGTACATACCTTCGTGTGGAATCGAGGCATTAAACTACTTGGCTCTCTTTTTCTGCGGGAACATTGGATTTTTTCTCCAAGTTTCCGTAGCAACCGCTTCCTTGGCCGAGCTGCAATTACACTTGGTCGTGGGGTAAAAGAATAACAATAAAGACGCAGCAAGAAGATGAAGCCTCGTGGTGAGACGATGGCATGGCGCCTCGTTGGCTCAGCGGTGTGGTGGATGCTGCTAGTAATTTCGTCACGCCGTAAAGGTTGCTTTTTATCGCTGCACCCCGTACTCTGCCCCCCCGCCCCAGAAACTGCTTCGCCCTCAGGTGGGTGTATACACCTTCTGGAAGATGACGCTACAGAGCACAGAACTCGGATATAGGTTCTCGGCAGCACTCTTTCTCCCGTCGGCGTAATTGTGTCTCAGGTTTTAGCGTAGTAAATGAGACCGCGGTTCGCTTGTATATATTCGATATGAGCAACAACGTCGCGTCATTTCGGTAGTTCGCGGACACCACCTCGGACATATGTGGATTTCTCACATTAGTATGTTTACTCAGGACGACTGCCTCAGCTGCGAACGACACGACTCGCCCGCTCGCAATATCCTTCTGTTTGCTACACACCGTAATTCGAACGATGTAATGTTCTTGCCTCCTGATCTATTGCCCCCATACTCACCCGGGGACGGCGCGTGGACCAAAATTACTCCAACCTCGAAGATTCGGGTTGGAAATGTTGCGTAGGCGTTAATTCTGCACTGGAGCTAATACCGTTGGCCTTTATAGTTCTCCTAAAACATCTTTCGAAACAAGCATCGGGGAACTTGAAAAGTCCAACATATAGGTATGTTACAATCGGATCAATCTTTGTCACAGTCTAGAGCGAAAATTTGGGAAGCAGGTACAAAAATTTGGTTATTTTAATCAAGCACGTTTAACTATATGAATATAGATCTCGGCGCTCCCGAGTATTCGGGGATAGTCGACTGGCCCAGTACGTATGTATACCTACGGTCGACAGTTTACGCAATTACCGGATATTACAGCCCTGGGCTGGTAGGTCTGCTAATAAACGCGTAATCTGGTAATACCATTGATTTTCAATTTGTTATTTATTCCGCCTCATGAGTTCTAAATTGTCGTTTACCATAGCACTACAATACTCGGCGATATCTTCCGATTGACTCGATTGGTTTTTCACCTTGTCAGACCGCGACGGCTCGATATCCCTCAAATCCAACCGTCTTCGGAACTTCGGCTGTCGCGGGGATGCAATTCTTCAATGGTATGAAGCATCCAAATAAAAAGGTAGTTGAACTTCAGATTTTGTGGACACGCGAATTCGAGGGCTGCACATAGTATTGACTCGATGCACTTCGTACAGTCGGACTTCGCATTCGAGAAAACGGTAGCACGATTGAAGCAAGCGGTGATACGAACGAACGTTCGCTAATCACAGCGAAACGTCACGCAATTGCAGAAACCTCTTCTCATGCTCTAATATGTTACCTCGCCGAGCGATTCGCTAGCTGTACAACGGGGAACAACGGGGACCCGCAGTCTTCGTGAGAACATGCATTACCACGATTATCGTCGGTGATTCTCTTCACATCGATCGGTGAAATCCGTTGCGGTAGTTCATGAACTGGAACCCGATATCGAGCCTCAACAAAACACAGTCCAATATGGAATATCTCCGGATCAGAAGATCTTGCGCAAATGCGACGATTCAATATGACTTTCGTCGCATCCTCCGGTAAGTTAGGTGCATCAATTTGGAAAAAGATTCTGCATCACCGTAGAGCAATACAGTGCCCATTATAACGGCGGATCAGATTCGCGAACTCGTATCAACCGGGCATGAAAGTCTGACAATAAACGGAGATAATTGGTAGACTAGATCGGTTGGTTGGGTAGGCGCAAACAGCCAGTACGGGGTTACCGGGTGCAGGATGCAGGATATGCAGTAGCCCAGAGTGGAACGATCCCACGCGCCAGATCGCAGGTATTTGTAGCTTGTTACAAATGCAGGTGTGTACGGATGACTATGCAAAGCAAATGTATCATATCACACTGGCCCCAAGGGCTGCATTACACGCCCGATCATACTCTGTTTCCAGCCGTATTAATACGCCGGTAAAAATACCTACCTCCCGCTTCTCTATCGCCGACTGCGAACTAAACTGCCCGTTAATTCCATTTGTGTAAACGCATTCCACTCCATGTTTCACGTGTGTCTGCCTCCCTCTGCCCTCCTACAATCCGACTCACCTATATACTGCCGAACGCGCTCTCACCTGGCCGTTTGATAAATACAATATCATATCTACTTCCGAATACATAATGACCACGTCCATGGTTCCCGTACTTCGTTGTCACGTATCTTGCAACCATCGGTACATTCGTGTTGGGAAAATCTTCACACCGTTCTGGAATGTGTCAAATTCGGTACGTCCGAAGTATTTGCAGAAAATCATCGATCCTCCCGAGCCTACCGATCGTATTTTGACGCAAGGTTTCAGGGAGTCAACGAATTTCGCGAGGTTTCCAGAGAAAAGGACAATGCGATAATGGGTCGTGGACCATGAGTGTCCCGAGAGGAATGTATATGCAAGTACGCTGGACGATTTCATTTTGCAGTAATATTTTCTCGTCGATAATTAGTCGCCTTCGGCATCTCTCGCATGCTCTTGCCCAACTCCCCGTTCACGTTCGACCGATCCTAGTGGTAGACAGATGGGTCGGGGTCGTCATATTCCGACGCAAATCCCCGGTAAGTCGTCTCAGATTTCGCGGGGCGCCGCAGCACGCAACTTGGAATGATTCATATCTGGCGAATTATGATCCTGACGGAGATTGACAGGACTCGACTTACGGATGTGCTCGTACATAGAATCGAACACAGAAGTGCCCATCTATATTCATTCGTATACCCATCGTATGCTGCATGCACCTAGTCTGTTGTATGTACTATACAGCATCGAGGTACACCGGCATGTGGCCCCAGGAGGCGACCCTGCGTGCGGCACATCTGTACCTTTGCTGGTTCCGTACGATTTTCTGCGGCTGGTGGCCCCCCCCCCCCCCCCCCCCCCCCCCCGCCCGCCCTCAACGCCAGAATGGCGAACCCTTTTCGTAGTTGGGAACGAGGCATAGACCGAGCGACGACGGTAATTCATAGTCGGGTGACATCTCGTTGCGTCGTAACAAGTACTATTGTTCCTATGTACATTGGCCCCCGCTACCGTATTCGATGTTTGACGACTCAAATCTCGATTTTCGACTCGACTCCAGCGAGTGAATCGACCCTCCAGATGCACCTGGCTAAAAAATTGAACGAGCAATTTCTAGCGCGAATGCGCACGATTTAGTTGTTTGAAAACAACGAGCTCGTCCCTCACCAAACGATCCCCTTCACAGTTTTAGATCATAATTTTACAACGACTGAGTGAGCAACGAAAATCGGAATAATTAATTTACCGATTGTTCCTCGCGCTCGGAATCATAACCTGATTCATAGATCTCGGTAACTTTGATCTCTCAGGACCGATTTCATCTGCTCATGATTTTTGGGAAAATGGTGCTCGGAATTCGGCATCTGATACGAGAAGCTGAGGTGATATCGGCCTGATTCTCTCCTCTCCTTCTCCACCTATACGCGAGTGTGTACACACGCGGGTACCTGAACACATGGCAGTCGGTTACAGTGGATGCCCGTCACCCCATGTTTGGATTATAGAGTGGATCGACGATGTGCTCGTGTCTATAAACAGGACGAAGGGAGAGGACAGAAGAGAAGAGGAGAGGAGAGCAGAGGAGAGGAGAAAAGAAAGAAAGAAAAGTCTGCAAGTTTGCCTCCGCAGCGACCGCTATGACAGATTGAGAGGCCACGGGGCTTTCGTGAGCAGCGAGGCGTCTCGACTACTATGCGAGACAAAGGCACGCACCCCTACGAGCCTATACGGCTGGGTGCCGACTAGTGCGACGTACACTTTGCGCCGTGCTATGATGCTGGATAATTTATAGGACCGATAAAGTCGTGGGTTGACTGTTCCATCGAGTTTTATCCGAACATCAGCCATCGGGAGGAGATCCTCGACTCGGATTGGCGAATGACTTGCATTCGATGATTCCTTATATTTTCACTGTCCTTCCCGACAGCGGTGAAAATATGAAGGAAAAGGGAAAAAGGAGGGAATGGCAGGCCATCAAAGAGCTCGATCGAGCCCGTCCCCATCGCTCGTTTCGTGGTATTTCCGCAACTTTACTCACAACATAACCAGACATAACTATGGACATTACAACGCCCGAGCGCTATAACGCGGTGCGATGACATCGCCGAAGCCCTTATAGTACGTCTAGATACAGATATAACCATAAGGAGAACGAGGATGTGGATATGGATACAGAACGACAATACTGTTGGAGCAAACGTGCGGTTAGAGACGCCTAACTGCGTTCTCTTATTGAAAACACCGTCTCTGCTTACGCGGAAGGACCTCACGCGGAGATGGAGCTCCGTTACGTTTATCTCTGACGAAAATTACCTTCCGACCATGTCGTTTCACAATCCTTTGTTCCCTCGGTATTCGAATGAAACTGCTTCGCTTTCCTTTTCCAATAGCACTTCTCTATGCTCCGAAAGTTGCATTACGCCGCGGTGATCTCTGCAAGGTGTAATCGAAAGCTCGCGTACTTGCCGTGAAAGATGAACTTGAACGAGAGTCTGAGGCGTGACATCGATCGTCCGTGTCGGACGAGGTAGTACCTACGCGTAGCCGGTGTCGCGGAGTATCCGACGCGACGGCAGGACGATGTCAGTCCGCAGATCAAAGCGCGGTGCTGGTAATCCAATTTTAAACGTAATCCCCGAACAATGCTTACTGCAAACCTATAAACCTAAATCAAACCACTCGTTTCAATTGCAAACAGATGTGGCTGGCCTATCGCAAACCCCTCTAGGCTATCACTCAAATCCACTCAATAGAGAGATACACTGACTAGCAGCTACTGCACCGCTGCCAACAGCGCAGTGACTACACCTACTCCATAAAGCACAACGAAACTGGGATATCGCGGAGGGAGCGACAGATTTTAGACCGCAGAGTACTGGCACGGGAGAAGTGCGCTTCTCTTTGTCTTCTTATCTCTCGCTCTCCCTTCCGAGGACTATCTGCTTGCACCTCTTCATGAAGAGGGGTTCGGTAGGCAACGAGCCGTGAAGACCACGTCATATGTGCTCCATCTTCTACGGGCATTGATATATGGATTGTGCCAGGACCTCATGATTGTGGAGGGCCGAAGTGATCAGGTCTATATATTTGTGTTGATTTCGAATGATATTGAGCCCAGATTGACCGACGAGATTGTCCCGAGCAGGGAGGAAGGTCTACTTCTTCAGGTAAAGATGGAGATAATTGATGGAGTAATTTGATTGGGTCAAAGCTACCGCGTTTGTTAATCTCGGTCAAATCACGGGGCAAATCCCACGTTAAGACTTTGTTTTCACGTTGGATACCGATAATCCGTTTTCCTCGCGGAAAGTCAAACCAAGAAGATAGAATGAATACAAATGATGCCACCGGTCACCTGCCCAGTAATTGGATGACCCTTTAATCTGGGATAATCCTTGGGTTGACGTCGAGGAGGTAGACACGCCCGTTAGGTACTTGCGGACTAAGTAAGAGTATTTTCACCACGTTTTCTCAAACTGATGTCTGACAAATTTAACTGGGAAAATTTCAGCACATTTTCTAGAATTTACAGAGTCTTGCATTCCGAGAGGAGAGCCACCTCGGATACCACGACCATAAATCAGGTAACGGTGTTTTCACAAACGGAAGCCCCCCAAGCCCAAACTGGGAGCAGAAAGGTTCGTAACAGGCAAGTAATGGCACGTTGTGCGAACAATGAAGGGACATCATGCGCGCTAATACTTTTATGGCTGAGCTGTAAATTTGCAGACACTTCTATCTTTTCGTACGAACATTTTTTCCCTGTTGGTCGGACGAGGCAGGAACGAGAAATCATTCGTCTGACTTTACAACCGGAACGAACTCCGCAAACGCGATTACAGTGTGGCAGCCAAAGAGGCCATAGTCCGGCCTTTGGAAAGCATAGTTTCGCCTAAATTTCAAGATTAAACACCCACGGAAGAGATTACAGACTGTTTACCAATTTTTTGAAATATCCCCAAGACCGCCACTGCGATGGTATACCCAGCAAATACGGCTTGGATCATTCACTTACCTTTTCCGTAATACATTCCATACCAAAGTTCCATATCACAAATATGTGTCAAATATGCTAACCATATAATGGAGCTGTAACATTCATGTATCAGTGATACGTACAAGCGATGTAACAAAAATCTACAAGTATTTCGCGATTCAGTTATACCATTGGGAGGTCGTTGAAGATTACATGTCTGGCACGTCACGTCGCATACGCTACAGTTACATACCATATTTTCATAATTCTTACAAAACACTTGCATGCAAACGTACTTCGGAACGCCGCCGCATGGCTACGCAGCCTTCTCGCAAGCAAAACGTAATCACCGTGTGATAGGTATGACAGTTATGTGATCGACATTCTCATAAGTGGCGATACCGCATACCATCACATCAAGATTCAGTTTCGCATGATCGAAATTCAGAGTGAAAAAGTCTATCTGCTCCTGTAGCGGAATTTATATCCATGCGACTGCCAAAAACTGTTTTATACACACTTACATGGGGAAACACAGCGTACAGAACTTTTGTACGAATAAAATATGAATTCAATTTGAATCCGTTCTCATCAGATAGGGTAAGTAGAAATTTTCAAATGCATTGATACGGTAGGCACACCATGTAAATCATTATTCCATAAAGGTACAATATATGATTGTGATATTACGCGAAGTCACAATTCACAGTACACTATGTTTCCTGGTTGGTTATATCTATGTTCCGTAATTGTGACGGGAATGCAGGATATATATGACGACATTTTTGAGAACGTGAACACATCCGTGATATGACATGGAACCACTGTGATATGACTTTTACATAACTGTGACGCAACTGTGTTCGCTGGGATAGCGCGCTTCAAAATCGGGGTCACACTTCCCCTCCAAGGATGTATAATATGTGAGGAATCTTGATTCTCACGGAAGTTAGCGTATCCAAACAATTAAGTTGAGAAGGTTTAAAGAGTTCCCGGGCAGTCCCAGAGGCCTCCTCGTTGTTTATACAGTACCTTGAATGGCAATAAGCCAAAGTTTGACTTTATGCGTACGGAGGGCAGCAAAATGACGCAAGACTTAAGAGGCAGCTGGGAGACATCAAGCATATTGTCACCGGCATTAATCGGGGGGCGGGGGCGGGGGTAGGGCTTCGGCATAACGTCTTTAGAAACCATCGCCTCGCTTTACCTCCGTCTCTGGATCTCCCCGAGTGTCTCGGGGTTCGTTTTCGGTCTGAAAAGGGGGGCGATGGGGTGACAGGGTGAGGGACAAGGGATAGGAGGGCGAAAGTCACTGCACAGCCCCTGAGGGGGCCACTAGACGGCTTCGTGCTGCTCCTGCGAACTCCTGTTGCCGACTCGGCTGAAAACTATACAACACGCTCCCGCCCCAGCTCCTTCGTTGGCCGGTCCTTTTCTCACCTATCACCATTCTCTGTCCTCCTTCCACATCTCCTCCGTTCCGTGCTGAGTACGTGGTGAGCAGATAGTTTGCTGAGAGACATACATAAGCTCGAAAATAATGCTTCGAATTATCAACTACGATCACTTCGCCCAGAGATAATATATTGCGTTGACTACATGCGATGCAATCAACTGCTCCGTGGCTATTCCCGTTCCTGGTGGAGCTAAGCAAGTATATAGCTCGGGAGATATTCGCCGCAGAGCGCAGCATCCGAGCTCCGAAACTTTGGGCTAATCCTATCGGGGATGAACCAAAGTTTATTAATTTCCTTATCAAAAACGGCCGAGGATGCAGCTAGCACTCTGGCTATTGCCGGTTAGTGTAGTTCTGTCTCCACATCGTTTCATGTTACGTTAAAGTCACGTTGTACTTGTTCCTCTTCTGTTCTATTCTGTTCTGTTCTGTTCTCCAGTTGTTCATCCGACTACGAGTCCAGAGTCCGGTTGTCTTTCCCGAGGGTGCAATGGCCGCCCTGCAGAGTTCGTCGAACAGCAAACCTCTGCCAAACTATCCTCACACACGTTCCACAGGATACTATCAGCGAGGTCACGGTACATTGTCCACAAGCTTTGATCATCTTTCCGCCTTTGCTCAAAGAATCGAAGATTCATTTGTAAAATGTTGAATTTTTCATGTTCAATTTTTCTTTCCATACTAGTGTATTCCATCGGCTTTGCAGAAAGTGTGCTACCGCTACTGCAATAAACTTTGTATAATAAACTAGAAGGCGTCAGTTCCATGAAGGATTGTCTCGGATGTGCTTGATTAAGCATAGTGCCGGTGCCGGTGCTGGCGACGGTGACGCGTTTTCATATTATGACGACGTCAATGGACATGACGACCTTAAAACCATTTACTACGTCCATAAACCTGTGGAGTTGCATCTTTTATACCATCAGCTAGTAAAACGTACAGTGCAGGTATATCATTGCTCTCAAAACCAAACCGCGGAAGTAGGGGCATCTCTTTGGTTATATGGGCGGACCGGGCAGAATGGACGCCCCCGAAAATTTCTCGTACATTTGCAAAATTGATGTTATACAAAAGAAAGTTCAGTAGCCTTGGAAATCGGGAAACACCAAATCAAGGATCTATTGAAAGAGCTAGGAAAGTGAGGGGTGAAATGCCCCCGGAAATTTTCATTTCTTGTTTGTAAATTTTCCCGTGGTCAAGTATTTCGAAGTAGATACGAAAATGAATGCAAGACATGTTCCAATTTTGAAAATGTGTAGGCTGCCCGTTTCGCACGCCCCTCCCTTATATAGGCGAACCTGTACGTCTTCTTGTGCACATTTCAGGGCTCACATCCGCCGATCATATTCCATACTTGACAGAAATTTTGACGGATCAAGCACAGGATGAGATAATCCGACGGATTCACTGTCGTTGAAAACTATCGTTGTGTATCAAGCCAACTCGGGAGTGCAATGCGAGTCTCTATATCCGAGCAAATATATCACTTATTTATAGAACGAGCTAACGACCAGCTACGGAACGCAATGACCGTCGTGATGTCGGGTTATATTCTGATTATATCACCGGTCATAATTATGAATTATACAGGTAAGGTCTGTCAAGGGAATTGGTGGGAGGCTGCAGGAGTTGAGGAGCCGTTGCGGGAACGAAGAGCAAAAGAGAGAGAGCGCGAGAAAGCTACACCGCGATGAGAATACAAGCTTATACTTTTTATCACCTTATACACCCCTTTTCCACGCCACCGTGCATCGAGTCCTGGATTTCGAGATGCTTTTACTGGATGGTGATCATTATCCGAACCCGAGTTCATCAAAGAGCTATAAATATTCGGCAAGAAGTCAACGGTGCGTCACAGATTTTTAACAAATTTATGTTTTTCCCGGGGAAAAAGAAGGGAAACCAAATTTCTGTTACTGACACGAGCCACACTCCTGCGACCCTTGCGAAAAAAATCAGTTTTCGAGATCTCCGAGATGAAGTTATGCGCGGAATATATGTTTTCCCCGGGAAAGTTTCATTCGCAAAATATCGCTACGCCGCGCCGCAAGAATATTCGTCTGAAAAATGATTTCAGTCTTTTCCTCAAACCAGCCAATCTGTTCAACCAACAAAATTCCGCTGCGGGGGTTGAAGAGCAAACTTCTCGGGAGTTGTAGATTTGTTTCCACTTCCGTCGGAGCCAGGCTTCGACTCCGTCGGATATGAACTATCACAGATATTGCATTGTTATGGCTGGAAAAGCGTCCGTATAATAGCGCGGGCAAAGTCCAAACGAATTGTGATTTGTGAATGCATCCTAACGAATGGGACTCTGCGGTATTTCGTTCGATGCCGTCCAATGGTTGGTAATACGCCCCGACACAATATTGCGACCGGTGATTTTCTATGCTGCAAATTGTTTCATGCCTATAAACATAACCTTCTCTGCCTCGCGACAGTTGGTCCATAAAATTCTAACGATGTAACGCGTACCGTTCGCAGGATCCCCGCAGATAGTACGCGTCCCCACAGCCACTCGCATGGATACGATATTTTTCTCGAAAAAACTGCTATTATAACTGAAAGAACCTAAAATGTCTGAAATTTTCAATCTACGGTAAAGACTCGCTTTTGAAAGGTTTGTGGTCGGAATGAAAGCGTCTTCTAAACTTGTAAACTCCGGGTGAAACTGAATTGAGTTTCGACGCAGCGCAGGTTAAACGCTCGACATAACTCGTCACAGTAACCCAGCATAAATGTATTCAGAGAAGCATGACGTATCGTTGACTTAGCTCCGGGGGGTCGATACTAGCATCTCGGCGGGTGCCAATTTGTGAGCGGACCGATGGACCGCACACTGCGCAATCCGCCGGAGGCGCAATATGTTCCACGCTGCAATTGATTAAAAACAGTACGTAAGATGCGCCCCACAGTCTGGATGGCGAGTGTCACGTAGCTAAATTAGACGGTGATGTATCGTTTCATTTTTTCCTCCTCGAAACGGGATATTCATACGCCGAGCAAAACGCACCGTTACTTCGCAATCACACGCTTCGGAAATACCAAGTTCGAGGCACATCTTTGAACGTAAAGTAGTTTGATTTCATCATAGTATACAGAGTGAGATTTTTATTTTCTCGAAACGAACACACTACCCCTCGTCGCTCGAGGAGGGAGGCTAGTCGGGGCCCCTCAGCCTAAAATATCAATGAGGGGGGCGCGACTATCAATTATTAACACTTCCATCTGTTGGTATATCTTGAGCCCCGAGCCCCGAGCCCCCGAGAACCCTCGTGTCTCTCTTCCCCGTGCCCCGTGCCCCGTTCGCCTTTTTCTCCCTTCCTCTTCGCCTTGCCCCAGAGTAGGCCGGATCCTGCACAATACGCCACTACTACATCATATTATCCGCTGCAATGGACCGTATGGCAAGTGCACATTGTATATTTTTCCTCGGTCCAAATGCCTGCCTCCGCATGCGCCCGTGAAAACGAGCTCGATTGTCGTGCCAAAAGCTGGGTGATTTGTTGCCCGAATATTACGCGATCCTTCTCTCCCTGACCTCACGACAATAGAACTTGTCACGTGTGTGATATGCCATGGTGAAAGTTCGGACCAAGGAACCCGGGAAAAATTCTCTATATGCGCTTCTCTCTTCACCGTCTCCTGCCTTTTTTTTCTTCAAACATCAACGGATAGCTCGCGTGAAATTTTCGTGGCTCTTCAGCTATGCGGTTTCCAGCTCATTACGCAGATTATACACATTCTCCGTAGTCACGGACGGACCTGTGGTTCAACATAAATATACTCACGTTATATACAAGGGCTGGGGACCCCGGATCCCTAGTATTACTTAGTGGCACTACGCGCCCGTAAGACAGTCGGCATAATGCCAACCGCTATAGTGGTAGGTACTTCCTAGTGCTGATATCCCAGAAGTTTGCGGGTCGCCGCATCGTCAGGTTCGCAAGTTTTGACCCGCCACTATATACTCCGTGGCAAAACTTGGCATTCAACTACTCCGCGTGACCGTGCTCTTCTGGTAGTACTCAAACGCTGACCTTCAATTGCTTCATTTCTGTGAAACATCAATTCCGATCTTGCTTGTCCGTCTGATGATCTTTGATGTCCTATTTCGTCAATCAGGAGCTCGCTAATGAATCTGCGTTAGAATTTTAACGCACGCCATCTACCGCTAGTCACGTGAGGGATCCGATATCCGAGGTACGAATCAAAAAGTTCAGAGTCGCACGGTGAAAGTTTGAACAAAGAATGTTTCTTCGCCCCGGGGATTTCGGCGGAGCGTTGATATGCCTCGGTTAAGACGTCACTGGCGTATTGCCCAACGCTGACCGCTTCTCATTGTCAGTGAGCGAGGATAGCGGGCTGGATGAAGCTCGGCGAGAGGGTGTCCGGTAGGATGCCGACTCGCGTCGTCAGGGCGTAGAACATAATGGACACATTAGTGCTTGGCCTCCAGTTTAATTAGTTTACATTACGACGGCATCGTCACCACCGCGAAAGGGATGCTGAGGCTAGGAAGCCGGCTGGGATATACAGGCTGAGGTGGCTCCGCGCTGGTTGATTAATCGGCAAAGTTTGATGCGCGGTGATGCCGCCGCTAATCACACCTCGTTACGGAATTAATAGCAAACTCTAACCTTTGCCATCCACGTTTCTACACGGCTCGAACGGATTCTACGAGAACAACACGCGGCATGCAAAATAATTCGGAAGCGCAATGACATTCGCAAGATTCCGGATTGGAACGCTGTGCGGGAGACTCCGTGTAGGCTATCTATCACATTATAGAACAAGTTTCCGCTCGGTTGGCGTAAAACGCAGAATGTGCCGGCGCATTAGTTCATTTAATTATAAATTCCATTAAAACGAATGCCAGTTCAGAAACAAACTCCACATATCTACATTAAACAGAGGCGGTAACATGTCTTAATCAGGTTAATATAAATATGAAATATGCAGCCGTACCTACCTACCTACCTGCCTGCCTGCTCAGCGTATGAGTACAGCATACACGTACGTACGTACTCCGCAGACGTATGCGGCGGAGGATAAAGCGTAAAGGGCGTACAGGACATCCGTGGCGATGCTCGCGGGTAAACATACGGCCATGTGTAGCTAACGTGTGACGCCTTATACGACTCCTGGGGGGCGCCTTTGTATTAACCCTTGCATATTAACCGCGTGATAACCTGAGCCTCTCTAATATTAAACCCGTACAACCTGCCCACACTTCGAATTTGTGTGCATGTCTGTGCATACACATAATTGCGTGGGCGTACAGCGCGTACTACGTCTCGGGAATAAATTCGTGCATTGATGAATCTACGGTATAAATCGTGCGATGCGGCTAGTGCGAACGAGGATCGCGTTATGCTCACCGATCGCCTGCACATCATGTATCCGAGGCGACTGTATACCTATGAGTGTGGATTTTCTGGCCACGCGCGAGGTGAAATCCGGCCGGACCTCCGGGAGCCGGCGTCTGGAATTAATAGGATTGCCAGGCCAATCAAAGTCGCGCCAACTGAGACGGCGGCGTGGTTAACCTTGGGTAATAGAGCCTCTGGCTCCTCGGAGGGCTTCTCTGAATTTTAGATCCTCTAGGGGATTGCGAGCTGCCGGGAAGGGGAAAGGGAGGAGGAGGAGGATGAGGAGGAGGAGAGAGAAGGAGATAAAGATCGTGCAGGGTGCGTGCTCTTTGACTTTTTGTTTTTTTCCCTAATGTCGTTGTTATTGTCAACGTGGTTTAATCCCATTCAACTACAAAGCGAGCCGCCCGCGGTAATCGGGTACCAAATTTGTGGCCGAGAGGCCGGGCTTTCACCTTCAACTACCGCCCGCGATATAGGCTTCGGCTATACATATGACCTAATTACGTCGTCAAACGCGACGAGGTCTCGCGAGTGGTCTGTAAATTTTGTGGTAATTAATGAGTCGCGCATGTCGGTCAAAAATTGTAGCATCATGTCGCGCGTCGTGTCAACGACCAACTACCGACGCTCGAGCCGCCAGATCCTAATGAGAACATCGCGGGGGGATGATGGCGATGATGCGACGGGGTGTTCTCCTGTACGCGTGCGACACGTAAATTCACTCTAGTCGGTCAGTAAAAAAGGGATTCACATTCACCTACGCCGTCGCATTATGTCCTCCAGGTGTATCACGCCTGCTACATAAATGCGGTAAACCGACACGTAATTGAACGCCCGCCCCGTCGAGCCGGGGGATCCGGCTGGTTTGTACTCGTCGCGGTACCGCAAGTCCTATTTTCCTCTACCTGCACCGCCTGCGAGTTTCCAACTTCATACCTTCACCTGGGAACCAAAATTTTCGAATGAGCGGATGCTCGGTCGAGTTGAATTTGCCGCTGAACGAATAGCTCGGTACCATCACGCATGCACAGTTTCTAGTCGAACGTTTCGAAAAATTTCAAGAACTTTGATCGCAGGATCTCGGTGTCGAACGACGCTGGTTTCTTTCCGATCCAAGGAGGTGTTCGGCCGCTCGTCTTTCGTAGCACTTCGTAACCGGCGGCACCCTCTCCGGGGATATTTGGCTCGGTACAGCGCCTTTCGATGCCCATTAATCGACGGCTACCGCGGCGTCGGGATGACCTGCAGTAGAGAGAGACGCCATCCTCCGGGGTTCCGCATCAGAATTCAGAACCGCAGGCGTACATAGCGTACACATTTCCGCTCGAAGAGGAACAACATGACTTGAAAATAGGGGAGTGAGCCGCCTTCCTTAGCTCGCCTCCAGACAGAAGTCTGCACGGCCAACTCTATTTATCAAATGTACGTTTAATTTTTTCGCGAGCACAACCATACATCATCCCTTACACGGCGTGATCCGCTCCTCGCGGAGGAAAGAGCGGAGCTTCCGAAGGGGGACGGAAAAGCGAGCTGAGGGATGAAGAGAACCGGGAGGTAGCGAGACGTGGGAGGATTACCAGGCGAGAAATTGAGCGAAAAACCAAAAGCCGGGAGAAGGTTGTATAGCTGTATACTTCCGGTTGCAATAAACTCCTCCGCAGAGGGATGATCCTCCCTCTCGGTTCTTCTAACAAATGAAATCCGTCCCAAAGTGGTCGACTTGTTAATCTACCTCGCCTAGATTTATGCCCCACGACCACCTCGGTCACTCTTATATAAATAACGACGATCCCCTGGTAGAACCAAAAAATTCACACACGGTGTACAATATAGCTTCAGCTAGCATGTGTTGGGATCAGAAACAGAAATCGGATGAGGTCGACGAATCCGCTAAGAATTTTCATCGCACCGAAATTTTCCGTTCAAATTTTGCCTGCGCTAATTAATACATGCGTCTTCATATCACCGACGTTAATCCCACATCTCTTCCGATCTTGCAGATTGTTGATATTGAGACTGCAAAATTTTATTTCGCCCGCCCATTGCAATCTAATGAATCGCAGACGTGCTGCATCCGAGGAGATGTTGAGATGTGTGGAAAAGAAAGGAGATGGAACAGAAAACGGAGAAGTGAGTTGCGAAGCGAGACCAAAGGTCGCCCTGCGTGGAGTCGCCGGGTGTGGAAGAGAGCGGCGGTGGTATCGGCGGGCGACGGAGGGGGATGGAGGCTGTGGCTCAGCTCGAGGAATTATGGCTCTTGTCACGGCTGTTCATTTGTAGATGGAGTTTTTGCTCCCCGAGGAGGCTGCCCCAATCACGAGCCACGGAAATTGCAACCCCACCTCTTCCGACTTTGCCGCGTAGCCCCCTTTACACCCCGACGTATAGTAACCGCCAAGAATGCCTCACACCGGCGTGGTGGTGGAGCCGCGATACTATTGACACTCGTCTCTTGTTTGTTTGTTTCTTACTTTTTGGGAAATTGGATTGAGCAGGATGGCCGACAACGGGGACAGAAAGAACCGTCACATTTATCGTTTATCATACCGCACCGATCACTCGATCGCTCTCGAACGAACTGGAGCAATTTCCAGCGTCAAAACTTTCGCAATCTTGAAAGAGGGGGAAATGGGGTTGGGAGGCAGGCGGTAGCGCAATCACGACGTTGGTCGGCCGTCGCGACGCGACGCCTCAACGCAAGCGGAATCACGAATGCGTTCGTGAACTGCCTGACGAGCGGCCTTCTCGATTACGAAAACGATCCGAGAACTGACCGGTTTCACAATTCCTTCCAGAACTCGGTTCGCTGTTTTGAATCTGGAATAGAGAGAGACTCGTTCTCAGCGGCCGTTCTTTCCATTGTCGAGAAGATGAGATGATTGCTCAGAATTATAGTGCAAAATGTGCGGAAAAAAGGGGATAAAATTCAGCTGAAAATGGAGTACCTAACAGAGAAACGAAAATGAGAAAATAGACGAGAAGAACGCGGGAGGATCCATCACCGGTTGGTAACGATGGCGTCAGCTGATGACACATTTTAATATCTTAAAACAAGCTCCCGGAGAAGTGCCATCAGGCGTTGGTAACAAAGGCCTACCTTTTCCAGCATTATGTCGGAGTTGTTGTATGCTTTAGCGATGAGGATGAATCCCGGGCCGCGGTATGAGCCGCGCGACTAAACGCGGACTCAGCCAAGTCCCAGGTGCCCACGGAGCGATGATTAAGCTCGCATTTTAATCAAAGAACGGAGTGAAAAGTCTTGTAGCTGGTGCTGATAGGATTTGTCGCTTGATAAATCAAATCCACCGGCGCCTGGGACTCGTAATAAATTTTTCCCCATCCCAATTTCATATTCGATTCGTCGATGGATTTTTCACCAAGACACCTCCGACTGGAGCGCGGTCCTGTTGTCTGCCACTTTTAACGTCTCTTTCTTCTTCCCATCCTCGGCACATTCCTTTCCGTAGAAAAGAAAACAGTTATAAATTCACGAGACGATGAACGCCGCCTCAGAGTCTGAGCCAAAGACTTTTCAGTTCCAAATTTTCCACGGAATAACCTGCACCGCGCCTCTCTGCTTGCCCAGTAGCAGCACTTTAATCAAGTTTCCACATTGTTCGTTTGAAAACAGAAGAAGAAAATGGGAATTTTTTGCCCTTTTCTACAAAATCTCGATATTTTCCAATAAGCTGGCCGATCCGACGTTCGGTCACCCTGGGAAATACTGGACGGGGTCTCCCGCGACGTTTCAGTAAATATTACAGGATAATTAAACATGAAATATACGTTGAGGCAGCTACCGCCGCCTCGAGCCCGACTGGAATCGTTATAAAAACTACAATCGACTCCGATCCTCCTCCGCGTCCCGAGACAACGTGAAATAATGACGTCACAGGCGGGTGATAGCGGAAACCGGGGTCGCGGGCGATGGGAAAACGCGCGTGGCTTAGGTAGGTAGGTAGGTAGGTAGGTAGGTAGGTATAGTCGTTGGTGTCGGTGTCGCGACGGTGTCAAATAGTTCGGAGCGTGTGTGCGTCGGTGGTCCCAAAGTCCCAGAGCCGATCCTGCCAAGTTATTTAAATTCAAATTCGAAATATCGCTGAGGGTTGCTAACATATTGTTTGTCTCGTGGTTGCCCCCGCGTTCCCAGTACCAGCTATCATTCCCATATGCCCTTTCTCTCCATTCGCTGCCACCGCTGCCCACCTATCGCTCTTTAGCTCTTACTCCGCATACCCAACCTGCCCCGGAACACCGGACGTGTTCCCAACTTATTTGCATACCTGGAGGACGACGTATGTCGACCTTCCTCGTTCCTCCTTCCTCCTTCCTCCTTGCTCCTGTTTCGTGTCTGCTATTCCCTATCCCTCAACAATTTGCGGCTAACATACCGTGCCCACCGCTTGTCCGACTTCGCTACGAGCTATAACGTACCTGCGAGGCGCGAACGTAATGATAGGACGACAATTTCAAACCTCGATCTCTCAATCCTCAATGTTGAGTAACAATCCGGTTGGATTTAGTGTCCAAAGAAATCTGCCGCGAATTGGACATCGCCAAGCAGTTAGTTGACGCGGTTCAATGGTTTTGCAAGAATGAGAATTTTTATCGTATGGCCGAGAATCGTTGACGCAAATCAATAAACTGTATCAAAAATATCAACCTGCGTATTTGGCAACTCGAGCTATCGAGTTGAACTGCGATATTCAACGAGCATGACCGCTTTCAAGAGCTAGATTTTCGAGACTGCAACGCCTGTAGCGAGCGCACCACCTCGTAACCAGCTCAGTCGAATCGTTCGAGGGGTTGATTTTTATCTCCGCCACTAAACTCCGCCATGATCGTTAGCTTCGCTGTAAGTGCCGTTAGCTTCGGCAATCGGCGAACCGCGAATGTCTGTCACATGAAATGATGGAAAGTTCTTCGTGCTCGTGACAACGGGTCGCGAAATTTCTAGCATAATTATGCCTGCTACAATTTTTCATGGACAGAATGCTATCGGCATTGCAGATGTGAGAGTGTATAGCGATTCGGAGGGTAAAAAGTTCGGTGGAATATCGGGTCGCGTAACATCGGGCACCGGTAGCCTTTTAAGTTTTTGTGTATCCACTTGAGAGGGTCAGACGGCAAAAAGTCTTAATTAATGGCCAGGAGGAGGAGGATGAGGTTCTGAAAACTGGGGTAGTTAGGAGTATACAAAAGGGTGAAGGATGTGGAACGGGTTGTCCGTCGAGGAGGTGAGTAGCTAGATGACGGAGTGCCCTCTGAGGAACGACCCTCGATGCAAACTCCGCGTATGAATATGTCTCCGCTAATTCAAACTAGGTATGTCCCAGAGGCAGATACGGGGCCGCTCCTCTTTCCCGGGCTCGCGTCTGGTTCACGATGAATATTAAATACAAACGGTGAACGAGACTCCGGGCTGTTTGTACTATTTTTATTAATCTTTTCCAAACTTGTCTCATTTTCATCCAGTCCGTTATCTTTCTCCTCAGTTTATTGTTCCCAGATAACGAGCCGAGCGTGTAACCACGTGTATCCGAGCGACGAAGTTATCCTTCGATCGCGTCGAACGTGTGTCTGTAAGAAATTTTCAATTATCTCATAAATAAAATACTTGCATAGGGGAGTATGAAACCGGGAAAAAGACGGAGAACGAGCGAGACAGTGCGAGGCAAAGAAACCGAGGAGAAAGAAAATGGGGGTGGGGAAAAGATATGACGTAAAACCACCCTTACGGTGCTCTAACTGAATTGTGTACGTCTCTACGGCACCCTTACACAACGCGCCGTCTCTTCTCGTCCCTCCAGCTCGCGGAAGAAGAAAATGTGTCATAAAATTACCAGAACGCAGTAAACGCGCGGGAAGAAAAGTCGCGCATGGCGTTAAGGTGTTAAATATCCCCGCCACCCTCGGGTCCATGCCTCTGGCGTGCGAGCCAATCCATCTTTATCTCATCGTATCTCTCGTCCACATGCTCGTGCAGGTATCTATCGACTGTTTCCGTTGATGGATCTGCAGAGCTGCAATTCTCAAAGCCGTGAAAAGACGGATGGGGAATTCCTACCCCGTCGCTAATAATCTTAGTACATCCTGCCGTTCCACTCGCCGTTCGAGTGAATAAAAAGTCGATGACTTTGGAACGGCGGAGGCAGAAGTGGTGCAGCGGCGAATCGTCGGTCCTTTTTCAAGCTCTTCCGAAACCCACAACTTTCACCAATGTCCACTTTAGCGTGAAAAGAAGGTTGACCAGCTGACCAACGTGGTCAGGAAAGTGTCCGACGCCGTGAGTCGTTTCCAGAATTGCGCCAGGACCATGGGACGGGGGTCATCCTGTCTCCCAGAGAACGTCTTCTCGTTCCCGACCTCTCCGTCGACTTGGGCGGCGGAGATGGGCCGTGAGAGTGGATTGAAGGGACCCCGTGGAGTCGTGAAATCCATCAGATCCCCTCCGCCGCGGCATGCAGCGTCCTCTCTTTTCTCGGTTTATATACTTACGGAAGAACGGGGGTCTGAAAAGCGACGCCTTTTTCAAATTTTCGGGTTCTCCGAGATCCTCGTTTCTCTCTTTTCATTCTTCCGTTCCAAAATCGTTTGTGGCGGTCGAGTAGGTTAATTCGCGGATGGCATTCGAGAAGGTCTCCACTGCGGGGTCGCATATACGGCAGGTGAACCGAAGTTCCGGGGTTTCAGTTCGAAGGAAATTTCATAAACTAAATTATTATAACGGGCGTACAGCGACCTGCCACCGGGTTTACGAGTCCCAGCCTTCTCGTATAGTAAGGTTACCCTGTCCCACCTTCGGCTCCGCTGCGCCCGAGCATGGCCGTGTCGTCTATACATTATGCAGGGACTAATGCTGTTTTTATTCAACACCCCCGCACCCCCGCCCTCCCTCCACTCGTTCGCTAACTCTCTTAGGAGACACTACACCCCCGGGCATCCCACTTTATGACGATATAATTTAATTTTTCAGATTTAACCAGCGCGCGTCTTCGATTGTCTCGTCGGAAACTCGTATAAAAGCTATTCTCGCATTGCTGTTTCTATTCGCAATTCACAATTTTCCAATACGGATTTCCCGTTGCTTGTAAATATTCCGTTCTCATCCCTCCCCGATTCGTATCCTCGCCAGGAGTGCTCGGAGCCTCTAATTGCTTCCGGTAAAACAACAAACGAACGACTATTCGGCCCGTTGACTGATCTGAGCGCAGTTATCGGTCACGGAAGCGTTAAGGGGGCTGGTAACGGCGCCAACGGGCCACGAGGGATCAAGCCCAGTTTCACCAGGAACTTGACGAGCCATCCGCACGCTTTGATCATCTTCGTAGCGATCAGGGATCTTTTAAACGACACTGCAGGGCTATGTGGTCTTCTGCAGAAATCATGAGAGCGCTTGCGGCTTGCAGTAAAATCCCGATCTCTTACGCCCTCTCCGTTTGCGAGCGAAGAAAGCAGCAAATAAGACATTGAGATTCGAGGTCCGAGTGAACCGTGAACGACAAATTGATCGGTGGATTTCCTAATCGTGGAGTGATCGATGAATCATTTACCTTCAGAGCTCTGGCTGGGTGTTGGCGAGTACCGAATGGGCGAGGCCAGGTGCTTATAGGGTTGAGGTTGCGACGGCGGACTTTTATTAGCCGGATGAAACGATCATTTAATTCGAGAACCGACGTTCGATCAGATAAACACACCGTTGGCCTAGCCGCCACGCGCGGTCCCTCGTTGATTATCGCGCGTTAATTTATCTGACACTTCGTTCGCAGAGGAGCTGTTACAAGGTAGTAAAACAGAACATATGCATAGGTACACCTCAATTAGCAAATTACAAAGAGTTGTCCGCCCGGCCGTGGACTTTACACGAGGTGAAATTTGGAGAATCTAATTCACTCTCGTCATCTTTTCGTTGCCCTATTTCCATCTTTTTGCGAGTATCTTGACTCAAAGAAAGCCGGAGATATCTTATTGCCTCTTTCTCGTTCTGCCGTCGTACAGAGAAGCGTGTCATAAGCCACTCAGTGTTACCGATACCGGTGTGCCGGGTGCCTCCCCTTGTATAGCAAAACCAGAGTGCTGTTTTCCTCGTGTGTACGTATGTACATACAAAGGTTTGAACTCGGGAAACGAGCGATCTCAAAGCGTATGTAGATGGATAAATGGAACCCTGTGACGTCACTTCGTTCGCACCTCTTGAGAGCGTCTCAGGTCTCCGGAGACGGCGAGCGTCGCGACGCCTTCGCGGAACGCGGGTAGGTATGGCTAAATAATTCACAAACATGTATTTTTCTATCCGGAAATCGTGACTTTTTTTCTTTTATAGAAAATAGACTACCCGCCGGCTGTGTGATATCGTATGCGGAAGCCGGATTCTCTCTCCTTTTCTTCGTTCCGCCAAAAATGGCGAAACATTTTATTTCAAACAGAACAGACAGTCGCCGAAAGTAGTTCAGTTTGAGTTGAAAATGGGAAAACCGGCTCACTTCGGCCGAAGTTCTGTTGGAACTTGGAAACGACAAAACTGAATATCGAACGACGGGTTTGCGAATCAGTAATGGATTCCTGTACAAGGATTTAGTAATTTGAAAACCGATTGAATGCAATTATCTCTAGATTTTCAAGGGACTTGGAGAATTGTGAGGAAGGTGATAGTTTAATTGGTAACTTAGCGAGGTGCAATTTCAGTTGAAATTATTCCTCTCTGAGGTGGTTCACTCGAATAAACGCTGGTTTTCGCGTCGACGGCGGCGAGCCCCTTTTATGCAAGCACGAAACACGGCGGTAAACGCGGGTGGCGGTTTGCGGGCGATATTAAAACGGTATGAAGATGAATACTGCTTGTAGCTTGGAAGTTGAAAAACTAAATATTAAATAATGAATTATGAAGACATGCAGTTGAAATATTACTTGATTACCTCCCAGGTCTCGCCGGGCTGCTAACCTGACATCGTCTTGACGTTCAAAACTTTTGCAATACTTTACTCACCTATATATTTTACTCGAACATTTATTTCATTAGCAAATTATTACTCCACGAAATTCAGAAGAGTCGTACGATTGATTCAGGTACATACAATCGTCTACGAGTAAACGGATCGATTAGTAACTTGGATTCGCATCTAACGCCAGAAAAAAGTTGAGAATCTTCAGAAACCAAAAAATACCGATTTTCTCGTTTTCCACGCGTCTGAAAATCGTTGTCCTCATTTCTTCGCAAATTTTTGTCCTCATCTTCGCAAGCTCGACGAGCGATCTGAGATTGGAAAAATTCGAAAATTACCGGGAAACCGAGACCTTGGAGAAAAAAAACTGTATGCCCGGGTAAATTTTTCAGAAGAATTGTAGAAACAGTTCAATAAATTCCACTGGAAATGAAATATCTTGGTCAAACCGCTAAACCTGCTAGGTTATGTGTACATATAGATAACTGTTAATTAACAGAGGACCGGGTCGAATTAAAAAGAGAAGGTAGATGGAAGCTGCAGGATGTGGCAGAAGACGGGATCCAGGGGTGGTTGGCAGGGCGTCGCGGGTGCGAAGGCGGCGCCGGACACGCCCCTGGTAGCCGTCCGCGCACCAGGTCGCGCCTCACCCGTTCACCACCATCCCCTGTTCGCAGACTTCCTTTTTTTTTTTGATATCCAGGACCGAGGCGTCCCACTCCGAGGTTACTCCGGCTCTTGAACGACTCGAAGACGTATAATATTCGGAAGATCTTTCCAAAATCGTTAATTTTATATCATATGACAGTAATTTACGATCATCACCTACGATTCCTGTTTCCGTCTCTTTTATCGGCTAGAAATGATTTTTCCGTAACATCTTCGAGGGAAGTGTAATCGATTGAGGTGTTGCAGGCTGAAATTCGACGAAGGAATGAGGACCATCCAATTCGGGTCATAGATCGAGATTTTAGAAATAATCAGGATGAAGAATTATCCGAATTTTTAGTGGTTGATGAGTTTCTCTCGCTTCGTGATTCCAGTTTCGTCTAATTTTTGATATGACGGATCAGGTCGCGTCGTAAGCGATCATCCCGAGCGTCGCAGATTGATATAAATAAGGGAACTTTGTCGAGTTTGATGGAAGGAAGAGGAAAATCGTAGGTAGGTGGATGGAGGTAGGTATTTTATATCCATTCTTG
This sequence comes from Phymatocera aterrima, assembly GCA_963170745.1. Classification (NCBI taxonomy): domain Eukaryota; kingdom Metazoa; phylum Arthropoda; class Insecta; order Hymenoptera; family Tenthredinidae; genus Phymatocera; species Phymatocera aterrima. Next base: position 23,033,663 of record OY720660.1, read on the forward strand.
GGGAGCACGGAGACCTCGCATCGATACCGGGCTGGGGCGTAGAAAAGATAATTACTGGAGTCGGATAGTCTGGATGGTAGTTCGGTCATAACTTCGAAATTCCCAGGGGGTGAACGTGCAATTTGTTGTATTTGTAGGGGTGCACACGAGCCGAAAAGAGAACTCGGAAGAGTGCGAGGGAGAGAATCCGGAGAGATCGGAGAATCGCAGGACTCCCGATCCGTTGCAAGGATTTGGGGGCAGCGGAGGGTGCAGCGAAATGCAAACATCACGCTATAACCGAAACGAACTTTTCCGATCTGCCGAAACAAAAATTATGCATCTCGTACCCATTAATGATTTTATCTTCTCGAAGGGCGACGGTCAACGCTGAATAATTTCAGATTGAGTCCCGAGGAGGACGCGAACTCTGCCGATGCGGAGGAATCGAAACGGGACTGTCGTCTATCATATCAGATTCCACGCAGTAGCGTAGCTTGCGCAAAGCTGACTGGGTCCACACGGGGCTCCTGGGAACTAGAAGGGGTCGCAATGATGTAGTTAAATAAAACATCGGTTCTCGTTGCAATTCACCCCTTACTATGCAACGGATAAAGAAATTAAGTCGAAACACGAACGAGTGGAGGGAAGCCACTTTATCCAACTCGCGTCGTGCGGAATTGGAATTCCAGTTCTCGATGTAATCGAGTTGAATAAGAAAGTTGAATCCGGTAATCTCAGTTCATCCTACTTGGTAGATTTGCAAATTATAATGAGAAAGAAGCAGAGAGTTTAGTGATTCTTCTATTTCTCTGGTGGTTCAAGCGATTTTCCAAAACGACCGTTGGCTCATGTTCAGACGAGGTTTCTGGCGCAGGTTAAAATGGAAGTAAAGAAAAGGTAGGCGGTTTCGGAAGGCCATCCGCAACGACAAAGAAGCCGCATGGCACCGCATGTCCCACGAGATCTGAAAACGATTAATCAGCTGTTGGCAAGGCGAAGGAACTTGTCCCCGAGGGATGGAGGGGTACAATATTCGTCGTTCATTCGTCGTATACAGCGGTGCGACGCGACGTGGTTCTCGCAGTCGCAAACGGTTCTTCATTTCTTCGACGAATCTTTGAGCCGCGGGAAAACCGACCCTGGGAGATGCGTGTGGCCCAAGATGACTCGGCGATCTGTCCAAATATTTGAGTCTCTCTGACTCTTGTCCAAGTCCCTGAAGCGCCTCTGGGACTCACTCTCGGCTACACAGGTACGTCGCGCCCCGTACTTATAGCCTTCGGAGCCGTTCAGCTATAAATGCGGAATGTGGGCAAAGCCTGTTTCGATCCTGTGTCAATCCCCTTCGATTTTGCATTATTTGCAATTCCGATTCGACCCGGAACCACCGCGTCTAGGTACCTGAGACTAAATACTGCGAATGTCCACTGTACCCGAATGCCCTGGATTGTCGATAGCAGTGGAGAAATCATCTCCGAGGATTCTCTATTCCGCATAGTGTTTCCCAGTTTCGAGTCACAGATTCCAGTTGGCGCAATGCTCCCGGATTTCGGTCAAATTTATTCTCTGTCTAGCTCGGTGAAAATTGCAGTTTTACTTAAACTGAGACGAATACGTTCGCGGAGTAGGGGCGCTTAGGGCCTGCGAAGGCTCGCGGGGCATAAGGTGAAATTGCGAATATACAATTCAGAGAGAAAAATCGTGTTGTCTCCAACACACTCGAGGAATGTATGCGGACCACAAACGTAGAAGGGTACATTAATAATGCAGCCGCAATCTCATTCCATATGATAATCCGCGGCCAGACGAAATATTCATCACGTTCACTCGTGTGCTTCTTACAAATTCTTGCCGGTCCATTCGTGGTTTCGAGCTAGCCGGCGCAGCGCGGCGCGGCGGGTGCGTCGTCTTCGGGGGTCGGGGAAAAGAATCCCTAGCGACCGAACGCCTCGTGATAACGTGATGCATGCCGAAACATTCTCTTGGCTGTTGGATCTGAAAAACAGAAGAGCAGAAGCAAAAGAAAAAAACGAAACCTGCGCGTGTTTTCCTCCTAAACTTTCCGACAAAGTATGGCTGGTTGTTGGTCGGTCCGTACAACATAGCCGCGGAATGGAATGGCTCCGGGCAGAAGTGATATTTTGGAGTCGGACACCGCCGAGTAAGTGATGGATCGCGTTTTTCCCAAAATATAAAAACCACGTGAAACTTGACGCCTGGCCAATGCAATGGCTCGCAGCTTCTTCGTGAGAGGGACGTTGGAAAATCAGCTGCTTTTTCTTTCTTCAAGTATAGAGATATTGATTGTGATTTACTGTTGAAACTCGCGTTCGGAAGACCAGGATGAATTTCCGAACGCTTTTTCACAAGCCCGGTACTCGAGCCTTTCTCCGGCCTCAATGCGTCGTCTGGATAATTTAAATACCGCATGAACGTGAAATACTCGGCGTTTTTTATCCTCGTTATTTCTCTCCCAAGGACAATAGCGATATTGAAAAGACCGTATGAATTCTAAATCGAAACTTGGTCCCGTGCGTCGCGCACATAATTTCAGTTAATTCCGCTGCGGGGAACCGGAGACTTGATTAAAAAGCTCGCTTCATTGTCTCGTCGTGTTTGCCCGCGGTGCATGGGCTCGGGCTCGGTACAATTCCAGCTCGCATAATGTGTCTCCCGTTAAATAAATGACTCCTGTATCATTTCTCCTGACATAATACTTGCCTGACATTATCTCAGAGGGTAGTTGTAGCTCGTGGCTCCATTTCACTGGATAACATATCTGCGCGAGGATTCGCAGGATGATTGCAAATTCTCTTTCTGACTTCAACCAGATTCCCACTGGGCTCCCAAAGTCAATGGAAGAATTCCGGACTTAACCTAAAGTCATGTGGTATGACCGCGTACCGTTGAAATGAGAAGTTTTGACCGATCTTATAGGACGGATTCATGACTCTCTTGAAGCAGCTCAATTGATTGATTCTGGGGCTGGACAAAGTCCAATACAGGCCGCAGCATTCTCTCGAATAACTATGATTGCAAATCTAATAAATCTTTGGTACTGCCAGTCAGTTCAGAGCTTTCGACCACTCAAGGACGACATTAGATTTACCAGCTCGTAGGCAAATACGGTTAACACTGTTTGCTCCGAGTTGAATGGAGATCAAGTGTGTGCTATCCGTCCTGCGACCTCCACGTGTCCTCCTCCTCCTTCCTCGCCCCGCCGTGGAGACGCGGTGTGTGTAGTGTGTGGTACATGCATGCCAACCCCCACATTCACATCCGGCAACCAAAGTTAAATAGTTTAATGGCCAATTTAAAATGTCTTCGGGTATCTTAGATCCTGTTTGCTCACGAACCAGCCGCTATCACAGTCGGAGAACAGGGGTCCGGGTATCCCCTTCCGCAGCAGCAGAAGCACCAGCGGTAGCAGCAGATTGTCGTATTTGAATTGTACACGCCGAGAGTCCGGATAAGGAAAATTGTACGCAACCGCGGTTCCCGGGGCGGAAGGTCGCGCCGGGAATCCCATGGGCAGTTTCATCAGAGAGTGGCCTTCAGGACGTGTCCAGAAGGGATGAAATATTCACGCGATGTATGATCTACCACGAGCTCCACTGACCGGACCAAATTCACTCGGGTACCTCAATTCTCTCACTTATTTACGGGACCGACAATTCTTCGCTTCACTAGATCGGATCGAACCACAGGAACCGAACAAAGCTCGCTGTTGACGAATCGTGGAAACAAATCCGAGCCATTTGTGTAATTGGTACTCCCAGCGACCGACCGTCTAGGAAATTGCTCGAAGTGTTCTACTCCTGCTTCCACTTCTTCGTTCTCCTCCGTCTCTGCTTCACTTTCTGCGCGCGATATCCTTTGATATATCGCGTGAACAGCGAGGAGTGTGTCGGCAAAGAGTTGGGCGGGTAATCCGAGAGGATCCTGGACATTGTGAACGGTGTGGAGGAGAATAAAACATCGTGGTTCGTCCCCCGCGAGACATCGGCGAATGATTTGTGAGTGGAAACAATAAACGGCCTCTGCAATATTCATCATCGGGTGAGAAGAAGGGGGGCTCCTGCCGTCGAGGTGTCCGGCTAAAAGTTTGATGGGTTGCCGCGTACTCGAGGGATCTTCTCCGAGAGCGGTCGCAAGGCGCATTGGTAGGCACCTCGCGTTCTCCCAGCCACCGCCGCCGCCACCGCCTTGGACCTGAAGGATTTCAGGATTCTATCAAACTGGACAATGCAATAATGTGAGCGTGTTCGTGGGAGGGGGTGAAGAATAGGAAGCGCCTCCTACTGCCTCATGGGATACGTCGCGGCAACGTCCGCGAAGGACATATTTCACTCCGACCCAACACACGGCGAAGGACGACTCTTAGTTCTGGAATTTTCAAACTTATATTCACGCTTAACAAGCTTGTTCACATGTTACACAGCCGTTTCTCCGCACGTTGATCATGTCGTTTCGTCATCTGCGGAATGTCGAACTTCCATAGCTCACCCCCATAAAACTGATGTAAAATTCCTGTCGACTTCAGAGTTAGGACGTGCAAAAATTTCCGTGAGAAATTCTCGAAGAACTTTCTATGAACGTTATATGCTACGAAACTTCTAAATGCGACGAAATCCGACGATGAAAGACGGCGCATGAATTGAGGAAGATATTCCCGACGACGAATTTGTGAAATTTTCAAATTTTGCCGCACAACAGTGTTGAAAGGGAATCAGAGACGTTTGTATCTTATACCTGAGTTTTCGCAGGGTTCGTGCATGAGGCATTCGCGGAGGGCTTCGTGCACAGTTTTATTAGTGAATAAGCCTGAAATGGAGGCTGGAGGTCAGAGGTCAGAGGGCAAGAAAGACAATCTGGTGTAAGCAACATATGTTCCCCTTACCACGGCAGGCTTGTTCGACCTGAGTTTTTCCTGCAGGGTTGGTATCGCGAGCGGGCGGGCGACCCTAAATTGAATTTTTCCGGCGGCTCGGTGCTTCATTATTTAGCAGCGGCTTCTGTCTGTTATTTGCAAAATTATTGTTAGGGAATTGGGACGCTGTGGTGGAGTAGGTGGGTATTGGGCCGGGAGTAGATACAAATTTAGTTCTTTCCTGCCTGCAATTTGGACCGGCTCGTAAAGTCAGGAAACTTATGCGAGACGGCGGTGAGAGGGGTGCGCGCAGCACCCCCTCCGTAGAACCGAGATCTCTGTGGGCCGGAGAAATAAGGCGACGGGAAAAACTGCGGCGAAGAATATACGCTTCGCGACTACGCAAAAACCATCCCTGGACAGGGGACGCGATGCCGGGGAAGAAAATACCTTCTCACCCCAATTTCTGTCCACTTCGCTCCACTCCGCTCCCTCTAGATAGCCAGAAGTCCAGTTTCCGCACTTCTTCGCTTCTGCGTTCAGGTCAAGCAAATCAAAAATCGGTCTGTATGGAGAACCACCGTTGCAAATTGGATATTCAAACGCAGTATTCAAATTCAACGACCCACCAACTAGAAATTTGGTTTTCTTTACTCCAACCGTCGTCGAGATAGGTATTCTGCTTCTTCTATGTTCGGTTTTCTGTCTTCTCCTGAAAAAAAGACGAACCGGAGGAACAAAATTTCTGACATAGCACATGAAAATCGAATATACTGATTCTTCATCAACTGAAACGAGCTACCCTGATAGAGTTGCTAGAAAACGCATCCAAAGAACATCCTTTTTTTTTCATTCCGTGGCAGTTAACGCTTTCGTACCACGTTCAAGATTAAATTGCTCGTACAGGATTTTATTAAATTTGTCGACGCTGCGGAGGCTCGTTTGCATTCGTTGATGAGTTTTCGGTACGAGCGAGTTCGGTTTTTACCCAAATTTGCATACTTTTCACGGACGAATTAAACCCGCTGACGCGCTATCCCGATTTTTTGTTTCTTTCTTTCTTTTTGCCTTTTTTACCGTTTTTCTTCTTTCCCTATTCGGACCGGATTCCCCAAACGAAATTGTTCCGGTTGATAGTACAGTTGATACACCGCGGCTACGATGCGCGAACCAACGACGAGGTAAGTACACACAAGTCACGAGCTAACGTTAACGGGATATGCCACCGGAGTGGGAGTTGGTAGTAGATCACTTCTGCGGCTGAGCTCAGCATCTCCGGGGTCACATTAGCCCAACCCCGCAAACAACCCTTTTTGTCAGTCCTTCTTCTACAAATTACCCGAACGCTTGCCTCTCGCGCAAGAGTTTAATCGGCCACGCGCGGGTAAAAAAGATGGCTATGGATCTACCTACACATGTACACGTATAGGTACACGTGGAGAACGGTTAAGCTCAAGCTGCAAGAAACTACCTTCGTGTTATTCGCGATCCACTCCAACGATCAACGAATTTGGAATTTGAATTTTTTGTTGTCTACATCAGCGGCTACAGCTGCGACGGCAGATTGTTCATCTCTACGCATGAACCGATCGCGGTAGCCGCGTGCATTTCATCGCATGTTCTGTGAACGCGGATGGGCGTGTGTACGATTCGTATTATACGTAGAATAATATTCCATCGCTGCGACTTGTGAATCTCATTAAAGCCAGTGGCGCGTGATCCTCCCGGTTCCTATTAAGATGACCACGTCCCCGTGATATTACGCTGCCGACGGGGGTGGACCCCCCGCCCCCCTCGCGGCAGTCCCTATGTAGTATCTTCGTATCCGCCGACGCGGCATACGTGAAATCTTTGTCGTTAAAACATATCTGAACCGAATTTCCAAGCCCGGAAGCGCTTTGACCAAACTCTGTGCTTGATTCGAAGATAGGGACGAAACAGACTTTGAACTCGGTAAAAAAATTTGAATAATGTCTTTTATCTGGAGTCTTCCTCGCGAAGAGGGTTCGCGTGTGTTTGGTTTTTATCGGGAAATTTTCAAACTATGCTTTATCACTGCAAGGGGAAACGGGCTAACCTAGCTACTCTTCACGATCCTTATTTTATTTTTATTTTTTTGTTTCCTCATCTCGGAGATCGACGGTAATCGGTTTTTGGTTAGAAATTCTATAATATGCGCTCAAGTGACGATCCAAAATATCCGTATCATCGTGTAATGACTTGGTCCGATCTTCTGATTTTTACGAGCAATCTCTATGAGCACGATGAGAATCAGGATGGAAGCAACTCGTCTATATATTGATACCGAGGTTATCCACTCAAAATACTCGGAGCTGTTGCCGTGAAATGGTGAAATAAAATACTGCGGAATCCAAGAATAATTGAAAAGTGAGGAGAAAAGATAAAAATGTTGATAAAACTCGTCGGGACCGTTGTCGAGGATCAAAACCGGAATACTCGAGTTCCGAATTAAATTCCCGTGGACATTCGGCACTCCGCGCACAGTTGCGGTATTCCCATCCTCTTGGTGTCTGCAAAGGCCTGCGGGGCCCTCAGAGTCGCCGGACTGCGGAGCACAAAGCGGTCGGCCGGACTTAACGTGATTAGCAGAGATATTCGAGTAGCTTCCTATTATCCGCGGTCCAGACGCCACCGCACAACCAACCCTTCCTTCTCCTCTTCCCCCGGCTCAATTCGCCAGTCTCTCGCCGTCGCCTCTCTCTTCTTCTCCAGCCACAGCGACGAGAGTCCAAATATCTAACCACTTTGAGACTGACACTGACTACGTCAATACCGACTAGTTCGTAACGCAGATTAGTCGATATGTTTACTGGACAAGCTGAATGGATTCCACCTTGAGATACACCCAGTGCATATTTTCCGTTGAGAGGATGGTATCACATAGTTTTGCGTGAATCCAGCTTTCTCGCGACAGGTTTGATCGGGGCATCCAGACGCTTGATCGGAAGACAGTCCGAATCGCTGTAGGCAACGGGTTGTAGGTCTGGAGGCAAATCCTTTGATCTGCGATAACCTTCATTAAGCGATTCGGGTCAGAATCGCGAGCTATTTGAGACGCACGTTCGTTCGCGAGAAGGACGGTAGGTCAAAAGTTCGGAATACCAGAGTCCAGTGGAATCAACAGTCGCGTGTCCCACGTACCTATACACACAAGACCTAGTCGAACGAACGGTCGGGAGATCTCCCCGCGTGTATGAAACTCAATTTGATTCCTGGGCTCTCCCTGGCCGGCCCCTTAGCTCGGCAGTCAAGGGAGACGGAGTGAGAGGCTCGCATAAAGAGGGAGAAGGGGGGAGAGAGAGAAGGAGAGAAATCTACGGCGAAGAGAGGTCAGAAGGGGGTAGTCCCAGGGGCACGCGACTGACCCGACATCCAGCCACTCATATTGCCAATTACCAACTCCAAGCCCTCCGCTGGTTGCCGGTGGTCTGCGGCTTCGAGAGACCTCGCTACTCCAGTTGCAGGAAGTACCGATACTCCTTTTTCGTCATTCGCCGCAGTCTTCATCGATGACGGCGAGACACGACGAGGACTTGCGAGCAGCTTTGGCTCGAAAAAATCGCTGCGGTATGCTCATCACGAGGGGCGCCATACCCTCGAAGCGATACGCTGCCATCGAGTGAAGTCGTATGAAATCACCAACGGGGTAATGAGTGTACCACATTTGATAAATTCATTTAATGAAAAGACTAGCTGGGCGAGTGAGCGGGGCGCGTGAAGGAATTACAATATCCTTGGGCTGACCGCAGCGGGAGAGTTCAGTTGCGTGCAACCGCGCCCTCCGAGAGAAGGGACTGTCACGCGATATTATACTGGACGTGGATAACGGCGATAGGCTTGAGTCATTAACGAATTAATAATTGTTTAATCACTGAGCATCCGTGGATGAGCCCGTGGTTGGGGTTCGTAGTGCGAAGTCCGTTTTCGGAGGGTGGACACTGCACCGAATATCCTGCCCCCTGCGGAATGACGAATAGACCATTTTCAAGTAAAGAGATTGCAGGTTCACCGCCTCGATTTTCGTTTGGAATCGTTGACGAAAAAACGTGACCGTTTCCTGCACAACATTCGGAATTCTAAATTCTTCGCGAAAATCGTTACCCACTTGGACCGCAACGGAATAGAGGAGAGGAGACATCCGAAATGCACCCTTATCGCCCGTGATACCGCCCAAGAGATACGCCTAATAAGCGAGCCTCATAAAATGCATACAGAAGGTACAGGAGAACGAGGGCGGAAGGGAGGGAGAGGAAAAGAGTGGAGAACCAGGTAGAAATCTTTCGTGGCAATACAATCGCAATGAAACGACAAAAATACGGTCGCAAAATCACTTATCTTTATTGGAATACAGAGGTCTACTACGTTTGGTAATCGTATAAAATCTATATGCCACGTATAACCTGGAGTTTATGCCTTATAAAGGAGGGTCTTCGGGGTTTGTGTATGTGAGAGTGACGGAGGGCGAGAGCCCTGGGGCAGAAGAGAAGTAGAAGAGGAGAGGAGAGCGGCGTATCAAGCGGGGAATGGGGGTAGTAGGAGAGAAATTCGGGGGATGGAGAGAAAAGTTTAACAAATATTGAAGCCCCGAGATGTCAGCTCACTCTCTCTTCTGTCTCTCTCTCTCGCAGAAAGTTTCAACTTGAAACTTGTCTAAGTGTTTATACTTTCCTTACTTTTGTATTTCTTCCGTCGTAACGTCGACGTGCCGAGGTACACCTCGACGGATGCGGACTCACCGATCGTCCGAAACTACCCTCGGCCGTATTTCCGGGAGTCCTGGTTCCGTCTGCCCGGTGGTCCTTGGACCTCGACGCTCCTGAACCACGATTCTTTCCGTGTGTTTCTTTCTATACGTGGTGTAATATACAGCGTATCGTACATCGGAAGGCTAACCCCGGTTCTCATTCCCCGTGCACATACACCGTCGTTTGATGTGGTGCTTTCACAAATTCCGATTTCATCTCACGAAGGATCGCGGCTTATGCACGTACAGCTCACACCGTCACGTGTGTCTCGTGTCTCAAGTGCGATTCGATGTCCTACCGAACCGAGACGACGGCAACAAAACGGAAGAGTCTCGCTCTCCGGCTTTCGAATACGATATATCCCGTGAAAAATCTAACGAAGAAAGGGTTTCCACACTCAGATATAGTTCGGTCTGTAGAAAATTGAGTTCGCCATCCTCTCACAATCGGATATTCGATTGAAAATCGACGAATTCCGATCCCGCGGCTTCTTCAAACTCCACAACGCACGATTGACCATTGCCCTAACGCTCTACGTTCTTCCACGTCAGATTAAAACTCCATGTCCTCTCGTTCGTTCTTCCACCGTTCAGCTCACTACTCAGTACCTACTCACAGATAAAACTACACACTTGCTCAAATATGCAGTGTATCGAATCTACGCAGGCTGCGGGGTTGATTACAAACGCATCGAGGCGACGGGTTCGGCGGTTGGTGGGCGGCACCGAGCTACTGCGTACGAGTATGAGAATTGAGGCGAGAGGGTGGCAGGCAGGAAGAGTAAGATGTAATTTTCAATACTCGGCAAGGTCCCGTGAGGCCGGCGAGGCCGACTTGGGGAGAAAAGGGGGTGAGCCACAATTCCGGGAGTTTACCGTGCGCTGTCGACGTAAAGTCTCCTCAGTCGCACCCCAGTCGGAAACCGTAGGCCAGGGGGTGGCCCGGGAGAGCGAGAAAGAGGAAGAAAGAGCTCCTCCGGCCGGGCAAGGAAAGGGAGAGCACCACTTATTCCATCGCCCACAGACTCAGTGACTGTCCACGAAAACTACCCGCTCTGATAAACTGTGCCCGCTATACCGCCTCCGTTATGGGCAACCACTTTTCCAAAGTTTTTCGGGATATGTAAAAGCGTGTTCGTCATGTTTCTATCGGCTTTCACGAAGAGGCGTTTCACTGCATTGTTTACTGCACGGAAAAAATCTATTTCGATCCACGAAATAGTACCTCACTTCCGAAAATTTACCATGCTATTCAGCCCCTCCTGATGTGTATCTCCTGGTTTGCCCTGAACACGTTATTGCGAAATTATTCCGAACCACAGTTGGCAGATGAACATTCAACGTTTGTCCACGGCTCACCTTTTCGACGGTGAGAAACCTCGTGCCTTAGTCTCTTGATGCACCGAGAAAAGCAGATCTTGTCTTTTGTCATCATGAGCTGTTGAAGTGCATCCTTTACTTCCCTGTGCGACGAGCTGCACACTCTCTGGACCCCTGGGGATCATCTTGAGAACCAGCAGAAATCGGAAGACACCGAGACGCCGATATTTCCTATCAAGTTACAATTTCGTCAACCCAAGGAAAACAATGCAGTCTCCGGCAGAGTTTGATCTGTGATCGAAAAATTATCGGAAATTTATTTGCAAAAGTAATGCTACAGTCATGAGTCGCGAGTGGAAGCGGAGCGTGGAAAATCGAATGAGCGAAGACAGGATAAAATTGATGTTGATTATCCTGCACCAATTGTGGCGGCAAGGTCGGCACGAAGCGGTCTCGTTGTCAGGTGAAGGCAGTCCAAGCATGCCGTGTAAAAAATGGAGGAACACCCGATCCGTTCGTGAGTTAGAGCCCCGTCTTTTTTCGTTATGGTTGTTGGTTTTTTTTTTTTTTTTCACTTTTTTCTGACCGTGTATCAGATAGAAGACAACTTAACTCTATCGCCGTCATTAGTGTCTTGTTACCCGGGACGAAGACCAGGTTCGAGAAGCATGCAGGCGTGACAAAACATTCGCGTTTCATACGCCAGTGTAATAAAAGGGTTAAGCTGCTGGCGAGCGAGAGAGTTGTGAATTGGGGAGTGCGGAGTGTGTAGATCCGTATCATTTACGCCTCGTCAATTCCATTTACGAAAAATTAAAAAAACACACTTCCTGTGCGTGCTTCGTTATCGCAATGATCCTTGTTTTTATTTCTGGTAACATTTTTACAGTTTTCAACCCTTTCTTGGGGGATATTTCTATCCTACGATCATCGGGAACGATATAACTACGGCAATCAACCTAATAGACTACCATTCATTCTGATTTTTACACCCTGAACCCTCCGGCCTGAAACTTCTGTCCGCGAATGCCTTTCCGATAAATCAATTCCATGTTTTCGTCATTCTATCACCTTCGACAAGTCAATGTTCGCTGTGAAAATATAGACTGTCGCGAGTTTCGCGAGTCCAAAAAATTTATTCAAATCGTTGTATTGTTCCGGTGATCTTTCCAGCTGCGAGTCGAGGTGAGACCTCGATGTTGTCGACCGGATGGTCGACCGGAATGACTAAAATAACGGGACTATAACGGTCAGTTCAGCGCGGTGATGAGCACGCTATCGGCAGCGGTCTGCCACGCCGTGAAACTCTGAGTCCCATACGTACCCCTTTCGACCCTCTGCACATCGGGTACTTACAATTAGTTAATTAGAATCGATTGCTTAATTGGATTGACCTCGTTGGCTAGTTGCAGCTCGACGTTAATTCACCGGGTATTTATCATTCCGACGCCTAGCCCGTTAGTAGCGTCCTGTAGGCGTCTCGGTCTAATCTCAAGCCCATAAATATAAGATAACAATTTTTCATCCCTCTTGCTGGAAAGGGAGATGGAGAAGGGTGCATGAGTAGCGGGAGCAAGAGGGGAGGATCGTGAACCCTCGTTATCGAGGATCGAATTGCAATTAGATGACGATCGTGTTTCTCCGGTAAAATAGGAAGACGTTTTTATGCACGTAAAATACTAATTTCGTTATCTTCCATTCGAATCACACGGAAGATCTCTCAGAGAATTGCAAATTCGAAGACCTCTCGCTCGACCTCGAGGTGTGCCGTAATTGAACCCGATATTCTTCGCATCGTTGTCTTCCCGGTTTTACCGTTCGTACAAATATTTCCAATCAGAATTATCGATACGATTACAAAAATCAGTCCAATCATGAATCTCCTCGTTACGAATTTGGAAAATTAATCACTTTCCCGATGATGTACATTTCCCTTTCGGAGTCATAACCTTCCAGGATTGAATGGGATGGTACCTCGAGAAAATGGCGTAGTAAGATGCGCACCGTACAATAATGCGTGCATATACACGGACGCGAGGAGAGCCCTTGTGTTGAGAAACAGCATCATGCATGTGCGCCCATATGAAGGATGCAGAGAGCGGGAGGTGGAGGCAGGAGGCAAGAGGAAATGTGCACTCGCTTAATTACAGTGGAAATCTCGCGGGAGGAGGTTGCCAGAGGTTCAAGCAGCCTTACCCTCTCGCGCCAACCACGTGATGTCTGCAACCCTCCAGACGCATCACGTCTCTACGCTGAGATTTCCAAACCAGCATCGTGGCCCGACGTACATACCTACGCGAACCGCCTGGGGACACGGGTACGATGTGAACGGAGCCGATTCACTCCTGCAGCAGTAACTACTCTGCCGTCTCTGCACTCTGCATGCGGGGAAATGCCAATGAACGGTTGGTTCATGCCACAATAGAAATGGCAACAACTTCCAGGACATAACATATCTACCTCTCCTCCTGCAGGCGGCGGAACGAACCTAACCCTCCATGGGAAAGCCGTTGCGGTATGGACTCGTGAAATGCTTCCTCTTTCTCTTCGCATACAGTGATGGTGAAAAGTCCAACCCTGTAGCAGGTATGCATAATGTTCTCCGTTCAACTTGCTCAGCACAGTGTCAGTCCATGTATTTGTGCTCCATACGGAATTGAGAATCGAATGTTTTGTTCTTGTTGTTCCCGGCATCTCGGCAGACAGCGACGCTCTTGGACCTTCGGCTAGAAGAGATGAGAATCCCATCTTTGTGGGATGATTATTTTTTTATGCTCCGTCGAATCGTAATTCGGACGGTCGTTATCGGGGTGTGAGAATGTGACGAACGACGGTGAACGGCTGGCGAGCCCATAACGTCGGTTCCGTCGCGTGGGCGAGGTACCTGTTCCACTCAATCCTGTCCAGAGGGCTCAGCGTTCTACGCAGATAAGTGACACATTGACGGCAGCTGACCGCTACCTGCCAGTTCTGACCGACTCCCATGGGCAGCTAGTTACCGCATGATTGGTCCTTCATTACCATACACACCCTCTGGTAGAACTGGCGAGAAACCCGTGCAGCCGCTGTACCTTCATCCGTATACATCCGAGACGAAAACTGGACTCCTCTTGGGATCGGGTAATGGCACTGTTGTATTTACACTGGGTTTTCACTTCTCAACGTGTGGTTCGGCGTGTTTTTTTGTTTTTTTGTGAAACAAGTCGACCGATTAATTCTTCGCGAACATCGATCGGGCTCGATGGGGGTCATCGGCAATGCATTGCCATTTGATCGATTTCATGCGAGAAAGAAACCGTCCGACCGAATCCTCACGGATTCAAACTGCTCGATCGACTGCGGAGCCTAAGACTCGTTCCGCCGCTGAGAGAAGATTTTCGGATCTTTTCACTTCATTTAGCGATACCCTCTCCTTCCAGGCTTCCGATTTCAACCCCAATCCACATCGGCAAGTGAATTGGAGCATAGTTTTTAGGGATCGCATATAGGACGAGAAGCCGCGCTTACCAAGTCGAATTAAAGTTCACGGTGGAGAAGACGGTTCCCGAGCCGGCCTTCGGTCGACCACATTGTTGAGGGGTGGTGTCCAAGGGATGACCGAGGGGAAGGTAGAACTGGTGGATGAAAACAAAACAAGTGGTAGTGAGGGCGATTCTTGATTCGGGTCGGGCCAAGTCTCTGACCAACTTGACGGAGGTCCGAGGCCATATTGGTGTAGTGGTACTACCACTATCACCGTCACCGTCACCGTCACCATCGCAGCTACTAGGTTATAGGTTACACCATTGCACAGGAACGGAATGAGCGAGCGAGCGAACGCACATTCGCAGCCAGTAGGAGCGAGTGCGGGGAAACAAGGTGATAAATAACAACGGGATGAAAAAGGGGGTGCGGTGCCCCCCGGGGCCCCTAAACCTAGGCTCGCCACCACCGTACCTACAACCGGAGCGCACGGCCCCGACAATTATACCGGCTCGCACGCGAAATGTTTTATTACCAGGGTTTACGAACGGGCTGGCTCATCGTGTTGGTGAGTACCAAGTGTATCTAGGTATTGCCTCTGCTGGCGCGCGGACATCGCGACTAAACGCACTCTGTATTATCCTGCACGTGGTTGTCTGTGAGACGTGTAGGTTCAACCTGACGGAGAAAAACAAATCCCTCTGGGTTTAGCCTAGTTTCCATTTGCAGCACTCGGATGCAGCGGTGCAGTTTTTGTCCCTTTACCGCGCAGCGAATTCATCAACCTCATACATTTCTATGCACGCCTGATGCAGGCTTGTCTTTTACGAATTGGAACTTCTGTGATAGCTTTATCGAGCCAACACCCTGTACATTGTAGTCTTCTGGTATCGGCGTAAGTCCTGCCACTCTAATCTCGGTCTTAAGGGCTCTCTAGTCAGCGATCCCACCTGTATGGAGTACCAGGACCAACGTTGTCCTATCTGCGCCTTGTCTCCAAGTTCAGACGCTGGTTTATCGTCTAATTTTCTAATTCACCTTAGCCGGGCATACGCCGCCTTATAACTGCCCACTAAAGGAAGGATCTAATCTCAGCCCGATGTGCGATTACCTCGCAGTATAAGGACGTCGTCGTAGGTCGTAGATAGGTGGGTAATACCGCGGACACGGGGCTAGCAGACGCACAAAGTGTACTCCGCAGGATAGAAAACTTATGATCTGCATGCAGATGATTCTCGCTCGCGGCGTAATTATTTTGTTCCCCTGCAGTAATTATCCGTCGGAGAGAAAGATGGCCAATGAGATGAAAAATTTGCTCAACAAAATGCGCGTTAAAATTCCGGTAACGTGTTTTCCGTCCAAATTGATCGCTAATTAATTAAAAATGAAGAGGCTGACAGCGTAGCCATTTACCCGCCGCAGTCAGTTACTACCCTCCTTTAGTCAAGTCAGTCCCTTAGTCTTGAGTTAATCGGGTTAAGTTAACTCGGTTAGCCCGTGCCAAGTTCCCGTTCAGCCCCCGCGTAGTTAGCGTCTTGTTATACCATACAACGACTATGCCTACATATACCTACGCTCGCGCACGTTGTGTACATGTATCAAGGCTGTTGCCGTAACGGCCTGCATCACTTTTGCACGTGAGTATAGCGCGGAACGTTATCGGCTTCAAATGTGAACCGTGAGCACAGATCGGCTCGCGATACAGTACCAATCTTTCGTTTTCTTCTTCAAGAGCTGTATACTCCTCACGGGTGGAAGTCGGGTGTTTTATTTATCGCTTTCCTCGCAAATGGGGTTGTATTTCACGATCCGTCAGCAGCTCACGCTATCCTTGTGCCAAATTAAAACATCGCAGCGGGAGAGGGAGAGGCAGAGGTAGGAACACTTTGGTAAAATTTATAGACGAGTGATAATGAATTCGAAAGAACGGGCAGTGCGGGACAGCTTTCATAAATTCGTTAATTCCTTGCCCACCAGCCCCTCGGTCTTCGAGATAGGTGTTCATGTGGGAAACTTTGAAAAAAGTTTGGTCCACGTGATGCCGCCCTGACGTTTTATAGATACGGTAGAGAGAAACAGAGTGTGTACCTTCATCAAGGGACGGTGAAACACATGAATCCCAAACGACCGTAGAGAGCACCGAGTCCAACTGGTGGGTGACATTTTTTCGCGTGTCCGGAAGCGGCGTGATGTAGCGGACCGATTACGTGCTGCAGTCGTAATTTTTCGTGAAATAATGAAACGATCCGTTCGAAACGATGTGAGCTGTACTCGTATATAAAAACGAACCCGAACACGACATGCAATGCATCCAACGAAGCTCCTCTCGCGTGCTTTTTTCTCTTTTGTTTCTTTGTTTTTCTATTTTTTCGCTTTTTCAGTTTTTATCGGCACATCCATCAGACTAACGACCTGATTCGGCGCCACCGATTTTTTTTGTCAACCGCCGTCACCTACGGCCACTCCCATTCATTCTTTACATCTTTGTAAATCATCGGCCTCGGAAAGATGTGAAAGTTTGTCACGAAATAGAATAAAGGAGCATTTTCGATCAAACTAAAAATTTGAACGTTGATAAACATTTTCAATCGATTCGCGAGAAATTCTTCGCTCGGATATAATTCATCAATCATTTATTATCAATGCATGATCAGAAGGTTTTGGGTAGCACATGAAGGTGTGGTAGACGATTTGCGCTACTACTAGTAGTCAGTTGATTAGTTACACAAGGGCAAACGATCGACGGCCCTGTTCTGTCTGCTGATGGTGCTCACGGACGACGCGAGGCTGAGGCTGTCGTGGGACTATTGCATCGTGTGGTAATCATGCGTGTGCTACGAGTACACGACGCAATCATGTCCTATTATGCGTGACGCATAGCCCGGCAGTCGAAGCGATCGATGTCCGTCTTTCGAATGGCGAGCGAACGACAGTTCGGCAATCGTTATACATATCTAATGAATAATCGATGATTTTTCATGGGACTGAAATGGAAGAGATTTTACCTCTTTTAGACCGAAAAAATGAGTTTATCATCGCGGATGCTGCGGTACAGAAATCGTGGGCGAATGTATATCTCTGGCGAAGTAGGTACGCCGGAGGAATCGATTTTTAAATTACGTAATAAATAAAATTACGTCGCGGGTGACTTTGGAGGTCGCGCGCTGGGGGTTGAGCCGTAACTTAATCAGAGTATCTAACTTCCCTCGACTTAATAAAGTTGCCTCAATTTTTGCCTCATTAGTGGTCACGGTTGACGATTTTTCACTCAATTTATACCCTACACCGAGACACGGTTCACGCAGAAAATAGCTGTTCCGCACTCTAATTGCCTACGATCACGCGTGTACACGCATGCGTACAATATTCGTCGCGAATCTTCGCTGCCTCTTTTCACCCGCTGCGCTTCGAGTCGCGGTCGTTGAAGCTCGCTGTGTCGAAGTCCCGGGCTTTTTTCACGCAAATTTCTCCCGAATATCAACCCGTTGCTTTTGAGAATTCTCGGAGAATAAGGCGGTGTAGAGGCGGAAAACGAAATCGTAAGGAAATTGTGTTTAACAAAGTAATTATATGAATTCTGCGGACCGGTCGGCTGCACGGGGCGGACGGGTGCCGTGCCGGCTCCAACCCGTAGAGTTGATAAAGAAATAAAGAATTGTAGAAGTTGGCGTCGAACCCGCCAGTTTCCCAACATCCCACGAGACCTTATGACTTAAAGTCGCCTTACTCCCTTAATTCGGAACATTAACAAAAGTCGCGCAAAAACTCGGCAACTTTTACTCTCCCGTGGGAACGGAGCGGAGACTTGCTAATAAAAAAATATAAAAAGCATTTAAAACTAGCGAAGAAAAAGAAAACTCGTTAACCGTGAAACAGATTATTGCAATCAAAGTCGCTGATCGTACATACAGTTTCGGTTACTCGAACCAATTTTCGGGGCACCTTCGTATGGAGTTGATCTTCGTATCCTTTTCGTGCCTATAATTCCGAGGAAATGATATTTAATTATTCATTTGAAAAGGGTTATGAATACGAAAGTGACGTATTTCTGCCAAGGAATATATCTCGAGGCGGTATGGCATCTCGCGTAGTTCTTGAAATGTTAATCTTTAGTTGCCACGCAGGACAGATTTTCTCAGCAATATTGTTGCCAGCTGCTATACTGGAGTCCGTGTAGTCTCCCAGAAAGCTGAGAGTGGCGGTATAAACTGCTTTATGTCTTTGCGCCAACGCCCTCCGACTCATTTATTCATTTATTCAAGCGAGATCAACTTTACGGAGATTTTAATAGCGCAGCGTCCGACTGTAAAGATGAATATGTGAAATATTATCTTCGCTCCAGTTCCTCTGCCCAAAGTAATAGTACCGCCGCGAAGCTCACTCACTCACACAGCGGAACCAGAGGATATGAAAATCCGGCCGTGAGGGATGAGATTTTTCCAACGTTGTTCCACGGATTAATCTACTAGAAGCACAACAAGTTTGCCAACCAACCGAAGATCCGGAAGGGACTTTTTCTCACGAATTTTTGGACCGTTCAGATTTGCGAAAGAGTCAACGTGACTCCCTTCATAATCAGCACGAATACTAGATACTATGGAGAAATCGATCTGACACCAGAGACGAAACATAATGCGTGAATCCGGGGATAGAGCTTCTTCCGAATACGGCGTATGTCAGAGGCTAATTCGCTCCGGGTTCGAGCCAGCCGTATACGTGAATGATAAATCAGAAGTTAATACAGCCAACCCTATTAATCCGGCCCGGAGCAGCAGTGTGGCAGCTAATAATGAGATGTATATTTTAGTCCCGCCCCAGGTCTACCCCTATACGCTTTATAATTAACGGCATCTCTGTATGCTCGAGTTAGGATAATTAATTTGAGATAACGATATCTTCACGGAACATTTTCAATTTGGCAGTAAATTTCGCACGATAAGATTCACACTTCTCGGGTTCATTCCGGCGGCTTAGTCGCCGGAATCTTTGTCGGAATTTCATCGAATCGATCCAGTGATCGAATTTTTCAAACCAACTATTATTATGACCCGATAGAAGTTTGATTCCTCTCTGGCCTACGGGCCACGGAAGGCAAGGATCGGACAAACAATGCCAGAAGAAGAAAAGAAGAGTATAACAACTTTCCTCGCTTCTCTCTGTCCCTCTCTCGCGCAATTCCACATCGAGCGAGAAGAGGAGAGTTTTCGTGGCGGACGAAAACTTCCCAATATCAGTTACAGAAAAGTTCTATAGGATGATAGGATCTCGCCTTGAGGCGCGGGTGGTGCAGGGAAAATAACGTGTGATCGCGCTGAAAATTAGAGAAGTGATCCGGTTCGTTCGAGCGAGTTCCTCCCGCCTCGCCGCCGGTTCTCTTCTCCGCGGGTTCTCCACCACCGCCAGTTCCTCTCTCCTTCCCTCCTGCCCTCCCGGCCCCCCTTCCTGGCCCCGGGAACAGCTCGCCTCGACCGCGATCCCTCGGGACCGGCCCGCTCTCTGCCCGGAAAAATCATCTCGCTGCCATTTCCAAGCTCATCGCGCTGTCAGGGGTGGTCACTGGCGTATTTTTATTATCCGCGTACCCCGCGGTTACTCCGGTGTTCAAGAACGGGGCCTTGAAGGATCACCGGGAGATCAGAAGAACCGGAACCCCATCTGGCGGAGCTTGCAGATTGCGAAAAGTCAGTCAAAAGTCATTTCGGCAATTGAAGAATTGAACACGTTTCGCTATTTTCATGCTCCACTACCCCCAGAGAAACTCCACGCGCAAGCTTTACTTGTGACGAAGAAGTTCATAATTTGCGTCGATCAGCTCCGCCAGCCTTCAGAAACGGAGAGAAAATATTTGATCCCCTGAAATCCGCTAATTGAGGAACTCTCGCGGTGCTCTTCTGTGGTTTGCTGTGGTGAAGCGGCATGAGCACCCTTGGAAGCGGTAGCACGCACTTCTCACTAAAACATTCCCGCGAGCTCGTGCTCGGAGATGGAGGTGAATAATGCACTCCGTGGCGTTATTTTAATATCGGATGGTCGGGGGGCCTTCCCTCAGGCCAACCGGGAGCGGGAGTGCCCTGTACGTACTACCTACCACCTACTACCTCTTCCTTCCGCTTATAGGATGGGTCGTACCGAGATCGGACGCGAAACATTTATGACGTCATAACTCGTTTAGCTCCGCGAGGGCTTCTCGGCCGGACACCAGCTGCCCCTTGAATCTTATTACATCGAGAGCCGTTCAATTTCACTCGAAATATATCGAGACTTTCAGCCCCCCTTGAGAGCCTTCAGAACATCTCGACTCGAGATGAAACGGATGGATTGGATGATCCTCATTTCATCTTTCTTCAGTTCTTGTTTCATCCCAGCCATAAATGAGTAAAACATCACATTGACGAGTATGGCAAGGGAAGGTGCGGAACTATCAATAGTTTATGACCCGAATACATTATTCCTTATCCTAGTGAATGACAACTGGAATTGTACATGTCGGTTACAAACCAGACGAATAGTCATCCTGTCGACCACTCGTCGCTCGCCAATATATACCTTCGTGTAGTTACCGCGCTGAGTAAGGGCGATAATTGTTATCCTAATTAGCAATTGAATGCGGACTGCCGCAGTGGTAATGTGTTCCAGCAGTTGCAGGGTTCGCCAGAACTCGAATAGCGCGTGGCGAATCCACGTGAGGATTGGAGACCGGAGATAGCAATCAGTGACTACCGATCAATCTGAGGCGCAGTGCGGATTTCAAAGACGCGATCGAAGATACCCTAGTTTTCATTCACAACGTGGCGTGCCAACGGTCACGCCGCTGACGGAGGCGTAATTGTTAGCTCGTCTGGTTTACGCTGAAGATTTCTTACCTTGAGAGGAAAGAAGGCTGCTCCGCATCCTGGACGAGATGCCTGGATGCCTGCTGCCACTATCCAGGGATTGCCATCGCGTTGGGAATGAATAAGCAGTATCCTAGCTCAGATCCCTCTGAAATATCCAATAGCATTGTCCCATCGCCGTACGTTAATTTTGCAGTGGAAAAAAGGTTCGACGATGTCGGGAGAAAATTTCCGATCAAGTTCATCCGGAGAGTGGAATAAAGAGACCGATATAACGATGATAAAGTCGGAGTGAATCGGAGGTATACAACACAATTCACGTGAGCCACGTTCTTCGGCAAAGTTTACACTCGCAATCACGGACTGACAGCGGGTGACGGAGTTTGCCACCTGGGAGTCAGGGAAATGTGACGTGATGCGAGTAACCGAGTGACTAATTGAATGAGCAACATCCCTGGGGTGACGATCTCTTGGTGTGACATACGTCAGAATTCACTGTTGGTATAATATTCCACGTTTTCATGTGCTGCCGAAAATTATGAGCACGTCCTTCATTACCGGTGTTAGCCACTTCGTCCAGACCGCAAACAGTCACAATTATGCATTTCGGTATCGGATTCCGGCGAAAACGATCGCTGAACGTAAGTGATTTCACCCGAAATATATGTTTAACAGTCCTCAAGTCGCGTCACGGACTTCGAATAAGCTCCCACCTGACATGCGAGTCCGTCATTAATAACACATCGGGCGTGGTACAGATCCGTATCCGCTGGAGGGGAATCCACAAAATCATTTGTCAAACGGCTTGAGCCTTGTTGATTGGTTCTTAAGCCACGTCATATTTTCACCAATATTGCCGGGTTGCCAATCTTCCTTTCATTTTACACACGCTGAGTATTTCCTCCAATGTAGTCTGCAGGGCGGGCGTACAGTGAATCGCGAGAATGAACGTATTTGCAGAACGAATCGGCGCACGTGATGCATTTTTATACATCTCGCGAATTACGTTGCTTCAATTTTAAAAATCGCCGGAATCCAGGAGCATTGTGGAGCCTGCAGAAGCCTGGAGCTGGTACGGAGGTTGAAAACCGGTATCCTGGTACCTGGAACGTGGAGCGCAGTGAAATTACTCGCCGTTTTCCCTGGGGGCCGAACTTGTCCGCGACAATTTCAAACTTATTTTAACATTCATATAACCCCCCCCCCCCCCCCCCTCCCTCTCTTCCCGAACCCCTTCCACCTTCTGCAGACACCTCCAGGTTCTACCGGTAGAAGGTTGAAGTCCCTTGCATATGCGCGCGTTGTACAACCGGAGAAGGAGCTGAACTAACCCCACCAGTTATATGTAGGGGTTGGGCGCATAAGGGTTGCAGATTTACATAAGATTATGGGTAAGCTTCGCGATGTAAGCTACGCAATGGCTTGCCGGCGTGTGCGAGTGCCCGTTAACCACTGACACATACATCCCCTCCCCGTCCTCTATAACCCTACGCACGTATGTTCGTTCCTGTCTACTTGGATGTAGGCACTCAACATGTACGGCATGCCTGGGAGAACGGATGTGTGCGTGAAGCACGCATCTTCTGTCTCTGCATCAATGACGAAGGCACGTTAGCACGAGATTGAGGAAGTGAGGAGGTGAACAGGACTCGCGGGGACACTCGTCCTGAGCTGATAATTAGAATAATCGGGTTGAACCGGGTGAACGGGACTCGGGGAATGAAGGATGCGAATCATATCTCGTCACGGATTACGTTGCGGCATCCCATCAAGTCATCGAGGCATGACAATTGGTACGGAAATCACATTGGATCATCGAATTAGTCGATGGTCGGTGTCGCGTCTATTCTGGTGATAACTTCCTCTTCCGCAAACTGATCGTGATCACCTTCGCCGTTATCTTTCTGCCTCCCACTCGACTCACCGGTTACACAAAGTTGTAAAAATTGCAAATCACGAACGAGGAGGTTTCACGCATGAGAATCCCTCCGTACAGCTGATAGCAATTGGTGGGCTGACTTGCGAGCGAACGTGCGACACTCATATTGAAGTTGAAAGGGGGAGCAAAGTTGAAGGGGGAGACAAAAGAGGTCCTATCTTGGGAATAATTACATTTTCACGTTCGGGCCGAGACAAGATTCTCTGGAGATAGCTTACGAGATCAAGCAAACAATGCTCGCGTCGATTCAAAAGTTGAAGAGTCGCTTCGAGAAGCGTTATGATCTTTCTTGGGCTTAGAAATCTCTGCCATGTAGGTACTCATATATCTCGGTAAAAGACGAACAGTCTTTGTCCCGAAGAAGGAATTTTGCATATTGGTCACACAGTACGAGTCCACGTCCACATCCATCGTGAAGAAAATTCATAAAGTTGGGAAGAGAGAATTTACAAATTGTGAAGTTACTCGTATGATGATCGCGGGCCAAGTATTTTTGGACCCCAATACCTGTATCCAATTAAGTTTTCAGATGGGCTGAACATAAATATAGGCGTCGAGCGGTTCCCACATAATCTTCATAAAGTATCGGATGCTAAGAAGCCAGCGCTTCAATACGCTTGAAAATTTATTCTGTGATCGTGAAAGAGGCGAAGAGGGAGGCGGCAGCCTGCCTCGCCTTTCCAACTGTTAAATCTTTGCCCACATTATACTGTGTGTTCCGTATTCATAGTCTGAGCAAAAATTGCTCCTAGAAGACGGTAAAGGTTATACGAGCCATAAAGTAAGCGCTACTCGCGCTCGCTCCGCGCCGATTTTTTATTAAGCACTGAGAAAGAAGCTGCGCCTCACTTCTTCGCTCTTCTCGCCAAGATCCCCGCGGATTTACCGCTCTCAAACTCGGCTCTGAGAACCTGGTCTTCGACTCTGCCTATTACGAACTTTGTCCGCCTTTTCAAGAGTTTCCTGCTCAACAGATCAAATCGAACTCAATCTCGATTCATGGTATCAATAGTTCCTGACGGAGAAAACAAATCTCGCCTATACCCACCATCGGACGACGGCCGGAGTGAAAGCTGCAGGATGCACTCTGCAGTATCCTTCGCGCGACGGATTTGAGGAATCCTGGTAACCGACGGTACCGATGTCAAGGGAATGAACTTACCTGCGAAAGGGATGTCGGTGAACTTCGGTAAAACACGACACGCCTTCAAAAAATTCGCCATCTACGTATGTACCACCGAGTGGATGGATAGAAGAACATAAAATAAGAACAATGGAAGGCTAGCCCGTAAGATGGCAGAGTTCACAACGGTTGGATTCAAATGTGATCAAGTTATTGGTAAAATCATCTTTCTGGCTGCCGAGTCTGACTAGGAGTTAAACTACTGGACTCGATTATGAAAATTTATGAGTAGAAAATGATGCTGTGCTCCCGGTTATCCAGCATAGTGCTGTCCAATGTCGTCAAGCTGTCTGCAAATGCTAGTTCCAACTTCCACGGTACCGCGACCCGAAAATTTATTTCTAAGGATTGTGAACCGAAGCCCGTAGCTGTGGTGAGTCGCATCCTTGCTTCATTGTTCTCCCACGTTGATGCACGAGGCCTCAGCACACTGAATTATTGACACCGAGCTTGTAAATCCGGTAACGCATGAATTATGACTGACTGTGCCCGGTCGCGCAAGTCTAGTCTATGCTACGATCGCAGACAGGACGCTACTGCAAGGTCGCTAATCTGCGAAGCAGTTCCATCATTTTGATAGTATACCAGAATTCGGATGATGATTGATGATGGAAAAATACAGCACATTTAGAACAAAGATATCTGATTCACCATACGGGTCACGGTTCCTAATCAAAAGCTGTTCAGACCTGTGATCGCGGCAAATGGACAAACATCGAGGCTTGTTTGGACACCTGTGATACGCGTGCGTCATATTTTGAAACGCGATTACCGACTCCGTATGAAATTGTCTTCTGACATTCTTGCCCAGAGTGTGTGTTACGCCTATTTGCAAAGGATAACTTGCCACGCGTGCAGACGTGTCAATTTCCTCCGCGCACGAGAATGCCCCGTCAATCAAACTACTTGGCCTGTGAAATACGTAATTAAATCTCAGTGCCAAATCTCCGTTTTAGACCAGCTACCCGCGTAGGTGCTCGCTTAATTAGCTCACAAGAGTAGGTAGGTACGATATTATGTACGCAAGCATACGTGTACGATGTAGGTCGCAGATTGTCGCCTCGGGACAACATCCGGTTTATGTAGAACAATAGACCCAAAAAACCTGCATGTACTGGCATGTGTATGAAAACACTTTTTCCTGCTTCGGATAGTTATACAAGTACGGTGGAATGGCTCGGAAACACCAATAATGATTGTTCGTTTTCATTTTCTGTTTTCAGGTTTTATGCGGCTGTGGTTCCCTCGATGGTACGGAAATATCCGAAGCCGTTTCGCTCGCGATTAATTTGAACAGTAACGGTCTGAGGCCGGAGTTTTTTGCACCTCATATTGACCAGTGTGAGGTAATGGATCACTTGTGTAAGCAGCCCGACAAAAGTGGTGCGCCCCGAAACGCCCTGGTTGAAGCAGCGAGGATAGCAAGATCGGAGATCCGTCCCCTGTGCGAATGTGACTGCAATTCTGGTACCGCGCTCATTTTTCCCGGAGGATTCGGCTGCGCAAAAACTTTGTGAGTGTTAAATGTCATGCCACCTACGTAACGTTGTTTATCCGTCTCGATAGATCGTTGCCACTTTCAAACAGCCCATAAATACTCGATCGGATCAATTTACACCTCGGTCCTTTTGTAGAAGTGACTTCGCTAGCCGAGGATCCGAATGCACGGTCTTACCCGACGTGGAGAGGGTCATCAGGGAGTTTGCTTTATCGAAGAAACCCATCGGAGCTATTTGCATAGCCCCGGTACTAGTGGCTAAAGTTTTATGCGGCACGAAGATAACTCTCGGAAAAATCAGTGAGTATATTCACTTCATTTATCCTTGTCGCAATAATGGAGTGAAAGTAACAAATTTATGTGATCGTATCATTGAAACTGCTGCACAACGTGCTACCGTATGTGTCATACTGAAATTGAAGGAAAATGGAAAACCTTTAGATCCGCCGGAAAAATGGCCTAATTCTTCAGCAATCGCGGAGGCGAGAAAAATGGGGGCCAAAATTGAAGAGCGGGAAGTTAATCAAGTCACATATTGTAAACAGAACAATGTCTTCAGCACACCGGCTTGGATGTACAACGGAACGTTCGCCGATGTGCACGACGGTATCGGCAGACTTGTGAAAGCTCTGAAAAAGAAGATCAGGTAGGCAAAGTACAGTCGGAACCTATCACCAAGAAGACGTATGTCTCCTTAATGGCCGTAGTGAGTGAGTCAGTCCAAACACTAGCACAATAAATGATATTGCATGCACCGAAAGCGTTTCCTACTTGATTGCGAATACAGTTTGAACGACACAACTTCGTTGCCACGATTATTCGAGAAATGATGAGTCAATGATCGAATAAATTATGCGGCTATGAGAATTTGTTCTCATCATTTTAAAAATATACAGAGTTTATTAACTTCATTATTTTTTTTTCTTTTTTTTTTCTCCACTTTTTCGTTTTACATTTTACATAATCATACATAGTTATACAATCGTGTAACACCGGTCACGTACACTACAATAGTCAACAACAAATAGAATAACAAATCGCCGACGTCTGCAGCGAAATTTTGTGATTAATTTTACTAACAATTAGTTTATTATGAATTTGAATTTCGGTGCAGGCATCGACTTAAATGGTGAACATCTTCACGACGGATTTCTAGCCTCTAGCTTCAAGCTTGAGGGAGAAGTCCGTATTGAGGAATAAATGTCTTGCGATGATACATAATAGATGATGCGCAAAGTACATATTATTAAATCACTAATTATAACCTTAAAATTTAAATAACGAGGTCAATAGGTCGGGTTATAAATTCATTTCACGTTACCGTGCATCAACTTTCCGTGTTAGCAATACGTGAAAGATCATGAAATTTCGTTTGGAAATTTGATAACTGTTCAAAAAGACAAAGTATACAAAAAAAGAACGAAAAAGAAACTACAACGATTCCTCGCGAACGGGCAATTTTTGGAGTAGCGTTGAAAATCAACCGTTGCTAAAACTTTGTGACCAGAAAACTTTCGAAAAGTTTTCTTCCGTTATCTTAACTCACTTTTTATCTCAAAATTACGTTGCCCCGGACGAATTAAGATCGAAGTCAAAGGGTCAAGGGGTCAGACTTTGGTTCCGATCAAGGCCATGTGTGTTGGATGGGATGGATCCCTCAGCGTATCTCTTTTGTCCTCTGATCTGGAGAAGACATTCTACTTCCGTCCTTGGGTTCAACTAAGAGCAAGCAAAGGTTCAGTGGTCATGCGCGACTTCCTGGTCTTGTCATCCTGGTATTTTTTCAATTTGAGTAGCTTCCGCTTGCCGTTGCTGAGCTTCTTCTGCGGTATTTCGGTAGTCGCAGTTTCAGACTCCTCCTCGAGCATTCTCAGAGTCTCAATTATATTTCTGGGCTCAGTAATGCGTCCCCGGGTGCCGTTTTTGTTCGCGTAAACAATCGACAAATGAGAAAAGCTGGACTTTGGGGGCGCAGTGATGTCAGCGAAGTCTCTAAAGTTGGCGAAAAAGTCACCGCCTTGGATAGGCTGCGGTTTTGGATTACGGTAATAGTTCTGTTTCCCTCTACCATTCAATCCGTGGAAATATGGATTGTAAAGTGTCTCGCCGACTGTATACTCGTCCTTCTCTTTATCGTCGCTGTAGTAAGTACCGCCTCGAATTACACCGAAGTTTCCTGATCCCAGAAGAGGATGTGGCTGTGGATCGTTCGAAGCCATGGTATCATAGCCTTCGCGTCCTCTCTGGAAATATCCCAAGAAGCGGTTGGGTCTGTAATGTTGCTGCTGCTGTTGTTCCTCGAACGGGAGTCGATGATTGGTGAATAGCTGCGCGAAGCTGGGGAAAAAGTTCTGACTTTCAGACTCCAGACTCTTGTCGACATACTCTCTGCGGGCGGCTGGAGCAGCGTGCGCTTGGTCTTCAATCTTCCCCAGCACTTCTGGCAGCGTTTCGTCAACAATCGCTACCGTCTCTTCGTCCGAGATGTGACGACCAGTCGCTGCCGAGGCCTGGATCCCAGGATCAGTTTCTGCTCCATCCGGCTCCATGTACATGTCAGAATCATCGTACTCGTCGATCCCAGTTTCGGAGGCTGCTGCCACAGAATCCTGGAAAAAATAGAGACCCCGGTTTGAATATCGGATGAGTTTTTCCTCCAGGGAAAGTTAGTTTCGATTTGGATCCAAGGTCAAAGTACCGGTAGCCGATTATACATCGTACCAATCACCGAACATGCGCGTATTTGTAATAGCTGTTCAGCTACCGGCACAGCGCAAAGAATATGTGTTCTGCAGCCACTGGTGTCAATTTGACCTGGCAATGAGTTTCGAGTCTCGGCCTAATTTTCTAAGTATATTCGTAATAACGGTACGAGAAAGGTTGGGACCGGATGGACGAGTTTCGGAGGGAATTCAGCAACCCCAAACCCCGTGGCTCGCCTTGACATTTAAAGCGTCTTCGTATCTCTGCTCAGTAGCCCGTGGAGTGGCTCACTGTAATATACGTGTAAGTGGGCACGCGACTGGAGACACATGCTGCGAAGTGCGCGGGTTCAAACAGCGATCGGTTGCAACATGGGCCGGGCACACCTAGCATTGTTACTGATATGTCAGCCACTGACATTGCGCGAGACTTTTTAACAGTAAGCATGCGATTCTAGGGCGCATGTATGTACAACATACGAGCCGGGGAAGCAAGTTGTGAAATGTGTTCAAACTGGAGCAGAGCTGAACGGAATCGGGGACTGGCACCTGCCACCAAAACGGTCACGAATCTGATATCTGCATCTGGAATTCTTATATCCACGAGAATGATACCAATTTGAACGTGAAATGCATTCCGCATTCGATTTCCAAAAGCAAGACAATAACCGCTGAATTTATGCAGATTATGCACAGTATCGACAATCGTTGAGCATTGTGGCTGATTGATTTATCATTGGAATGTAAAGCGATAGCTGAGATGCGATTGCTGATGCTTAATTACGATATCGCAAGGGGCAATTGAACTCCTCGGCGTTTGCAGGTATTACAAAATCTCTTGCGCTCTCGCGCTGTGGGCAGAGATAGGTTGGCAGGTAGGTGTACAGTCGTATTATTATATTATATAGCTTGGATGCTGGAACAATTTCTATATCTTATCATTAACTTCGCCTAATACCTACTAGTTACTGTACTAGTCGCTGTAGTCGAGAGCGTGGCGTGAATTACACCTGAATTGGAAGAAAATTAAGAGCCAATAGCCATGACTATAACACGTAGACGGACCCACAGGGAAATGAAATCGGTATATTTTATAATTTTGTGTAGGAGATGTGAATCGCACCGACTACTGCGCAAGTGTAGAAATCGGGTGTGTACAATATTAGCCGCAATATTGTGTCAGCTTCAGGTTATGGTGTAACTCGAACGAAATACATTTTCACAGGTCAAACCGGTCACTTTGCTTCACTGAACCGCGCTGGACAAGTATTGCACTCGGAATCTATGCACATATATCTATCCTATATTCATGAACCTAATCGTGAAAATTGATCAGGAATCGATCAATCGATCGCAATTCGATTCAGATATAATGCATCACCATTTGAGTGTAAAGAACTGCTAGCTCTGAATTGGCGCAATAATATCCCCGAGGTACTTCGAACACTTTCCTGCCGACGCATGGCAATCTGATTCTGGATTATCTGACCGATTCTCCTTCGTCTGTGATCGTCACCAATTTCTACATCCTTTGAACCGGTTTCATATTCGACTGAGAATCCTCTCGCCAAAGACGAGTCGTATTTCACACCAACATTGACTTTTTCCCATACTAAATATTTCTATACTCCTCTGCTACCATACGTATGGCTCTCAGAATGGATGTTAGTGCAGTTCAATATAGCTTGAGGGCTCCCATAAAGTGCACGGTGCAGTAATTGATGCCCATTATTAATTATAGTGTGAGAATATCTCATCTTCTCAAGCAATATATCGTTTTATGATTATCTGCTAGTACCGAGCAAAGCATCGGAAGAGCCATTCTATATTACCTCGTGGCCAGTGATGTCCTCAGGCACAGGCGCTCCATCTGTAACAAAAAGAAACAATCCATCAGGAAATTTGCCCATCTTCCATTTGCCACGAAGATGAAGTCGGTTCAAATCTGTTTCTTATCCAAGGGGTGTTCACGCATGATTCAAAGAGATTCACCTTTTCGCATTATGGCGCCCGACGATCCGGGGATCGAGGAGAAAAATCGCGTCAATTAATATCTTCCGCGTTATTGAAACATGTACGCAGGCGTCTTGCATTAATAAGAATAAGTTTTCGGAGACCCGAGGTCGGTGGGATGATCGGAGGACAAAGAGTCTCACTCGCACTCCACGGGGACAAAGAAACCTTGTGAACGAAGAAGTTACCTGCATATCTGAGGGATTTGCTCACCGCTCAAGTATGGAGGTACACGCGTCAGGAGTCGCGTTTGCGGATGGGATTGCCGCATGTGAGAGATTTCAGGATACCATTCAGAGACAAGAACTGGAATGTTGTAACGAAATAAAAATCAACGATGACCCCGGGGGAAAATACTCAACGAAAAAATTGGGGACACATCTGAACAATTCGCTTGGAGGATGTCTCTGCCCACACAAAGCTTCGTGATTCGGATCGCCGCATGCCGCTTTGGAAGGCAGTAATCGACTTTGGTTACGAGCCAATTATTTATAGCATAATTATTGATACATCTTTTTGTTTTCATGACATGGTGTTCGAAAAAACCGAGACTTCTTAATTCCGAAGATCAATCTTCCTGCTGTGAATGAATAACAAAATGGTGCCTGCTGGTTATGCTCGTTCAAGAGATCGTACATCTTTCGTCATATGAACTAACTAGAGTGGTGAAGTTGAGGTATGAGAAAAGGTGGAACGATTTATACTTTGTCGCGCATTCACCCGGAGGCAAAGTCAAAATAAAGTACTCTACAAATTATCTATCGATAGCACAGATCCTGGACACCCGCGGTGTATGTATTACATTAACTTCGAACAAATTTCTCAATAGTTAAAGAGATTAATCATCGAAATACAAACAACTGGCAGCATGTGATTTCGGTAGTGGCTGGGCTGATTCGACGTTCTTTTAATTGGGTTACGTTCGAATGAAAAAAAGGGATCGAGCTTTTGGTCTTGGAACTATTATATACACGCCTCTCTTCGGTGGAATTCAATTGGAGAATGAATGAAGTTTGTTTTCAAGAGACTTGTTCCGAACATCGCGAAGGGAGGTCCTCAAGATCAACGTGTAAGCATCCTCCTCCATTAGGTATGCCTAATTGTTCATGTATCAAGCGTGGACGAGCGATCACGGGGTGATTAATTCTTATCGCTTAAGTACCTTCACGTTAATTGGTCATGGTAGGTCACTAACCTGCATGATTAATCACAGCTCGTATACATGACGGCTTTTTACAACGGGAGAAAGTGAACTGCCTCGTATAGACTCGACAACAACAACGTCCGATCGTCCCAAGCGGAGAATCTCGATCGGTATATGTGTGTGAAACGAATTTCACCGATCTCTCGAGCCCCTGATATCCGGAGCTGTCATGCTATCGCCGAACAACACCGGCGAAAACTACGGATGTCATCGATCTTAGCTCAAAACTCAGAATTGACTAAGATTTTCTCATTATACTGTAAATGTTCACGATTCAATATCGATCACGCACGGTTCACGTGTGGGAGTATTCGGTGAAAAACTCGTACGTTACATTACTTCGATTAGGAATGAGGTGCAGCAGGAGTAGTAGCAGTGTTCGAGCGAACAATCGACAGCCTTCACATTTTGAGATGAGAAAGTTCGACGCGTCGATAACCTGCTAAGCGAAAGGAGAATTCGGTCGGATCGATTAATCTGGACAGGACGAATCCTGCAGGTATCTAGGTGGGTGTTTGCAACCGTCCGATGAATTATTTATCGGTCAAAATGCGACGCCGAGCTAGGCGGATTCGCCTCCGATCCACATACAGGGAACTCGGCCTTGATCCTAGATCTCACTGATACAAATTTGGCAAAAGAGCTCGTCGATCAAGTCTGAGCAAACTTTTCTATCCCGATGCGAAATAACTGCCTCAACCGGATTTCACTCGAGCTTTCGACTAGACGCTGGATTTCTTTGAAAAATGAAATCGGTACTATTGGAATTTTCACTCTTTCGTCTCATGCTTTCATTGTGCCCGATGTGCAGAGCGTATCATCAATAGTTTTGTGGGCATAATGTCAGAGTGAGTGGCGATAATTCAGCATGCATTCTGTCTATCACCATTCTCGTTTGACGTTTCGATGACGAGAGGAGAACCCCAGGGTTGAAAAACTGGCAACGAAATGTTGCCGATGGGACCAAAATTTAATTTGATAGATACGCAGAGATAGCTATGATCATGGAGCGATGATAAATTCCGATCGTAAAAAACAAGTATTCCCGTTTTCCGTCGCAGGAGTGATTATAGATAACGTTAGTTGCTGTCACGCCACGTATGGATTTGGATAACGAAAGTAAAACAACGGTGCTGAATTAATATTTCGAACAAGTAACCTGTTAATAGATGAAGCAATTAGCGTAGTTGAAAGGCAATTCCTGATCACTTCGATGAAATACAAATACACGATCATATCTCAGCAGATCTGCAGGATAGCTGTATGAGTGGGAATTCTGAAATTTCATGAATAATCAATGTTTCCGCAATCCAGCCGCCTGCCGCCTGCCGCCTGCCTCCTGCCATCCGCGAATGAAATTATGAAACCGTAATGATTATTTATATTCTGTATAATCGCGATACGACAAATTGAATAAGTGGAATAAAGTGAGCGAACACTTCGTCCATTCAACGATCTTATGTGTACGTAGAAATGATAGAACTACTTTACTATATCGTAATGATAATATCGTCGGATACCGCGACATCGCAATTCTGCGCAGACACGTAGGTCCGTCTTCCACAGTCGTTATTCTGTAGAGGCGCCTCTGAATAAAAGACAGCCGCCACCTTCCGATTGGTTCAACGGATACGCGTAGCCAATCAGAATGTCGCGCTGCCTTTTATTCAGAGGCGTCTCTACAGAAGCGCTACGTATGTACATACTTTTGTTTCACTTTGTACTACATATAATAATTATCCGAGTGTGCGAGTTGCTACGTAATTATCTTTACAGACCGCGAGTAGATTTCATCATTGTTACAAACCATCGGCCGTTTGAAACCATATAGTATTCAATGGTTACGTTTATGTCCTGCACCGGTGGATTGCGCGTGTAGAAGCGTTGTGAATCCTTGATTTACACCAAGCAAGTTAATTTTCCTCTCTCTCTCTCTCTCTCTCTCTCTGAACTAACCGCAAACAATAAGTAGCCGTGTAACGAGCCAATATAGTTATGCAAATTAGGTATCCACTTCATTCACACGATTACCAATTCATTTATTTATCTGATTCAACTGTCAAGCGAAAGCACAGCGATATCCCGAGACGTTCTCCGCGAGAGAGGAGGAGTTTTCCACCTTGATAATTATTGCCAGGTTGAAATTATCGCTGTCTTGTTCCCGACAAACGATTACGAGCTAAAAAAAAAAAAAAATAAACATTTGGAGCATGACATCAGAGACGTGTGTAGCAAAGCCCTCCCGAAGTATAAGTTTAGCCGGAGAAAGCATCTCTTGCTTCATAAAACATCAAATACATCAACGTCCGCGGAGGAGTATGGTCGAAAATTAAAACTTTCTTATTGTGGATGAGATCGGGCAGGAATAATTGGAACACGGCTTCCTCCTTCAGTTGCTTTTCGTCCAGACCAAATCCAAACCGAAAGCAAAAGAGTCGGCGATTTTAGGGAACTTTCGGTAAATCCAATTCTGACTCTCCTACCTCTCACAATCAGAATGAATCTCATCAAGTTCATGAAAACTACCTACCCAATGCGTCGACGATGAAGTGAGCATAAAAACACGGTCACTCGGGATGCGAAATAAGGCCGTGGCTATTGCTATTGTCAATATGCACAAAAAAGAGTCCATTAAGTTCTGGAGCTCCATGGTATGAGGGTATAATTATATCCAGGTGAAAGTGCCATCCAGCATCGCAGGACCGGGTCGGCGAGAGTTGAGAGACCGTCTCTAACCGGCAACCGGCAACGGGCAGCGGACAACGGGCAACGGGCAACAGAGACTACATTGCCAAGGCCAATCTCACCGAGTTACGGTGGACAGGTCTAACACGAAGGTAGACGTCCCAAGACTGCACGTAGCCGCGGGCTCCGTGTTTCTCACAGAATATACTGTTTCATCTGGGTCACTGGTAATTCTGTTATTCACGAAATCGACTCTGGGTGTTCATTGTATCGAACGGATAATGGCAAGAGATTTACATTTTTCATTGAATTTCAATAAATTTTTTGTCCCTGCCGCTTTCTTGCAATCGAGAATCAATCGTGTTGGGAGGTTTTTACAGAAGTTACGTTGCACGTTACATCGTAAATTGAAAATCCATCGAGCCTAACGGAATGTGGATGTTCTCGGAGAACATCGGTGTTATATAAATCCAGAAGAGAGTGGAATAGCGTGAGTTGATTGTATCGGTTACGATAGAAAGTCGTTGGGTACTGATACTCCGCAAATGTTACGATAAGGTGGGGAATCGGTGAAGTAAACAAACAAACAAACAAACAAACAAACAAAATCATGTTGAACGGACCTTGTAAACGACAATGTGGAGCCATCTTCCTTCAGGGGTGAATCTTAGCTAAAAAACTTATTGTCGGCGTGATGGCTCTCACGTAAAGAACAGATCATCGTTGTACGTCAATTTTCAGAAAATTGTATCCGGCCGAAGAAATTACTGTCCAAGAAGTCTGAATCCTCGGGTATAGCAGGTAGACAATTGGGAAAGGAACGATAGGCACTTGACATCGTTATCATCCAAGCCTATCATAAACTTTCCCCAACATAAACCAGGCATAAAATCACGCGATTACTGTACACCGCGCCGGTCTGCATCCGGAATAATTGAAATGCGCACGTCTAACAGTCGGACTCACAATCAGAGAGACGGCAAGTCTGACTGACGGACATCGATACTCGCCACGTGACGAGGCTTGGGGCTTGTGGAGCCGATATTATGCCGCGGTGATTTCTAGATTATGCTCATAATTGCTCATTGCACTTTTACAAGACCTCGAGAATAAAAGCCTTTGGGAAATCGGGAACAGAGTTAAGTTACTGGCATATACGTGTGCCTGTGCACTGCAGAGCAGCATTGCATACAAAACGTTTCTTTCAGTAATCTGGTATAGCTGTGCTACTCGTGCAAGCATATAAACGGTCGGTGAATTAACAAATCTGCAACCACGCGGTCAATCGGCAACCGATTTTCTGCTGAGGAGGTTTCGCAGTTGTAATTGCAAGTTTCCCAATCGATTTGGCGCAGGTACATACGTACCCTGCACAGTTTGTAGTCTATATTGTTTCCACGAGTTATGCGTTTGATGATTATTATTTTCATGCATTACGAGATCACCGGCTACTACCGCAAGTTTAATGACCCTCAATCTGCGTGCCCCAGTAGCCGGACATCAAAGTCAAGTATAAATCTTGAGATATAGCGGTACTTACATTCAAGAATAAATAGAAAGAAAGAGAGAAACAACAATGCGGTCCGTGCTTTGATTTTACTCGAAAGTTATGGGCTGTAGATTTCATTCGGAATGACAGGTGCCGTTGAACGGTCAATTATTTATAGGAATTTCCTCATGCACCACGAGACGATAACTAGTACTAGTAGCATGCTATTTCAGATCAGGTCGATAACTCATAGTTCCCAGGAGCGTGACATTGTCTCTGACAATAAGACTCGATACGCCGCAAATCATTTGTCTGCAGTGTAATTTGAGAATTTCCTCGCCGCTCGTGCCATACCCTGCTAGACAATACGAAAAATACCTCGGACACGCGCCGACGTCCCTTTCGCAGGCAAATTCTTCGGCAGCTCAATTTTTGTTTCGGTTTTTTATCCAAACCTCTCCCAGTAGTACTCATATAGTCGATTGTATAACCATACGAGACGCTTACGCGGATATAGTTACAACGACAAGGTGTATGTATATGACTCGGAATTTATTCCAAGGTCGGAGAATCTTTGGAACACGGCGGTCACGGATATAGTGAACAATCGTTAACAATTGGATCGTTACGTCGGTCACGTCCGACCTTTGATTCCAATCTCGAAACGTCTTTATCACAATATATGAACCCATGAATTATATGGAATGGAGGCTGATTAATACCAACGAGCGAGACTAACAGCACCTGCCATCGTGGGCCGGAAATGTTCATTGATCTCTTTATTACTTTACACCAGTGAAAAGTTACGTAGGTACGTACTTGCCGCACAATGATCTGATCGGCCGCGAACCAGCGCAAGTAGCAAGTTTGCGCCGATGATGCTGTCGAGACACAACGCTGCTGAAGTGACTGTATACCGATCTATCATCAGATCGTCATGATCTACGTCTCGATGTATTTTCATTTATCAACGATCCGAGATCGTGGTGCAATTATTCGGAATTGATCGGGTCGATAGCTCCGTGTGGAGAGAAATGCTCAATAGTCGATTTCCGGGTGCTTAGATACTATTTGCGTGTTCATAAGATCCGCATTAGTGAAATGGAAAGAGAATTCCACGTCAATTATCGCTGGGTTTAATCTGATCAAAATACGCGATATTCTATGTCTGTCTTCGTAGTGCAGATCGCTGTTTCGACGACTGGGAGCTCATTTAATTGACGGGGGCTGAGGTTGACAACGTAGGCGCAAAGGAATCCATCTGGAATAATATCGACTGAAACTTAGTCCATAAAGACTAATCTCGATTTTTCGCCAATTTCAGGCGTGAAGCGTCGTGGATGTGAGAACCAGAGAGTACAATTCCAGAACCGAAAGAGTGCTCCCGTCAACGACCGTTATCGTGAAATATTTCGGCACTGCCGAGTCCTAACCTAACCTACTTTGTCGTGTCGATCAATCCGCTGCATTGCGATAACGCGACGCGTGTTGAGTATAATAATTCTACTCGAGTATTGTGTACAAATCGAGGAGAAATCTCTGTTTGTCAACGTATATTGCAACCGCAGGTTAACCGCTCGAATTCAACTGCAAACGAATCGAGTTCATATCGAGTATCTGGCATCGTACATACCTGTACATCGATTTGAATGTTTATTGCTCGGCCGACGGGCTCTATCCCAACAAGCTTTTACCGCCTTCCATTACTATTGCGTTTGTCATATTTTTTCTCCGATCACGTCCGAGGCTTGCGATTGAACAATAGGAAATGTGAATGAGTACTTCGCATATGGCCGTCGTTTGACTTGATTATTAGAATCAGCATCAATCCACACGGATAACAGAGGTGAGAACAAGATCCTGCGTTCGGCTGATCGCGGACGAGCGCATGATATAACGCATCGTGACGTGAGCCTGAATTCCTTGTGAGAGACAGGGATTATCCGGCGATAAATTTCTCGCGGCGTTTGTTCTTCAATGAGTATTCAACGGTGGATATGCCTGGGTGTACCTCCGAACGCGTCGCGCGTCGGTGTCAAATGCGGTGGTGATTAATTTCCAATACCGTATTCACAAACGCGATCCATAGATGGGGAGGATTCCTCAACAAAATCAGCGGGAAGTAGATGTAACAACGTCACGAATAACTTGACGTCCCGTTTTGGTAGTCGTTCAGTGAACTAATCCAGCGAAAGTATACATTTTACTCAATGGCTTTAGCCATTTGTCTCTTTACGTGTACACGTGTGTGAGTAGATACGTACATTCGCGCGAATAATACCCGCGACCTCATCAAGTGCCGAGCAATATAATGCATGAGTAAACAATTACGAGCGAGGTCTATGTATGGAGCACGAATTATAATTCTTTCACGGGGGCGGTATGCCCCGTTCTGTTCGTCATTGTTGCGAAATTGGACGAAGTCCTCTCAGTTCATCGCTTCGTTGATTTTTCGTCGATCCGATCGCAATCAATGTAGAGTTCAACCAAGTCCGGGTCTTGAGTCGCTCGTCGGCCGACGAAAATGATTCCCGAAGAGGGATAATAACGGCGTAGGTATATTCATGCCCGACGAGTGCAGTTGTCTTGACTTTCATCGGAAGTCGCCGATCGTAAAATGACGATGACGACGCGCGATGATATGAATCCGCTCGTGCATCCACCCGTGCGAGGGAGTGAGAAGTCCGCGGAGACAGAAGAATGAAGAGAGAGATGAGGAGAAAAAGAGAGATTTCCATTCGCGGTGGATATTTACACACAATGTGTACAGAATAACATTCATTTCGTAATTATTTCGGTGCCGATCACGTATCATCGCACATACTTGCTATACTTTTTAATGGGACGAATGAGGGAGATCACTGCCATTATATCCAAAATTAGGTACATAAGTACATAGGTACATACGTACAGCTGATATAATTGAGAGTTACGCGTTGCTTTCTACTTCACGTTTTTCAGCAAATTTATTATTTACGCTTGCGTTTTGTTAGCTTCTTTTACACAAACGCGCACACAGTATATCATGATTGCGTTTAACGGTAGGTAGGTATACAGTATCCCAAAGCGCGGGTGTAGGTATTCATATCTCTGTACCTATAATACTTCCGGTATCACACAGGCAGCAACGCTTTTACCACATTCCGGTTCCTTATGATTGTCCACGCGACTTTTGAGACTCCTGTCTTATACTCTTTATCCATTGATCGGGTACATCATACTTTCGATCACAGTTCCCTCGGTTGTCATTTTTATCGTATTTACGCGCATGATCAATCGCGTTTTTGCGTTGTACGTTATTGTTCGAATAATCGGACAGTGATCGGACCGATGTTTCAATTCCTCGCTCGGTTTCGACTGGTCGCTGGATTTTATACGCAGAATAAAATCGACGGGGAACCAGCAGCACTCGGGGAAGTTGATTCGTGAGATAGTGAAAGACGAGCTACTCTTGGACCAGAGAAAGTCGAGTCTCTGTATGGGAGCTCGTCGAGTCTGGAGATCCGTGAGATAGAATACTCTACTGTAATTGATAGCGACGATCACCGGCTACGTTCATGGTCTCGTACGTACACTCGTTAAACTTTTGTCTCTTGGAGTATATCACGAGCGGCAGGATATGCAGGACTTCAATTCCGAAACGTGATTCAACGATATCAAATCGATTTGGGTTATTCTTTCCTTCATCAACGGACTTGGATTGATTCAACGTGAATAGTCTTTAGAAAGTTCGCAATCATTAGCCGTGTGCGTTAAGGTGCTGTTCAAAGTTATATGTTAAAAGTCTGGAAAAATGAGATCCAATACTACAAGTAGGTATATTATCACGGAATCGGTATCCCTTTTTCTCGAATTTTACCATTGAGCGAAAGAAAATGACAAGTGGGTGTATATGCAGGCAATCGCGGTCGGAAGGGTTGATTGCATACCCATCGTGCATGCTTTCGCATGAAACTCGTAATAATATCACTAATTGTAAGCCTCCATATTCTCTCGCATGGAGCAGGTAGATACGCAGGCAGGTACAGCAAAATATGCTCGTCGTGACACTCGGTGTACAGGTAACATATTTCCGGGTGCTCTCTCTCTCTCGACAGAGAGAGTTTCTTTCGAGTCTCTTTCTCCGCTACCAGGCGGTCTCGTAAGAACTGGCGAGAAACATCACACACGCTCTTCTCGCGGAGGTCATATCGGAGTTTTCTCGGTATATCAGCTTCAGAAACTACCGGAACACGCGAGTCTAGAATATCTTTGAGTAAATTCTCGAGTAACCATTCGTGAGAATTCCCTTCCGGAGATAATGGACGAGGCTGGGGTTTCGATTCCACTTTATTTCCGCCCGGAATCTCGTCGACGAAGAAGTAGAGTCGTTTATTTCTTGTCCTTGTCTGGCGCCCAACAATGTCTTTCACGTCTGTCATTCGTTCGGAGATTCCCGAAATGGCGAAAGAGACAAGGATTCTTATTCCTCGACAAAATTTCAGGCAAAATCGCCTATAATTACATTTTTCGTGGCGTTCAGGTCCAGGCGAAACAACGGCTGACATTATTCATCCTGATCCTGTCACGGCAGAAGTATAAAAATGTCCGGACACGTGTAGCTGTGAGCATATTGATAATTAATAATTGTTTACATGCCACGCCGACACATATCGTACGAATTACTTAACAGTAATGTGATTTATACAGCAATGGCCAAGTGGGCAGGTTCCATACCGATCTGATCTACCTGGACGGAGACCAAGTATGAGCGATTACGTGCCAACGGGATGTAATATGAGTTTGTAAATGGCAAGAGCCATGAGGAACTAGTATATGGGTCCAGCAATAAAGTGTTCGAGAATCCGGACGGTCCGCGACCCCGTATCCAAAGAATGTTGTCGCTCCAGAGTCCGCAGTGACGGAGAGACTGGCATTAGAGATAAGTTAAGGTACTATTAGGTAATTAACTTGAACATTGCAAACACCATCTGAACGCACTTAAATAGTGTGCTAATTGCACGATAAGAACCTGACAAATTAAAACATGTCACCTATCTACATTGCCTTAATGGTACATTCGCTGCGTTTCGAAATACAAGGAACCAAAATGGGTGATCGCACTATTCCAAAGAATTCTGCCCGCGTAGAGATACGCTAAATTATCGAAAAACAAGAAACAAAAATTGAAAAAGGCAAAAACCGTTCAAGGCAGTCTTTACAATTCTGCAAGGACAAATAGTTTATACCTAATTACAACTATAGTCATTATATTTCTATTGCGGATCAATATTCTCCACCTATACAAGGTAGGATTTCAACAACGGGCAATACTATCCTATAAGTAGTCTTTTCTTTTCTACTGCTTCCCGTTCCTCGTTTCGGTTTTCTGTCCTCCAGACACGGAAATAAGTACAATTTTTTAGTTCATTATTACGCTCCGCAGACGCGGGTTTCGCAAATTGTCAGTACGTACGTACATACCGCGCAGTCTTCTGACTGACAATGAGTGATTGGTGGTGTCGAACAAATTGCGACTTCGATTGCCGGCGAGAAAAATATCGAGCAAAACGTTCATAGAATATTCAGTATCCCGTCAAATCTCGGGCCTCGGGGTACGATAACCAGAGTTGAGGTACGGAGTGAAATTTCGCATGTAGCACGCGCGTTTTATTCATGGGTTCCCATACCGACGACGGTATATCTTATGCCTTATCTGTAAGTATAGCTTTTTGCGGAAACTGGAGATAGCGGTATATCCAGAAGCTGTAAAAATCGTGAACCCGGTTCAATTAGGACGTCGACGTTGCGGCAGGCCAGAAATTTGATTTACAATCCGCAGAGCTGGTTGCACAGCGGATTATACGTACCTACCATATTTCAATCCTCATGTTTATATGCGCATTGGAAATTTCACTTTGTAAACTAATTTTTTCTGTTCACCCTTTTATACATATTTACCGCCCGGTAAACTGGTGCTCGTTTAGATGCTAATAAATATAAATAATGGCACGCTAATGATCGCTGAACCGAACTGCGGACCGCGCATAGTTGCTACCGCGCGGTAAAAAAGACGTTTCATAAAACGCGTAACGCAACGAGCGAGCCTACGAGATGTAGTAGGTTATGCCTATCTGTAATGTCTAACAATATTATCTTATACAGGGAGACACACGCGGATCGAAAACCTGGCTAAAGTTTATTACAGTGTCTCATATATATACATGTTGTTATTATTTCGTTACAAACGCTGGTAGAGATGAGAAAGTATATCGCCGGAGCCGAACACCCAGAAGCGGAGTGTTTGGTGCAAGCTAACGCGAAAATGTGACGCAACGACGTCTTTTTCTTCGATATTTTTGGCATCTCTGTGGAGATTTTATTAGCCAGCACTAATGATTTACTTATTCGACAGAACTTTCTCCTGTTCTAAGAGTGGCTGCAAGTGTTACAGGCTACGATGGCATTACCACCGTTGGCAAAAAAAGATCGAAGAAGGTGGAAGAAAAATAATGCAGAGTAAA
Source organism: Phymatocera aterrima (assembly GCA_963170745.1). Lineage (NCBI taxonomy): Eukaryota > Metazoa > Arthropoda > Insecta > Hymenoptera > Tenthredinidae > Phymatocera > Phymatocera aterrima. The sequence continues at coordinate 23,076,111 of OY720660.1, forward strand.
TAAAACCTTGACAATTGTGTAAACTTGTTACCGATGGCTCAAGGCGCACCCGTGTCAAATTTGTTTCGATATAAATTTCACCCGAACGACTATAAACCATGAGTTCGTTGTCCGTCCCTGGTACAAACAGATTGTAAATTGAATACCTTCGCGGCCGAAGAGTGGAAAGATTGCCGCAAAAAGTGACTTCCTTCATACCGTGAAAGCACTCGCGGTTTTTATCACCATTCGCTTCGACTCGTGGGACGCTCTACTGCCGAAACTATCCGCTCGGTGGGCAGCAGCAGGCGGAATCATTGAACGAAAAAAAATGAATATCAATGAGTTGCCCGTTGCAAAAGAACTACTGCGGCAAGTGCATTCGCGATTGTATAATTCTGTCCAGTCCCTTCCGAAAAAGACTCGATTGGATTTAACCCGGCTCTTATAACCGATTGTCCTTCTCCAAGATAATTGCTCTATGTCTATAACGGTTATGAGAAGCGAGTTTTTCGGTTCGCTGCCGTAGCCAGCCCGCGATACTTTTTCAACAAAGATTCGAGCACTTCTATGAGTCAACTCGAGCGAAAATTATTAGGTATAGAAAATTCGGTCGGGGAGTATTTCTACTAATTGGTTCGTTCAGAGTACTTATGGACACCGGTCCAGCCACCGCGTCCCGCCGTAGTATCTAAGCCAGTTTTGATGAGAGGGCAGAGACTCCCCGGGGACGTCATGTCGATCGCCTCTCATACCTGTACTTCGGTTTGCAGCTCACATGATTTACCCTGGTGGTTCACCGTCCGCTCGGTAATTCACAATCGTGATTAACTTTGCTGGCAAGTAACTGTAATAGCTTCCGCGTCTTTCGTGCTGGTTTTCCTCACGTGATTATCCACCTATCTACCATTCACCTGACTCATTGTTTCTGGCACGCAGGTTCTCCTCGGTGCACTTAACTTCGGCACACATCTGCATTCGCGGGTTGCTCCTCAATGTGTAAGATCCGAGTCGTGAACACGCGATCATCGGTTATAAGGCAGAACAATACCGGAGGCGTGGGACGATGTTGCAAATTGTGATTTTCATCTTTGTGAAATGGAAAAAAATGATGCAACAACATCCACCGCCACTGTGCCGTATAGACTGAAACGGGTACACTTTTCCACTTTCGTGAGCCAGTGTGTTCAGAAAAATCTCGTAACCATTCGGTATTGCAGTATTTTGCAGTAGAGCAGCTGTAGAGGTAGCTAGCTGCCTTTGCAGAACGTTGCAAGCCGCCAGCTCTGTGTCGGCTCGGAACGTTATTCAGTCAGCTCTAAAGGACTTGGGTCACTTTTTTTTATGTCCCCGTTGTAAAAAGGTACCTACCTACCCGATCTATTGCTTGATAGGCCGCGGCGGATTACCGCAGTAAATCACAACGCCCGTGAGCTATAGCTCCGGCTAATTGCATCTCCAGTTCGTACGAACTTCACTCCGGCCTAATTGAAAAGCCAAGTTACTCGATCTTCCGGTAAACGCGACACGGTGTCGATATATGCAGCTAACAATAAGTAGTCGCGTAGGTGAGGAGAGAAAACGGCTGGAGGCGACATGCATGAGGCCACTGCGAAATCTTCATCGACAAGTTCCAAAAAAGCCTTTTCATCCTGCATTCGGCTCACAGTGAAGATTCCAATTCCAGCTGGAGTCAATCGCGCAGTTCCTTATTGCCAATTATCGTCATTTTCATTCACATTCACATAATGAGTCGGCGCTCGATCAGTTCATGTAGGTCTCCCTGTATCCAACGCGGTCAATTCTGATTCTATTTACAATTAACTTTCACGTAGTGGGCTTGTCCGGTCGAAAGGTAAGTGCAGCACTGCTATATTCCTCAACAATTCCGCGATCGGCTCTCTGTATTCATATCTGCGTTGATACGACCGCGGACTCATTTACGTTTCAAAAATTTCATCAAACTGTAGTAATCGGATTATGCAACGTGGAAGTGTATCAGACCTATGGAACTCGGTGTTGGTGGTAAATTTTGATCCCCACCGTGAACACGACTGGTTGCATAATGTCATTCTACAGCGGCACTTCCGTGTCACAGAAATGTATTTCTGCCCGCTGAATTTCGAGTGTCATAAGTTCCCGATCTGAATGGCAATTAATGAACCGATTCAACTACTAATCAACGCATTTCTAGGTATATAAGGTGAACACAGCGAATGCACACTGCGATTATCGACCCCGTGGCCTCCGTCGCACTCTGATTAACTCGCTGACCTCTAGATCCCGGAGGACTCAACCGGAATAGGACTTTAATGGTATAGAGTTGGAACCGCTACGCGATCATTTCTCTCATTAGCAAATCGAAAGAAATCATTGCAAAATGGAGCTTTGTGGGATGGTAAGAGAAAAAGCAGCGCTATCGAAGTTTCATTCCAGCCATGTGTACTGCAGTTGAACGAGAAAACGATAAGAATTCCATGATAATTCTGCAATTGTAACTACTTCATTGATTTCACACGGGTGAGATTTGCTCTGGGAGTAGGTAATTGTTCGAGATTAGATTCGAACGAGAGAGCGGTATCCTTGCGGCTGATATATTCTGTACAATTGTTTCCCCGTTCTGCTATCTTCTGTGTATCAATTACCTATATGCGGTTTTGGTCTTACAAAACTCGAGTGCGATGATGTAAAAAGGAGTATATTATGGAAAGCAGACTCCAGTCGTTAATGAGAAGTCTACCCTAGATACATTAATTGCTGTTGATTAAATACAGCCACAGTTCTTTATAGCTGGCTGAAAATTTTGCCAATTTTATACTGTCGCGTCGCTCGCGGTAATAACCTGCTGTTTGATCCGATCGTCGAGCACGCTGGAGTAAAAAGTTATCTACAATCTTGTGGTCATCAAAAATTGTTTCCAATTAGCCTGACCGTAGTTTATACTCGGCGGCGGAGAAGGTATTCGTTGTTTTTCTATTCCTTATCCATGAAAAAAGGGCCATCGTGGAATCCCGCAGAATTGGAAATCTTACCTGTAACAAAAGTAAAGAATAACAAAAATTAGGAAATTACGAATTACTCTTTACAGATATCGGAAGTGGATGGATGAGAGAAACACGTTAATTTGAAGGCGGGGGAAAACATTTTTTTGCAATCATTCGGACGGCTGACGAATCACGGCGGCTGCAGGTAGGTACAGGTCCAGAAATCAATTCCGAGCGATAAAAGGACGGAGGAGAAGCGGCGCCGTGCATTTCATTAGGAAGTTAAACGCATGTCGCGATCATAAAACGTGTTTGTCTTTTCTCTCAAACAGAAGGAAGCTGTTGGAGCCTGAAACCTTTCTCTTTCGGTCTTACAGATTTGCAGCGACATGACACAGAGACAGCATAAAGTATTCTCTCAGATTTATGGCTAGATTCAATCTTCGCCAAGCTGGTACAACGAAACGTATAACTAGCTTCCAGCTGTTATTCATATTTTTCCCAATTCTTCATTGCGCTGCACTTCACTGTCTACACTCGAACGCGATATAATCTCACTCGAGTAAACACCAGATACGTACAGATAGGTAAGAAGCTGCACGGTACGAGCAATCCCCGAAGGCAACGGCGCGACGCGGTAGACGTTCAACTAAATTTCCTTCCAGAATCGGAAATTTATTGCTCTCACGAAATTAACCGAATTCAATGAATTTCCGACTGAAATTTTTTCGGCGAAACAAAATTCTTCACTTTTTCGGTTGATCCGGGAACCGAACGACCGATAGAAAAAAAAGAATAAACCGAAACGCTTCGTTTCACCGACAAATTTCCACCAATTAGAGCCGCTCAAAAATTCATTCAATTTGGCTAACTTCAGGTGCAACATTTGCGAACGGATTCGGGAAGATTATTTTTTTGGAAAATATATCGCAGCCGAAAGCTTCTCTCTGTTAAACTATTTCTTCACGGGTTGCATCGCGCTACTGACAGTTCGCTTTCGCCCGAATCGATTAAAATACGGAACGTGTATAGATTTAGTTGCGCGAGAAATGGGATTCGTTAAGGTTGTTATGACGAGATGACGAGATTCCCATCGCAATTATCGATCCGTAGCGAAAGCAAGACGAACGGGATTAATGCTAATTGTTCGAGCTACTATGCCTAGCTTACAAGACAGAAAACGTACAGATTAGCAACAATTTGCATCCAATGTTCATCTGCAAATAATTCCATTCAAACCAAATAACGAAGTTCGAAAATTGTAGCGCGGTGCTTGCCGCAAGCGAATTCGATGATCAATCACTTCTCTGTGGCTGATGTTTCGAAAAATTCGATATTTCACGTCGAGAAGCAAAATTGCATTCGGAACGAGATGAAGATCGGATTTCACCGAGAAAAAATAAAAAAGAAAAAAAGATTCGCCTATAGTTTTGCGGTATTTCGAACACGGAGCGGGCGAAAATTGCGATATTATACCACGATTCTTCTGTTTCTTTCTGAATTCACGGTATTCTGCTCCGTCATTGAAACCACGAGGAGACAACGACCTGCGGTTGCGCGCCGACAATTTTGAAAGAACCATTATTCGCATTATTACGCATTACTATGAATTACAAATATTAGAATTATTAAGAAACCTGCAACGATACGCGTCGCGCAACCGGTATAATAACCGCATCAGGTGTATCATTCGCCAGCGAATTAACTTGCTATCAGAAAATAATTACCCGTGCTGCACTGAAGCGGGTACATTCTCACGAGCGCGCTACATTATCTATCCACATTTCACAAGCCATATACTCATGACGATTTTGAATCTCAACGATCGATTATACAATTCCTGATCATAACTGATTGACCGACAAATTGTGAGCCATTTTTCACGCGCCTTTTGGGTGAAATTCGAATTTTCACGAAACTGGCCGCCGTCGGTAGTTACAGTTCGAAAGAGATGGAAAAAAACGAGTGGAACGTATCGAAAAATCTCCGTATACCACGTGATCACAGAGATTGTTTTTTCCATGGTAGAAATTCAACCGTGTAACGTCGGTCGCAATCCGTTGTATACTTCCATCATGTATACAGCGTATGGTTTTCTACTGTCTGAAATGGAGGGAAAAAACGAACTGCAGTTTCTAATCACACCGAGCAGGGCATGAAGCTAACAGCGACGAAGAGGAGCAGCGCTCACAATTAACCGCTCCATGCTTCTCCGCGTCGCCTGCTTGGTCGTTCGCGACATGATATATTATAGCCGCGGATTGAGTTCTACGAGATTATAGAATTCTCGGAGAATTTGCAACGGTATGACAAATAAACGCGGACACCATAAATGCGAGTGACTCAAGCTGTTTTATTTGCCTGTTTAATCCGCATTTTTATAACCAAAGTGAAACTCGGACCCTGCGCCGTGGCATCTGGCATCTTTCCCCCTTTTTCTACTTCTTACTCCTCACTCCTCGCTCCCTCTCCTCTTCTCTTTCTTTCTCATATCTCCGATGCTGCTCCGCACTCGTCCGTCGTCCGAACACGCGTGTAATTGAAGCAATTATTGTACCGCACGCCGCGCCGGTGAGTAAACATCTACATGATTTCTCGCAGCAACGGTGCATGCAGCCGATCCAAGAAGAGAGAAGGCGGCGCGGCGTGCCGGCCAGGATCGCGCATCATTCCCCGATTCTTTAATCATTCGAACAATTCCACCGCATTGCCGATCCTTTGTATACGGAGGCGCAACCGTCGCCGATCCTCCTCTCCGTGGATTGGGTTTTAAAATGTGCCGCGCGTTCATGCCAAATCGAATGTATATACTGTATTAATACCGCAGAGAAAGGTGGGAAGTAGAACTCGTAGGTTTGAGCTGGTTCGATTGAAATGAATTAATAGTCGAGAAATTTCACTAATGTATGCCATGTAAATTCGGCCTAATCTCCGATGGTTTAAGAGCGGTTTCATAACGTGAGAAGAAATAATCGCGCACGGTGTATACAAATGTCAGCCATTCAAATATGATCAGCCTCTTCAATGGATCGTGAGGATTGAAGGAAATGCTAATTTATGGATAGAAGAAGAAGAAGAAGAACAACAACCTCGCCGCTTCATATTTTAAATGCTCGATCGTGCTCATCCGCGAGATCCATTGCATGGATGAGATTAAACCGCGGAGAGAAAAAACAGGTAGAGAAGAACAAGAACGGGAAGAAGAAGATATGAATTGGAAAGCGCGCGAGTCGGCTGTCTCTTGCCCAACTCTTAATATACTCAATGGCGAAGAAGAATTCCAGCAATCCAAAGTGTTAGAATATTCGTTTTCATCGAGCGACCAAATCCAATCCAGACTTCTCAAGAATATATACATAACCGAAGGGAAAGAGATGCCTTGACGGATAGGAAAGAAAGAGAGAGAGAGAGAGGGAGAGAGAGAGAGAGAGAGAGAGAGAGAGAGAGAGAGAGAGAGAGAGAGAGAGAGAGAGAGAGAGAGAGAGAGAGAGAGAGAGAGAGAAATACTTCCGCGAACGTGACAAATCTTCGCCTTTCTTGTATTATGGGCAGATAATTCTGGACGCGGCATCTCTTTGTTAGGAAATTATACCTGTATGTATGGGAATAGTTCACCGACAGCGTTGTACATTTTGTTAGAATTTTTTCACATTGGTTTGAAATATTGTAGAAAACTATTCAGTGAGCGAGTCCGATGCGAAGTTATCCAACGTCGATTTCGTAATGAAACTATTTTCTCTGGTAATTTTATGCGAAGGCAATTCTTCACGGAAGAAGAAGCTATCTATCGGTTTTCTAAAGTTACAAACTGTGCTATACCAAACTACTACCATATAGGTACCCACGGAAGGAAGAAACGAACTGCGGGCCGCATTGCGTCGCGTTGCGCTACGTTACGTCTTGGCTAACCGCTTGCGTCCTACGGCATCCTTTGTGCCCACGCATTTTCGTATGATCGTTATTCATTAAGATTGAGTATACGGGACTAATTATCTACCGACTATACCGACACAGCTCGGAGCCGCAGAAGCCGAACGTCGTAAAAAAAAAACAGAAATAAATTACAAAAACGACAAATTTGCCAAAGAAATTTATCATGCCGTGAAAGTTTTTGGCACCCAACCAAATTCGGACTTCGCATATTTCACATTGCAGGTTCGCGTTGAGCACGACCAGGACGGAGAATCCTCGTTTGAAAATTTTTCATCCGAATATTCTTTCCACAGCTGATTGTATCGGACCAAATATTTCCGTTTTCCATTTCGCCCAAAGAAGAAACGAATTCTCCGCGCGAATTCGAACCCATGCAACGAACTCACATGTGTCGTTGATTTATTATGTTTCACGAGTCAGACTTCCACTGCAGTATGCAGCGTAGAATGACTGCGGCTAGCCGGTGATATCCGTATATAGGATATTGAGTGAGCGACACTCGAACCGGTGGAACGTTCGGATAAACTCACCGCGATCTGCCAGCCATATTAATCAAGCGGGTAACTTTGAATTTGGAAATGTCCCGGCTCGCGAGATGCGTAAGAAACGCGGAAATTGCAATACGGTGACATAACGATAGGAAAAGGTAATTCCGTTCCTGCAGTCTCATATCACGTTTATCCAGCTGATACTATGGGCAAAACTCGGACCTTCCGTTATCGTAACACCCCCGACGCCAGCTACGAGTATCTGCGGCAGTATAAACATATAACTAGATACACGTAACGCCTTGGACCTCTTACGTAAGCACATTATAAGTCAGAGAATCGGAAGTTTGCGATGTTACCGCAACGGAGATCGCTGTGAGTAACGTCGGCTGTAATATTTCGATGGGAAGGACTTTGTTCTTCTGTTTACGCTATTTCGGAATTTCGGCAATTTCACAAACGGCAGTAAAGAAAAGTGGAGATTTTTCTCCGTCGAAAAATTTCCGCCGGTCGTAGGATTTTCGTTGCGCTAACGATACAAACTTCGGCTTCGTACGTTGTCTCATAGGCGTAACTGTATGTATAATGTTTATACATGATACGAACACAATGAGTGCTCGCCGACGCGCCTTATCCTTCATTCATCAACGACCGTGCGAAGATGAGGCACAGCGATACCTACGTACGTTCGTCTAGGTATATAATAAAATAAAATAACCTAGCTCTCTCTCTCTCTCTACGGTGAGTAAGAATTATCGCTATAAATCGGATATAAATCGGTGAGAGAATCGCGCCGAGAACATGAGATTCCAGGATAATATCCGTGGAGTGGATACATACATCCTGGTTGAGTTTATAATTACACCTCTCTTCCACATTTCACGAAACGAGCATTTATTTCATTCCGATGATAATTATTTTCGCTGGATTTTGAAGGATTTCAAAGTTTCCACGGTTTTTCTTTCACCTGTGTAAAAATGCCGGTGTGTTTGAGAACCGATCGGAAAATTGAACGACGGAAATCCGTGAAACAGATTTCGACCGATCGATCGATCGGGAATTACGAAATTCTAGATCTGAGTGAGTGGCGATCGAACTTCGAATTATCTCATGAGACAGTAATTTCAGGTCCGTGAACGCGATTCATTGCGTCTTCGAATCGTTTCAATTTTCTTTACATAACTTCTACGCTTTTTCCTAACACGTAATCTCACGATGTGTACGTATTTATTCCATTCTCTATGGCAGGCGCACGATATTCTTCAGACTGGAGTTGAAATGCATACCGTACCGCATGCTTCCGCCGCGCGGTAGACGTACCCGCGTACCTACATACTCGTAATAATGAATATAAATATCCGCTCCGATGAGCGGACGCCGGAAACGAGTGAATTTTTTTCTCACATTACCTTCCAGCATAAACGTATTATTCTCGCATTACTCGGAACAAGGAGGACACGGACTGTGACTAGCGATGTCAGGGACAAATAGGTACTACGCCTTGACAACACCGGGTCGAATGCCTCCCACTGCACGCGGGAAAATGCACGATGATTTCCTCTCGCGTACGATGACAGAGCCATCCACGTATCGCCTCGTTTCCCCCGAAGAATTCATACGCGGAGCGGGAGATGCAGTGACGAAAAGTTGACTCAATGAAATTTCGTGAATCTTTCCCCGTGATCCGCGCGAACTGATATCAATTTTTCGCACAAAAGCGTGGAAACTTTGCGGGTGAAAACACTCCTGTGAGAAATTCGAATGGAAACTGGGACCCTGCGGAGGATTGCCGATTCTATAGACCGAGAAAAGCGACAAAGCTTTTTGCTCCGTACTTTTTAATTCACAGACTCGTATCTATAATTGAATGGACTGACGTTGGTTTCATTCCGGTACATGCGGGGTCCATCAACTTTTCTGAATAATGCGAAAAAATTCATGCAATGAAGCGATACACTGTAATTGCGTCACTCGAAACACACCGTACAGATCTACTCGAATTTCTATAAGATATATTCCGTAAGATTTGAGCAACGTTAATCTCTGCATATTTACGTGATCCAAGTATGAGATCACGGATTTGGATATCCTTTTTTCCTTCAAAGAGTAAGGGAAAGTCCCAATTAAGCGGGTCGGTAGCTATATAGAAAGCTGTGGGCGTTGAAATTTCAGATAGAATTTCAAACGCCTTTGATTGTTTCACGAAAATCGATCACCGCGGAAAAATATTTGGACATAAGGTAATCCATGTGTAATATGACTGTAACACAGAATTCTGGTCACGGGTTAAACGTGTCACGTTCATTTTGCTGTTGGTTTTTTGGTTTTTTTTTTGTTTCCTCCCGCCCTCCCTCGTCGTAATCTGTTTCGGCAAGACCGTTTATCTTTTTGCTCGCGTTCCGGTGAGCCGTATACGTGCGACGTTAAAAATTATACTATGCTATACCTGTCCAGCGGATGGCGGAGGTGAGCTCTAGATAGCATGCGCGCACCCAACTATAATAATATTACACAATCAATTTAATGACTTGATAAAGAGAAAACCCCAAGGAATTGCACATCGAAGTATATAGATAAATCTGAATAAGCGGCTCGCCCTTCCCCTGCAGCCCCATACTGCCAACGGGATAAAGAAATCGATGGCGAAGTGTAGTTTTACCAATCGTATTCTATGTACATGCAAAGTCTCACGATTTGCAGCTGCGGTTGTAAATTATTTGTGAAATTTTCACAAATTGTACAACAAGAAGGAACAGAAAAAACAACCGGAAGTTACGGAATTTATCAACCGCGGATAATAGCTGTTAGAAAATCTCCGCCCACCTTGAGGCGCCACGGGACTCGCTGTCTCAGACGTACACGGAAACCGTTTCAAAAACGCGAATCGTAAATTCTGGCGAACGACTGGATCGATTCCGATAAAACTTCGAGAGATCACTGAGTACGATGGCAAGAAGCGGCAGAGTATTTCACTTCTTCAAAACATCGATCGAATTTGATGAAAAACGAATATTCCTTGTGTTAGCTAGGTTAGGTTGCCAGCGGTCACTGCAATGGCCTCCAAAGATGCTCACGATTTTCAAACTGTTTACCTTGTATTTCGTGATCGCGAGTACAACGGTGAAAAGCAGTTATGAGGTGCCAATGAGTCGGAAACTCAACGGATCGAGTAATTTAGAAATTTACACGAATTCATTGAAATAATTGGATTAGCAATTAGAATCAATTTTCCTCAACCTCTTCGACAGCTTGTGAAGTTTTCTCAATATCTCTACGTACCCCAAGTGGACATAAACGAATATATAGGTATATTTTACCGTCCTCGGCAACTGCAACGTTCGCGCTTTCGATATCCTCGTCGGTGTTGTTAATTATTCCGACCTACTCTGTCGTAATTTACTTAACTTTTAATTATCTCTCTTTTTGTTTTGGATAACGAGCGAATAATAAACGCACTAGGGTTCGTGCAGCATTCAATTTCGCCAACCCGCAACCTCGCGAATGGCACGAACGCGCAACGGACGTCGTATATTCGCCAGGCAAATTTCAAGCGAGTTCATTTCTTAGGCCTGCAGAACCGCGTGTGGCTGAGGTTAATTGCCGGTCTGGCTTTTTTTACTTTCTACCCGCGTTCAGGGAAAGAAAAAAGATATACATAGTATATCAGAGTGGTTATAAATGACTTTTAACCGCAATTCCTAAATGGACCAACTTCATCGGCTGTTTGAACTGCAAGTATGTAAACACACGGCCGCGATGCGTCATCCCACGTTATATCACGTTATATCACGCTTCTTCCAAGCATATCTATACCGGTAGGATACTAATTGTGAGAATTTATAAACTAATGAACGTCATGCGGTGTATACATGTATATAATATCGTTCTCTCACGCGATGAGTCGATGCACAGTATTATAGTACAGGCAATTAAGAATCTGCTCTTGACACCTCGGATCCGTTCCACTTATCTAATCATGTCAATGATGTTAGTCAGAGACATTTCAAGGTCTTCGAAAGAAAAAGGAATAAAATAGAGAGAAACTCGTTACAACGTAAAAATTAAAGGACGATAAATTTGATTCACGAATTTCGGAATCGAAGTGGTTTCTCTGCGCCGTTAAGCGCTACCATATTTTTTCTCGTTTCCTTTTTTTTCGGGTTTCTTTTCTCTCCTTATTCAGAATTTCATAACCGCGTGCAGTACAGTGTAAGCGAATGTTACGTTACGATAATTGTTACCATTTTTTGCCTCTCGAATGGTCACTGAAAATAATTGAGAGAAAAAATGCACGCTAACAATGATTAATCGTTTGCCGTAGAACTCCATTTTTCTCAACTTTTTCTAACACAGTACCTATTATCTACAGTTGCGGAACTCAAGATCCTTCTTCGCGTAGAGCCCCCACAGTCGGTTGCAGTCCTTGAGACAGGCGCTCGTAGTATGCCACGCTCTCGTGACTTTTATTGTCTACATTTTACGCACGACAAAAACAGAGAGAATGCGGGAATAGAGACGGAGGGAGATGGAAGACCCTCGATCACTCGCCCCTCTGCTAGTTCACGTACGACCATCGCCTCTGTCTGCCGATGCGCTAAAAATTGCATTCAGGACGCGCGGCGTTTCATAGGTATCTACCGAAAAATGCCGAAAAGTAACTACCGACGACGAGAGAAAAGGGGCAGAGAGAATTTCGATCGACGAATAAGAAAGAAAATCGTAGGTACCCTTAGCCAGAGAAATAACAAATCGAGGAGAATTAATCGGCGTGAGAATGGAATTGCGGCTGACCTTTCGGAAAACCGCAGAACCAATGACAGAGACTGCCAGGAGTTTGTTGTATCGAAGGAGCAAATTGTCACGACTGATTTGCAGTTTTCATTACATACACACACAATTTCTCGTTACGAGTGCAACCGGTGCAGCAATCAATGTTATTCAACCAGCTGAACCATCTTGCTGCGGGTCTATTTGTCAGTTTTATGACTCACCGGCGACTCCGTGGTATGAGAAAATCGTTTGACGTGTGGTCATCGAGAGAGAATTTCAATGATTTACTAGATAGTGTCTTGAACTTTGAACACATCGGGACGGGTGCAACTGCTGCGATATTTTCCTTGATAATTTTCTGATCTGATAACTGATAATCTTAATCAGACGGCGACGTGTTTGTGACCGTCCACTACACCGATCAAACTTTAAACGATTTTCTCGTCTCACGGAATCACAGGTCAGTCTGAAGGCTGACGACGACGACGACGGATGATGATAATAAATCGAAAGATTTTCACGGTGCAAGACTGTGACTACTATTCGTTTTACTAAAATTTGTAGATTTGAAGCGCAGTACCAAATATTCCAGATGGTTTCCGCACGCGAATACCGCACGTGATACGCACACGCGTTCCAGTGCAGGTACACATGTACAGGATAACGCGTGAGCCGAAGAAAGGGACAACTTCACAGCTTGTGGCGGAAACCGGCTTCCCTTGATCTTGCTTCGAGGTAAGTACTTTGCACGCCGCGCGTGCTTGTGCTGTGTGATATTTTCATGCAAATTGGCTGACCGCACGTGCAGTGAAAACGAGTATAACTTGTAACCAATGCAATTCCAGCTGCCATTTAACTTTGTTGTGAAGAGTTTCACAGCTCGTACCTCCTATCACGTTGTGATTTAACCTAGCGTAACGTGGCCTAACGTAACGCAGGGTGAGGCAAGGTCCGATTGCTTTACTCAATCTTTATAACGTCTACTCGATAGTAGTACCTACGTATTCCCGGATAGTCGTAAGCTCCGTTCGATGGAAATATATCGCACGATTTTACGAAATAATGATACAACGGAAACAAAGAACGAAATCTAGCGCAAACTGTCGAATTTGAAAACGAGACGCGTAAATCGATGGAAAAACACGAATTTTGCGATGGTCGCGTGTGAAAACACTTTCGGATAATTGCCTCAGACTTTTTCTTCGCCAACGATAAGTCTTCTTCCGTTGCGTATGGAATTAACGGTGCGATTCTCTTCGCAGTTCGCCACACCGCACCGTACTATTATGCAAAGTGCTCGGCGTTGTCGCGGTATGTTAATGTTGGCAACTGTCCATTTTGAAATAGTATCTTTACGCGCGTTGCAGTAGGTGTACCTACGTACACGTATACGGCGTACGCGTTTGTGGTTGCCGTTCACATCGATTTCAAATTCCGTTCGAAGAGTTTCAATTTTCCATTACTCCGAGTTCATTCTCGTTGTGCAAGAGAGAAAAAAGGAGAAAAAAGCGGCCTATATCACTTGAAATATCGCGAAATTTATTCGATCGTTCGCTTACTTCATTCGCACTGAACTAGTTTCCTTTTTCTCTTTTTCTCCCCCCTCCCCATTCGAATTCGCAACCTGCAGTCCAATATAGCTAAACGCGGACTGCGAATAATTTAACAACATAAAATTGAATTCGTTGTATGTAGGTACGCAGTATGCAGTGCGTACAAACGCGCCTGGGGCCGCCGCGACGTTTGAAAACTTGCACTTTCACCGCTCAAAGAAGAGTGCTTCGCGATAAGAAGAGGAAACATTCTCGGTCAGGGATCGCGATGACTCACGGAATCATAGAGCAAATGTCTTATCGCGTTATCGGAAAATTGGGAATAGCGGAGAAATTTTCGAGAAAGAGATCGAGCTTAGATAGTTATCACGATTTCGCGTATTTTGTTTCGCTATAGCAATTGACACCGAATAGCGGTTCCTGCGTTGCATATGCATCCGGTCAAGCTGTTCCAGTAGAATATCCCGAGTAATTGAAGCCTAATTGATCGTATATTCATAATTGCGTGATAATTGTTCATAATTAATTAACTTCTCCGGTTGTTGTCAAGCTCAACTTGGTGTCCGTTTCACTGTGGACAATGAATAAATTGCCCCGCCGTAATTCTTGAGACGTTGACTTTCGTTACAGGTAGGTATACGTACGTACATACATACTTCTATATCCCAGAAGCGCGAATTAATTTCGTTCAATCGTGATCCTATTCTCAATTTTGAGTAGGTATATCTTTTTTCTCTTCGATTCAGGTATTCGAAAATTGTGGATTCGTCTTTCAGCATACGTCTCCAATACCGCGTCGACTATCGATCGGCGAATTTGAATGCTTCCATAACATACCAATGGTAGTAATTATTAATCACGAACATTGTGCAAGCGGTTGATTTTTTATCCAGCTCGTAAACGTATTCGATACAAAAACGAAAAACGACGAAAAAACGTAGAACGTAATTACATTCTTTTATAACGACTAATTTTACAACGTTAATTAACATATCGACAAATATTAGGTGAAGGTTTCGATTCTCGTACGATAATGTATATTCGGCTTGGAATATTGAAATAAAAATTTAGTCACGCTACTGGTCGCCTGCACCGCTGCTCCGGTCACCGATCCAAAATCGCCGAACAATTATGTTCATTTTTCGTTCTCGTATGATATAGATGTATCTATGTCATGCCCGCGCGCACGTACGTGAATATGGAACAGAGCTGGGTACCTACTCGAGCATTAGGTACCTACACCGCTAAATTGCGTAGATTTTATTGCGCAAAGTACGATATTGAGCGATATATATTTCATATACATATATATGTATATATATCTGTGCAGTATGAGTGTGTGCAGATACGTACGCTACACACTTACGCGATGTACCGGAATAATAAAAATATCACCGGTGCAGGTACAGAAGGTGTTCATTCAATCGAGCAGGTGCTTGCGAGCGATAACTAGCTTCGATGCAAATGAAAATGAAGGGAAAAAGTGTATCGTGTTGATCCTAAGAATGATTGATATTCCGATTACGGAATGCGTGTAGTGCGCCTCGAATCGCGGGCACAACAGCGGCGCAGCGCGGCGCGGCGCGGCGCGGCGGGGTAATAAATTCTAATGACTTTAGCAGGTTGTTGAGGGTGTGAAAAAATACATGAGTTTCTGGTATGATCCTATACCATTTCTTGCAGTTAAATGTGAAAAATGTCTGTTCTCGTAATTTACGCCAAGGAATAAATAAAACATGAGAAATGACATAGCGAGGCGTGGCTGCGGCGGCGGGAGATTATCCACATAGGTACGTGTCATTCTTTGTGTCGAGTTATTCATTTCCGCGGAAAAATAACTTCTCAACTCTACCCAAAGAAAAACTTGGCTCCGGCGTATATTAATCACATTACAAAACATTTGCACTATAACGCAGTAATTAAAAATAATTAGTAACGCGTTTCGAATCGCTCTGGCAGCACCAAGTACGCTACTAACTTCCACTGGTCTAAATATCACACGAAAAGGTGAAACACACTCTCTCACAAACATTGAAATCTTTCTCGCAATCATACGCGAATCCAAGCCCTGGAGCTATCCAAAGTCATTTGAACGTTGCGGCCTCGAACTGCAGAACTGCAGTCCGGATTCCTTACCAAATAACTCACCGGTTGATAGTATTTCGCGTCGGAAGTTAGGTACCGGAGATTTCAAAAGAAACAAAGACCGAAGAGAATGGTAATGGCAATGGAAGGAATCTACTGGTTAGGGGTTACTTGAAATTCAATTCTCCAGGATTTGGCGAGGCTGGAGTTCGGATCGTTGGCAAACTGCTGCATTTTCCCGGGGAAATGGTTCGGTGTCGAAACGGGTGGTAGGTACTAATTTTCGTAATTCTGTTGCGTTAACACGATCCAGACTTGAGCCTCGCGACATGAGAGGCACTTCGAGTGAGCCTATTCCAGATTATACCTTCCTTCATTTTCAATGCTTCAACAAATGCGCTAATTGACGATTTGCTTCGCGTAAGTACAGAGTATTCCTGCTCATAAATAGGCACTCGCATGCCTCTAAACATATACGTTCTCTTGGCGCAGCCTCTCGAGGTATATTTCACGGCGTTCGGTACCTTTAACCCGTTTGCTATTCACCTCTCCGCGGTTGAACCATTGTTCCCATAAATACGAGTAACCTACGTAGTACGGTTTACTCGTACGGTGATAGAATCGAAAGGAATGTTGTCAAGCGGGATAATAAACTTATGAATTTTTCAAAACGGCTTATTATTCCGCAACGTACAAGATTATTACGACAAACCATTATCGGAGCTGGCACTCGGAGGCCCTTAATATCAAAATTATTGCCACTGTTGTAAGTTTATTGTTAAATACTACGCACGTGTATTATACTTTCTTCCACAATATCCGAATGCTCGTTGTCTCAGTATATTCCTGCAATGTAAGACCATTTCCTAGCTAGTGAAAAAATATTGAGAAGGGAAAACTGCAGAACGCTCGCACTGGGTAATAAATATCGTTTCCCTCGTTTCTTCCTTTTCGAAGATCTCGTTTCGCAGAAGTAAATTGAAATTCTTCGTCATCTTCTAACGACTCGTATATAAATTCATACGATCGTAGCTCAAGGCGTTCAGCTCAAATGCAGGAATTACGAGCACGTGAGGTGATACAAATTTCATAATAACCTTTCAAAACTTGGGTACCTAACTTTTTTTTTAAGCGATCGCAGAAAAGAACGGATACACATACATACACCGCA
The DNA here is from genome assembly GCA_963170745.1 of Phymatocera aterrima. NCBI lineage: Eukaryota > Metazoa > Arthropoda > Insecta > Hymenoptera > Tenthredinidae > Phymatocera > Phymatocera aterrima. The sequence continues at coordinate 23,093,074 of OY720660.1, forward strand.
TGTATCCAATATATTCAAACAAAACTAAGTCCGTACCACGGCAGCGATGTCTTACAGTCGGCTTGAAAAGTTCGTGTAGGGTCGGAGTTCGTGATTTGAATTGATTTGCTCCACGCCGTAGGGTTTTCTTTTGATCTGATTGTGAGACTCATACACAACACCTTGTCGGCAGTTGTGAATATATCCTATACTAGACCTATACGATTCCAAATTTCCATCTGACAGTTAGCCTAATTACGCTTTGGCTACACTTTAAGGTGTTATCGAAGACATATTTAGACCCATCGTCACTCATTCTTAAAAACATTGTTATCGCTTCGGAAATGGAATTCGTTGCTAAACCTACACCGCACAACCGATCGGCATGGAACTTTTGGGAGTGGACGCAGTAATTCGGCAAAAAGTGGCTGAGTATTTTATTCCTACGAAATATCGAATCTTTGATCGAAAATTAACAATTTTCCAATCTAACCTATAAATGAACCTGACCTAACTTTCAGAGAATCCCGAAAAACTTTTAATCCTCTTGGAATTTCAGCAAAATGAAATATTTAGCCACTTTTTGCCAAAATTCTGCATCTAATCTTCGAAGTTTCGTTTTGATCGGTTGTGTGGCGTGGGAGTGGCGACGAATCGCGTTTTCGAAGTGATAAGAATGCTTCTTAGAATGAGTAACAATCGGTCTTTGTGTCTGGTGAATATGTCTTTGAGGTGCTATTAAAGAAGCATAGAATCCCCCATTATTGCCCATTGTTGAATGCCGTGAGTCTTTAATAGCACCTTATACATACCTGCACCTTAACCGAAAGGGGGAAACATATTGCCGTCACTACTTGATAGTACCTATAGATTTGCTGTATACCTTATTTTTGCGACGTCGCAATGCCATCGCTGGAAACGTCATTTGCAAATCAGTCTTCTTCATTGCGATTGAAATTTTTGAAACACTTGGATCTGCATGGAAATTTTGTTTTTATTTGCGAAAACCCAATTATCGACAATCAACAACGACCGAATTTCATCTCTTTAACGACCAGGAATTGAACATTCAGAAAATATGATACAAATCATATGAATTCAATATTTCGTTTGATATCCGTTGCTTTCTGTGACGCGACTGAATTTCGACATATCTCAGATCCGAAGGCAGACCGTAGTCAAAGCGTCGAGCTTGCATAGATAATCGTAGGTCTGGTATAGGAAATATTCACGGCTGACGATAATGGCATCACGGAGTTCTGCGTGAGTCTCAGAACGAAAACAAACCCGAAGGCGTAGAGCAGATTTATTGAAATCACGAACTCCGACCCTACATGAACTTTTCCAGTCGACTGTACATACATATATAGGTATATACATAGAATCAACGCAATAGAGTTACTCTCTTCTCGAAGTCCTCCTACAAGCCATCTATCTATACATTTATCTATCTCTCTATCTCTTTGTTTCGATTCAATACTGAATGCATACGTGACTTCACGTACCTACTGCATCCTTTCGTTCAAGGATGACTACATCGAAGACTCTCTTATGCTGCAGCCCCGAGTGGCAACTGGATGTCTACACGATATCATAGCAGCTCTGCAGCCTGGAATGAGTCATTTGAACGAGTGGAGTCGGTGCAGGTTTCGTCTCAGGCATTATTATGTCTCCTGGATGCGATATTACAGGCATGCATAATTATCTTTTTTCCAAGTAGGTATCGTTTCGCACCTTTTAGATTCAAATCTGTATTATGAGTTTAATTCGCAATCAAGCGCAGCATTCTTTACGCTTTATAACTACGCGGCTCGTATGCAGTGCTATTTCACCTTCCAGCGTCAATTAACAATTTCCAAATTAGTGCTGTGCACTCGCGACTTACTTTCCCTGTTCACAAACGTCGAGAATCGAAAGCTGCGGTTATAATAATAAGCGTTATACGGTTCTTCAGAGATATCCTACGCAGTTGTATACGGTCAGTTTCATCCAAATTTACGTTAACTGCACCGGCTTGCTTCCACAGTTAGCTCGTGTCGTTAAAATATCGACTGCAACACCGCAACTATACTCTCGGCGGACCAAATTGCAGACTCCCTCTCCCTCTCCCTCTCCCTCTCCCTCTCCCTCTCTCTCTCTCTCTATAATCGTGCATGTAATAAGCGAATTCGTTCGTTCACTGAGGAATTCACATATCCATGCCCCGTCAATAACAATATCAGGGAAATGTGAGCAGCCTGTGATTCCAGACAACATCGACCGATTAATAATTCCAATGTATCTAGGTACCTGTTCCGCTGTACGAAGAAAGGAAAATTAATGGATCATTTTACCTGTACAATTAAGTTATTAAAAGAATAATAATCACATTTGTGATCTTTGCTCACTGCACTCGCCGCGCTGCTGGTCACAACTGCACTCCACCGCGCTCCACCGGTCCGATTGCAGTCGGCCGATCGTTATAGGTCGCGGTATTCACGTGCAGCAGCAGCCTGTGGTGAAGGAATACCTTCCGCAGCGGGCGATCAGACAGCCGTATAGTTTGCTACTCTGCACGTGACGGCGTCGAAGCCTGCTCGCCTGCTTGGTCACGTGTATTTTACTCGCCTTCGGAACAAGAGGCGCCTGTTATGTCCGCGCGGCAATGTATCATATCTCTGTCTACACCATTTCGCACATTGTTATTTGATTTTTGTCCTTCTTTCGCCGGACTGTGAAAAAATTTGTGAAAATCGGCAAATAGAATTCATCAGCTTCCCATATTCCAAGGATACGCGAAGCGGTTCGCGATTTACAAATCTTTAATGCGGTATCAATGGATATTTTGCACGCGTGCGCAGGTGTGTTCTGATTGCGGCTTGCGCAGTGCGGCCCGGTCGCTTGATTCTAATAAGTAATTACTCCGAGCCCGTGTGCGTACGTGTCTCTTTCTGCGCAATGTAAAAGTCCTCTGTACCACGAGCGCGCGTACCTACGTTCGGTGGTCGCGGAATGCGGTTCTTGTGGCAACGATTGAACGCTGCCCGATTGAACAACAATTGATTTATTTGCGACAGGTGACCGTGCCTGGACGTACATTGCGTTCACAGTTTTATCGAAACGAGGTTGACCGTTTCATGTTCCTCTAATACCTAGATAATTGCTATCTCCATCTAAGGGCAATCGGCAGATTTGTCAATGCTCTATTCCTCGTTATATAGAATTCCGACGTAACCCCACGAGGCGTAATTTCCAGAGCACGAAAACCAGAAACACGTGGCATCAGGAATTGAAACGGAATACTTTGTACAACTGCAGTTACAGAATGGCGTGGCTAGCGATCCAGCGGATTTCTATCGAATAATTCATCCAGGTAAAGGTAAGTCCCATCATTGGGAATGGGCGAAGGCAGAGCCGGGAAGGAATGAAGGAATTCAACCGAATTCCCGTACAACGTGTAGACCGCGGCTTGCAGTTACAGCGAAAATGAATGACGCGGAATTTATAACTGCCCAACAAACCTGATGAAGGAGGAAAAAAGATTGTTCGCGCAATTAACGATCACAGGCATGTAAAAGAAATGACTGCAGGTCCGAGTCCGCGAAAGAATTTTCTCCCTCCTACATGTATAAATGGTCAGGTGTGGCCGCAGCGGACGTCCCTAGAGACAATGTGACTTGTTTCGCCAGAGTTGTGAGCCGCTAGCTGCGTTGTGTGTGAGAAAAACGTGATTCAACGTTCTTTTCAAGTTTTACAGGTACAACACATACAAATGCTCGGACGTGGGCCAGAAACGTGAAACTGGAGTCGTAGGTACAGAACAACCGCTGACCGCATGTATGTTTAGTCGCGGAACTTACATCACTGTAGTTTGTTATACGTTTATGAGGAAAAATGAATGATTCCCCAGACGGAAGGTATACGAATTTCACCGAGTATTATGTACGTATACGTACGTAGATACTATGTGGTCACTGTACATGGGTTTTATTTGATTGCTTATTCGCGCAAGAATCACGAGCGAAAAGTATGTACGTTTGATCTAAACGTCAACTTTCTAAGTCATATTATACGTATAATAGTGGGATAGACCATAAAGCCTAGCTACGATACTCCACGTAGGTACCTTAATTAGTGTCAATCTCATGAAATTTACCGCGATTTAATATTATCCGTGCTGCAACCCGGACAGTTCGAACTAGAATAGCGCTCCCAATGGACCAAGTTAATATCTGACTTAACCAATCGTGATAACTGCCCGGTACCCAGGAAGTGCCCTCGAGCCTCGTAGATCGGCGTCCTATAGCTACGCAATACATTGCGATGGTCGTGGTCTCCGTGTGTCAAAGGCCAAGTGATCGCGTTATAAGGACGCACGAATTCCGAACATCCGGGATATTGAGACCCCACTTTGAAAAAGGCAGAGAGAGAGAGAGAGAGAGGGGAAGACAAAAAATGAAAACATATTACAATGGTATGTATATACGTTCCTCAATTAGAGTTATGAATCGTCGAAGGCCGCTGCCTGAAAAAAGGATCGCATTATTACACGGTATCGCTTGATATTTTGTTTCTCTTGCAACGACTCACAGGCCGGTCGCGAGATTTCCTCGCCTCGGATTTTTCGTGGCCTCGTTAATTCTCGTCGCCTTGTATTCGGAGTTTGAATCAACGGATAATTGGGGCGCGGACCGCCGAAACCCGACACCGTAAACTCTTCGGGAAACGTGATACCCGACTGAATACTGCCAGAGCTTTTATCACTGTGACGGTTGAGATTATTCTCACTCATTGAAATGAAACGATCGTGATAAAATACCCGAACGACCAGCTCGAGGCTCCCTATACGGATTTGATATGTACCCAATAATCGCTTCACCCGAGGCTAGAGATATTATACGATTATCTTCGAGCAATCGATATAATTGGCGATATGACAATGAGCGGTGAATACACTGACTCGCGGGATCTGCTACCAGTCATGCGATACCCTGCACGAATTTTGTACATTATGTACTCGAAACATTTTGTCAGGGCGTTTGGCTACCGTTTATCATCCATTTATTGCCTGATGAAATCGCTACGGAAACACGACTATTTTTAGGTTGAGATTCCGTACTTTTATACTTCGCGATTTAATCAGCATCGAACCCGTGCGGCTGCCGGACACTTGCCGCTAGCTTCAAGACACGAGTCACGTGCAGAGGATGCAGTCACGTGTCGCACGTGACTTAACACGTTGTGGGTAGAAATTGTAGAGTGTCTTTGCAATTCTACTGCACTGATCTACCGCTATTACTTTGAGTGTGCTTGTACTTTTATCCGAGTCCAAGCGAGTGCAATTATAAGTCGCGCGTGATTCAAGTCGATTCAAGGTTTCCCCGGCGCGATTCAATTGACTCGTTCACAACTATAATCGGCACATTTCATACACATCACAGACCAGATGGACGTAAAAACGTTGCAGGTAAATTTCGGAGATGTAGAGATTTTCTCTTCGGGGCAAATCGGCGCAGCTATTGCCAAATCCGATCAGGATGTTAACGAAGTTGCAGACGATTTGAATCGGTAGTTTTGAATTTCGAATCGATCGTTTTTGCTGTACAGTGCAGCGAGTATGTTGAGATCGGAGGCGAAACTATGAAACGAATTACAGCAGCCGGGAAGAGAGATATTTCCAGAGATAATTGAAATGCACATTCGTAGTTCGTGTACAAGGAAGCGTTTCACTCTTCATTGCGAGACTTGGAGCATGAAACTGCGGTAGACGAGAAGTAATTGTTGGGAAGAAGCGGATCATTACTCCTGACGATGAAATTAGACGATAACAACAATCATTGTGATGAGCAATTGCGGTGTTTTCGCTAGTGCCGGGTACAAATCGACACTCTCGTGCATTTTGAAACATAAAATTTACTGAGCTTGATTAAACGGAGTTAGCGATATCCGTGGAGTGAACGAATGATTTTCACTCTGTCGATCGAATGAACAGTCTATTGAAGTTCAGATTGACTTCTCATTGCGTCATGAGATTCCCGCCATTATCACAATTTGTTGTCTTCTTTTCAAGTATTCGTTTTGTAAACTTTGACGAATTCATACCGCGCAGTCAACTCATTGTATCGGCGAAACGCCTTCGTCACAGATTAAATCTGCCAATACAGGAATCTATGCAAGTCAATCGAACATACCTACATCGATTTCCACTCGAGAGGAAAAGCAAGAATCCCCACACATGCAAATTGTCATGTAGTTCGTACGCGCTGTCTAATTTTGAAATTTGGAATTGGTTTCACACATACCTGGCATGAGTCTCTCCTGCGGTGGATATCCGAGAACTGGCGTGGCTACCAGAAGGAGTCCGATGATCATCGAGAAAGCCATCTGCGTTTTCATTGTCACGTTCGGTAAACTTCCAACAAACGCTTAGTCGGATGATGGGAATGCGGGGAGTAGAACTTGAAATAACCGAATCTATTTATCGTCCTTTTTCCCTACTTCGCGAAAATGCAATCTAATGTATAACTCTATTTTTCCAACTCAAGACAACTGTTTTTCAGGTACTTCCAGATCCACGTGAATCAAAGAGTCCGGAGCTCCTACCGCTGTGAGGTTATACGGGAGTCTGGAGGGCCGCCGGCCGCTTTCACCGGCTTTATAGCCACGCTCGCAATCAGGAAAGCTCCTCTTCTGGGGAAGAGAGAAGGGGATTCCCTCCCTCGCTCACATTTCATTTAGGAGCGTGCAGTCTCACATTCGCCGCATGCTTATAAGCGGGACGAATTTTGGCGCCGGAATCAAGTCAGGCAGGTCTCTCGAGTCGAGTTCCAATACGTCATTACACTCGAACGGAATCCATGAGTATTTTCTCACATCATTTTGCCTTTCCAAACAATTTCGAAGAATTTCGAAACAAGTTTCTGACGAAAAATACACCAAAACGTTCCGAATCTTACGAATCTCTGGAATGGTATAAGTGTCTTCGCGAGCCTGTCTCTCCCCGGTGTAGATCATTGTAGGTACAGTGTAGAAAATGATCGGATCGAGTCTCAGCCAGCCCGAACAAACGAGAAATACAAACTGCTCGACGTGATGTATGAACCAGACACGAAAGCAGTAATATTACAAGAGGTACAATTCGGAGCAACAAAATAATCAGGCATCGTGCATCAATATCGTAATCTTCGCATTAGTATTTCACTACAATAGTCTGGCCGCCTAACAGATCCTACTCCAGGCATGAATAGGACTACCATTTTGTCCGGGTCCTTGTAATCCACTCTGTAAATATTTCGCAATTGCTTCTTATTGTTTGAGGCAGGAATTAACATTGTTCATTCGTTTAATCCCGAAGATAACCTAAAGCCTCGTGCCGGTTTTTAAATCCTGGGATTATAACCGCAATTATGAAGTGCCGAGCACGGTGATTATTCAATTAGCCAGCGAATTCGCCATACAGCTCAATTGTCCCTAGAGATTACGATGAAAATGTATCAACTATTTTTTCAGGGTGTACCAAATCAACGCCAATTGCAAAACGTAGTTCACACTTGAGGTAAAAATTTGTTTAATTAATACGCATGCCGAGTATACAGGTGGATTCAGGTTGAGCGGACACACATCTTGTGGATAGATTCTACCAGAGATTTTTAAACGAAGAGTCCGTCGCCAGAAAATCCTGTGAACGACGGTCCGCGCGTTACAGAATATTTCACTCGCAAATCCAAACCAGCTGCCGTTTCGCCCTCCCGTAGAAGCTCTGTGATTCGGGAACCAAGATCCTCTGTAGCTCGAAGAGCAGAGGTCACACGAATTTTTGGCAAAGAACTTTCCGGTTCGGAATTTCTCGAAGAATCTATGCACGAAATGTGTCTCGCTCAAGCCGAATCATTCCGGATACGGGACCGCTGTTATAGGTGTGTGTTCGCAATTCATTCCGCGTCAGACAGCCAAATGTTCACTCAATTTCATCCATACGTGAAATATTTGAGACTGCGGTATTTACAACGTACAACATGACGTTTACATTCCGATCCAAGTTGCAGGCATACCTGCAGACATAAATCCTGCGGATCGCAGCAGGAGACAACCAGATTGTAAATAGCTATCAGATATCCTTGTCTTGAGAATACGAAAGAGCCCACCGATCACGCTCTCGAGATGAATTTTTTTTCAGAGTCATTCAGAGATCCCAGAGATTTATTGCGGATGGGATGTGAGCTGATACGAGATAAATGATCTTATACAGTAGCTTCACGAAATTTACCGAAACACTGAATCCACGTTGTATGCAGTCTCTTGGGATTGGTTCAACGAAGTTTGATAAAGATTTTGAAAATAATTCGTACGATCCTCTTGGATTGTGCGAATCTTCGACCTAACCCTAACCACTTTCGTCACAATGGTCGTATAATTCTTGCCGATCCAGAGCGCTCATTAATTATTCAGCAGACCTTGCCACCGTCGTCGCGTCGGTGACTCGGGAACTCGATTTATGTGATCTAGTATCTAGTATAAAGTTGCAGGCGAAGCTACTCTTCCGCGTTCTTTGCGTCCGGCTTCCTTCAATTGTGGGTGTGGTTTGGCCATGCGAGGCGTGATGTCACGGGTTAATTCGAGGGATTGCGACGAAAAGGTCGATCGATTCGCCGGACGGAAACTGTTGTTTTTGTTTTCAATTCTCTTTTTTTTTCCTCCGTTTTTGACCTCTTTCTCTCGATGTTACGTGGCGAGTAGATTATGTGCGGCAGGTATTACGATCGAGAAACGAAATGGCGAGGTTACGATGGCCTTGTAACAATGGTACTGCACAGCGGTTGTTCACGCATATCCAATTCACATCTTGTTACTTCGTATGAAACCGGAGACTATCCAACGAGAAGTCTCTCAGGAAAATGGTACAGCTGTATCGATCAACTGCCCATTCATGTTTCACGTATGCAATTGCTGCAGCTATAGGCAATAACGATACAGCGCATACCTCGAGGACACAGCTGTAGATAATGGATGATGAATTTCAGTTATCGGCAGAATTCGGAAACTACCATTTGCAGACGAAATGCTGAAGTCGATTGTTACCTCAGGTTCGAGGATCGTGAAGAAATCGTACGGAATACGTTGGTTATAATGATCATCTACACTCGATCGTGACACGTATCGTATTTGTTTTATGTATGACAAACAGCGAACAAGTCGCTGTTCTCGTGTGTTACAGAACTCACGATTAGTTATTCAAAGTTTTCTTGCGAGTGTATCCAATAAATTTGAGTCGGAGACATGGATGGGTACGGCTGAGAATTTGCTGTTGTACCTACGGTCGGGTTGTAAAGCATTTCGATGTGGCACCGACACTGGCATTTGTGACTTGTCTATTTTTTTCATCACGGATAGGAATCAAAGGTTACTTGCGCACCTCGCAATACTGTGCCGCATATCGGCGATCCTCCCACAACAGGGAATGGAAGGGAGACGTAATTGATCTCTGAGACTGCAATTTATTTGATAATGGCAATTTGACGAGAAGGAGACCACGAGATTACGAATTATGACACAATGTATCATTGTTCGAATATGACGTGAAACCACGGTCACAGATGCCACGATCTTGGAAGACGAAGCTCTCGATGGGATGGCGCATGATCTGGAAGTATAACCACCAGCCTGTAGCCACTGCGCTCAAATTTATTACTCCGACGCGTGCGTGTACTTTCGTTGTCCTTGAAGGGAAAGAAATTCTTTACAATCTCCCACGCCGTCGATCGAACTCGCTTCGTTCCAACACATGCGACTCGCTCTCAGATTTCACCATACAGTAATGACTGTGACCTGTTAAATGTGTCATGCAATTCATGATCGCTCCTACACTTCTACATTATATGCCTATAAGCCAAAGCATGAATATTCAGGGCACGGGTTATTGATTGTATGAACTATTGCATGAGCGATTTGCTTCATCTTATCATGGAATTGACCTGTGGGGGCGGTCTATTTCTGCGGAGGAAATACAGTTATTGACGAAGAAAAGAAATATCTTCCGTGAATGTACTTCAGGTAATTAAGTGCGATCGCATTGACGATGTGCTTAGACGATTAATGAGATCAGTGAATAAATATGTGCACGACGTTTCTCTCTCACCGAGAGAATGTGATCGTGGCGAGACGCGTGGTTGTTGGTGAATGTTGATCGAAGTTAAAGTTGGCGTTGGAAGTGCTGGCTTGTGGAGTTGGAAGACGATGTCAATTTGTTGGCTAATTGAGAGCGAAGCAAATTGGATTCGCCTCGTTCTCTGATGCTTCAACTGATCGACTATACTCCGTTGAATGGCAATCGTGCCGCAAGAAAAGGCGATAGGCAAAAATCGGAGGAATGTGCTAGATCGGCAGAGAGCGAAGACTCATAGACGCGCAGATGGGTGAACGAGACGTTTTAGAACAGGAAAATAATTGGCAATTCTCTGCGGGATCCTACGTTAACAATCATCCAGTATTACAGGAAACGCAGTTGCACCACAAACTCCGGCAATGGTAGAGATGATAAGACCTCGACCGTTTCCCTTTCAGGGTATCCGCACAATTTTTCAAATAATCTCCTGTGCGCTGGATGTGAGTATGTGTACATCTGGGAATTAATCGCGCTCTATTTTCTGTTCCGCTTCAGCTACATCCTCCCAACATTGGCTTTCTCAACTTCATAGTATAACGTAGAGTAAATTGTGAGATCTAATTTTGTCAATTTACTTTTTCAGATTTCTGTACGTTAACGCGGATTGGATATACTGGTTCGACTGTTATGGTTCAAGTTACATCCTCACCTGATCGCCGCATTTCTAGACCAATGGCTAATGGTCTCTGGAAGAGAACAAAACGGATGATCAGTGTAACTAACGCGGTTCAAAAACACGCTATCTGTGTGTGATCTACTTGTCCCCAATAAGAATCCCATTGAATCTTCGTGAACCATAACTCTGAACTGCCAATTAATACAGATAGAAGAATAATAAGCGAAGAAGGTTGGAATTCCAACTTGACTTGCACAAGCTGATGCCTTGGATCATCAGTTCTTCACAATTGAAGAGTATCCGTAGATCGCAATCTGCAAGGGCATCGCTGCATTGGCAATCACCGACGCAGTTATTGATTTCCATATTACTCGTGATTCGACGTTGGAGTTACACCTCGGGATCGCCTTCGGTACTTTCCTTTTCATTCTATCTACGATGTAACGAGGAAAAACATTCTCTATCCAAATATTGTCAATGTGATCAGATGGACGGTTCGTCGCACGAAATAAGTCTCTCACTTCAATGAGTGGTGCACATAGAAGCCCACGCTAGTCTAGGCTATCGCGTCGGGTCGAGACGAGAAGGGACGGCTGAGCTCAAACAATGCAATAGCCGTATCTTTGTCCTACATCTACGTCAAGCCGGTAAAGTTCTTCTCTTAGTTGCCATGGAGCAAAACTTCGTGGAGAACGTGAACTTTCAGTAGCGTGAACATCCCCTCAACCAGCAGACTAATTCTGCAATGCTCGAGGATGGGATCAGGCACAGGGATATTTCGAGACTTACCTATCTGAAATTTGCACTGAACGATTTGCACTTGTATAGTTGCAGCGGAGAATGGGCAAAAACGAGAATCTCGATTGCGCGCAGTTCAGTGACTGATGACAAGGAAACCAGAAGTCAGATACACTAATCTGCTGAATAAAGTCGAAGAACGATACGATACGCAAGTGCACAGGTCTGCAGCTCAGACGAGTTTTATATAAATGATTTATGCGATGATTGCCTAATTGCTATTTGATTGGCTCTTCTCGTGATCTCTTGATGAGTTTTCCACCCACACAGCATCGCGTCTACCTGCTATCCGCCTTGATGCGCCATCAACGTGATTGCCTGGAGCGAGGTGAAATGGTTATGAATGTATACACTTGGGTATGACGATTAGAATTGCGTAAACAGTTTGGGAACTTTGCAATACTTTTTTCATATTTTCTTCAGAAAAATGCAAAGTATGATAGTTATGCGGTGAAAGATTGCCCACGGCTATTCAGAATCGTGCTGCGCCGACCTCTGAAGCAAGGGACTATCCTCGAGCCGTTGAAAGATCACCTCACGTTGTACACTCGGGGCTCAATTTTGACTTGTCTTTCGTTGTGCAATTTATTAACAATCATGAGAAGTGCGCAAGAGACTACTGATGGATATCGTGCCAACAAAGAAGGATTTCAACTGGACACCTCGTACGTGAAGTCATAAAAGGTCAGTAGGTCTTGATCAAGTCATTCTAGATCTAGGTGTTCTCGGTATGACGCGTCTGGTTAGTGTCCCAGATGCGAATACATGTGTTACCGCCGTGGTTGTGCGACCGCAACACTCTTTCATATCCGATCGACTCGAACTCGGTTGTCTTTCAATTCCGCTAAATGGTTCTAACATGATTTCTTCACGCACTCAAGATTCTATGTGACGCTTGAAGCACGTGCTTAATTCATCTGCTATGGGCTATTAATTGGAAATTATGATCGCGCCGAGTCATAAATGGTAGATGTAATGGCTCTGACAGCTGTAACAGTACATTTGCACCGAGGCGGACTTCTATAGCGTTTGATATTTGTAGGATATAACAATTGATGGAGCCAGTCCTGGTTTGGAGTTTACGTAAATTTACGGAGATTTCATCACAACTATGTGATAGATTGAGCCACTTTGTTCGTCGGCTATAATTTCTCATAAGCTACCGTTGGAAAAGCATACCACGCGATACTGCCATGATTCAACGACGGAAACAAGTATTTTCATAGTCCGGTTCCCGGACAACGCACTCGGTAAGAAACTGTTCAAAAAGTAATCCCGATTCCCGATTTTCATAACATGAATAATTCTATCGCATGATAACATGAATGGAATTCTACTTTTCGCATACTTCCCAAGTCTGGAACGACTCCGCTCGACATTCGGTGAAAAAACGGAAAAAACAATGAAAGAAAAACTGCCTGCATGGAAGTTCAGCGGCTCTGGAATCACACTTTCCATCTCTAAAATGTGTATAATTAACTTGGAATTACCCGCGGAATTATATTATAATTATAATTATGTATATAACTCTTGGCAAGCTGTTATCGTTGCAGACAGCTGACTCCCGCATTGTTCTTTTAGCCTAGGAACGTGCGGGGTAAATTTGCTGCTTGCAATACTCCGACCGATATATTCGCACCATTGCCTCTCACAAATGACCAGCTGCCCCTCCATTCGTCACAAGAAAAAGAGCAGACAAATGAATGATGTTAAAACGCGCGTAAAGTTTACTCAACGAAATAATTGTCCATTAAAATTTACAACCGGAATGCGGAAGGAAACCGGCATTGCGTCGATCGCGGCTGCTTTCAGTCCATTGTATCACACATTACGTACCACGGTTCCTATTTCGTAAAGGTCATCGTCTGTGACGTTTCGGTATCATCACCTTTGACACGGTTGTAACTGCCTCACGAGGGAACAAGGCCTCTTTGCGTAATGGGACTCCGGATTGCATAAATGAGTGCGTGTGCGAAGCGAACAAGCATCTAGTACAACAGAGTTTATTTTCTTATCTGTCAATTGTCATCGGGTGCGATGATTCGAGCGACTAACCATTGTTCCCTCTCTCCACAATGTTAAGCTACGCTCTGGCACCTCCGCGATGTATCTCATCATACATCTCGAATCTTTTTATTCGATTTACAAATGCTTTCGTACGCATCATGCCGACACGACGACGCGGTTTCAAGACTTCTGAAAACATTGTTTCGTACTCAATTAGTGATGGCCGTGCATCAGGCTTCAGTTGACATCCTCACAATATGAATTTTCCCCCTTTTCCAGTCCAAGAGAAACGTCATTGGTGCGAATGCGCTTCTTTATCGTTCGATCGTAAATCAATGGGCGAGGCAACGGGCACGATCAATCACACGCACTTGTCGTAACGACTGCTTATCTACCATTTGACATCATCGACTATCATTCTGAAGCTGCGGGAGTCGGTTTTCATTCTGATCTTGGCCCTAACGATCCGTCAGCTTTGTTCCTCAGGCTCGTTTCCATCGTGATGCGGAATTGTATGATTCCATCACATACTAGTTTGGTTTTTTGACAATGAGAGATTCACGTGAAACAAGTGCTTCGTACTGGTTTTCGGTCAAGGGATCGAAGATATCGCAATTGTTCAAACATTTTCACGCACGTTTGCACGCGGGAGTGTAATTTTCACGCCCGAGGATCAACGGATGAACGATAACCTTTGAATATCACGGTGTTAAATATAGAGACGAACGAGGGGATCGGCATGAAGGAAAAGTGAACTTCGTGGGATTCTCAGCGAGATCCCGATGCAAATGCAATGGTAGCAATATTCAGCTGGAGCTCGTGGGTTTCGAAGGGAACTTACCTATCTCACTTCAGACCCGATATAAATTCCTATAAACAGTGCCGTTCTCAACAGCCAATAACTTTTAACACAAGTGAATTGCACGAGCTGCCAGTTTGTACCGAAGATATAATGCAATACGGCTTGCGATTCGCTCCTCGGCTGCTTCGATTTATTCTCATAGTATCGCCTATTATGAAAGTTAATCGTGCTGGAGCGGATCAAAACAGATCCGAATCTTTGACGTATTGAACTACCACCCACCGAGAAGGATTAAAAGACGAACTCGAGTCTCCGCTGCTCTTGACGCATAAATGAGCAAATACTTCATTATTACATGCATATTAGGTACGGTATCTCTACCTACATTGATTTCCTCAGCTCGTGAGCAAAACGGAATAACCGACCGAATCGTACCTCAGTGATGTGACACTGTACCGAGTCGCGAGGATCTGTAGCCCAGCCCAACTTTCTTCTGGACTTAACGGACAATCCGCTCCTTCCTGATCACATCTGACTACCAAATCTCTACATGACTGTAGCGTTGCGCAATACGTGGGGAGAGCGTCTTGTGAACATGACCCGCATATTACGGCGTACCGTAAACGATAGAAATCTTGTACAGTAGAACTTGAACAATTAAAGTAATTTCCACTGAGACCGGGGCAGTTCATGCACGTTCGCCGGTAGCTAAGTTTTCATTTACCTCAAACGTAGGATTGCGTGACTAGAAACCGTCAATATTTCAAATGCTTTGCCAGATGGAACGCGAAAAAATGGTATAGAAGTAGTACAGTCTAATTTTCTGGTATGTATACATGGGGCGAAGGTAGGTACCGTTCGGATTCATTCGGCGGATCCCTTTATTACGTAATTCGGATTTACATATGATTGTCGCGTGGTCCAATTCAGGCTCTGATGTCATTAGTCTGACGATCCATGAATATGAAATACAGACAGATCCGGTAAATCCAGATGATAAAAGTGATTCGAGCAACAATACGTACGCTGAGTCATTGTTATGATTTTTCGTTTTCTTTCGACTTTTTCAATTCCTCTTGACAAAGCGGATTCAATATAATCAAAGATAGGAAAGTTATTAACGGATGAAAAGAGATCAACAATTCGATATTGATTGCATTACATAATCAACCGATTCGCCGGACAATAGAATGCGGCGTTCCATTATAATGTTAAACTCATACCGCGGAGATTAATTCCTGCACGGTCGAAGATTCAGACTCAACGATAAAACATCGTTCGTCCACAGTGGTTGTGTGAAAATATTTCAAAAATCTACTTGCTTTCGTACGGATGTAACTTTGTCGCCGGAGAATGGATCTGTTACCAGTCTAATGGATGAATTGACCCCAACAATACGAACCGAGTCTCTTTTCAATCAGCATTGTGACCGGAAACGAAATTCCAAAACCAATCAACCGGGATAGTGAGTGGTCACCAACGTATGCGACCGAATTCTATAATAAAACAAAAAAGAAAACAGGGTACGAAGTAAAAAGTGTTTCCCTCTCCCTAGCTATGTAAGTTTTGCCAATTCGTCAAGAGAAATTCAGGAGCGGTATACCTCGCGTAACTATAACATCACGGAAATTGTTCGATATCTCATGTGCACGATTTTCACGACAAGGATCATTCCGAGGTCCCGATAGTCTGACGGAGGAGATCCTTCGCTTGAGATTTTATCATAGTTTTTCAATGTCGTGATTGATCAACGAATTGGTTTTTGATCGGTGAAAAGAATTATCATTTCTTTTCTATGAGTAATTTCATTACCAGAGCTTCCCCTGCCGAGGTTGTAGACTGCAGTCAGTTGTTGCTACGTCGTATTCAGACCACGTTATGCTCTGATCCGATATTCTTCTGACTCGTCTCGTATTTCTACCGAAAGTCGTGAGTCACCGAGTAGGTAGTCGATTGAATCCGTAGATCGTGGATGTCAGGCGTCTTACTTTATGACGATCTTAGCAAGCGGATAACAACCTAAGTACCGATTCTCTCGGCAGTTGTGAGTGGAAAAGTTATGAGACACGACAGCCGGAGGCAAGAAGCGTGTACGAGTACCTAGAGGTACTACGACTGTACTGAAACCGGAGTTCAATTTTTCATGGAAGTACGTACTATACGCTGAAATATCGGCAAAAACCTTACCTACTCTATACGATTTCGTACAATCGTGTTAATTAAGTCTACCTCTCCCCTTCGTGGAGATAAAGTAAACACCGAACGTAGATGAGTGAATAATGAACGACTGAGATTTCGAATCGTGTTGGAAAAACGAAGAGTTGGATCAAGAACTTAGCTCACTTCTTTGAAACCATCGTTTGAAACTACACTTTTCTTCGTCCACTTCTTCATTTTTCCTAGTTCGTTAATAATGGGCCGCCGATGTCAGGATGCTCGTTAATGTCAAGATCTCTCACTGCTCACTCCGCACTCCAGCTGTATGATTGAGAGATCAAACTATCGGGGTGAAGTGTCGCGGCACACAAAGCGCGGCTCTCTCAATTCGCGATTTATGGTGTAAGGAGGATGAATAGGTCGACTGCGCATTATAGAAGCCGAGCGTACGTATCCTCCGCCATGTTATGGACTCCGAGCCTCTTCGACTCGTGCGAGGATCGCACGTGTGCGAGCGAGGTAACTCCGAGGTGGTGAAAAGGCCCGAGCAGCTAATGCATAAAGTGATTGTGAGAGACATGGATGTATAAAAGTACGGTAGGTACGTACAGCTAACGACGATGAGACGAGATGCACGGATGCGCGAATGCACGACTTGCATATACCTACCTACGCCTGGATCCACCGACGTTGTTGGTTCATCGCACTTTGCTAAATCACGACGTTGGATCCGGAGCGGAATAGGTCAATGCAAATCGAACATTCCTCTCATGCGGCTAATCTGAGGGCGGATATTGAAGAGAATTTCCATTCACTCCAGTCTCACATATCGCGAGGGATATGTTACATTACGTGTTCGCGTACACAAAAATCTATCGAAATTACCGCGATCACCCTTTTTTCCTTTCTAAAATAATTCCCACTTTCGATGTCTAAGTATCGGCCATGTCCGTTGAACGTAATTACTTCTTACTTGCTTCTTTATAGACCGTTAGAGGAGGAAAAAAGTCACAAAGAAAGCACGCAGTGTACCTGGTAGGTATGCTTTTTACCTTCATTCAATCAATCGGAATCGTACATAGATCTACGCTTACCAATTAGACTATCCTTTTGTAGTGCGCCAGCAGCCGTGGCGAGTGAGTGGCAGGCGACCGCCGATACGGTGAACTACATCATCGCTAGTCGGTACGGTTCATGAAAAGTTAGTGCCGAGGTATTAAATACTATTAAGTAATGAAAACAATGTTTAATATCATCCGGAAGAATTAGAAGTGTGCTGAAGTTAGACGAGCCGATTCCTTGCACCACAGCACTTTGCAATTGTAACATAATGCTCCTCCTCCTTTTCCTCGTTCACTCACAGCTGTGCTCTTATTCATCGACGGTATCCTGCTGCGGCACTAATTTGTGCTGTTCATTGAAAACTGGATCAGATCCCGTCGCCGTTTCCAGTTCCATGAGACGTTTCGTGTTCTCTGCAGTTATTGCCTACAGGACTTCCTCCGGGATCATATTTCATAGATTCGCGATTGCCGCAGAAAAGTGCCGCACAGAGCATTTTCAAACATGAAATTTCCATCAGCTCACACGCGGGTGACGGACCTGAATCCCATTGACGTTGATGCACTGCCTCAGGGGAATCTCGTTGTCAGTATCCGGATGATTCACGAAGGAATTGGAAAGTATGAGTGAGATCCTTGGCCGTCATTGTATTGATGACAGTTTCGCAACGTGCAATTTGTTCACAGGCGTATATTCATTTTAGTGAGCAGCTGTTTTTCTCGCAATTACTTTTGTTCACGGGGAAAAAACTGCACGAAACAGGACGTGTTGCGAGTCGCACGTAGAAAGACTTTATGTAACTGCGAATGTCCTTCGATAAATCAGTCAGTTAGATAGGTACCCATGTTCCTCGATACGTACTACAAGTAGTGAAATGAGTAAAAAGAGAATCAAGATCGGAGGTGAGCAAAAGAGGCCGATCGAAAGATCACACCTTGACCTCTGCCTCGGTGAACAAATTTTATTAAAGCCGAAGCTCTGCGGAATGACGTTCTACCAAACACGTCCGATACGACGAGAAGTTTAGAGCCGGACAAGACATCCATTGTTCACAGTATTGCAAGCCGTTCGAACAAAAGTCACGCACTTCTACCTACTCCTTCGCCAAAGCCAGGCTTTACCGTGCCATCGGTGATCAGTCTTACATCGTAACACATTCTAGGTCACGATTACAGCACGTTATTATCTCCAAGTTACCAGTCCATGTAGCATCTCTAGGTCCGTCAATGATCATCATACTATCAAAGTTCTGATCAACTTCAACAATATTCCGTTGCTCTGCTCCCGTTTGTCCATCGAAGAAGGAAACAGACGAAGAGGAAGGGAATATAATTAGAAAGCCGGATCGTAGGATCTCGCGATTCTTCTTATAATGCCCTTGCATACCTCGACGTTGGCGTCCCAAATGCCAGGCGCTCCCTTACTCTTGCATTGTCGATGCCGGGCGTCGCGGCGTTCGGTATATCTGCAGCTTCTATACCTGCACAATGCTGCAGTCTCTTGAAGACGCGATATCAGGTACAGCGCAAGCGCAGGATTATATAAACGGCAACACCTACGTCAGGTGCAATCACGATAGATCTTTGTTTGCTGCCTCCTGTGCGCATCTGATTCAAACCATCGTGTGATAGAAATATACGCTATACATACTGTTATGGCGATCGAATCTGTCAGCTTTTCAATCCATTCGAGTCCGTTCGGCTCCCGTTTTCAACGCGCCGCAAATCCGCACCGCTTCATACTATAGTGAGCGAAGAAAAAAGCAGGTACAGAGCGAGCAAAAAGATACACCGCGAGGATCGAGCGGTTGTTAATTGTTACACAAATCGGCGTCTGGTAGGGGCAAAAAAATTCGTCAAGGAGAACGTTACTTTCCGTTTCAAATTTCAATTGTATCATTATACATGGAGCATTCAGTAGCGCCTCGAGCGCTCGATCATGTGTGTACAAATGTTATTATTAGATCCTGCATTCTCAGCTGAAGTTCAAGAATCTTGAGATAACGAGATAATCTTGACAGCTCAGGAAGTATGACCGAACGCTTTAGTCCACGTGCTGACAATTTTTGTTCCTATTGATTGCTCGTATCGTGATCCAGATGATCTATTCGCGGTTCTCCTTTTTTAATGAATTGGTTTTTTCTGTTAGGCTGCCGCGTGGGTGCCGCCTGCTAGGTCAGTGGTCGAGGGGCACCCAGCAGCTGTGTAAGGTAACGCTCGTCTGACCACTTGGCGAATAATAGGAGCAGCAATGGAAATACGTGTTCCCCAGCTGTGATATGGATCGATTTTCTACATCCGTAGAAGGAACGAAGCCACGACCTTGTCACCTCCATTGGCTACGTGCTGGACAAAAAACAATAGACTGTCAGTCTTGACATTTCCTGAACACCCACGATACCAACAATTCTAGTATTCAAATGTATGGGGAATATGGGCGAGCTACCGCTAGCCGCGAACAAGCATTCCAGAATTCATTCGGCATCAACCGGATGTGTGTTGGATCTGACGAATAATCGGCTTACGACTGGCTACCTATGTTTGCGATTCCGGTGCGCCCGGATTTGCATAATTTTCTTACGATCCACACGTGTATGCGCAGTATGTCTGTGAATTTTGGAAACGTCATTGGCTCCCTAATTGCGAAAGAATATTGAGTGAACGGCCGATTTTTTACCGATCCAAATGCTACCTCAGTTGGAAAGAATAAATTGCGGATGTCTCGCTATGAGAAAGTTTCGCTGTATGGACAAGCCGAGTCTTATACGACCTAAGAGACAGAGATTATGTCTAGTGAAATGGGAATTGGGGACATTAAATGTTCGCGATAACCTGAGAGGTCGAGAATGCCAATAAAATATATCACGCAAAGTTTCTCTAATTATAATTATTAATTATCAGACAGCCCGTATTACACAATACCTACTATGCTCTACAGCGGCTGCTACTCCTTTTACAACGTGTCCTATCGCCATTGTTGAACATTCTTACGTAATCTCACACAAAATATATAGAATTTCAAATGAGAAACAAGGAAACAAGCTGCAATATCTTTCACGACAGCTACCATACGTATATCTACTCGCTACCGCGGGCTAAACCTAGATTACTTAGTTTCATTCGCTTTTTTTCCTTCATGTATGTAATGTCTACCTGTACGACTTTACCTGCATTATTCATACTTCGCAGTACCAGAGACAAGGTACGCCGTAGTTTCACATCGGATCCCATGCATCTGTTCCTGCATCGGGAACGCGTGCCTAGTCACGCGACAGACAGCATGAAATCTTCACATCGCGTCGCTTCACAAACTCACCATCCTCTTCTCTGCTCAAACAGCAGGTTGAAAGTAGACCAAGCTTTTACTCTCTTATCTTTCTTCGCTGAACACGGAGCTGCTCTATTATACTGACGCGACGAAAATTTCTACAGACCTGCAATTTTCCCCGCATCTTTGAATTGAGGAGAAAATTGTAGAGGGTGGGCCTCTTTTTCATTACGAAGACAGGTTTCCTCAAGTCTCTCTGTATTTTCGGCGCCGCGGCCGTCTTAATGACGTCGTGATTTGCTTCTGCGAAAAAGATCTTCTCATGCAATACTGAGACTCAACTCCGGTGGTATACTCTCTCTTGCGAAAACAATAGCGAATATCTCAGTATGGCGAAGGTTCATACATGTATCAGAGTGGACGATGTTAATGATTATGGTGGTAGATTCAATTGTGACTTCAATCATCCGGCGACACATACTTCGGTACGAAACGGCGGGAGCTGCGTACCTCGTATACTGACTGCACTTTGTTCTGCCCTGGCAGAAAATTTATCGCCGTACACTGGCTAATAATTGGCTCGATTATCATATGGATCTGAACTTCGTCACGCGAGATTTTTATCCGTTATTCCTTGCATCCCGAGGCAGACGGTGATCACGATATAAGATGCAGACGCGATTAATCGCCACGTCGGTAGGATCTCGTGGCATATCAGTGTCGCCTTGATTTGCCGAATCGGGGAATGCGCGTGGGCGCGGTAAAATCGCGGCACGATGAATTCGCCCACTTAATTTTCCACATCTCCGTAGATCGTATCATTTCGCGGTTAATAAATATTGCATTTTTTGCCAAGGTTGTGTCACTAATTACTACGCGAGTGCAATTAGCTCTCGACAAACGATTATGATTTCATTTGAATTTCCCATTATTTTACCAATTCACTCCACGTCTGACCTCTTTCCTTTGCCGAAGACCAATCAATCCCTGATTCGTACCTGAATTCAATTCTCTTTTTACTTGTTTTCCTTTTTATTACCATTTTTCTTAATCATTCAATCGGCGAGGTCGTTAATGAACCTAGAAAGTGCAGCGATTAACGCTTTGTACCGCATAACACAATTTATAATACCGATTCGCTGATTGGCAGTAGCTGTATATCCATACAGAGAGACTAGCTGCAAGTCGTAGGTTAATGTCAGACTCACAATTGACACGAACTCTCAATTCTCATACGAGTGCTGGTAGAACAGAGAACTGATGGATATGAAATATATAATAGGCAAGCTGTTTCATATCAATTACAACCAACAGAAGAAAATCGTTCATAATTCTCATGTAGAAATTGACAAGGAATGCTCTCAGAGAACTCCCTACTTTCCTCAGCTTGGAACAACAAACAGAATTGCCTCATCGCGAAGGAGGCCGTTGTACACTTTCCTGAGTCAGGTCTTCATCGTCGATCCCTTACATGGATACATTTTCTTACTTCTAACTGACGAGGCCGTTTATTGATCTTCACTCGCTTTGCAAAGTGTTTGCAATGGGTATACGAACAGGCACCGACACCTGCCTACGAGCTGCAGGTCATAACTGTTACGCCTTCGCCCATAAAACCGAGATCACTTCGAGCACGTAGGTAATCTTTCGTTCGGTTGGAAATGCCTCGGAAAGCCGGTGTGTAATTACTCGTCGGAGACCGACACCTTATCAACTATTTTCACGCCTTTTGGCTCCGACGCCGACTTTTTCATTTTTAGGAATCCGAATTCCAAAGTATTTCTCATCAGCAATAGACCGCAACGTTGATTTTGATTCTCGATCTGCAGAATTCTTTTTCTGCAGGCTTCATGGAAAACGGGCCTTGGAGAGTGAGAGAAAAATGAAATGGACCGCAAATCCATGTCACAAAATAATCTGTGATTGAATCACGCGAAGGGATCAGTTTTTATGGGGCTACTTGTTCCACTGCAGGGATCACGCACAGCCGTTGAAACCTACGGATGAGATTACCCCCCACCAAGTAACTCATACTTCAGTGTTTCGGTAATGAGTACACGGAGACCAAGGTGTGCGAGTACACGAGAATCCGTGCTGAGCACGTCGCGGTCGGGAGTGAAGGTAGATTATCTGCCGGTCGGCTTACGCCCTGGGAAGATTGAGGTTGGGCGCGGTTCAGCGCCGCGCCGTTCGTCGGTAGGATATTGTACGTAATGCACGATCATATTCTTGCGTAGCCAATATATGCTGTGTGTTCTGTCCTGAATGAAATGGCACTGCAACATTCACTCGGTGAATAAACATGACTCGGAGGAAAAACACCGTCGAATGAAGAACCCATTTCGCAATTCCGCGAAAGTTATACATGTGCTATCGATGCACAATCCGAGGTTTAACCTGACTTGTATCTTTCTCTCCAAGTTCAGTAACTGATTCACGTCCCTATGATGCTTGTCTCATCACTTCCCTCCCCTCGAGAAAAAAGAAGATTTTTGAAAATTTGCAATACGTAGTCATGCATCGTACCTGTACGGTATATAATCTTCCACGAATTGATGCAGGTACCCAAGTTTGTGCCCGTAATTGTGATCTCCGTGACATTTCGAATCCCCTGATCCGGTAACACCTCGAGTTGTATAAGATTCGATGTATATTATTAGCTATGGAAACAAGAATATGGATTTTTGTTATCTAGGATACATTATACCCCTCATCCGGAGCTGCACCTAAAATAATAGCGGTCGAAGATAATCCCGGCGTGCAACACTGCGGAGAGAATAAAGCCCGCGGCCTGGCACTGTCTAATCATTGAGATCTGTGACAGGTAGGTATGCGGCGATAAGTATACAGTCCAGATGCCATATGAAAAATCAAATGGCAAAGAAGGAAAAGAAGAGCGTTTAAGTATATTACCAGATGCTTGTATTATGAGAGTTGATAAAGGCCGGAGAGCGGTCTACATGGGGATCGTGAAACGTTCCTTCAAGCGTCTCCAGAGTAAGTTTGTGCCGACTAACATACCTACAAACAAAGAGTTGGCATTTGAATGCCAGGAGATCAGCAGGAGCACAATGGCTATTGGGACCGAGAATCGCACGAAGGAGACAAGATATGAAACTTCGGCGAATTCGCCGTTGCTGAAACATTTCTTTGGGTGTAACTGGATCTCCTGCCCTCGTCGGTATTCGCCATCGATATAGCAACGGTGGCGAATCCCTCATATAACCACGGAAAGTATACATACCTGTATACCTGTACGCTGTGCGATTTTTTCGCCGAGAGACTTTGACAGTGAATCATCGTAGCCCGGGGTCGTCGGTGGACGGAAGAAAGTATAGAGTGATTCGGAATACGCAGATGATCGAGCCAACGCGCTTTCTTAGCGCGGAATATAGGTCCGGCCGTACGTAACCTGTGTTATTATTTATACGTGGCCATGACGTCGCGACCAGCGGCATGGCATGCCGGCACTACATGTCAAGACCACATTCTCCCGCCCTCGCATTGAAACAACCAGTGCCTGATGTTCCGCGTCAGGAGTCAAAGGCCACAAGCCTTCTTTTCGCAGCTGCCTTTATGCGCGAGTGTTATTCACTCCGGGAGTAAATCGTTTGATCATCAAGCCATCGAATAATTGTGTTGTGTCGATATCACGCACCTTCTACACAGTTTATTTCTCAATGAAAATCAATGGATGTTGTTCCCTCGGACGCGGTACGGTAGGTATATAAATATAAACCTGGACATCCCGCATGAAATTGACGCGATAATTGCACGGCTTGGCTACAGCCAGTACCTACGGTAGGATAATTATATGTAGGTATAAAAAATAATTAGATTATGTTAGCGAGCTAGTCGAGAGGTTGGTTCGTTAACGAGCCGTTATCTTTCACAGTCTTCTCGAAGAAAAGAGAAAAAGAACGAAATAAATGAGTAAATAAATAAATAAACTTCTTCAACTCGCTACAGGGAGTTAATTGCAAATATTAGCATTAGCCTTGAATCCAGGCAGGTGGCTGCAGTGTATGCTCGCAGGTTACTTCGGGTTCGTTAGTGGCTACACAATTTGTAATCTAGGTACTACCTATCGACCCAGACTGCGTGAGACTAAATATGGCTTTGGCGGATTTGAAGTGAAAAGGACAAAAAAGAAGTTCATATAGCGTATACCGAACAGATTGTTACTTATTGAAAATAGGACAATAATCAATCGAACTCTTATACACACGAGGATTGATCAGCAGCGAAAGAAGGTTAATTATAAAACGAGACTTCGACTATGAGAATTTACTGGACAGCATGAGAAAGAAGCTGGTAGCAGCGAGAATAGAACGAGAGGAATCGACTGGCAATTCATGAAAGACCAGATCATTCGGCTGGGATTGAATGATATCCGGAAATTTTGCAATCAGGCGAAAACCCCGTGAAGTGAAATTATGCCCAATAATGAGTACAATCGTCACGAGTGTATCGGGTCGAAGGAGTTTGACACGCTGCACAGATATCTGCGAGCGTGCATCATACTATATATATCCAAGGTATAAATTATGACAAACATAAAGAGTCGGGTGAAAGTATCAGATATATGTATACAGCAGCGTATGGTTGTGCTACAGTTGGTATCTTCCTCAACCCCTTGAAGAACCCTGGTGCTATGAATTGCTTGCTTGCGTAAGGCCGAGACGATTTTCTCGCTTGATCTCTGACCCTGCAAATGCGGAATAGAATCTCTGGCACTTCTGCCTGCTTAAGTGGCGTGTGTGACTTCTGTGTAGATTGTTGGTCGTAATAAGAAATATGCTAATCCTCGATAACTATAATAAGGAGTTGGAACGATCGTATAATGCCGAATGAATGGGTCCTCCCGATGCTAATCGATGATCCTATTTGACCCCTCTAGCCAGCTTGTCACTTTCGAATGCGCATCTCGATTATCGCGTCGTTGTATGTATAGCTAGTCCATAAATTGTCACACTTGCGTGAAAATGCAGTGAATGTAAATTCCCGATAAATTAATATCTGCGTAGATATTTGAGCGAGAACTTTCCCAGGATCAATATCAAGCGAATCACATCTATCGTTTGTAATTGAAATTCTGTTCCGCACTTCGGGCTCTACGGGTTAAACAGGGCTCGACGCTGACAGACGTCGGTAATCGATGAGTTGACGCCCGTTGGTACGTAAAAGGCGTGACGAAAGATTACTTCAGTGCTCCGCCGATCCCGTACCGAGTGAGGTTTTCGGTTGGTAAGTAGCCTACGTTATCATCCGACGGTAACTTCTCGTTTTGAGATATCTTCTTCTTTATAACTCTCCGATAACTATGCAGCTTGCGGTTGATTATTTTTGAAACTGGTTTGCCACTTATGTATCATCGTGTATTGATCATTCTCATGAATACAATAATTATATTCTATTCATCTGAAACCGAGTAATATTGATTCACCGGGGAAAAATTCAAGTGAAATTAAATGATTGACCTGAATATTTTGTTAACAATACACGAATTGATTAATTTTTCTTCATTTTGGTTTATTCAAACATTTTTCTAGTAAAACAGGTAATAAATTACTACGATCGATCTATAACATATGTACACACACACACACTCGCTCATACGCACGCAGGCATGACACACACGACGTGCAAAAATATAATAGTACATATCACATAAATACTGTCAATATTAGTAGAATGAATAATGGTTGATGAGCAATAAATAATTGTTTGCTGAAAGCTTTTGTCCTTTCGCTAAATTCAATGAAAAATTTCCGATACTCGTCCTCCACATAACGGGGACCGAATCGATATCAAATCATTGAAAATGTCTTGTCAGAAATTTTCGTCTACCATTTCTTAAATAAATGAATAAATAATAAATAATTATGATATAAGTGAAATAATTTAAGTAAATAATAATTAGGGTCAAGATGTCCGGTCTAGTCTAGCCGCTGTAGTCATCACGGCTGTACTTTCCTTCCATCTCTGATCACATTTCAATATTTCACCGCGCGTCACTTGAAGTGTAAATGCTTTCTGAATTGCTTATTGAATCATCGGGTTAAACCTTGATTTCAGCGGTCCTCAGTTGGCGTGAGATAATGTCACCCATCTCTATCCTCATCGTCGGTCAATTCTTTTCAGTGATGCTACAGATCTTCGTTCTAAAGTTTTTCTTTCTCCTTCTACGAC
This sequence comes from Phymatocera aterrima, assembly GCA_963170745.1. Lineage (NCBI taxonomy): Eukaryota > Metazoa > Arthropoda > Insecta > Hymenoptera > Tenthredinidae > Phymatocera > Phymatocera aterrima. The sequence goes on from OY720660.1 coordinate 23,120,095, forward strand.
CGTATCAGCTGAGGTCGATGATTTTTTTCCCGCGGACACAGAACCGCCTGCAGATACCTCGAGCCGAAATAGACCTTGGTGGCAAGCAATTATAAGTGTTTCCTTACTTCTTTGCAATTCCATTTTCTTTTTTGTTCTCTTACTCTTGTCGTGAGATCCACTGGATTTGCGTCACTTCTTGTTTTCCTGATTTTCAAAACATTCCTCGTCCGTGTATCTTCCATTCTCTGATGGCAGAGAAGACCGCGGACTTATTGCAAAAATAATTTGAATTAGTAATCGAGAACGTGTCTCCATGCGTGTAAGTAGTCTTTGAACTTCAGCAGGACACCCCAGTCTCGAACCATTCGCCTTGTATCGTCGACAGGATTTCTTTCGGCGTGGCTCATGATGCTCCTGCTGACTCGCCGCGGAACTTGAAGGGGTGGCAAATTCGCCAAAACACTTTCTACCTCGCACAGTGTCATAAGAAGAAAGTTTTGCGTCGATGTCAACACCAGATGAAGCCTCTCCTCGTTTTCGTCGTTGACAAGTTCTTCGAATGCCACGGCGAATTTCTGGAGATCAGTATGGAGCTTCGGCAGATGGTTGGCGATCTGAAAAAGAGGTAATAGAATAACCATGAGTATATGTTTGCACGGTGCGGCAAGTAAAAGTGCCAGAGAAATGTGCCAATAGCGTAGTAGAACGCGTGTTCGGTTAATTAGCCTGTGGTTTTCTTTATCGGTGAAGAGTGACGAGAATTGCGATAATGCTAGCTGGTAACCAGGCAAGTATGAAGCACGGGCCACGAGTTGCCGAGGGATATCTCACCCGCGCTGCATCAACCTCTGCACTCCTGTTTTCCCGATACTTTATAATAATTACTGCCTCATTAATATATTTTGTTATTCAAAGTTAATCAGATACTTTACAGTTTGTTGTTGAATCAAAATACCACGTACACAACCGCAATATAAAGCTCACTATGAACGTTGGATGGATAAAGTGATTTGATACGTTAGCCATTCGCCACATACTTCACCCCTGATACACGAGCTTGCGAGCATTAAGTACCACATGGCGAATGCGGCGCTATTGAAACTGATAGAGGGCGGAGAGAATTGACGAGCGAACTCACCGTCTCAAAGTCAGCCGATTTCAATTTCTTCACTGAGTTGACATCCCGCCTCCCGGGAATCCAGTTGGGAATGTATTGATGTTTTTGAACCCCGAGTCTCGCCCTCTCGTAAAGAAACTCGTAATCACTGCTCAGATAGTTATTCATCATTAATTGATGCTGAAGAGCGATGCTCCGTAGTCCGTCCGTGACATCCGCTTCAAAATCTTCAACCGGTGTCGAGATCGACTCAACAGTTTGACCGCAAGGTCTGTGCCAATGTGGGACGGCAGATCTCCGACTTCTTTTAGGCGCACTTTGCACCGCGGTAATAATCACCAACAGAACAACAAGTGTTGAAGTTTTTCCGGTTGCATTCATCTTGCGGTATACGATTGAAATTTTTTATCAAGATTCGCAATTCCCTGTACAGATACAGCCGAGATATGATCGCAATGTTCCGCGTGCGGCCTTCTCGCTTCTCCTAGAGTAGTGGGTGATTGCAAACTGATATGCCAAACTCCGAGCGTCTTCCTTATATACACCACCGGCTGATAGAAACTTTTTTTGAAGTTCCTGGGACATCGTTCAACGTAAACAATACGTTAACGTAATCGACTACGGCTCGACTAACATATGCTACATGCTCTGTGACGATGGCGGAAAAATATTGTCCCCTGAATTCCCTGGGCTACATCGTCCAGCATCCGGTATTCAGTATCCAGTATCCAGCTCCTCCTAGTCTCCTGACACGCTCGTTTGACGTCACGAGACGATCGGCATCAGGGGGCTGTGAGGGTATAATGGGCGCATAAAAGTTAATTATATCAATCTGGTTACTATTTATAAACTATGTATTATCATTGTTAATTGACGTGCCACGAAGTTCGGGATTCCGTTCGTCAAGCTATGACCAAGACCTCGGAGGTAGGGGATTCTCGAATCTCCGTTCAGCTCATAACACTTCATAATATGACGTCTTTGAGGAAATTCGATGTGAACCTGTTGGCTTCAGGGCGGCACTAAAATCCCACTTCATGACTTGTATTCTTACGTCAGGGATTCTCCGTTATTCAAATCGCAAGGACGCGGGTCCTCGGATAAGGAGACAGAGAGCACATAAATCCACGATACGTCATGGCCTGGCGTGGACTTCATTCTTCATTTCATTGAATTCATCGGAAATATAATTTCAGGGTTAAATTTTCTCGGTCCTGACGTCAATGGGCGCACCGGTGCGCTTTTACCAATTGCTAATCAAGCGTGATTGTTTAAAATTACGTACGATTTTTAGCCTGACTTTACTTGCCGTAAAACAACACTGCGGCCGGGTTTTGCCAAATGACACAGACGTGGCAATGAAAGGTGCATGGAAGGAGAGAGAAATTCGCCATTGCATTGGTTAGAGCCGACTAAAAATACAATGTTATGCGAATAGGAATATATGTTTTCGCGGATAGAATCACCGCAAAAGGTGATCGAGAGAATGACATCCATAAAAACCGCTGCAGAGCAAAAGGAGTCGCCGTTTATTGCGACGTTATCTCAAGTATCATTCGGGGATCCCTGCCTTCTGGATATCAACAATTTTTGCGTAGCGGGAGCCAATATTATTCCAGCTTGGCATGCTGTTCGGAATATGTACAGTGGCTACGTGCCCCGGCACAACTGCGGGGCGGAAGCGTCGTCGGAGTTCAATGACGTAAAGGATCTTCGAAGCAGCCGCGATTGTGGTAAAAAGTTGTGAATGAACGTCTACGTCACGTGGATTTTATGATTCTGCGTCGATAGTGCGGCGGGTCGTATATACAATATGGGGACACACTCCATTTACGGATATAACATCCCCGATTATAATTAGATCGGCTCAATTCCTGTCACTATAAAATTCCCTGCGTTGAGCGTTTATTTGTATTCTCCGACTATACGCTTTCGCACGATCATCTCATTCATCGGTTATTCAAAAATATGTCGGTCACGGTGAGAAGCGCGGGGAATGATTCCTAAGTTCCTAAGAAGAACGGTTTTTTTTCGCCAAAATGTGCCTAATAACGATTCAAAGGACTCGACGCATGTCTTCATTCATTAAATGCAGTGTGCAAGTCATCCGGTCTTGCATAAAATCAGTTTCGCCACGTTTTTCACGAACGAATTTCCAGGGGGAGGAAAAATGGTCGAAATTATTCATCGGACTGCACAGCGTGACGCGCTTCACGATCTGCCATATCGCCGGTGAGAACCGATCTAGCTATCTGCTTCCTACCGCGGCGGCAATGTAATACAACAAATCTCTAAGTGGTCGTTGTGAATCTGGCAGGTAGAATGCTCCACGACGAGCACTTTTTTGCTCACGCCAGTACATGGAATGTGATCGGAATTCTATCAAGCTGAGCGTACTCAACGGATCACTTTCTCTCAAACAGAGTCGAGCCGAAAATGAACGCACACGAATTTCTATCCGGACGTGTAAAATTATTGATCCGTTGATCCGGCGATGAGAAGCAATTTCTGATCGGCAGATCAAATCCCGAAGCCCAAAAGCTGTATAGCTAACGATAGAAACGAAACTTTCGGTTTGTGGGAATTAGAATTTACAACTTTTCGAAGTCCATCAGGCAAGCTCTTTCCGGACTGCGGATGAACTGAACACAAATATTCGTTCGAAAAACAACCGTCTCATTAACTAGGAGCACAATTTCTATGAATCATGTTGAAGACGTATCCTCCTCGCATATGATAATAACACGAGGTGTGACACATATCGCCGGTGCTCCCCCTCCGGTGTTCACATTCACTTGTAAGTTTGCACAAGTTATCGAGAATGCCTCGTAGGTGATTTCCACCGATATTACCTGTATCTGCGTAGAACCTGGACTGTGCAGCACAAATAGGTAATAGCTTCTCGTCGTCAAGATTCATAATAGCGACTTCTACCGCAGCACTTATACGATATGATATTCATTAACGAAAAAAGTAAACACCTACTTCACGATTGTTTGACTTATTGCAAACGAACTTAACCGCAGCTAGGAGTCCCCCCGGTGTATCAGATAATCAGACAGAGCCTTAGGCACGTCATTGGCTGTGACGTTATAATTACAACGATGATGATGATGCCCGATGATCTTTTCGAAACGTTTATCTAACATTTCTCCATGAATTCAATTGACGCGTGGTACTCGTGGCTTGAAGATGCTTGGCTCTCGGTCGTCCCGTGTCCGATGGCGTATAAATTCCGTTGTGCATACATTAGTTGATCAATTGGGATGCGGAATCAAATTTTTTGGGATTTGCAGGTAGAGGAAGGTTTGTTGGAAGGTACGGGACGGATCGAATAGAGAATCAAATTTATACAAAATATTGAATTTATTACGAAACGATTACATAAAAAAGAGAGGAATGACAATAAATACATGCGATGGTAACGTGATATAATAAATAGATAATAATATTGATAATTTTAGTAATAGTAATTATTATGAAATTATTAATAATGTTTATGTACGTTTTGAGGCCCGATAAATAGATATTTGATAATGTGCTTGATACGCAGAAATTTGTGCTTACATATAAATACTGTGAATGCTAAAAGTTTGATGTAAAAGTAATTCTTAGATTATAAAACGTGTCTTATGTACGAATAAATATGCATATTTATGTATACTTTTTCTACTACGAACTTACTTCTACGAACATACGCTTTACGTACAATGAATTTTTGAGAATCTCAATCGAGTGAATCGAGCGTACGAAATGTTTACTTATTTTTCTCACTTTTCGCGACATTCGACAGATTGTCGGAGAACGTCGATGATCGCAATTTGTCCGGTTCAGTAATCACATCAGCAACTTTTCGTTGCCAATTCAAGCTGCAGAGCGTCACGAAATTTCGAAGAAACAAAATCATAGTTGCAAAATCAGAGAGCGTGAGAATTGTGCGTGGCGAAATCTAGGTATATCTTATTGAAAAATGCATATCGTGCATAGTTTCCTGCGTAAAAAATAATTGAGATTCTATTCGAGGTGAGAAGCTGAATAATTATGAGGAAACATTTGATAAAAGAAAAAAATTTGATGAAGATAAAAAACGTAGGAACTTTGCACGCTTACGTACGTTCTGATATCACAGCTTACTACTTTAAGCATCGCTTCAACTTAAAGCTAGGACAAAATAAATAGTTCAATTAACAATCTACGTGTATAAAACTACGCTTCACGTATAGGATAATAGAGTTAAAAAATAATCGTGTGTGTCTGTACAGTACAAGGTAATTTACAAATTACTATTAATTATTCTTGTATACTCACTATGTATTAGGTATATATATATTGTAATTGGCACGTAATACGATATAACGTTACTCATAACTAAACGCCCGGAATTAGTTAATTATAATCCAACTAACTGTAATTCGATATAATACTGTTTCACTTTGAAGTAGATCTCGTAATACTGGTCTCTAGTCCTATAACTTCCTTGAACGTTCCATTTCGGGAGTAAAAGATAATTCATGATTCATTTCTACATTGCTGGCAGGACCACAGATTATTTTATCATTGAACTAATTCGTGAGGGAGAGAGAGAGAGAGAGAAATGATGCGGCATAGTGACAATGGAATAAATAATTGGCGAGTGTTATAATGAAATGAATCATATACCGCAATGAATTGTATAGTATACTCGGTATTTCATAAGTACCTCTACCTACTGAGTTTTTCTGTTGCCTACGAGGAACGAGAACGTTCTCCCACTTCGCTACCATTTGCAAAAGTGAATTCGTCAAGCAACAGTTAATATTTCTTGGCATATATTTTGTCGGCACTGTTTCGTCGGTCTTGGGAATAAAATTTACTCTGTAATTCCCTTCTGTTTGTTCCTGTTCAACTTCCTACGAGGACCTCTCCTCTGCCCTGTTCCCACCTCGGAAACTTTCTTTCTAGTTGCGGGGATCCGTTTACCCTGACCTTGTTTTTGCTCCCCAACTTCTGTCTTACCGCCATTTTTATTTTTTCCCTGATTCCTCTTTCCCTTTTTCCGCTTCGGTACGAACGGCTTCAGTTTCGTCGGATCACAAGTTTCTGATCCGATGGCAGTCGCGTTACGTAGCGCCCGCGCCCAGTCGTTGAGAAATGTTTGGTACAGACGTAAAATCCCACTGTCTTGCACCAGCATTTGCGTGAAGTCGTTCACTTTCGTCCAGTTCGGACTGTCCGTCACTATTCCACCGTTCAGGGCTGGTGGCATTTTTATTCCAAGTGTCAGGATAGCGGTTTCCACTTCGCAGAGCATCTGTAATTGTTGAAATCGTTTGTTTAGTGGCAGTTGAAGATGAAAAATCCTACCGGTTCCAATATGCTCTTCTCAAGCTCAATGATAACGATGATAACGATGAAAACAGCGCTTCTGCTCACTTACCCTTAGTATCTCATGGTACATCCCATCCATGATTCTTTTCCTCTTTTCCCTGGTGTCAGTGTTCAGGTGTGATTCCAGGTTGAAGTATCGCAGGTGATGGAAGGTTATGGAGAACCTTTGCAGGGTGTCGTGAAGTTTCGGTAGAGCGACCTCAGCCTTTTTCGTCTTATCAAGACACCATAGCTCCTTGTGATACCACTCGAATTGCTTCTTGGGCAGCCAGTCAAAGTCGTACTGCGGATTCAGCTGTTTGGTCACCTGCAACAAGCAACCGGACACCCGCCCTGTTTAGAAATAAGTCGCATCAAGTTCCCGACCCCCCTTTGTCTCTCACGGTATAATCGCTAGCGGTTATTTTCAAGTCCGATAGAAATCAAACACGGGGGTCGGAGAGGCTGGACTCGGCAGGCTCGGTAATTTTGGCGCGGCGCGGGCGCGGTGGTCACGCGGATCCATAAACTCAGGAATGATAAAAAAATGTAAACAAAAATATGCTACGTGTGCCTCATGTAAGAACCGCCCGCCGCGACCGCCGCGGCCGGTGCCGGTGCCGGTCGGACTGCCGCGCTGCCTTCGAAACGGTGAGGTAGACAAAACAATAATTGCTGTCATCTATGTGTTGTGTAAACGCGAGCGACCCTATCTCATATCTCGGTGAGTTTGTATACGGTATAGACATTCTATATCCTCAGCGGCGGAGCTAGCCCAGTACCAAAAGCCAATAGTGAGTGAACTTCACGTGGTCTGCACGAAAGTGTACGGAACATAATTTCAAAGCTTGCAGTGCTTACATTCGAGTAGATCCCTTGGACATCCTTCAGCTCCGTTCGAAAGTGATTTTGGGCTATCCTGAGCTGCGTTTTCACGCGTTTCATCGTTCTGTAAACGCTGTGCCTATGCTGGTTATGTTTCGGACTTGCGGTGACCGTGGTGCCACAGGAATTGATCCATGGCTCGTCCCGCATTTCGGCGTGATCGTCAAAGACCGGTGCTCCGGATACGGTGGTCAGGCCTGAACTCAGGAACAACGCGAAGGTCGCCAGAGTAGCCGTTTGTGCCACGGAATCTGGAACGAAAGAAAAAACCAGATCCTGCGTCAGTATAAAATGAGAAGACAAATTTTGCACGAATATTTTTCAACATTCAATAATCAGAAGAATTGGCCCCGACTGTTGGAACGAGGTTTTATGCTGCACACAAATGAACAAAAAATTGATCATTCTATATCTTTATGAGCTCTTCGTGTTCTGAGTTTTGGCGTCGCAAGAGGATGAAGGTTTCTTGGTGTAGCGTGACTAGCGCCACGAAATGTGTGATTATTCGAAGGATCGCTGGGACCTGCGTCATTCCATGAGCAAAAAAGGTATAACAAGCGGGGATCTTGTGTTGTATTATTTTTCGGGATCTCGTGTTCAACCACTGGACAGATATGAATGAGAGATAAGCCTGGAACTTGCGGGTTCCGAGTGACCCGACCTTGTTAAGTGCCTGAGGAACTTGCTACCACGTCTGTATTCTTACAATCTCTACGCTTTTTCGTAGAATACTCAGGCGTAATTATCTGTTGTCGAAGAAAACATTCGGACTAACTTTCTGGCTGCCGATTGCGCCGACCACGTCGTATAACCTCGTGCCGAATCGCTTGACGGATCAATTACACAAACTAATTATTGCGCGGGGTACTGTGTCGAATTTCCCAGCCTCGTGGGCGTCTCAATAACTCCGTGGGTTGTCGTACGTTAACGACTATTTCAGTGATTTGAATTTCACGCGGAATATCTGGGTGAGGTCAGAGGACCGCGGAAAGCATCGAAAGATAGGTCAATGATTTTTCACATCAAATAGTGCCTTTTGCGAATACAGTTTCAACCGCCGATTCGCGTATCTTGAGACTAACGAGTACCCAACTAACTGAAGGAAATGCTAAGGTGCTCAACGTAACCTACGTGTAGTAGATTGCACAATAAATTCTAGTCTCCTGCTGCATCGAGCAGGATCAGCAGCAGCCTACTTCCTATTCGCAGCGCGAGGGCGGAGGATTCGTATTGTAAGATCAAGGCGTGGGTGAATCGCGTAACAGAGTATACATCTCTCAGGAAGCGAAAAGCAAGAGAGAGTGAAAGATCGTCGGAAAATAGTTCTTATGGAATTACGACTTCGTGCTTATCTCCGTAATACATTTACTCCGCCGATCGTTTACCATACGATTTCTCAAAAAAGGTTTGCCGCCTCGCAAGCATCCCGCACAAAGGCGAGCTTCGCGTTCTTCAGAGTGCGGTTCACCACTTTCAATACCGCAGCTGCTACACCTCGACGAAGCTGAGTTCCAATGTGGCTTTTACCTTCGAGACTGACAATGAGCGCTTTCTCCAAGTGCAGTCCACACGCTCCGTGATTATTACGTTCTGTTATAATACCAGCTGCGCAATAAGTTAGCCTATACCTCAAATTACCGGTCATTTGAAAAAGTATCCCTCAAGATATACAATTTTCTGAATTCCTTTCGTTTCAAGTAATTTCTAATGGAAGGAAACATCTCTGTGCTTTCACAAAGGTTCGAAAGTCTGGAGTGCGATTCTGTAACTCTTCGTCCTTTCGATTTTGGTTCTGTTCCTCTCTCTTTCTCTGTCTCTCTGTTACTCGGGTGCCAAACCACACGTAAAATCCTCTCGCCTCTCCTGTTCCCCTGCGAGCTGCTGTTCGGTCTCTCCATACCTGCCAACTCTGGTATCGAATCGATTGAACTGCGATCAGGAATCCGATTGAAATTATGGACGTGGGGCTGCTGTTAGATGTTTGCGATGGATTGTGCCGCGTACTACAAGAGCTTGCGCGTATCATAGTGATATAGGCGTTGGGAGAAAAATACGGTACGACACGTACGGCCGCTACTACTTCAATACAGACACGTAGGTAGCGGTGCCGAGCTAAGATATGGATCAGTGATGTCAGGCTGACGTCACATATCATTTATATCCAGAGGTGACTGCCGCGCCGATGACTTGGGTGCAAATATCATTAATGTAAGTACTGACACGTTTACCTACAGCACGACGTTCTACGAGAAGAAAATAACACGCATTCGGTCAGGCCCCCCACGACTGTGCTTCTACATATCAGGAACAAAAGATTTCGGCTTTCCACTCAATGGACACTATCGCGTAGCGTACAAGTTATCACGTGCGCATGAGTACCTTCGAGAACCCTCAAGATAAAAAACAGATTTCCAAAGACGTATATCTTCCCTGATCTTCCAAAGATATATCATATGAACGAAAATCTAGCTACGATACTTCTGCACCCTTCAGGAACCCTGAACATTGGAGAACGACTCATGGTCACCTCGGTTTGTTCGCGATAATCTAGAACAGGACTCACTGTCTCAGTGTAACTTGTGACTCTAGAAGTTGTTACGGAGAAGTAACCGCAGCGGATGAGGCTAGAGCTGTATCTTTGTATTCACGCGAGCCCGACAGTAGCTCGTTTAGCCGACCGCGTGATCCTCGGGTTAGATTTCGTAGACTTTCTTCTGGAGTTATGGAGTCGTGGATGACGGAGGATGGAGGATTGTGCACAGCCGCACTATAGGCATACACTGCATACACTCTAGTGCATGCAGTACATACACCATCGGGTTGGAACTGGGAGCGGCAGCGTCACGCCCATCGATTTGTCCAATCTCCTTGCGGTTGCTCTTCTCCTCTTCCAATACATAATTATAGCTTTTCCTCCACGTAATATCTAACCTCCGTGACGCAGTTCTGGATTCTCATTTTTGCGAAAGAGCCAATTTTACCTACTAAAAGTAATCACGAAAGCTAAATGAAGAGACGGTTTCACAATATTCGACCGGAAATCGACGCCAACGCGAAGTTTGGACAGGCAGTGCAGGATCTTGACTCGATTGCGACGACGTTGAAAGCGGCACTCTGAACAGTCTGAACGACCGAGGGGTCATAAAGCTCGCTCACCGCCAGCAACGTAATTTAAAGATTGCTTCCGATGGCAAAGGACTACAGCATCCCACCCGCCGAACGAAGGACCTCCGACGTTGCTCATTGCTGCACCAACGCGCATAATGACTACCTACGTCTAGTTGTCGAAGTATTTGCGGAAAATGCATGTTTGTCAATTTTCAATTATTCCGAACGGGGGGCGTGGTGTTGGTACGCGCATGACGCATGTTTCAGATGGCTAACGGCAATACGGCTGATAGATGAAATGAGTTATTAATTGAACGGATTTACGATCGTTCCATTGAGACCTTGGTGTAGTTACCTACACCCATATTAGCTCAAGAGCTTTATGTTGCACTAGATCAGAGAGTTGAGTATTGTGGTAAATGTTGACGGATCGAACCGGCTACGAGCTTCTCAATCACCCCGTAGCTTCGTAATAATCGATCAATCCGTACACTGTGTAAGTGAGCTGTTTTCTCAGCTGCGGATTTTGATGGGAGAATCGGATACCCATGTGAGTCGCGATTTGTGCAACACGAAGAGAAGCACTGCTGTGGTAGGTACCGTTAATTAGGTACCTGCAGTGTATATAGCGCCGCGAACGCCAACTTCGTCCTCTCGTCAAATATCGCTTTGTAAAATGTCGAGATGCCACAATCCCGCGTGGCACCGGGAGACGGACAGCTCCGGGAGATCGTGAGGACTTGACAAGAATTTATGAAACTGAATTTATTTACGCAGCCCGGTTTATCGACCGCTCCGCTAGCTTGGACACGTTCAACCTGCAGCACGGCTCGCCGCAGCCTCGATCGAGTTTGAGAAGTAAAGAACAAGTAGATATAAACAACCGCGATTAACAAATTGACAGAAAAAGTTGTCGACTTCTGATCCTGGCTCTGCCGGACGAACGAATAAGTATTCCTACCTTGTCTCACTTGAACTTGTTTCACCGCGTTGCTTACTCCCCGAAAAAAAGATCACAAACATATATTTTCCCACCCGTAAAAATTTGCCGTTGAAAAATGATGCCGGATCGTCGACTCAAGTTCCTAGCTTGCTGACTGTTCGGAAATTCGTACGTGCACGAAGATGGGAACAAAAAGAATAATCATAGCGCGCGGTTGTCGTATATACTTACATATAACTCACGAGAACATGTTATAATATGCAGCGAGAGCTGCAGCATTATTGAAGGGGATTGAGTTGTTTTAACGACAACTTGTCTCGAATTAACGATCCCATAGCTTTAATCTTTACTGCTTTGATGACACGTAAATGTGCTTGTGCACGCCGCAGCTTCTGATGCTGCAGCAGCGGCGGTCGAAGACGCTGGAGAATTCGGGACGCGAGGAAATTTTGGCTCTTGAGTGACTTGACTCCTGGCTCTTGCCTCTTGGCTCCCGAAATCGGCGCCTCCTTAACCCCACTTCGAATTTGTGTGCAAGCCGATCATCGTGTTTCATACACATGAATGTTTACCTTCATGGACTCGGTATACAGGGACTAGCTAGCACACAGACAGTCCGCGGAGCGTTCGGCGACGGCTCCCTTGTATCCTCGCGTGGACCTGCGCGGACCTCTAATTGTGAGTGTGCGTTGGCATAATATTTTCATTTCACGGTGAAGTGCCCCGCCTCTTCTACACATATAGACGATGACAGAAGCACGAACTCTCCTAACCATTCAACACATAGGTATTCGTCTGCGAGCGTGTGCAGGCTCGGCTTCGTGAACCTTGGTGAACTCAAACTTGGCCATTCACCAGGCCCCGCAGACAGACCCAAAAAATCTATCTTCTATGCTTGGGATAGAATTGGAATTCGTCCGTGTGTGTCAAAATACCGGAAAAACTGATTTATTTTATGCGAACGACGAAAAGTTCGCATCGCGCGAAGCTCACCAGCTCACAGCATATACGGAATTGAGGAAATTTCCACGATAAATCGCTTCTCGTTACTTCCCGTACTGTGAAATTGAGGAAACAGCTCGAACGGACGAGTGCAGTTGCGCGGTCTGGTCCGATCGCAGATGAGCCGTCGGAGCAGGAAAAAAGTAACCCTCTAAATCATCGCCGGATGACAAGTCGAGGACCTTGGTGAGAATCCGTTTGAATGAAAATAAGACAGACATGATAAGTTCCATACAACGGGCAGATGCTCGATGATTAAATGGCGGCTGAATCGGGAGGGTTAAATTTCTGGGCCGTGACTCGGTCACTGAGAAACAGTCGTCTCTCGCCGAGCCAGTATATCTCTGTCTCAAGAATGACGAATCAATTCTACGATCATTCACAATGACGAAATATCGTACGGATAATCGTCGATCATCGATCGCGAGTTATCCCGACGTAAGTGGACTCCAAGCGAGCGGAACACCTTATACGTCATATCTACGCAGAAGACCCGCGTCTGGGTGTATATACGATACATGCGCGATGCACGTGCCTATAATAGGTTCGACACCAAAGGCTCATAACAAGGGGCTGATGCCCGACTGTGGATAGCGAGTCAATTGCCCACCCGGGAGGTGATGATCACCTTGCTAACCCCGACATACGAGCCGCCGCTGAGTAGCGCGAGACAGACAGACCGGCTGACTGACTCCGGGGTCCAGTCCAGTGTCCAGTCCAGTGGTTTTCGGCCGAGCCCATGAGTCCCCAGGTCCTGGCTGCGGCCGCAGGCCGCAGGCCTCAGGACGGCGCGTTGAACACGGCCGGTTGTTTGATAAACTGGTTAAGGCCCATCTTCGGATCTGTTTGCCTTTGCTTTGTAGCTTTACTAGTGTTGTGACTTGCGCCGTGAGGAAAGGGCCTCCGCACCACGATGGGCTCAAAGCAAACACGTGCGTTTACTTTGGACACACACCGCAGTCATCCATCTATCTTTACACCATGGCCGATATTCGTTGTTTTAAGTAATCATGTGATTTGTCCTACGAAACCTCGCCCCCTCCCATACGCCCAGGCGTTACACACACCCGCGCCTATGCACGCGTACCCGTATGTGCATAGTATATTAATATGCCTGTTTACTCGGTTTTCGATCCGTGCTCACCGCTCTGTATCCGCCGCAGCGTGAGTCTGAATTCGGTGATCACCAATTTTTCCTATTATACCCAAAACGAAAATTTGCTTTCCATTCGGGAATTCAAATTGTACGTGCGATATGCAGGATTCGGCGTGCCGATGCGTTATCGTTATCGTTATCGGTTCCAGATCTGTTTATAGATTTAGACAAGCATCACGACGAATGTATAGTGTGAGAAACTTGATTGCACAGGCAGTGAATAGGTTCTGGGTATATTATCATGCTGCAAGGTGTATGTATTATACAACCGTGCGCTGTTGGGTATAAACAATGATGAGGATAAGTTGCACGGTTGGTCTTCCTCTAGGCGCCCACTTCCGAGACCGAAGCCAAATAAACACGACACTGACTCTGACTCAGTGACTTATGGCTTATGGCTTAGTCACTCGTTAACTAATTTAGTTATAAAAATATCGCCCGCGATTGACTTTCTAATGGCCGATAACGACGATCGAGGCAAATACTTATCCGCCGTATCTATATTACCGATTAGAATTTATTCTTGACAGTAATCTCGATCGTGCGGGTACATCGGTATCAAACTATTTCGCGATCGACTTCGCGGCTCTATCCGATCCCTGCAGCCAACCGCACGATTGTCAAGGAAGACGTACCCACGCGACCGATATTTTTTTCCTATCTTCGCGTAATTGCAACGTTTCGTAATTTCTCGATTTCACGGCGATCATCCGCGCGTACCTATATGTAACATGTATGTACACCTCCTCCGACGAATCACTGTAAACATTCGTCACGGTTTATCATGCGATTGGCAAATATTGAGTGAATTTTTTCCGCTTATAATCAGCCTAGTAATAGGAGGAAAAAATACGGTTCATTATGCATCGTCAATCTGTGTACAGAGGACGAGGAAATTTCGAGCCGTACGCGTCGAGTCATTGCACAATTTTCCAATTCATAATTCCCTGCCTCAGGAGGTGTACAAATTATTTAATGACCCTTGATCTGGATTAGAAAATTATGATAATTCCTAACCGGCTCCCATGCGAATTATTAATCAGGCCTGCAGACGATGCCGCGAACGAAACTGATGCTGCATGACGTGTCGTTTTTAACCCTAGAATTAGTATATTATACTTAGTTCACATATCGCCGCTGGCAAACTCGATGTGGCGTATAGGCATACATCCGACGAGATAATATCGATACGTTATAATGTATGTATTTGTTAACTATAGATCGGGAATAATATTGCCGGCCGGTTATCTGGTTTCTATAATCTAATACGATTTTAGATTTTTCAGACGCATTGTTTGTGCGCCGCGTGTTTCGAAACTATCGAAACTGTTAGCCTGCAGGAGAACAAATACGCGCTATAGGTATACAATGCTGGTGCACCTCTCTACTTTCATCGCAAGAATTTCAGCGGATCATGTAAAGAAACTGACAGAGAACTACGTACGTCTCCCGCACGTAGCCTCGGTGCACCTGTCATTGCAGATTGAACGCCTCGGACAATGTGCGATAGGAGGACAATGAAATTACTGCTCGTAGAGTGAGTCGAGCATGACAAAAAGCGCGGAACAAGAATGAAATAGAGAAAAGAATCGGGGCGAAAGAGCGATCAGAATATTTTCCGAATGAAAATTAAATTATTAATTGACGTTATGAAGTATAACAATGTACACACACCGCCTCAGTGTGGCGAGGGCGTACGCTCCGGCCACCAGCAAAGCGAAGATCATCTCTCGCCCGTTCTCCTCTTGCAGGAGCGTCGCTTCCGGCGTCGCTTTATCCTTTGGGGGAGTAGTATCCTCCGCCGCATCCACTCGGGGGTGTGAATATCGACTTGTGAGATAGTGTTTTTTCTTCAATTCGTTTCTTGTTCACTCCGTGGTGGATATAACCAACTGACTCTAAACCACGGGAAGGATCGGAGTCGGTTGAACCGATTGCTTCGATCGAAGTGAAAACCGTGAACTCAGATCGAAGTTATAGATACGTAACAGCGGAGCAAGAATGTCCACATTTTTTGCCAGTCGAACAACCACCTCCCCCCGTTATGACCGCTGATTTAATTGCTCCGGTTATTGCTTGTTTCTTTTTTTAACGCGTTTTCAAAACCACGTGTATATTAACACGGGGAATACCCGGCCCGAGGTGTCCCCTCACTTTTTAGTCACGCAACGCGGTAGCTGCGGGGTAGCGGAAGACGAGCGATCAATGCAATCGTTTCGATCGATCCTCGGGTAATTAGAACGGCGATTTTTATCAGAGTTGTCTCTTATCTTATTTTTACGAGTTTTCGTTTTCGTATTCTGTTTCTGTTATTTCGAGTAATCTCGTCCTCGAAATTTGTCTATACTTTTATGCTAACGAGGCTGCGTCCATAAGGTGTTTGTAAACGCGCGACTTGACCATTCGGTAAGACGATCTCGTGGTGACTGAGCCGGGCGCGCGCCAGACTCGCTTAACTCACTGCCAACTCACTCGGCCGATCGGGCCCTCCTCTCCCTCCAGTACCTCTTACCCGGGACCCCTCTTCTCGCCCCCTCTCTGACCTCCTACCACCTCCAACCTCCCGCTCACACACACGCCGCCCTCGCACGCGGGGATACACAGCGGACCCCCAGGCAAAGTAATTTCATTACAGGTACACTGCATTATTAAACAACCGCCGCGCAACTTGGGCCGGTACCATCTTGCACGGTCATATTTTGTCGTCGGATGAACGCGCGAATGCGGGAATCGGCATCTCCCTCATTTACATTAACGGTTTCTTAATAGGCTCGCTATCAAGGATCTTCGGACTTGACGTCTTCATTAGCAGATTCGCCACCGACTTTCAAGGATCGCGTCCTTTTCCCTCCGATTTTCAGAACCGCGCCGCGTACCGGCGACTGTCCACAGAGCGCACACCCCAAGGGAGATAGGAATCGCGTGCATTGAATTTTCGTGCCAACTTTAGTTACCTGCGGAAATTTCAACCGCTGCCTGTGAAACGGGCGATAAAATCCGAAATTAGTGGCGAACAATTACTCCAGTCGTAGTCGTAAAGTTAACGAACCTCTCCCCGCCCCGAAAATGCCTGGAGGAATTCAATCAATCTAAAACTTGCAGTCTTCAACCTGTAGTAGCGTACCGCGTGTCTCGAATGCCGCGAGTATACGTACCACTTACTACTTCATCTCCTCCTCGCACATCAATTTTTATCCCGGATACACGCGCGAAGGAAACGAACCTGTGGCTTCGAAGGCGGATACTGCGAAGGCTGAAACTCGCGGAATTACGTCTCTACGTTTGTCAATTTATTACAATGGAATATAGTCCGACCGCAGGCTCTGCTGGTGAAGATTTCTCGATCTAATTAGCGATGCTTCAATAAGAGGAAAAAAAGTGCTCATTGGTCATGATGTTACAGAACTCAAAGAGATCTCTCGAGAAGATATGTACGCACAGTTATGTATGTATCTCCTCCGTTGACCAGACAGGATGGTATCACGGTGGAGAAAATTTCTTCCGCGATAAGATACCGGCGCTCTGTCAACCGCGACGTGACGTCACTGATAAGGCATCCCTCTGGCCAACTTCATACCGACCACTGGCTAGCCCCACCTTGCTCAGTGGCGACAGGTGAAGCCATATGCGCCCAGGAGACACGACTCGAGTTTGTACCGTCGCGTTGTTAGTCATAGATTATTTTTGCATCGTGATCAATTGACAGCAGTTCCGTAATATTGCGAGAGGCTTGGTGAGGCCAATTCCATATTATGACTATTCGCGATAGCGCGTGCCATTTCTCGCCCGCTATATATGTTACAGGTGCACAGTCGCCGTCAGATCTGGGTACAGTCGTCTTATCTCGATCATCGAATTAGGCCATTCGTGAGAATTAGGTAACCGTACAGAATTCGATGATTTTTGTACATTTTTCGTAATCGTGCTTACGCGGGTGAAATAATATGAGCAATGACTTTCCGCTGTTCCGTATTTCGCGCCTCGGAATTATGTGAGATGAGAAGATCGCGGGATTTCATAGTCCAATGTATATAAATACCTACCGGGAATTTTTTCGGAACGATTCTCTTGGCGACGGCGAAAACGATCAATGTCACGTTATAGTCCAGGTCGCATTTTGTTCCAACTTGCGAAACAATACCGAGAGGAAGTTAGCTGTGCAATTCATAAAGTACAATCGTCATCGATGAAGTCATTCTCGCCGCGAAGACTGGCTCTATTTACTCACATAACAAATGTAATCGGCATGACGGATATCTGCAGCCGGTAGAAAACAATATGCCACTTATTTTTTTCCACTTTCAAGTAATTATCGATGACCCGCGATCGGCTGATTGTCGCTACACGAGAACGTCGCAGCCTGCAATGCTGATACTGCACGAGAAGAGGAAGAGATCGATATGGATCGTGAAAATAGATGTGAGTTGTATGTACATACATTACATTTTTGTCATGCTCCGGTATCAAGATAGCGATAGAGTCTACTGGAGTCCGAGTCATTGCAAACAAACTGGGCAAACATTGCGAATATCGGTGATTCCCATAATCAACGAAATAGGCCAATGTCTGGTGGTTATTCCTTGCAGATCGCTTGTCAAGTGATGACCGATCAAAAAATTGTTCCCTACATCGATCAGAGACATCGTTTCATGATATCGAACATATACGGTCAGTGACTTTTCTTGTTTTCATTTTGCAGTGATTACATCAAATGCGTCATTTCGGGTTGAACGTATGAACGAAAAGTAGAAGCACGCAAAAGAAAAAAAAAACACATGTATCACGGAGTAATCTTCCGGTGGGACGGTCAGACCGCGCAATCGGTAGCAATGATGATAAAAGAAACAGAAAAAAGACACACAAACGCGCCTTGTTTCACCAGTGATTCTCGAGTTTTCCGATGAATCAGCTCGGAGATCTTCGCGATTACGGAAAACTTTCTTCACGCCTGGCTGCGCTCCGAGTTATCTTTCGCCACAGGTCTTTCAGGGAAACAACGTTCCCTTCGATTTTCTATACATCGTCGACACGCCACAGTCCTAATATTTATACGAATTCGCATGATTCGTTCATTTCTGCATCTCGCTTCTGACTCTCTCGCGTTTCCCTTCGTTTTTAACAATGTTGTCCGATCGGCGAGAAAATTATAGCAAACACAAGTTTCTGTGTGGCTGTGTACCTACTTCCCGAGTCTGCACGGCAGCACGATGGCCGAGTTAGGCATATCTTAATTTTCAGCTTCTTGTCGGAAACGGAAGTTCCGTATTTGATAAAAATATCAACCAGTACGCGGTGATCAGAGTTATGGCATCCAACGCGTTTACCTATAACCACCTACGATTTTTCTCCCAATGATAAGATTCCCGCGCAAGGTATAAATCAGTCAAAGAAACACGTTTATCCTGATAATCTCACATTCTCTCCGATAGTTGATTCACGGAATGAATCACCAGCGAAAGCTTTCTCAAGAACGGACGATAATTATGCATATTCCTCTTCCAAATTCAATTCGAATAAACGCTCCCGAATATCTGCGCTTCTCAACAAACGATCGCCGTATGAAATTTTGATCCAACACCGAATATTGCACAACCGTTATGCATCGGGAGTAGGAAATTCCATTGTGATCTTGTCACCGGTTACGAACGTCATTTTCGCTACATATCATGCCATGAAATGATTATCGCTTGATAGATACGACGATAATCAAACTCATACGCCCAGGACGCCCAAGACGCCGAAGACGCCACACGTTAGGCGCCAATAGCCTGATTCATTTCTCGACAACAGGTACAGGAATGTGCCTGTCCGTGTAACACTTCTCGATACCAAAGTCCAAAGTTCGTCCTACCAGTCAAGTATCGATTCGTTATGTTTTTGGGATCAAATTGATCATTAATTATCGATTCATGAACATTTTACCTCGAGAATCTACGAGCTGATTTCCTCAAATTGGAAATAAGTGGCAAAGGATCATCCGAAATCGAAAATTTCATCCCACCCTATTTCTTACAGGGATAACTGCAGCGTGAAGATCGCAATGATTTGATACATCGAGTACAGCAATGAACTGCGGTAGCTTGTTGATAATTACGCGACAATGATTATCGCTTATGAATCATTACGCAACGTGGATAAATGGTATTGAATGATACTCGCAATCTAGTAATAACAGATGTTCACACGCGTTTCACAACGCTCGTTTCCGAATCGCAGGGTGTTACAATACTGCAGGATGTTGCATGAGAGGAGGAAATCTCTTACCGATCTGCATCCTTCTTTCTTGAGTATCCGAATGTATAAATTATACAATGATGATGGAGGATGGCTGGGTGAGGAGTCGACGAATGATGAATCTTCGACACTGATTTTATTCACGCCCGCGACTGCATCTCTGCTCGGATATAGGATATGTACAGTGCGCCGAAAAACTTGATCCTCGAATTATAATTGTACGGTGACTTTGCGATTATCGAGTATATCGTACGGCTCGACGGTTGACTATCCGCGTACACAAGAGCAAACTCGTCGGATCGGATTAATGAATGACTATACGCTAGAGTGGAGACATGAATGAACTTCTCGTGGTATAAGAGTAGTATATAACCAAGGAAGGCGTGGGCGGTGCCACCAATCGGATGTCTACTACGTTGGACGTCTAACCGAATAGATTTTTCGCAGAATCTTACTCGCCAGTTTTTATTGGCAGTTGCAATACCTAAGTATAGCGGAAGTTCCCTCTCCGTGAAACGTACTAACCGCAAGTTAGGGAAACAATGAGAAAACACAGACAATCGGCAAAGTGGATGGGCGGACTCCGTCGGACCATTTGGATCGCGCGTAACCCCGGAGTGCTCCGTGTCCGTCAATATGCTCTGACAGGTAGAGGCGGACATTTTCATCTGCGGATCATAACTCAGTGTCGAGTGGCTTTTTGTTCCATCTGACCAAACGGTGTGAGACGAGATCGTAATCTCATATCATTACCGCTGCAATTAGAAGAGTTAACGATCGATGAATCCCAACGAAACGTATGTTTATTTCCCAACATTTTTCTGAGCCTTGAATTCAAATTATATAACGCAATCGTGCTTTTTTCTAACCCGAACTGGAACTGTGGGAACTTCTACACTGTTTGGTTATCGCCACTCCAGCGTAAACACCGGAGTACGTTTTTGGGCGTGTGATGAGCGTACGTTGTCAGAATTTGGCAGGGGAATCCCGGTGGGGACCAACGGGCGTCATCCCTACGAACGGATGTTTGAAACGTCATCTCGGGCCGACTTGATGTCACGAAGAGGACTGGCAGAAGTCGTGAGCATTGACACGTGCGTGGTTATACATATATGTACATACTACGATGACGTAGAGACGTGGCGATAGCCGTTTCGATACTGCACTTCAATCCGAGTGATTATTAATCTCGAATGCGAATTTCGAAAGCTAATTTAGACGTAACCGTATCACTAGATCGCTTTCGTTTCATTACTCGATACTTTGACAGCTGGCGGCGATGTAATGTGTCTTAATTACGTCAGAAAACCGCCAAATCGGTTCTTCGATCAGTGTCATATTTCAAGGATTGTTTGTCTCCGCATACTTTTCTGCCTTTTTCTCGTACGATGAATGCAAAATTTGACCTATTTCAATGAATCATCGGGTGTTTGCTTTTTATGTTGTACAAAAAAGAGGTACTCGGTAGTCAGAGAGGAGCAGATTTTTCGTTAAGTGTGCAATTTTCCGGAAAATATTATTCGCCCGAGGTTGAGACGGGTCTGAGGCTAGGACCGAACGATTTCTGAAAATTCGTTCTATTCATCTCGAAGAATGCATGGATACACGAGGCCGAGTGTTTTGAAAAATGCCGTGGATCACGCAGTTTTTAGAAATTTCAAAACAGCTTTGCCAACTTCGCTGTAATGGGGATAAAAAATTGATTCGAACGTGAATGAAACCTGTAAAAAATCGCTGTGGATTGAAGGGGGAAAAATAAGAGAAAATTGAAAGTCAGAGATTCTCTGTCTCCGCAGGGCTCATCGCTCGGCCCGCGAGGATTCTCCGGGCTGGCGGGGTACCGTTCGCGTTCCTCCGCATCGCATCGGCCGGGTCTTTCTCACTCTTCGACTCTCCATAGGCTCGAATGACGACCCTGCTGCAGCCGGGGATGAGCTCTCGGGATAAAGCGTGCGAACCAGAGCAAAGAATCCGTCGGTTTTTTCAAACGCATCGTTATCTGATCGCGGCTGGACGTTGAGAACGAACGAATTCATGCACACGGGGACAAACTCTATCCGGACAAATCTTCGGGGAGAGAAGATCCCGGGCGGGACTCCCGTGGAGCCGAGCTGCCGAGTCCATTGTGTTGGCTAACCCAGGAACGCCGTTGCGTTCCTGGAAACCTATCGGGTCCGCAGTAACTTATTAATATTTTTGGTGAAAAAAAAGAGTGGCTTGCAGTATGCACTGCACCGCAAACTACCCGAATATGCTCTAGCTCTCTAGCTCTGGCTCTCTCCTTATACTAGCTGCACCGGGCGGCCAATTCCAACGGGCATAACACGGTCGCGCCGAGGTGTGCTCCGGGCCAATCCACTTCCGTGGCCCCGTGGGAATATAAGGCGATCGTGAATTCCTTCGTTCGTACCGCGGTCGAAATGAAAGACTACTATACCAACCACGAGCCACGACGCGCCCGCCGCCAAGACCACCGTACAGTTTGCCGCAGGGTTTGTTCTAGGAAGATCTATAATTTTCAGGAAGTTCGCAAATCCTGTACGATCCGCGCGCTGCACCGCCCACTGAACACTCGCCTGAATCATCTGCAGCGGTTCGATTGAAATTTCGAAATTACTCTGACAATAGAGCAAAGAAATTTTTGGAACATTGGCGATTCTGGTTTTCTCCAATCCGACGAAACGTTTCACCTCCGGCTAAACCTTATATTGGAGAAGTTTTGGATCGACGCAAATTCTATCCGAAACACAAAGATTCGCTCTTGCTTCTTAGAGATGACGAATAATTCCGTCGGATTCATCTCAACGCGTATTTGTCATTTAATAGAAGTGTCGATGTTCAATCTGAATGCCCAAAATATCGTTCCTCCGAATCGAATGAGGTTCACCTGAAAACGGAATATAATTCTACTGACAATCAGTCGGCGAAGTCGGATTCAATTGAATCCTGTCATCGGTGTAGCTACCCGAATTTTGTCAAGTTACAAAAAACCGTGGCATGATTCTTCCGTGAGAGAACAGAGTCCGAACCGGAGTATTCGCGTCTAATCTTATCAGTGGAAGCCCAGAAATGGTAATTTTGCAGCAAACAATCGATCGCAGGAGGCAAACGGGAGAAAAAACCTGAACACCGGTATATCTCCCGTTCCCGTAGCCCGAGCAGGAATAATAATCGAGCGCTTGTTGTATAACGAGGCAGATTTTTCTCGAATCGAGTCGAGTTTCACACGAATCGAAAGAAGAGTAGTAAAATTGTATAAATGAGTGGAAAAGAAGATGAACTTTTATTAAAGATAGCACGAGCTTTCCTCTCCTGGACGATGTGTTCTCTCGATTTAATTGACCACTTTACGGGAGGAGAATGTTGATTGGTCTCGGACTCCCTTGAGCGTGCCCGAGTAAGTATAATTTTATCGACATGCCAGAAGATTTTTCGTGATACTGGAACAAGTGGAAGAATTTCAGCGCGACGATCTTTTTGCACTTTGTATCATGGCACGGTCTCCCGGAGTAGCAGCACAGTGTTTACTCTCGACCATACCTACTGCACTGGCTGACGCGACGCGACGCGTTGCTCACGAGTGAGTATTTGTAGTATCTACAGGTAGATCGTAAATAATCCGTTGAATTAAAATAAATAAGATTTTGATTGACAGTTTTATAGATAGCGATAAAATCCTACAAAAAATCACCTTCCAACGTTGGTTTTTAATTCGTGTCCAATTATCCAGTATCCGTGTTGGCATAGGTTCCAGTATATGAAATCCGGGTTGACGGCGTTCCGAAACCGCGCGTGATCCCTTGGATACGAATTTCACAGAATTGCGGAAAACCGTCGAGATAATCACGATGAAAGTCGAAAATCTGCGGACGGACATTTTCGAGATTCGTGTATGAAAACCAGCAACTATAAAAGAGAAATGAGATCATTGCGTGATTGAAACCGTGCGACAAAATTACATCGAATGTGGGTCCGGTCCAGCTGACGAACCGAATCGCGAGTAACCCCTCGGGGCATCGGAAATCGGTAGAACGCGATACGTAGGTACTACGTACGTACAACAAACTGGGCGTTCTGTTCAAACGGCTGGATGACATCACGATTATTGATCTTGAAAAAATGCCCGGTGCCTGGGAGGTTCCCACACGGCAGAAATTTCATCGATTGATAATATGCTCTGGAAACGATCTGGACCGCAGAAGGATCCGCCTGTCTCAAAGACAATAGGAAACCACCGCATACAAGGTTTCCAACGAATTCCTAAGATCGTATCCCTCGCCGAAAAGGATTCAGCCGTACTTCATAGGTATACTGACACGCATCCGATTGAATGGTAGAATGGAATGGAATAGAATTGAATAGAACAAAATAGAATAGCCGAGTTAGTATACTGCGGGTTCAGGAAATATATCATTCACCGGCGTCTTTCGAATGCTTGAACTACGGCGGTCGATATCTAGCAAATAAATTGATCGGAAGTATCATTTATTTATCGAATTCCGTCATAGATTCCTCTGCAATGCGTCAACTCCGCGGCAAAACCTTTCTCCCGTCTTCTCGTCCTCTCTATTTTTTCTCGGTCGATTCCGTTTCATAGAATCTATCGTACGCGACGAAAAGTGTATCACGTCTAGATCACTTTTGATCCTGCAGGCATTCCGAAGTCTATCAACGGGAGAATCTCTCCTCTCATCGGATGCGTAAGCACACGCGTAACCGATAGTTGTTGTTCCCTCCTCTCGCCGCCTCTGTCTCTCCTTCGGCCCGTCGACGCTCCTCGTTATTAGACGGATGCTGCGGGCCAGGCCAGAGCTAACCCGTACGAAACATATCATCAGCCAGATAAGAGAGAGCCCCCAGAGAGGGATATAAATGGGAGATTTTTTACAGCGACTGTTTTCCTAACATCAATTTCTAAACATTAATTTTTTTACCCCGACATCGTGTGCGACGCCCTCGAATTTATGTGAAAAGAAGAAGAAGAAGAAAAAAGTTACAAATCTTTCGAATCGGACCACAAATTTCCCTCGCAATTCTTTGCTCGATGACGATAGCGAAATGTATTGTAGAAATTACGAAGTTCGTCCGATCCCGACGATTCCATAGAAGGAACGAGCAGAGCATATCCAATGACGTCACTATAAGAGCCTAGTTCCATTGTTCTTCGAAAGAGTTTGCGTTAGCTCGTGCAGACGTAGTATATAGAGGGAGACAGATACGTGAAGAAGGCGCGATAGAGGAGTAAAACTAGAGGGCAGTATAGCGTGTGCATTGGCTATCGAACCACTCCGCGTCTCGAATAGTGAATCGCAGTCCTCTTTGCTATACTTATATCATACGACCTACCTGGAAGTCGGAGCAGGAATTCATCCATTGACTGCGATGAGGGGAGTATGGAGAGGGAAGCGTCCGGAGATCCTCGCGAAAGGCAGGACAGAAATATAATAATTGCGGGAGAAAAGTAACGCCCGGAGTGTCATATTCTTTCCTCCTTCATTCGAGTTTTGTTATTTTCAACCTAAACTGCTAAACGGTTCGTCAAATATTTGCAGATAGTAAATCTCTTTTGAAGCGTGACACGCCGTTTCGATACCGTGAGAATCGCCGTGTACATATTTGAACGGGCGGTATAGGTGTAACGATACTTTTCCATCTGACAAGGAAAAAGAACGAAAGTGAAAAATTTCATGTCAGGGGTACTCGGGCGAGCATTGTCGGTGGTGTTAATACGAAAAAAACACCTTCCTAATTGCTAATTACAAAAACCCATCGACGAAATAATGCATCCGCTTTCGAATCCGATTAGAATTGCGTGCAGACTAGGTTTCTCTCGGTCCAGCCCAGCCCAGTCCAGTCCAGTCCAGTCCAGTCGAGTCGTACGCTTACGCAGATGTGTGCAGTTTGCGTCATATACTCCGCCAAGGATCGACGTTTCAGATTTGATTGATCGAACTCGGATAGCGATAAGCCGGACTGTCTATTCGCGGGATAGTTACTCGCTATCGCTTGTTCAAATACATATCATCGTAACAGTGTCTGCGAAGTTTCCCCGAGATCAGATCCGGTTATTACACAACGTGACACGCGCTGTTCATCCGGTATTAAGGCTACTCGCAGACCCACAGCTCTCCTCGCTGAACGAACACGCTGGCTGCAGTGGAAATCTTTCTCATCCTCAACGTCAACGCCCACGTCGAATGTGTACAACTCTGCGATAGCTGTCGCTTGGCACGGTGACCCACCGTTTGATTCACGTCCAACGAATACAAATTTGGCCGTGGAATACACCTGTTCCTTCACCGATGTCCCCGATGACGGATGACTCATCGCAACGGGTCAGCCGATAGCCTCTGCCTATCCGCCTATCCGCCTATCCGCAAGTCACTGCATCGATTATTCTCATGCCATGGCGCAGGTTAGGTTGTGCGGGAGCGAAAACGTGAGCGGATGAAAAGGAGAGGAAAAATCCGCGGGTCTATTTGTCGAGGCATAGATCATTATCTCCGTTGCGCAATATGTAGGCACTTGCAATTGTAGTAGGAAAAACTGATATTGTATTTTTTCGATTAAGTACAGGAGAAGTTTTCATACCTATGACGATAGCTGAGCATTGCTCAATGCGCGTCTAACATTTCACGATGTAGCCTTCCATTAGTACCTATTTCAGTTCCACACTACACTCGCGGTACATAATATTTCTGATACCGAACATACGGCGACAAAGAAGAACCGTGAACCGTCGCATCGGTTGTCGTACCTACTGTCTTATCCGAAATGGAACCGGTCATAATATGCTGGTATACTTGTCGGCCGGGACTCGCAGACACAGCTGAGCCTCGTGTGTCCATCGTACCTGCGCGTACCTGCATACCTACCTACCTACCTACCGAAGAGAGTCCGGACCTCTGGCAAGTTCGTACGAAGACAAAGTGGACAAAGCACAGCATCTCCCTTACATGGCATTGTCCTCTGGCCTAGGTTGTGTCCGTCCCGTGTAGGTAGGCAGTGCGAGAAATGCCTCTCGTATCGGCTACACGTCAAGCCGAGTTCCACCTTTTCGTTGCATGCCTAATGGCGCGGATGAATTGATCGGTGCAGCATGAATGGTTCCGATCAAAACTGACCAATATCTCATTCGACCACTCAAACTAGGTCACCGACTCTTCATATAATTAATAACGATACTCCGCTCGAGTCATTAAGCGTATACCTGCGACTCGTCTGGACGTACGATGATTTCTTCCTCTGGAGGGAAGAGTGTGCTGTAAAAAGTGTGAAGACGAGTCAAGAGGACGTAGACAAACTGTAGAGAGTTTTGTGTGAACATCGATCCACTTGGATGGAAAATGCGGGAGCGGTAGAGATTCGAAATTTGCATACTCCGATCGAGGCTCGATTTGGAATGCACTTACGAATGCCGCCGGCCGGTAAGAGCTGCCGAATATATGTGCGAGGTCAGCTACACGTCATGTTCAGGTCGAACAGCTCAACTTCCTGGATGGTTGACGCAGCTGCTACGGCGAACCCCTTCTCCAGTTAGGGTTCCGGTAACCGCAAGGTTGACGTAGTTTGGGCAAAGTTAACTGATATTTGGTCGGAGTTAGACGCCAGATTTTTTGCGGCGTCGTCATAGTCGGGTAAAAATAGAACCTCGGCGTCACGGATACGTCATCGATGTACCGTGGCGACAGCCTAGCCGTGACGTTGAGACCGGGAAGAGGCGGGAGAGCTCAGGATTGTGCGGTGGAAAAAAGTCGAGGTACCGCAAAGTAGGTTAAATATTTACGCGAGATCGTACGGGCGGGCCTTTCGACGAAAAATTCTATTTGGATGAACGCCACATCGACTTATAAGGAAATTTCTGGTGTTCAATAAGTCGCGCGTCGCAGGTCGAGCCTGACGACCCGCGAATAGATCTTCAGCCTATTTTTCATCTTCCATGAGAAATTGTGAGCGAGGTACGTGGGTGTGGCGGATATACACGTGGAAGTGATTCCCAGAGATTCTGCTCTAATTAGTATTTGTCGCTCATTATCCGGCTCTCGGACGCCGCCTATCGTTGCCGAAGGTGCTGATTATCTTTTGCTCGAGATTAACTAACTCGACGAAGGACAGTGCCGGACAATTATTTATCTCCAGGGCATTTACCGGCTTGTTGTGCAACGCCCACGCCAACCGAACACATTCGAGTAGGTGGACGTAGATCCATACACACGCGTTTCGTGTACCTACCTATAACACACTCGCCCGAGCGGCTTTCCTCCAGCTCGGCCTCATGGCGAGCGCGGTCCCGCGTCGCTCGAGAAATCATAAACATTTTTATTGAGTGTAAGTGGGAGCCGGTGTGACTTTGCCGCTGCCGATGATCTTACGATGGACACTGCATTGTTCCGGGGCGAAAACCGTCTTCTCGTTGCCGTCTGTGTACGTATAAACTCCTTTCTACAATTGGTGTGTATTTGGTTGTACCGCGCGCAGTGGTCTCAAGCGAGATCTGAGCCATTCTTTAGCGAGCTGAGATTATCATATCCTCTCGTTACAACCAATTTATAAAGGATTGAGTGTGTGCGTCGGTTGGTTTATTGGTGTCGTAAAAATTTTAATGACTTTTTCATTGGTATTGAAATTCATTAAATATCTACATCGTGTCCCGGGCCGCAGGTTTCGCCGGCTATAAAACCGCTCGCCCCGACAGCTACGATCGCGGCCAAATATACCTACCTGCCTCCACTTTTTGGCGGTAACTTATTTAGGCATCGTCCGGCGGCGACACATATAGGAACAATGTTTTCGCCACAAAAAACCAGCCACTGGAATCCTTTTTGCTTCTCATTCGCCGCCGATCTTCTCCTCGATGCAACAGTCGCCTCTCCACCGAATGATATCGCGTTTCTGGTGATTTTCTCACAGTAATTTCGGGGA
This sequence comes from Phymatocera aterrima, assembly GCA_963170745.1. NCBI lineage: Eukaryota > Metazoa > Arthropoda > Insecta > Hymenoptera > Tenthredinidae > Phymatocera > Phymatocera aterrima. The sequence goes on from OY720660.1 coordinate 23,148,790, forward strand.
TCGGTAACAAAGGGGAGAGAGAAGGAGAATGAAATAAGAGAGCGCAAACAACGCTTCGACGGAATTACAGCAGCGAGGAAATATCTTTCGAGGTGTATAATTTCCGTGCCGACAATCCGCCGCGGTGTAGGTACATATATCATTTACGCAAATTATAAATTCATCATTACACAATTATCATATCATGATACATTCACAGATATTTCTCGAAGCTTTGGCTCTCAACCTAACGGAATCTGGGTCACCCGATTCGACGATCCCATAATAAAGGCGCTGTACATATTTTTCTACTTTCGACGATTCGCCAGGTTCGTATACCTGCCCGGGTAGATATTCATCGGGCAAAAGTTTTCGTCGTTTATTGCAAAGATGAGCGACCGCGGCGCGGGCGGCGGGCGAAGACATGAGTCGAATCACTCGGCGAACACTTGGCGTCGTCAGGGATTCGCCACATCCGATGCCTGGGGTTGCGAAATGGAGTTAAGAGTATGAGCAAAAAAAAAGTGCAGAACGCCGGGAAAGATAAAAACCGCGGAGGGGCGTATTAGCGTGAAATCTGTCGGCCTCGTAGGTTTTAAAAGTTGCGAACCCTCGTTAGCGTCCGCATCGCGGCGGTATACCAACACCGGGTTCAGACGGAACGGGGAGCGTCTTTGTTCGGTTGGCGGTTTATTTAAATACACATTAATATTTAATACTTGGAATGGAGGGTGTTTAAGTGGGAGGCTGTTCGCGAACCCGCCAAACTGCCAGCCCTATGTAATTACCGACGGCCCACTCGCGGAGCCGAACCAAGTCAAGCCGAGCCAAGCCGAGCCGAGTGAACACGCCAAAACCGAATCCCCTAAAACTAAAAACTAAAACCGCTGCATCTTGAAAGCCGGCGAGATCTCGATGAAGAATTCCCGGCTTTGGCCGGCCCTTCGACGATCATTCTTCCCAACTATTACTAGTAGTATAGGATTACCGTGAACGCGGCTACAGGTTTAGTGTCTCATCGGATGTCGGACCCCCGGGGAACTTCAGCTCCTCACTGGATCAATTTGAGCCAGCGATTCATGCAACCCAAATACTCCCCTGATCCGTGATGACTGACGTTATCCTTTCGTGTTTCAAACGCAAATGATGTCCACCCGCCAAATACTTTACGGGACAGTCAACGCGCTAGTCGTAATACTTCGATGACGCACTTGGAAAAACCAATCCTACCACGGAATAGCTAATATCGAGTCTAAACAATGCCGACTCAATTGAACAGCACTCGATCGGTGTACCCGACGATACATTGCGCCATTCCTTTGACACCGTTGATTTGATCTACGATTTCTCTCCGGGTGATCCCCCCGTTCGTCACCAGCTAACCGACGCGCGATGAGATAATGCCGGCGTGTAGGAGTACGTCGATCATATTTTTGACCTTGGTTAGATATCTGTTGTAGTACTTCGGGGCGGTTTGATGGAGGGGATTCCTGAAGAGGATCGCGAGACTTGTTCAGAATGCACCGCACGCACCGTGAATTTAGAATCAGAATCACGAGTCTCACGCATTTGAATTGAATCACGCAAAGCGCAAAAGTATAATGTGTAACTCGCGGAAGATGAAAAAAAAGAATCATTTCTGTCTTATATCCATCCGCACATTTTTACGGATACGCGAATGCAGTTACGGCAAGGCGTTGATCCGCGAACCATGACTAGGTATAAATATTATACACGGACAATATTGATCGTCGCCAGTTCGTATCTCTTCGTATAGATAAGATTATCGATTCTGGATGTGATCGTCTGTGACGACACGAGGTATTATCAGTTATGACATGTATCTGACGTAATATCTTTCTCGCGGCTGGGACGAGGATAAGCGAATTAAGATAATAAACTGACTGACTACTGACTCAATCACTCAGGACGTATAGGTTATGTATATTACCGCGCGGAATGGACAGATCCGTTGTAGTTAGCTCATTTTTAATCCTGATGTTGTTGCCTTCTTGCAGCGAACAGACCGTGGACCGCGTTCGTATCGATATGTCGGCTTTCGTTGCTAACCGATCTATAACCGATTAATCAATGAGACATCAATGTACATTGTGATGTCCGGCGGTATACCCTAGGTGCCGCTTCGTTTGCACGAACGTGAAGTACGAGGACTTATGTACGAGGCGGATGGATCCTTCCGATCGTCGAAGATTGTTAGAAACGCGAAAGATCTCCTTAAGATCATTTCATTCTGGATAAAATTGAGGATCATGTGCCGGAAGAGAAATATTTGACAGTATTCCGTGTCGCGGTCGGGATGATTGAGAGAGATTTCCACGGCATTTAATGACGCGTCGCGACATGACATTTTCGGTGAGAAAAATGAAACGGCATATCCGCCGGAGTATGTTTATCAGAATGAAATGATTCTTTTACGGGTTATTACAAGCCAGTCTCGCCGCAGATCTCGTTAATAAGAAACGCCGAAGCTGCGGACAGGATTAAACATCGACGAGGATTACACGTCCGAAGAAAATATCCGAGGCGCTCAACCGGGGTGAAATTTCTGAAAAAAGTTACTGAAACAAGCTCGGCAAAGATATTTATTCGCCTTCCTGATCTATGATTTTCAATGTTTTAGCAAAAGCTAGAATCTCGGACTGGATTCGAGTACGATTTTCCCCAGGATATCTATCCTCGACTCGATTCCCATGGGCTGCAATTATACATATACTTTGCCTTCCCGAATTGTGAACCGCTGTACAGCCGAGAAAGCATGCGGTGCAAAGCATTGAGCCAGCTTTGATAGAGAGATATGTAAATTACGAGGGTCTCCGCTGAGCTTCGGTATGTAAAAGCGCTGAACGACCTAACAGCTTCAAGTCGAGAGGACACGGTGCGGATAAGCGCGGAGGGTTCGCTCCGGTGCGATGGCTCTTGGCTTCTGGCAACTGCACGCCCACCCTACCTGCGCCTACCTACCTACCTACCAACCTACCTACCTCGTTAACCTGCTAGGAGCAGGAACGTCATTGCCGTTAACATCTTACATGCATTAACGACATTCATTGATCTTGTAGTCGGACACTTTTGAACGTAGCCTTCCTGCCTTCTTCTCGCCCTTTATACGTATCGAAGATATAATCGGCTCACCTGCAAACTATGGTCACGAGCCTTTTTGCCAGCTCTTTATGCTATCTCCCAAGCGAATCCAATCCGGAGCTCTAACCTCCGAGTCATAGTTTGACACCGCGTCGCGTGCTAACGAAGAATCTTCGGTTAGATCATAAGGCCGGGAGCTGTTAGCTAACCCAACATCACTCCACTAATCACGATCGGTCGAATTAATGGGCTAACGATGTGACGGAATCCTGCGATTTCTACCACAGCTTGTCTCTCCACATGATGATTATGCTTCGGAGCTGTATCGCCGCGTCCAGAGCCTAGGTTGACTCTCGATTACAGAATGTCGTTCGATCCTCTTTCCCTCGTCGTTGATTCACGTGGGAGAGATTTATCTGCGAATTGACGATCGGCAACAAAAGATATAGGTACGTACGTATAATTTACTGCGATTTAATTATACGTAATTCAACTGGCGCGAGTGTTAATCACAGAGCGCGGGTTGCGCAGGTCACGGTACGCGGGCTGTCGATATAGTGTACGATGTAATTATACCCATCAGCGGATCGCGGGGGGAGAAAAATTAAATAAAGAAAAATGGCCTGTTCCCACGAGATGATAAGTCGTTGGTGATAAATTAAGACGTTCGCCACTCCTCCTGCTTCAGCTGAGTCCCCGGGGCCAGATCTAGCAGCGGTTTGTATAATTATATACATCTTTGTATGTACCCATAGACACTCGAGCTTGTACAGGCTTCACCTACGTGCTCCGCTAGCGGTGCGTGACGTAATACCAACGTACACGCGTGTCTATACGAGACTTGGATATCTATCGATAATAACAGATTTCTCCGCTTGTCCAGCTTTGATTTAATATCAATCTATTCGGTTTTTTTTTTCTTTTTTTTTTTTTTTTTCTTGCTCTTTTTGTATTCATTGAACTTGCCCCTGCACAGTGCGGGGTAGAAAATGATATACTCGTATCCGTGGGGTGGGATGACGACCTCGAAGCCGCGGGGGTGGAACTCGGAGTCGCGTCTCCGGGTTGTTGTGTACGCGGCGCAAGCTTATGGGAGTTACATTCCGGAACACAGCTACGTACGTGAAGACCGCAACGTGGAATTGAAAATATCTAAAAATCTTCGTGAGAGCTGAAATTTGATCGAACTGGAAGTTCCAAAAATTTATGAAATATCTGTGATTCCGTCATTTTGGTGATTCATAAGACACGAAGATCGAGTTTGAAGTTGCAAAAATCTATTGAATATCTGTTACAATTCGTTGTTTCGGTGGTTCAGAAGATTCGCGAAGATTCTCACATTTTTTTGCTTTTCACTTGTAAAGCCACAAAATTACTGATGCACAGTTTTACATCATCGAATCACCGCGATTCTGACAAGGAAACGTGCTTGTCATATATTATCTGGCATCGAGTACACGCAGAGCCAATATTTAGACTTCCTCGGTATTCATTACAAGGCTGCAGGCGGAGAGCATTGCGTTTCTTGGGTCGTACTGCATCGCGATCTATGTGCTACGGCCACGAGCGCTGCAGTCCCTACGACCGGACAAAAATCGCTTCTTTCTTTCTCTCTCGTTTTTTCATATTCTTACTCAAAAGAGAAATTCACTCGAGCGGAGGTGTGGCGTACCAGTTTGCGGACTAGATTTACGGATTGCTCGCTTCCAGTTTGAGGAAAAAATGATTCTTGCTGTTGGAAATCGATAAACACTCCACATTGGATCGCCCTCTTCGTCGTATATACGTATTACTTTCGAGAGCGTGTTGCGGGCTGAGAGGAGAGGGATACACGCGCCTCTCGCGCTTTCCGGTTTTCCGGTAGATCTTCGAGCATCTTATACATACGTGTACGTACCGTACGATATTATGACGAAAGTTTACAGAGCAGAATCTTCCGCGAAATGATAGGTGCCAGCTCTCATTTGCCTACCATGCGAATAACATTGTAAACCAATAATAGTTGGCACCTATCATTTCCCGCTCGATTCTGTTCTCTAAACTTTCGCCATAATCTCACGGTATGTATGAGAGTATTTCTAAATCGACCAGCGTGGTTTGAAAGTTCGTTTTACAATCGACACACTAATTATTAGCTAGAAATTTCGGTGTTAAAAAACCAATAAAATCCTTATTGGTAATATCAGTCTCAGGATTCGAGTCCTGCTTTCTCCCATCTCGAACGGAATCGATGTTGTATATGAATATCGCGGATGCGAAAAACGTTTACCGCCTCTACTCGGTATACTCAACTCCTCCGCTGTTGTCTGCTCAACTTCCGGTTTGTGCAGAACAGGTGGAGATCATTGAATGGAGCTCGTGAAACGATTGCTTTCAAATATCATACGAACGCATGCATAATGTCCCTATACTCGAACTCTTATCCTCCGCGCCTACGCGTTAACCGGGTCCGGGTATTTACACTCGTATCGTAATATATCCATTCCCATTGCGTTGCGTTGCGTTGCGTCGCATCGCATTGCATTTACGATCCGCTTCGGTATACTATGTATACTTCGCTATATACTATCTATACAACTGTTTGCCCGACACATATATTTATCGTACTTGTACACGGAATAATACGGCATGTAACTTTTGTTCTACATTCCCTCCGACGTCGTACTCGTACATTACAGACGGATGGTCAGAGGGATGACCTTTTTCCAAAACTATTTCACAATGTATGAGGTACCTCAACCATCCATAATTTTCAATGGTCGTGAGATGATTGGCCGTTCATTTGTGCCGAAAGGCGAGCTCACAAGTGATTTTCATAACCGCATCTAGTGGGTACCGGCTGTATAGGTACAGGTGCGTGCGTGCGTGTGTGCGTGCGCGTGGGTACAAATCGTAGAATGAATCACGTTAGTCTGTGAATCAATGCGAGCTTCTGCACTGTCATCGTTGAGGAATAACAAGAACACCGCTTCATCCACATGATTTTCAACTTGTGATTACACACCTGTTGATTTAGCGCCTGTCGTTGGCGCCTCGAACATTGTCGTGAAGAATTGTACGAAATGACCGAGGGCCAGAGTTCGCGGACGACGAGGAGATCGTCGATGCTTGTGTGATACGATCGTTGAGATATAGGTATATCCGAACACATGACCGCGCCGACGCGCGACGCTCAGAGTCGCGTAGAAGTAATACGTACGCCTAACTCAATTTTCGTTTTCCTTGGAAGTGATTTGTTTTCGAATAACTAACCATTAGCGCTACGGCTCCTCGGTTTGATATTGTAATAAATAACATTCTTCACGGAAAATCGATGCTTATCGATGATCTGCTTGCATCACTCACTCCATTAGGCCGCATCGACAAACGAATGGAATTATCAGAAAAATACAATACGAAAATTTCCACCCGCGTAATTCCTGCGGTCCACAAATCAATCGAATTCGCAATCTTCTCGAGCTAGAACTCGGTACAGACGGAACCCCGCGACGACCAATTCTAAAAGGGTCGATGACGAAAGGGTTTGCAAATTTGCGGCCCACGTTCGGACGAGCTAGCGAACCGGAGTTCCTCTTCCACAAGCTTCCACGGGGGATCAGGTCTGTTCCGCATATCTCGCCATAGACCATCTTCACCTTCTCCGTCTGTACGCCCACGCCCTCTGGATAACTCCTTAAGCCCGTATGGCGTGATTTTCGGAATCCCGAAGGACATTGAGCCTTTCGAGTCGAGTTATAGGAGTGAACACGCAATAATTATATGAAAATGCCGATCGACAAGAATCACGAAGAAACTCCGATTCCGAAAGAGAAACAAACAAATGCATCCTCGTGTTTTCTCCCCGTTAACGAGTGGCATGGTGAGGAAAGCAATCGCGTAGCGGAAACGACCGGTCTCGCATATTACACATCTCGTAGGTGTCTATCGGACGGTCGTTGGCGGGGTACAGTCCTGGCGATGTCTAGCTCGTCGTGAAACCTACGCTGGCTCATTGAGAGACACGCATTCGCGGTCGAATGACAATTCCTTTACGTTTGTCTGAAACACGTGGGTCAATAGGCGACATGATTCACCGCGGCGAGAGTGCGCCGGGGAGTCGGTTGCACATCGTCGGGTAGAGATCGAAAGTGCAGGGTACAGTTTTATTCGGCATCCGGGTAAATCTAACCGAAGGAAATTTCATCCGAAAAAATCGCGGCCCGACAAAATCCTCCGAAAATCGAACAATTGCCGGGACTGTGCCGAACACCTCTGGAGTATATTCGCCGTCGAAATCACCGATATAGGTATTGACTAATTGTAAGTTCTCTATAACAGACGCGATCCTGACATCTCCAAATTTTCTGCAGGTGACACTTATGCGGTTGAAATTTTGACTTTCTGTTTGCACATTTCTCGTTCTGAACGTTTCTGCGGTAAGCACTTGTTCTACATTCGGATTCTTTCTTATCAATCTAACGATCGGTGGGACTTTCGATAAAACGATCTCGCCGCGCCTCCTAATCCATTATCCCAATCAACATCGCAATGAATTGACTCCTCCTCTGCACCGATATGCATGAACAGATATGAATAAGAAATACGACAGAAAACAGAGAATGGAGAACGGAGAACGAAGAACGGAGAACGAGGAGCGGCAAAAGCGCGAAGAGCCTGCACAGCCGAGTCTGTTCCGGTCCCCGCCAGTGTGTCCGCCCGACTGGCCCGACTGGCCCACATCTCTAAACGCCCACGTGAAGCACTCTGTTCCGCTTGCATGTGCATTGTTGTCTCGAGATTTCACGCCGAGCCATTAACACTTTGAAAACAAACGAAATCCATCGGGTTTCGTACTACGAGCGTTCGTGCGATTTGGGTCTCGATACATACAGGTATGTATTTCCGGTGGCGTCTTAAGGTCCGCATTCTATTACCCGCGATTCACGATCCCGTAGCATTGGTATGTATTTTTCGTTTTCTTTTCAACGACATCAATTGATGATTGTTAATCGGAGGACTTGTCTCCGTCGGCCGTAGTTATTGAGATACGAGAGAAGACTTGAAAGTGGACTCAGAAATGCTGTCACATTATTTCGTGTGCTCTGCGGAGTCCACTTGTTTCTTTCCACTTATCAAGGTTCAGCGGTGCTCGCGAGCTAACGAGCAAGTGAATAAGACCGCACGTTTTCTACTCATGAATCATTGATAGAATTTATCAATCGATACTACACGAGATCAGAAAGACTTATCCCGCAGCGATCGGGGTGGACATTGGTAGCATAAGCAGCGGCGAAGTGTTGCGCAAGCTTGCGTAGGTATATATTCATTTTACGTCTAATCAGCAATCTGGCCTGTCGCATTTCAGCTATTCCATCTAGTATGCCTCGAACGGGTGACAGAAAGTTTATCAACAAATGAATAGCAATGTTGGCTCCGACTCGATCGAAGAAGGGAAGATTTAATAGAAAACCGTAGCACCAGCCTGACGGCGGCCGCGCAACAAAGAAACCGTCCACCTTTTCCTCGCAGCCTCGATCACCGAGAGAGGAGCGTCCCGCGTTTACTGCGCCGTATCCCTCTTCCCGCCGTGGTAACATAATTGGTTTAGACTTTCTCCGGACAAACTTCTGTAAATCCTCTCAACATGTTCGCTCCGGAATAATGCGTGGGCGGCTCGCACATTCCCACCTTGTCATCCGAGCCATAGTATGAAAACGTTCAGTGTTACTCTGCTTTTTGGACTTTGAATGCAGAGGATGCTGATGCGAGTGCCGAGAACGAATTGTCAACCTCGAATTACCGTTCATAGTTGATTATACTATATGCTACAGCTGAAAAAGAGGATAGGATATTTTCTCTTGAGAGAGTCGTTCGGTCCAGTCTCGGTATCTGGTGCATGAGTCACTACGATCAGCGGTTTTCGCGATCAACAGAGAACTGTCCGTATAGCCCGGGGACTCGGCGATCTGGCCAGACTAGCTGGCAACACGTGTCGATCCGGCGAATGACGTCATTCAACACATATCCTCGCACCTGGTTTAGTGGAGTCGAGTTGATCCGGCGCTCGGAATGATCGGCAAACACTGTTAATCCGTCAACTTCTTTCCGTCAAGGTTATAAACCGAATTTAGTGATAGGACTCGCAGGTCACGTACATATCGCGTTCATTCACGACCGCTCCATTACCGCGGAACACGATTGCAACCAGCAGCTATGACTTTCTACATGATTGGCCGGAATTTATATAATTACTTGCAAGCTGCCTCGCGATCTATGAATTCACGATCCACGAACTGTTAAAATGACTCTAGAATATACTGGAACGATGCAATTCCGGTTATGTGTGCTGCATCTAATTTCATGGATACCTACCTACGCATATGTGCCAACGAATGAGTCTACGTCTCGCGGTAGGTAGGTACATGCTAATTTCTTGGTGGTGTTTCGCGATTGAGACGTGGTTTGTGGAATGGGACACGGGAACGGCGTGTGGCGACCAAGTCGACGGGAGGTATGAGCCGACGACTTGTCTGTGGGTAACTCTTCCTGGCCGATGCGATGCCTGGAGCGAAATCGATCACTCGTAAAATTAGACCTGATCCAAGCGAGACATTATGTCTGAAGTTGTGGCACGTCGGCCCGATTGAGATCCCAGCCATTGACGAGCGAGTGGCTGCGGAATAATAAAAGGAAAATACGGCTATTGTTGGCGAATCCGAAGTGTTGATGTGAAGCAATCAGTCCCAGGAGATACAAACCGGCGCAACATTGGCTGGAGGTTCTCATTTCGCATCGAACCAGTCATCAAGACTCGAGAAACCTCATTTCCACATCACCGGATCCTCAGAAAGATGAATCTATCGCGGCATCAAACAGTTACCGATGATAATCATACTGTTACAATAATACTAATGCGGGATATGGATATTGCTACCATCGTCGGACTTCCGGTGAACGTTGCTGTACAATTTTCAATCGATGAATTCCAGGATCGAACACTGACTATACTCTTCGCTAGCGCGATCCACGATGGTCCAACTAATTGTTCATTCAGAGTGCACCCCGGGATTCAATAGTATTGTAAATAGACTAACTGGATAAATATCTGTTTTCAAAAACTATATTGCAGTCGGTAACTATTGACACGGATGCTTTCACGCAATAGTGCAATCACCGGAGAGAAAACGAATATTGTAGTGAGCGCCGATTCGGTATTCATCGTACGTCTTGTCAAACTAATTTCCTATGCTAAGCGCTTCCAACAACAAGAAGACGAAAAAAAAAATATTCAAAATGAAAATAAACGAAAATTGAAAAATCCTCGCTTGTAATAGGTTACTACAAATATTGCGCGTTGCCCATACTCAATCGTCTGTTAATGATGTTTTCATGATTATTTATGTATCAGTATGGAAATCCAGCAATACAACATCGATCGGAACATTATAAAATCGGCTTTGAAACAGATCAAACGAACAAAAGATTGACGATTCAATTCCGTAATTGAATATTAATTCCCAGTGTTCACACTTCGACGTCAATAGTTCGGGCTACGAATAGTAACTGTTAGAATTTCGATAGGCATATATTGGAGACAGACTATTGACAGTTGATTGGATATTTGCACGAACAGGTGAAGATATTCGATAGCTTGAACTATAGTTTTTCACCCGTCAAGAACAGTTGCCATAATTCAAGAGCTTTCCATTAGTTTTTCCAACAACTTTTTCGTCGTGGAGAAGCTTCGGCCATCCGGATAATTTCGGGACACGAGCCTTTATCCGGTCAATAAAAACGGAACACCATTTACTTCAATTGGCGATTAGTTGAGAACGATGGAACGACCGTCTTATTATTTTTGATCGACTGAAAATTGACTTGATTTTCGAAATCGTTGAAAAATATGATCGAGAAGAGGGGCATTCACAGAAGGATTTGTTTGACAATCGTATCTTAGAGTGTGGATACGGTATGTTCGAAGGAATTAGTTTTTCTGAAAGCAAAGGTGGTTTTAAATATTTCTCGGCTGGACATCTCCTCGTGTTTCGAGGGCATCCAATAATTCATATTGGATTTTCCAAAGGTCAAAGGATAGTTCCGAGATATTCTTACCTCCAAGATACCGGATGACGGCACATAATCCGAAGAGAACAGGTCCGCAAAAAGGGCATACGTCAAGAGTACAAAAATTGACAGTACCGGCTAACTTTTGACAATTTTTGAGACCCGTTTCTTGGAATAATAATTCATGATATTATCCTGCCTCTCGGAATCCAAATTAGACCTAATATATTTCGCATCGCCGCGCAAGGCAATTAAACTCGTGTAATACTTATCTGATCAAACGTAATGAATAATAATCAATCGATCCAGTCGCCAACTTGTCTACTCTGAAAACAAGTCTAATCAACTTACCTTCAATGAAAAAACGTAGTCGAGTCTCAGCTCTCTGCAGACTTCGCGCCATTCAGCATTCGAGAAGAGAATATCTCCCCTCTCAAAGTACACTCGCGAGGGTTACGTCACGTAGTCAGCAAAAGCTGCTCAACTCTCAGAAGTCCCCTGGCAGCTTGTTTGGTCCTCATGAAATGCAACATGCCAACCAGACACCTGCTCTCTCTCATTCTTCATCGGCTAGCTGGCTTATCTGCAGCGACGTTGCACCGCTGTCATCAGTTGTTTAACCACCGATAACCGCAGACGAGCTGTGGAAGTGATTCAGATCTGATCACGTCGAGATAAGAATGTACAGGTAGGATATACCTACATATCTTTACAACCGTACGGTTCCGTAATGAATCGAGGAATACCCGCACTCTTTGCTAGATCAACGTTCACAAGATGTTCTTTGGTTCACCACCTTGAATTCTTCTTGTCAAACAACGATACTGCTCTTTATGATCACGGGCGGACTTCCCAGCAGATCCATACCACCTCCGATCACTCCTAATTTACTTTTATGATTCAATCAGCTGCTGGAAGCCACCTTGGGAAGATCCGTGCTTAAAAAATTTCCGAGATTCGAAACGAAGTCTATCGTCGGCAATTTGCTCCAGACTACTTTTCGAGACGAAAGTTTCTGCAATGAAGCGTATGAGCTAGAAACTAATCGAATAGCATGTATCGTATCGATGGATCACGTCGAGATCACGATCGGTGATGAAATAATTGATTCGTCGTTGAAACGCCTAGAGCATATGGAACGTGGGGAGTGAAACAGTAATGTACAGTAGGTATCGTTAGAGTATTGTCACTGGAAGATTTACTGGCGTACAGGATCTCGTTGAGCGTGACACTCCAACTGCATAAATGGAATGTAAGCATGACGTCACTGCTCCATGGCCGACCCTAAGGCAGGCATCAGAGATAAAAGTCAATCTTCTGAATACCTTCAGCCGGGTGTCAGCGAGCCTCGGCTGAGTATTATCCACTTCCACTTGCACGTACGCTTCGTCAATTCTCGTCACCTTGGCAGCTCGCTAACCTATATTTCTCGATCACTTTTACTCACGAATTAGCAGTGCAAATCGATACGATCGTTTCACGACAAAGTTGTTGTCTCTTCCCTCGCCTCCGTCTCTATGTCTTTTATTACTGCATCGGTCGACGGTGAATTCTTACGTCCAGCTCTATGGGGCCACCTGACCGAACATCACGTGGCACTCGTTCTAAACAACGTAGGTATATGGCCACTCGACGTGACCATTTCTGCTTACAGTATAAACATCTCAACCTGTGCACGCCGCCCGCCCGATGCTGGATATCACGGTGCCGTCCGACGTATTTCGTCACGAGCAACATTATATCCGTGGTGACAAAATGAAGAAGAAATCGAAGACAGAAGAGCAATGTTGAAGCGGAATTCCATAGCCCGGCGATGTATGTCGTTGTTTTCTGTACCTTTGTCACGATATTCCGTGAATATTATTGCTTCAGCCACTAGCCAGTGTGACGTCCCGTCGGTCGAGCAGTCTCCGCATTCTGGATGCGCTCCTCTTCCGAACCCTTTCGGAGTGATTATCAATATAAAAATGCGGAGCGAATTTCGAACCATAAATCTGAAATGATGAGGACCGTCGAGCGTCTCGGGCAGCATACCAATCAGCCTGCTCAACTAGATGTGTGCTCCGGATCTGCATAAAGATGGAAGACCGAGAGCAAGGGGTTGCCTGGGAATTATACTCTACGAAGATTCGGCCGTTCAAGGTTGACCATCGGGCCACTACGATCTACTCGGCAATCTGCTGTACGCCTTCGTAGGCATGCGTTAATGATCGACACACTTGGTGGCTACATATCTATGCGTGAATATTTCGTATTTCAATCTACGGAAACGCGTTCAAAAATAAATAACCGTGCGATTAATTTCGAGGACTTTATTGAGATCGGCGAAGAAGCGAAGGGGAAGAAACTCTCGAGTGTAAAAGAAAATTGGTAGGAAAGAAAATGAGGTACGGAGAGAAGAGGGTGGAAAAAAATGTGAAAAGCACACTGAAATCTGGGCAATATGAGACCGTTAAATGAGAAACCTGGATAATAACAGCTGGTCGAGTTTATTTGTCATTGGGAGGCGATCCGCCGAAGAAGAAGTTGGCTGCGGAAAGCATGATGCCCGAGTAAGAGGACAAGTGGTTGACCACAAAAACCAAACTGGCTTCTGAGAAAGCGCGTAAACCCACGGCGTAGATCTTAGGCGGTCTCGCCCGACAATGTACCAACTTCTAACCGCTGAGTTTCGACCCCGTTCTCCTCTGGTCCATGCTCGGAGATTGTAATTATCTCCTGCCTATGTCTCTTCGATCGTTCGACCTCTTTGTTCACCGCCGCGTTCCGCGAGACACGAGCTCTGCTGTGATCTTGGAGTCCAAGAGGCAGAGCTACGTTGGCAGTAAGTTATTGTTGGTAAGAGTCAAGGACCGTTTTACGAGTTGACGGTTGAGCTTTCAGACGAGAGAGACTCACTCCTCGAGAGTGGAACCTACCTCGGCGGTTGTCTAGGTATAACTGCAGAGCGGCGAATTCGGCACTTCATTCCCTAGTTTATGGAAATTACATTTACCAGTGGGCTCGAATTACAAATCGCGTGAATGGAAGACTAATATTTTCGACCCCAGTAGTCGTACAACGTGAAACCGCGTGGGTGGATCCACGTAGTAGAAACAGCGATAAAACTTTTGCTATCTGATCGGCGCAGGAGGTTATTAGCCTGTCACGTGCTTCACGCCCTTGAATCCGATCTCGAACAGATTAACGCGTTCGGAGAGCTTCACGATGATATGGAGGACGGTCAGATAAACCGATACCGATAATATGAAAGCATCGATATTCCGGAGCGTGGCTGTATATGCTCAGAGCTGGATACGCAGGTATGCATGTACGTATACACATAGGTACAATTCAAATTCCTCGACGGACGAAGCCCATTGGCTTATTGTCCGTAAGTTGCACTGACTTATGCAGTTGAATTTTCCTTCATAAAACATTGGATTCTTCGCTCACGTCGGATCCGGTCCCCGATCTTATTCTCGCGTAGGTAGATGAGATACTATGCCCCATTGTATTGCGATATTCCGCAGCTGTTGAGCATTTCTCGCTTTCTATAAAATGAGGATTCTTACATCTTCTTTTCGAAACTTTCAATTATGCCCTGTAGTCTTGCCCGGTGAAATTTAGCAACGTAGAAGTCTGCGGAGCTCATCTGCATATCATTCGTCATTAATTTTCGATCATGGACACGCAAGCGGCGTCCATACCTATGCTCATACTCATATTGCAAGTTTGAGGATAATTCGGAGAGACGGATAATGGTCACGATGGTCGTCAGTCAGCTGTACATTTTACACACATGCACACACATCCGTGCGTACCATCTATGGAGGAGAGAAAGGCTGGTCTGATCTTAAGCTGTAGCACTGGAATTGCGATTCACGAGACTAGTGGGAATCAGGCTGGCATTCAATTGCGATTTCAAGTTGCCCTCATAAAAGTGTGTATATATGCAATTCGCGAAGCATGAGAGTAGACTGCTGGACGTTGCAGTGGCGAACGTTACTCCGATTCTACAATACAGGTATAATGCTAATCCAGTTTCATTGCTCGTTGAAACCCGATTAAATGCTTCTTGAAGACGCGCATCAGCTGCAGGAGTCCGGATCAGTGCAATTCGAGTATAAAAATTGCCCGCTGTCGCGCGTCGCGGTAGCTTATCTTTTCGCATATTTCGAATCTCTGACATATCGGCATAGACCGTTGGTCCGACGTAAGTCTGCGACCGGTTGGTACCGCGTTGCCGATCACTAGGAACTCGTTCCCAGCTCTACCTCGCGCAGAACAAGTCGATATTTCATTGGCTCTCCCTATAACCGCGTCTTGACGAGGAAGCTGCATTCGTTCACTCGTATCGATTTCCCAATAACAATCCGTAACTCTTGTCCCATTTTCATGGATTTTCATTCGGCGGCCAAGATAAACTGCGGGGAAAACTGCACTCGGCCAAAGATATCCATAATTAATCGTTCTGTGCCTGACCGGTGAACGTATGAAACGATTATCTATTCTCGTCGACCCCGTAGCCACTCAGGTTCGTGGATGACTTCAAAAAGCACTTCTATGGCGCTTATTTCTCTCGATACGAACAAAAAATTCAAATCCCTCGACAACTGCTTCAACCCGTAACTCAACCGCGTCGTATCTTACGGTAGAACGGCCTGCATTCCATGCAGTGAATTTGAATATCGGCAGATCGGTGGAACCACGCGATTTCCACGCCGGTTTAACATTCACGGGTATTCTGATAGCATTATGGTAGCTCCCTGGTAGCCCTCTGGTAGCCCTCTACGTTCCATACCTGCAGCCTGTGACCCCTTTTGTCTGGAGGCCGCCCGGAACCGGCATACCGGTGCACCGGCTGCAGGCCCGCGGTAGGTACGTCGTACCGCCCCAATAATACCCCCCTAAGATTACCATAATCGCATAACTAGGCATAGTCGGGCTACACGGAGGAAGACGAACTAGTGCCGCGTTACGAGGAGGCAAAATACCGCGTGTATCACAGGTGGTGCCACGCACACGCATGATTCATGGCTCTCTCGGGCAAGTGATCGTGGCATAAGAACCGCGTACCTCGTTCCGGATTCATTGGGCCTACACAATCGTCAGGAGCGTGCAAATTATACCTATAGAAGCCAGCTCCAATATCCATGAGTTAGGGATCAGTCATTATATCTGCTTCGCTTTTTTGGGAATCGTTTTGGGCTTCCTCGCATGGAATGGTGCAGATCTTGTGAAATATCATCATTCAAGTATTTTTGGTCTTGAGTGGCTGTGTCGGATAAAAAGTATCTCAGCTCCGCGCGAATGTATATGATGCGTATAGAACGTAGTTGCGTGGTGCCGAATTCAATTCATACTTCATTTCACAGTGACTTCAAGTTTCATTGTAGAATCGTTGGAAGGTCAGTGATTTAATTTCGGTCTAAAAGAGCTTGCTAGACCACCGCCTGAGGCCTCATACGTGGGAACGCGAATCCTTAACTACCACCTGGGTGGCCGTCTGCGCTCTCCTGAAACCGTCCTTGGTCCAGGGCAAGATCACGCGTTCGCGTCAGAAGTGAAATCCTTCATCTAGTGATGACTCTCGTAGGTTTTCTAGGTTTTCTGATCGGCTATCAGTTGAATAACGTTTCCGCTTTGTTCAATTCATTCCAATTTACTGTTGAACGAAAATTTGTCTCAGCGTTCGAGGTATGTCGCGCAATATGCGACAATAACGGTGAATCCTCTATTCCTTTGTCTTAAAGATGAGTATCCACAGTTATTTTGCAGAAATGTAAGAGAAGCGCGAGACGCTTGTGTGCCTATCTGAGAATTCTTTGTTGAATAACTCTCCAGCGGTTACAATATCTTGGTCAATGTTCACGTTCGCGTATAGGAACACGCCGTTACCTGTACGAGCGCCGCATCAGGAGGATCTGACAGAGAGGCACGAAAGCATTCGACAAATCATAAAAAAGTGAAATATATCGAGAGAAGCGAGGAAGAGCCAAAATATTCATTCTTTTTCAACGGGTGGCCGAGGACTGCAGGAATATCGTAACGTAACCAAAGAAGAGAACTGTGGGAGATGGACAATGAGTTCTCCTTCTTCGGCCATCAGGACCTGGGGATCACCTACTAATATTTTTATTGGCCGTAAACTCGCGCTGCGAAGACACGCCGGACCCCACGCCAGAAACCATCGCGCGGCGAGCGCAAGAGAATGCTTCTCTATCTTCACGCGGTGACTAAACACGCGGTTACATACGACTGTATCGTGACCAGCGTGGATTTACGAAGAGCACGTATCGACGTTGGAAAGAAAAGTAATACCACGCCGGTCTGTATGTATCTATGTATATGTCTCTTCGTGTGAACAAGAAACGCTTTGAACACGATTTCTTATCAAAAGCTATATTCAAATCTGGAAATTATCACTCCGAGTATTTTGGCTTTTCCTTGGGGTCGGACGATTCTGCGCCATCTGAAAATGCGAAGACAACATTGAACGGGAAAATCGTCAACATACGTCCGAGATACGAGTCGACGGTCGTTGAGTAACCAACTACTACTATTCGACTCAACTATTTGCATACGAATTATGCAAATAGTACAAACTGCAATGATTTTATAATGCGGGCGTATATACGCTTGAGGATATTTACCGATTTCAAATATGATTCAGCGCAATATACAGGGCGTTTCAGGTTAACCGCAGCATACTTCGTAGGCAGATTTCTCGAGGGATTCTCAAACGAAAAGTCCTCTTCCGGAAATTCCTGCGACCGACGGTTACCGAGCTGTAGAGTTTTCAAGTTAACCGATCACAGAGCTTATACAGTTGGAAGTCAGTGCCGGATCACAAACGTTATTCATGCTGTGCCCGTGACTAGAGTGCTCCATTCGTTCACTAGACTTGCAATTAACGTTTTGTTTGTTTTCCTAATTTTCTAGTCATCCAGGTGTTCCCCTGCGTAGTTCTCGTCGGTCAGGTTTTTCCTCCATAGTTTTCGTCGTCCAGGTATTTCTTGTCGTAGTTCTCGAGGTCCGAGTCTTCTCCTCCATAGTTTAGCTAACAGCTAAACGACGAAAACTATGAAGAGCGATACCTGGTCTACGAAAACTATGGAGGCAAAACTAACCGAAAGGAAACTAGCCTGGAAGACGAGAACTAGAAAGAGGAACGCCTGGACGACAGGAAAATTAGATGAACAATTACTGGAACTCTAGTGAACGAGTGGGAAGCACTCTAGTCGTCACGGGCACAGCATTAATTACGTTTCTGACCCGGCGCTGACTTCCGACTGTACAAGCTCTGTGATAGCTTAACTTGAAAAATCTATAGCGCCGTCGGTTACCGTCGGTAACAGGAATTTTCGGCGGAGGAATTTTCGTTTCAGGATCCCTCGAGGAATCTGCCCACGAAATGTGTTGCGGTGAACCTGATACACCCCGTATAATTATACTGTACCGATCCGAAGAGCAGCATTCAAATTTCGGCAAACTCTTCGTCTCAATGTAGAATGCTGCGAATAAGTATAATTGTGTCACCTTTGAAAAGTGGAATAGGCATCGTATTTTTTGTTCGCCTCGTGATCCGTCAAGCCTCGTACCTTCTACTTCTACTGAGCGGATTCTTAGCGAGCAGTTCGGAGCATAAAATATCGCATCGGGCTGACAGGAAGGACACGGGTATATATCCACGCAATTTATTACATTATCGTGAATCTAATTTATACGCAACGTTCGGTGATCTACAGCCGCAGTGAGCGGTCGCCTGAAGTTATGCTCTCGCACTATGTTGCCGATCTTTTAACGACCCAAAGTCTGTGGAAGCAGAGGAAATCTCACTACTACGAGCAAAACGCGCGTGTACGAAACATCATTCTTCGATTGACGATCTCCCATCTGGATTGCAGTTATTAAAAATCTTCTTTTTTCAACACACCGAATCTCACGGAATCTTCCTTACTTACCGGTCAGCTTGGCAACACATTCATATTTTAGTTGTCAAGCTTCACGCTGCGGGGACTCTGTCCCGCTACTTATAGGTATTACTGCCCTGTTCCAAATCTAGGGAAAAAAATATTTCGGGGCACTTTCCCACGTATAATATTAAAGTTCGGAATCCAAAACCGATTACGACTTACAGGGGTCACGAAAATTCGTCGCAAAATATAGTCATACAAAACATTTTTCATTTTTTTCCAGTTCTGAGACGATTTTCAACCTGCACCGCGGTCAAATATGATAGAGAAAAATGAATCCTACCAAACGATGATTAGAACATTCCTTTTTCCGAAATTATGCTAGCTTTTTGTTCTCCTGTGTTCCAAAGTGTGCTTCGGTAGGCTGGGTGATCGAAATTCTTTTTCACTTCGAAATCATGAGTTTGAAAAAATTACCCATTTCAATGGCTCACACTGGAGTCCTCCGATATTTAAGAATCTACATTGACGAGGAGAGCAGAGCGTGTTTTCCAACCAATAGCGCCAGCCGACGAGCAACGCACCATACAAGAGAATCAGGCATGTTGCATCCTATCAGGAGAACAGAAAGAGTCGAAGAGTGAGGCCCGCAGGCGGCAGGCACGAAGTGAGCGGCCACTTGTTGCTTCGGTAGGTTCACGCTCGGCAATATCGCACGGAGATTAGAATCTGAACACAAACGCGGTGGTTGGGGTAAGGCAGGTTTTTTTTCTCAGCTCCCATGCAGGTAGCCCTGCGTCATCCATTGTGACAGGTAAACCGACCTGCACTATGCCGATATATTTATACTACAAGCCAAAAAATGTCCAATGTTTATGCTTGTGTACACGAATACCTTCTTTTTCGTTCTTATACTCACATGTACGCACATTGACGGCTTCGCTTTCAAAATAATACCCCGTACAACGCATGTTCCATGGAGTGGAAAGCTTTTCATGAAATGGAATTCAAAAAACTGTTCCAAACGTCGATTTCTTTTTCTCATTCCACCAGGGGATCTCGAGTATTCAAATCATTGTCTTTCATTTTCGGAATTGTTGATGTGCTGTTAATTTGCTGCAGCATGGCGGGCCAAAGTTGGCTCCCTCGTGTTTTACTACCCTTTTACAAACGACGATTTGCCCAAAATTCCTTCGAGAAGTAATAAATTTGTGTGATCACACAGTAGACAGCTTGGGAAAGTATGCGTTATCTCTGTTCTTTCAAACTCGCTCGAGGCGGGCTTAGAGATGTGTGTGCCTCGAATGTTGAGTGTAACCTGGACCCACTATCTTCGCATAGGCATCTCGGACGGTGCTTTGCTTTATGCGCAATTACTTGATGAGTCATTTCAGTAATTGGGGCATATTTCCTCCAAATTTATAGCCCAAAACTTTCGCCACGTAGCTATAACGACTTAAACACCAGCCCGTCGCCTCAAAAAGACCAGCAACGAAAGGTGCTCCGTATGGATACCGTTTTCTTCTCTCTTTTGCGTGTGTTCCTCCTTTTTCACAAATCGGTAATTTCGATTTGTGTTAAGATTCGCCCCGAAGCACGAAAAGTTTACTGTGAAATGAGGTGTCCGATATTTTCGTATCGCCGATAGCTGTCACTGGCTCAGTCTTATCGCGTATCCAATTTGTTGGGGCTTGGGAACTCGGGATTTTTCAGATTCGAAGTGCACCCTGCATATTCATGCGTTCAGGCATCCTTTCGCACCGTGCATTAGGAGATAAATATCTCTGGAAGCGTGCATTCTTGGTGAACCTCAGGCGGCTAAATGGCGAGCGGTGCCTATATCGTTATCTAAACGCGCCAACGTGAGTTGAAGAGCTGCTATAGAGAAAGACGCCGACCAAGAGGACCACAGCTTGGACCCTCCCCCCTGGTTCCTCAGGTTCGAAAGATTGGATTGAGACGTTTTGAACGGTGTCGGCGGTAGGCCACGCCAGCCCCTCGGTAGGTACCTCAGAGGATCCTACGGTGTCCATAATACTGTATAGACCTTCACCAAACGCAGCACTTGGGACTTGGGATAGGCTAGGTGCGGTTAGACTAGGTTAGGTATGTTAACAAGTTAGGCGATACAGAAGATAAGAATCCTTTGTGGTCTCCGGAGTAACGCGACACCGGATTCTTACGCAGACCGCCGCCTCTGTTCCCGTAGCACCCCGCACGGTTCCAAACTCCGGGACCCCCCTTCCTTCGTCCAAACCGCGGGACTACATCTCGAAGCTGAATGAACCCACAAAGAAATTAGTCACGGAATTACATGCGTGTGATCGTTTCGTTCTGGAGTAGAAATCGCGGGCAATGAGTAATTGTAGAAACGTAAAAAACTTCACAGTTGGAAAGAGTAGTTCCTCCCGTGATCCTCTCTGCAAAAAGCACCCCAGGGTCTTATCTGAACTTACGATTAGCGTTGGACGGTGGGAGAACAAAAGGAGTTGCTTATCGAACTAGCTGTGCGTTCCGGTGAATTTCATTCCACCAAATCAGTCGGCTAGACTTCGGCCCTGCAACTAAAGTGGATTTGAAGCTTGGCGTTGAGTAGGGGTTGAATAGGACGAAGGGAAGGGAACAAGGGAATGGCCTGAAATACGTAGAAAATTAAGGGCAGAAGGAGAGCTTGATTTGTGAGCTCAGGATCGCGTACGCAACTTTTAAAGTCCAGTCGAGGACAAGACGTTTATCCCAGCCGCCACACACCACGGTTGAAACCTCCGAGCGGCTCCAGTCTGGGCGTTACCAACACCCGGGCAATGTTGTCAAACACTCGACTCCTCGAGTGGATACACGAGCTGCAGTTGCACGCCTCCTTTTCTTCTCCTCCCTTCCACCTTCCACCTTCCACCTCACTCTTTCTCATCATTCCTCGTTCATAATTTGATGTCATGAATCAAGTGATCTGGAGAACCAGCGTCGCTCGTTATTTTAAGTTCAATGAAATGAGATGCTGGTTCGCAGTCACACCTGACACGCTAGAATTCGACATTGCTCCATCGATCGTACAACAGTGTCCGTCAGCAACGTTCATCTGGTCCACCAGGAGGACTCTCTAGCGGCGAAGCAAGATCATGATATTGTCATTCGCATAGTGCAAACAAGAGTAAAACGAGAAGAGCGAAGTGAAAGGAGTAAAATAGGCGATAATCTCGGCAAGAATTATTGGTTTTGTCGAGTTTGAAGACGGGTGTTACCGTCGGTGGGAAATATTGTCACTAGCGTGATTCCTATATTAGGTTCCGAGCCCCCCCGCGGTGCGGAGTCGACCCAGCTATCCCTGTCCCGCAGGTTGTCTTGGTCCTTTGGTGGCGAAGAGGAAGACGAAGTGGCTGAAGGGGATGAGGGGCAGCGAGGGGGGGAAAGCGCCTTGCTCTGGAAAGGCCTCCCGAAAGACGAAGACCTGCTTGGGCCACCTTTGAGCTTTGAGGAGCCGCCGCGCTCGTCGGCAGACAACATCGTGATTTTACCGATTTTTGGAGAATCAGATACGAGAGACGCCTGCTCGTTCAAAGTGCCCGCTTTTAGGGGGGATGCTTTGTTGGAGTAAACATATTTGTGTGACCTCCACTCCCATGGAGCCGGACTCCCAACGCCCAGTCTAAGACAGGGTGGGAAAGTAGTAGAAAGGTGGTAGCATCGGCACCCTTGCTGCACCGCTATGCGGCATAGCAGCACGTCTTCAATCCCTCTTCCCATTACCCCCTGGCCAGTTTTCAACTTCAAATGAGATTGAGATGTGAGCCGTGATAATTTCCAGTCTCAGGGTGTCGCCGTTGCCCAGCTTTCCTCGTCGAATTCTCCATGACTCTGTCCTCGTCTTCCTCTTCGCTGCGTCGTCCTGTGAACTTGCGGAGTCGATTAGCGAGAGCTTTAATGTCAAATTGGAAGTATTGTCAACCGATTTTTTTTTCAACTAAGGGAACGGACGTCGTCCGGGATTATAAGGAGAGTGATTAAAAAAGGAAAGTTGTACGAGGCAGTCGCGGGATGAAATCGAGAGTTAAATTATTACGAAGGCCACTTAGACGGACGGGGGGACGACCGTCCAGCATCGCGGCGGCTGTGTGGGCCAGCAGATTCCCTTCCCATTCCTTCTCGCCCGCCGCTGTGAGCCCCGTGGGCACGAAGAATAGAGAAGAAGTTTTGTTTGTTTGCGCGATGGTGTGCATCCGTGTCCGATCGTGTTACACGAGGTTTCGGTATGTGTCCCCTGCGGGCCCGACAACTCAATAGCAAACGCGCAACGCGCCGGGGCCCCAGCCGGGCCCAAGAGGGGTAAAAAGGGAATCACAACGATAGGAGCTAGGCTCGTTGGCTACCCAGGTAGGCAGGCGCAGAGAGCGAACGAGCCCCTTTGCGTTGTCCACATTCTCACGCTAATTGGGCGGCAGGGCCTCCCTGTAATTTCATTAAGGGGCCTCGTGCCTGACGTGGGTTTAGGCTCCTTCCGAGGACTCCCTCGCTCTCCCGATCCTCCTTCAACTTCTCCACCTCCTTCTCATCCTCTTCTTCTTCCTGCCCCTCCACCTTCTTCTTATTCTCCTTCTCCTTCCTCTCCTTCTTCTCAAACCCAAATATTTGCCGGAGGTGATTCCACGGCTTCACCCTATACTGTTGAGCGGCAAAGAAAGAGGAGCGGTGAAGGTGACGTCAAAAGGAAGGCACCCACCGCGGATCTATCGATCTACGTCTTGTACTTCTGTGTTTAAGCTGAGACTTTCGCTACGCATATCGACGTTATACGCTGCTTCTGCCGTAAGGCGGAGAAACCAAGTGGTCGAAGAACGCCTTGTTTAGTATCGTCGTGTGGGGTCGCGGTCGGTTTGGTCCCGAAGCGATCAATGCTGCGCGCTCGGGGATCTGCGAGAAGCTAACAATGGGTCAGGAAGTGTACTCGACCGATCCCCAGCAATTCTCGAATCCTCGAGGCAAGAAAACCTGCAGTATGATGGGAGTGTCGGTGGCACCCAAGTCCAACACAATGTCGGCTCGTGACTTTGGGGCCCACGGGCAACAATACTCTGGCAACAAAAGCCGTTGCAATCCTCCTCCTGCACCGTCCTAACTAGATGCGATTTTGATGAACCAACTTCGCCCACTACGTTCCGGTGATGGACCACCGTATAGTATGGCACCTCACACTAGGCGCTCTCTCTTCCCTCCGCCGCCCATTTCACTCTCCTCCATTTTCCATTGCTATGGCCTACGAGGATAATGCAGCAGTTTGTATATACCTACCGGGGTATACAAAAAGCCTGAAGTTGAAGGCAGTTGTGTTCGAATGAAAGCTCCTTTAGAAGCGTGAAATATGACTTCCAATTGGCGACGAGCCTGAGCCTGAGCGTCCTCAGCGCACGGTGTGGGGCTTCGTCTTTGCAAAATCTCAGGCCTTTACTCGCAGAGTCATGCAGGTCATTCAGATCCCATGTGAGGTGAACAATGTACCAGTGTAGGCCGACATCGTAGTCGCCGTGCATACAATTACTATTAGCCCGTTTAAAACGTGTTTACTCGTTGAGTTCGCGGAGGTTTTTTTTGTTAAGTTCTACGGGACCGTAGGGTTCCTCGTCACTCCGACTTACATGTATGCACACATCAGAGTCATTCCTCATCGCGTTAGTGTGTACGTGACTTGGACGTGACGACGCATGCGATCTGCTTGCTAACCGCGAGTCGACCGAAGCGAAACCTTCCGCTGATGGACCCTCGGGCCTCTGGGTCGAACCGCTTTGCGGCCTCTCCGGCACTCCGCGATACCACGGCACGAATGCTTCGCGACTCTCCTTCCTTCTGGCCAAATTTATCCTTTTCAGACGTGCCTGTGTTCAGCATATTTTTTAACACCTGAACGATCAAGCTCGAGTTTCAGAGCCTGATCGTCCAGGGTATGGGATGAATAGAAGGATATGCTTAGGAACTAGGAGCCGCGAAAAAGAAGACTGGAGATCTTTGTTCGCAGCTTTTTTTTCCAATCCATGGTTCTTTGAACCTCTGTGAAATTGCCGAACCAATTTTGAGAGAACGAACCGCATTTCGTATCTCGTAGAATCGCTGTGGGCTGTACCTATGCGGCGTCGTTGATGAGGCATGAAATCACAATTTGTCGGGCGATTATGCGCGGAGATCAGCAAAGTGTAAGAAGCGTGAAACAAGAGGGCGGGGCGTGACCGTGTGGCTAGAGGGCGACTGCAACGGGGACAGGGAACTCTGAGTGTTTGTTTAGTGCGGCTGTCGCGTCACCGTAGTTGAATCGGAGAGACCTTTCCTTGTCGGGTGTGGGTCCAATGGTAGCTTTTTCGACGACAAGCTCTAATTAGGGGGACAACCGTGGCAAATGTTTGGACTCCCGGTGCAGAAGTCTCAGGTCGCTGGACTTTTCACGCCCTTATCCTCTCCAGCCGTCGGATTTCTATCCTTATTTGTTCTGTACACGGATCGCATTAGCATGAGACGGGAAACTGAATGGATAGAATTTCCACTGAAAATTACGGAAAAGTAATTCTGAATCCGTTGTACCACAAAATGCTCACGATTCCCGGCAATGTGCAATTGATGCCTGTATGCTTCCGTAGGGATTTCAAATGTCTCGAGGAAAATCTTGCAGACGGAATAATGACCACATTATGAACTAATTGGATATGATTCTTGGTTGATTGTGCAATTTCTGATGAAAATTCATTCACTCGATTTGTCACGAGAATTTCCACGGTTATACCGGATCGAAAATGAATACAAACTAATGTTACGTTTGAGGACAAGAGGGAGGCGCTAAAGAAGTGACAGCGGTATAAAGCGAGAGAAAGTAAAGGAGGAAGAGTCTCCGAGGGAGAATGGGTGGGTAGTACAATTCAAAAGAACGATGCGCCATCCTTGGTAGGTTTCGTATTCGAAGATAAATGACGAAGGGTGAAGCGGGGGTGGGGGTGGGGGTGGGAAGGAATGGCGGGATGACGGGACGTCGGGGCGTCCGGGCCGCGAGATGGAGCCCAACTCTAAATCATAGGCCAAACAAGCCTATTGTCGTCCACTTAGCGTGTGAAAGAATGTTGGCAAATCTTAAGGAAGGACTGCACGGCGGAGAGGGATACCGACAATCGGCTGCAAAGTGGGGGTCGTTCCCGGGCGGGAAGAAGAGTATACGCTACCACCCATACTCGGAGAATATGTAGGCGAGAATAGCCGAATAGCCTCGAGTGTGAGCACGGAGTGCGGGTATGTGAGTGCGTGTGTATAGCTGAATGTGCAGAGACACGTAGTGGCGCCTGAGCGTCGGTCCTAAGAGTCGTCGACGAGGACCGACCCGCCGCAGGTTTTAACCTGTAGGATGGAGACCCCGAACCCTAGAGGGACCCACGAGCCCACACAACCGCGCCAACCTAGCCCTGCGCAAAAGAACCAAAGCTTTGGCGCGGAGCTAGGAATTTGCTTCTATTCTGGTATTCCTCAAAGGCGGCGAAATCTGTTAGTTAAGGGCATTGTGAGGTATTTGTGAATGAAGCCGGCTGAAGTGGCCCGAGCTACGGGAGAGAAAGGGACCCTCTGCGGGGCCTCGCTGGGTCTCACTCTCTGGGGAACCGCGTTTCCATTCAGGACCTCCGACGTGCACGAGCTACCAGCCACTGGCGTCGGCGTCGGCGTCTTTCCATTCCTCTCCGCTTGTTATACCATACATGTTCACATTACACGTACATGTGTCAGGGTAGTTAATCGAGGTATCGCCTCTATCCAAATAGTTATAGCGTTAACTTGACACCGAAGGGGCTAACGGCCGTTCAACACACTTCCATCGCCGCCACCCTTGAAGCAATTGCCGGCTGTTAGAGTGGCTGTGCTTACATAATAATGAACGGGCGGCACCGTTGAACGAGCACACCTACTTCGAGCTGCCTGCATTATCCACCGGCACACGATCAGGATGAATGGAAAATCCGAATATCAGTAGTTCAATATCGCGAGGAAGATACAATAATCGCGGAAAATTCAACTCAGAGTACATATCTGGTTGAAGGTTCGGAGTTGATATATTTCCAACCCTGCGAGACCTTCCAGAGCGTTGGTTCGATGACGTGTACTAATTGAGTTCTCTGCTGAAGGGGTTGTGATGTATTTGACATGGGTGTCGGAAGAATTGAAGCAATCCCTTTACTACGCTATCGCCGGTGGTCCGGAGACCGTCATCTCTCGACCGTTCCGAGTCCAGGTTGTAAGGACGAACCCGTGGGGCCTCGTCGGCGTGGTCGGCTCACCGGTAACCGGAGCTGCCGGGATACAAATACTCGCACATTAATAGAGAACCGCTAAAACTCAGGAGAAGGAAATATAAAGGAGGAGAACAGAGCCATCGGTATCAGACTGGACGGACGAACGAATGAACGAACGAATGTACGAGCGAACGGACGGACAGACCGATGAGCGGTTGGTCGGACGGACAACCAACGGAGCCGAGGTCCTCTAAAGAAATACGATTCCGCATTGCGGGGACACCGGGCCCAGAGGGGAAGAGAGAAATATAACGGGAGGAGAAGAGGGAGTCCAAGACCCCCCACGGCCACGGGCGAAACTCGCACTTTCCCACGTGCGGGCGATCCTCTTTCATCCAGCCGCCAAGACGGTCTCACCTCGACTCCGCGTACCCTTCACCCACCTTCGCCTCTCACTCTTCGCCCCATTCGCCATCAAACTAAGCTCGTTTCTTTCTTTTGCTTGTCTCTGAGCCAGAGTTCGGCCCACCCTGTCTTGTCCTACCCCGAGAATCGCTCGTTTTGCAGACGACGCTATAACCTAATACAACAAAGTATTTCGTACACCGTTACCTTCAACTCAGGCATTTCCGCTGTCTTTATTC
The DNA here is from genome assembly GCA_963170745.1 of Phymatocera aterrima. Lineage (NCBI taxonomy): Eukaryota > Metazoa > Arthropoda > Insecta > Hymenoptera > Tenthredinidae > Phymatocera > Phymatocera aterrima. Next base: position 23,176,705 of record OY720660.1, read on the forward strand.
CCTGCAGAACACTTCTTCGAGTGGAGTATCTTTGAAGATGAAAATTCCACACTCGGTGTGGACTGCACCCAGACTTTTCAAACCGATCCCCATTCATTTTTTGACGGTTCTTTACGGACTCCATCAACTTTTACGTCCAGTAAACCGTGATAATCTTGGGATTCGGACAGTCAACGTTAATATTGATGAATATAGTTCGACCATAAACTTGGTGGCGTCATCTTAGGAGTAAAAAAGTTTGTTCACTTCTTTTTTAAGGGTTCGACACCATTTGGACGTTTTTTGGAACCTCTGGTTAACATATTCTGAGCAAATATCGGTCTGGTCCTGCAGAGGCTTTTGCCATGTTGAATCAGGTTCTGGTCGCGCGCGTTACCACACAGTATACAAATAGTATACCGCATGCTCTTGTGTAGGCGAAGGAGGTTGAGGGCGCCGAAGGCGCCTAAGATGAGGCTCACATGGCCTCTGAAATTCCTCGGCCTAATAAGACAAGCTCTCAGAAATTCCCAACCGCCATTTTGCGCGTGTGCGTTCCCTGACACCTCGCAAACATCGTGAGGATCCGTATTGTGCGTGGCATGAGAAAGAGCAGCGTCCTTCCAAGGATCACACTAAATTCGCGGCATGTCTTGCGGTTTGGCAGACTCTGCGTTGCACTTAGTTGACGAACGTGTCACCTGTTCCAAGTTTCTACATTCGCTTGTCCCGGAGATACTTTCGAAGCGACGTGACGCAACGTGAATCATAGCTTGGAAACAATTGTCTCTTTACCTCAGCCCGAGATACGACTTTTCCCATGAACGGCAAGGACCATTCTTATCAAGCTAAGTACGAACTGAGTTATGAAGAGCATTTCCGCCGTTCGTCACTCCCAAAGAGCTCCGAGGTATTCAACTTTCCTTGACTCTGTTTGCGCCAGATTTATTCACCGTGACATTTATTATTCATATTTTCGACCGCAGCAATCACTCCGGGCTATAAGTATAGCCGCGGGTGATGCAATTCCGTATCAAGGTGCGACCACAAATTGAATCTTTTTCATCGTCACAGATCTGTCAGCATACGCCGGGGATATTTCTGGGGAAACTTCACGGGCAACTGGATGGCCAGGAGTATTAAGTGGTGTGAAGACATATTTGGGACAAGCTTGCTCGTTTATTGCCTGCCGGAAGAGAATCGGCGCAAAGATTGTGCAGAGTCGTAAAACGAGCCGGAGGGTGAGAAGTGAATGAAGAAAAGATATCCCGCTGCAAGTTAGTGCGCTTTGATTTAGGGTGTGCAGAGAGTAAGTCAGGTGACCGTTACACCCGGTGCCGATGCCGATGCCGATGCCGATGCCAATGCCGGACCTCAGGTCTTGCCGGATCTCGTATCCCGGTGGTACGGATTCGTTGGGGTTTGCCGAACGGCTTAACGTCCCTGTATTCGGCCAACAGTTTATTATGTCCAGTGTATTGCAGCTCGTATAGTTTTCTGTTGCTTTCGTGCCGCGTAAGGCACCGTAGCGGGGATTAGGGTTTACAGCCTTTTACACTCCGGTGTTTGCGATCCACCTGGTCCACCTTGTCGAGTGCCACTCGACCTGTGAAGTAATCGATTTCCGTTTGACGCATACCACAACCTCCGCGGGCCTCGACATCGTGCACTTGCGTGCCACTTTCCAATGTGAATACTAGATACAATTAATAAGAACACAGTACCGCCGGCGAACAAGGATCTGACCATTCCCGCGGAGCTGGAAGCATGGCCATTGTATAATGAATAATAAATAACGAATAATGATTTTCACGGGTACTCGGACAGTGGTGAGACACGTTACTCATTTATACTTTGAAAAGGATAATCTAGACGCTCCTGTTCGCTGGTAAAAATTTAGAGCAATCGCAGGTTGCTCGAGGTTGGGGAAAAAATGTAGCGGAAAGCTGAAGAGACGAAGGAGGCTTGAGAAGGTGGAGAGAATGCTGGTTGCAATGGTAAAGAAAACGAATGTCGCTTCCCCGGTCAAGATCAACGTTGGTGGCTTGAGGATAGCTCGAGGAGTCTTCGGGGGTTTGTCGAGGCACCGGGGTGACCGGGGTGACCCGGGGCCAGGCGTCTGGGGTCCGGACGCTATTACGCGGGTTCCTCAGCTCCTTCGCGTTGGCATTCCAAAACGAAGAGCAGCCACGGTACGCGGCTCTCTATACCCACCGCGCTGTTGGACAATATGTAAATCAGTGGTTGTCTCTGGTCACGAAGTCGCGACCCCGCCGTCTGGTCATCTCACCGGTCTCGATACCTCTGGGTGAAGGCGCCCCTCTCTCTCTGCTTCTTCTTCTCCCTCTTCTTCTACTTCTTCTTATTCTGTGTCTCTGTTAAATTATCATCCCAAGAGCGTTGACAATTGCGTATGGCGGGGAGAAGGCAAGGAGACGAATTGAAAAATGGATCTCCTTCGAACATGGGATCGTTTCCGCTCGGGGTGCCTTCGCAGAAAAGTTCGATTCACTCCCACCCGTTTTATCAGCATCTTCTTAATGGCAACCCGACGATGGTGGAAGGTACGCGGTGAAATACCGCTATGAGCAAACCAGCTGTATTGCATCCTCCGAAGAGTTTCGTTCCCATGCATTTCGCGACCGGCTGCGATTCGATGTCATGCATTGATATACTTGCACGGGCATTTCCCTCCGCCCCCCCCCGAATATGTGACGGGGTCCGGGCTGCCGCCGTTAGGAACCCTCTATCTCCGGCAATTAGCCACTAAAAGTGTTCACGTGTCCGAGGCTATCAGCTCCCCACCCACGCGCAGAGCCATCCTCCTTATCTCCGTACAAAATGCATCTCATTGGCCCGCCCAGTTGGAATCGTATGAATTTAAAAACTCACCGAAAATCTTCCTCCCGTGAGAGAACGTGATCTCGTGGAGGGGCTCGCGAGCGACGCCACTGTTGCCAACTGATGAAATTTACATACCGCCTTCTCATTTTTTCCTTGTTTCAATCTCTCCATTTTTTCTTCATTCGTTCTTCCTTCTTCATTTTTCACCTCTCAACATCTCCATCGCGCCAAGGGACTTCTGGGAAGCGATGCCGGGGTTCCCACGAAAGGCGATGCTTTTCTCTGAACCTGGGCTACGACGAGTGTCCGTACTATACGCGATTTCCCACATCTGTTATGAAGGATCATTGCCTCTTGAAACGACTCAATTAGGACACAGAATACACTCGATGGTTTGCGACACGCTATTTTTCATCCTCTCTTTCCTCCCGCCCTACATCGAGCTGACCATTCATATTATACGCATCCCTGAAATTTACCGGCCGACGCAAATCTCATTCATTGCAATTACGGAACCCACGAGGCCCCACGGATGCCAAAACGAGTCCTCGGGTCCCAAGCCCACCGATTCTGCAAATTCTCAAAGACCACGCATTAAGATGTGTCGAACTAGTCGTGTCTCGCTGTAAAGGGATCACGGAGAGGCCTGCGAGAGCGCGTCGAGCCGCCTGACAAGCCAAAATTAGTCGTGAAATAAATCTATGATGGTTTAGAGCGGTTTTCAAAAGCGGCGACAGAGTGTAGCGGGGGATGAAACCTATTAGCGGAGCGCCGCCCCGCAATCAGGAGCAGTTAGGAGTCTCGTAACGACCCTCTCCGGCTCGTGTCTTCCATCTCGTTTCTTCTCCGCTTTGTTTCTAGTTTATCGCTTTGCTCATACATTTTAGGATCCCGACTTCGTCTCGCTAACCACGAACAACAGGCTCCTCTTCTACTGTCTCGGCCTCTCACAGTTAACATGCAGGTTGTCATAAATCAAACTGAGCTGTGGGGCAAAATCCCATGATCTAGCTCAAATTCAATCGGTTGTGTAAAATTGTTACGCCGATCGCGATACGTCCAAATAGATACCACGGATAAACCGCAAAATGGGCGTAGAAATATGTTTGACTTTACGAACGAGAACTGTTTCATGTTTTGGTTTTGTTTTTTTGTTTCTCTTTTGTTTCCTATATAGGTACATTTTGTATTCCGCGGCGGTCACGGTTTTATTGGAAGTTGTTTTAAGGTATCGGCGGGGGTCACAGGAATGTAACGGCCAGAAGGAGGTCGCCCGAGGCTGATCGGGGCCAACACGGCCAACATGGCTAAACGGCGCGGATCTCCTCTCCTCGGTCGATGCGGGCGCACTGTCCTAATTACTACGGGACCTCCTATTTTTCGAGCTGAAAGGGGCCGAAGTATTTTTCGCCTCCGGCATAAAACTTCGTATAGGTTAGACGTCGCAGTCCCCACCAGCCCGAGAAGATATCCCTGTCCTTCCCTCGCTATTTCGAAGGACTTCTCGAACGTGCAAAAGAAACGGCAAGACTATAAAGGCCAGCGAGGATATATAGGTGGACCGTACACACCCGAGCACAGAGTTTCACCGGAAGACGTAACATCCCCGAGGATGATCAACGTCGTTATTTTTCATTAACGAAGTTGAATAAACGAATGTGTTCGGGGCAGCGCTAACTGTGGGAAATAACAGTAGCCGCAATGGGCGGAAAATGCGGTTCAATTACGGGGCTAGAAAATGGTCAAGAAACCGAGGAGAGTCATTTAGGTTGTGTATGTGCAGAAGGACGGTTATAAAAACGTATAAAAGTGGGTGAAACTTGGTGGGATACGTGGCACGTCAAACAGACGGAGGAGCAGAGAGGGTGGACGAGGCAAGGGAACGAGGGAGAGAGAGAATCCTCATGAGAAAGTAAGTTGGAGTCAAACGAATGAGCTGAGACAACGAGCTAACAACCAGAACAAACACGGCGGCACGAGACAGAGATCTTGGAGCGATGATCGACGTCACACGCACCTCGGCGTAAAAATACTTCCGAGGTTGTGGGCGTGTGCATGTATACCTATCTACCTACCTACCTACCTACCTTACCGTCTTCCTTCTTACCAACCTGCCATCATCGTTTCCTCTCAAACACCACACGGACGGGGCACTAAAGACGTCCGAACGATGAGACACGGTGTCGTGTCGTGCCCGTGCAGATCATGGGAAAAGACATTTCCATTGATTCGTGTTTTAACTACGGGTTAGCGCTCTCCGGAATCCCGTGGACTCGAGAGCTCCGGGTGATACTCGATTCTCATTATCCTCCAGTTTTCCTATATTTAGCAATTTTCCAGCAAAGAATCATATTCTATCTCTCTTCGCGCGGAATAGCCGCGTCCAGTCTATGATCTCGAACCTGAGAAAGGAATATCGGTAAAGGGAAGGAGTACAGCGAGGATGAATCAAGAATGAAAAGTCAAATGCATAATTTGTCTCGATGTTGAACGGTCTTTGGTTTTATATGATACAACAGAGCGGGCGCATTCAGGGGGGCCCATATACACATTGACATCCGCATATATACATACATATATATTTATATATATATATACATATATATATAGTCATGATGATATTTTATCTACTGTCATCGGGCAACTATTTATCTATCTATGTATTTACAGCGTATGTATAATCATATTATATATTATATAGTATAGGTATAATTGTCGGATCTTATCATAAATTATACATTCACTTATACCTATATCGGTGATATATAAGTATTACTTACGTACCGATCAAGTAACAGGTGAATAATAACGATACGGATCAGATCGCGTGATAGAGCGGACAGGATTTCGTCCTGCGTTCCGCGGCACAAAATATAATTACATATCTTACATATTTACCTATTATTTTTCCTATCCGAAAAACGATCCGACGACAGGGAGCGGAGAAAAAATGATACGAGCGATCGAACAACAACGTGGCAATGATAATTCCGTCGTCGTTCTTACTTTTTCTCTCGTCATTTCATTTCCCAACTGAATCTTGTCGAAACTTTTTTTCCCCCCGGGGAGGAATGAACGGCGTTCAATATAGTTGCCTAAAAATAAGATGTCGCGTTTGTTGTCGAAACAACGTCGCGGCGTAGGTATAATAGCTGGCGATAGATAATCAAATTTCCGCAAGATCATAGACACAGATTTTCTACTTAGTATTCATACCTAACAAGAATGATTTGCCAATATCGTATCATTCTATTACCGATTTAATAAATATCTCATCTCCTAGGAACATCGTGATAACCGTTACATGGGGCTGCGCTGCTGTCATGATCTGCAGTGTTTGAAATTTTCTTTTCAAACAGCGCGAAGTGAATCATATAGAACGAAGGATGATTAATAATCACCATAAGTATGAGGTTTTCTAATCGAAGGAAATAATTATCGTAGCGTTTGTTTGTTTGTTTTGTTTGTTTTTGTTTTTTCTGGTATGAAAAACTATTGATTTAATTTTTTTGTTAAATAATATTTTCTGTTTCAAATGTTACACATGAATATCACAGACGCGATGATAAGATTGATGGCTATGTTATGATTATAATTATTATTACTAATTACTATTAATTATTATCGATCATTAATTGTTTATAATCATTAACTATCATAATCTTATTACTATTTTCGCTATTAATGGGATATGACTGATAAATTAATGAAACATTATGCAAAATTACCGGGACGTATACGTATATAATTATGTAATCGTAATCAGTGTTAGTATTAATGCAATAAATAATTTGTGACAAATTTCACGATATATGATAGGTGTGTGTAGGCGTGTATGTGTCGGAAGCGCGTTATTCAATCGCTCAAAAATCGTTGGTTCGGTTATAGAAAAACGTAACGATCAAAAATTATCGAAAGGGGAGAAAAGCGTCGGTAGAAAATTTTTAAAACTCCGTTAGTCTGCAGAGTATAAAAAAGAAAAGAAAAAAAAAGGGGAAAAGGCGAGTAAGATGAAGTTATGATTAAAAAAATATATATATAAAAAAAAAGAAGTTTCCTTCTGAGCGTTGAAGAACGTCTTCCGATCAGGGGGGGGGGGGGGGGGGGGGGGGGAACATTTTCCTCAAGCTGAACATAAAAACGATCCGTTCGATTGCTACGAAAAAATATCAAATTCTTTGTTACCACGTATGGGATTTATAAAAGAAACGAACGAATTCGAAAACTAAGTAAAACACCGCGATCAGACTACGAAGTCACGTTCCAACGTGTAAAACGATGTTTAAAACAAAATATTCGAAAGAATTTTCGATGCGTAAAATTTTTAAGACGTAGGATATTTCTCATAAAAATCGATCGATCGATCGATCGACGTGTGGCCATACGAGCGCGACGCGAGACTCGATTTGGTAACTTATAATTGTAACAAATTTCAAATATATATACAATTGATCGTGGTGAATCGCGAAGGTATCGATAGATATGCCGGAGCTGTGTCAACGTAGGCATCCATCCACAGCATACACATAATTGTATGATTAATGGTATAAATATTATAATATATAGCAGCAGCGTCATCAGCATATTATAGTAATAGTGTCTACAGAGCAGCAGCGCAGCCCGTTTTTCATAATGCCCACAAAGGGTGCATACAATTGCAATTTACAGGCATACATGTATCGCCTGCCGCATATATTGTAGAAAAATCGAAGAAACTTTCTCATTTTCCATTTCATATCAAATATATACGTGATAATAATTATAATTATAATAGTTCGAGTGTAAAATCTTTACAAAAATAAAATAAATAATCTGAATAAATACGATACAATATAATATTATAATTAATTAATAAATATTTCATTAATATTAAAATCAACAGATTTTCATATCTCTCGATTTTCTTTCCCCAGTATATATGTATGTATAGGGATAAGGAGGTACCTCGAGAGCTACGTTTTTCCTCCTTTTCAAACAGTTTTCTAGCCGATGAATTGTTCGCGTATTTTTTTATTCTCTCGTGTTCTCGCGCGTTTATCTTTTTTCTTCTTTCTAATCGCACTGCAGTGGAAACTAAAAATTCGAAGATGCAGGAGAGAAGAAAAAAAAACGAACAAAAAACAGAAAAACAATATCATGAACATTTGAACGAAGAATTTGTCAAAATTTCAAAAAAGAAGAATAACGAGCCCGGAAATACTCTGTCTCTCAGATATAATACCTGGCGGTGCCCCCGAGCATATTACGTTGCGCGGCGCGCATTACGATTAGCATTTAGCAGAATGCTTGCCTAAGAAGGAGAGAAAGAAAAAAAAAAAAAATAATGAAGTAAAAAATAATGATCTAAGAATACATCGAGGGACAGACCTTTCGTCCTCGTCTCATCTTCTCATCGGTTTCGCTCACTTTCTCCGTTTCGGGATAAATTTTCTTTTTTTTTTTTCTATTCTCTTCCGTTCAATCGGATCAAAGAGGCAAATGAAAATTTCTTTTCCGTACAGTGCGTAAAATTTCATGAAAACATGATCGAAAAATGAGGAGAGAAAAAAAAGTGAGAAAGCCAATGAATGAGAATCGAGGGATGTCATCCCTCGTTGCATCTGTGTCGTCCATAGATGATACAGTATAGTAACCGTAGTACGAACCGTGTACGGGTTAATGATTAAATAATACGATGATGAATATATACTAATACATGGATGAAAAATAATATGTATATATTATAGACCGTATGCGGTATGAATGAAATATTTGACGAATTCATATGGACACGGCCTATTCTTCTATATATAGCATTAGTTATGCAGTGCTTTCGGTAATACTACGCTATATTATTGGGCATATCGCATACATATATTACATACCTACGTGAATAAATATTTTATCAGTATACAGATGCGGAGGGAGGAGAAGGGGGGGACCATCCTGCATCGGTATCTTGAGATTGGGGAGGATGGCGGAAGCCTGCAGCTCACGTGGTGGCCTAGCTTACGAATTCACCTACTTCGGCATCGAGAGCGAAGAATAAAGTGATAAAAAAATGTGAAAAGAAAAAAACCAAAAAAATTGGAAAAACCAAGAGCCACTAGTCCGCTTGGTTCATCCTTCGGCCGCGCGATTGCTCCGTCAACTAGGAATAGACGTCTACGTCAAATTTTTGCGGATATTCGGTGATTTTGATGATTTAAGAGGCGATGAGATATCATATCCGCCGGTAAATCGCTGTCGCGTTTGATGTTCGAAATGAAATACGTATGAATTCACTCGTAGTTCTTCAATTTTTTTGTTTCTTCAAATTTCTCACGCAGTTGTAGTTGCTGTGTCGTTGTTGCTGTCGTCCTTTCTCGAAATGAACACCAAACGCCCCCGATCACTGCGGATGTGTATTATCGGCAAAAATCATGCTCGAATCCCTAACCCTGGCCTCGTGCTAGGCGAGGAGTGCCTCCTGATAAGGGAGAAAGTGTCGCGACATCTTTCTCAAGTGCAGAGCATGCCTTCGCCGAGCCGCTGGCCTACGTAATTGACTTCCGCCGATCCACCCTCAGGACCTAATCCTGCTACGCAGATGACCGAACACTTGTTCGACGTACTCGAGCCCGTTCATATAATCTCGGAATATCAGCCAGTCCCGTAGATTCCTCGCTGTGTCGTCATTTGACTGCTTACGGAAATCCTCCGGCATCACATCCCGACGGACGTCCTCGCGTTGGGTAACTTGACGTTCGACGAGCGCCACTTGGATCTCGCATAATACCTGGTGAACAGAGATGAAGAAGGTCTGTTCAACGGAGGCAGGATCGCAGAGATGAAGAAAGGGGCAATAAAAATGTGAAGAACGGAGTTCCGGCTTGGAAGATAGCGATGCTTACCGTGCGAAGCTTGTATTCCGTGTCTTCGAATTTCCTGCTCAACTCGCGTCCGAGGGCCTTTTGATCCCACACAACCTGCTCAAGAGCAACCGCGTACGTCTGCATGTACTCGTAAGCGTCAAGAAGAGCTGTATCGAGCTGAAATCAGAAAGATCAAAATTAGGACTTCGATATCGTGGGTTCTACCGCGGATGAGTGTGTGTGTGAGAGAGAGAGAGAGAGAAAGAGAGAGAGAGAGAGAGAGGAAGCAAAAGTGAAATGAAAATTGAGCTTCGATCTCCTGATACGAAGTTCATCGTTCGTGGGAACTCACATCTAATTTCTTGAGGAACCCCTCGTCCAGCTTTTCGCCGAGATTTTTGGGAATCTGTTCCGTGCTTGGAAGCCAGTCGTAATGCTGAGATCCCCAGTCCTCGTGCATTTTCGTAGAGTTCAGTCCAAAAGCTACTTTGATCTGTAAATAGAAGATAAAACGTAACGGGGTTAGTTTTGTTTCCATTCTTCCAGTTATCCAACGGACAGAACGAGCGTTGGGAGGGACGTCGATGCAATTATCGCTCGACGAAAAACGTCACTCAGGCATATACTATAGGTAGGTAGGAGACAGTGTAAAGGTTGACTCATTATTGTCAGGTCGATGGAACAGCGACTAACGAAGACACGCATTACTATATCTGCGAGGCAGAAAACTATTAATGTGTCTGGCTGGACACTGCGCGGGCTGCCCTAAAACTCTTAACGATTTCCTAGTAAGTTCTCGGTATAAGCCTGCGCCTCAGACATTATAGCGCACGATATTCAGGCGTCTCGCTTTTCCCCAAAAAAATGAAACTCACAATAAGGCTGAAACCTAAAGCGAGAGCTCCGCACCGGTTACTCACCCGACTTGCGACTACCAAGAACTTGGTCTGTTTTACTCTGTAGTGGCCTGCCCCATAATAATTGATGACTAAACGTTATTATACCGCAGCCAAAATCTCCCGGGTGATTTGCCGATCCGAAAACAGGGAGGCGAAGGTAGGGACAGAGTTCTAAAAATCGCGGTGAAGATTCGTGGAAGAGATCAGAAATGTTTGTTTTAATTCGCGGTTCACCCGGAGACCTCGAATTCTTGTAGTTCGGAGGAGGCTGGAGGCTAATTGATTTTGGCGGTGAGCCGCGCGGGACCGGCAAATCCCAACTCCGAACTCCAAACTCCAAACTCCCAACGATCGTCAAGGTTTTATGATTTACGATTATTTCAAACTTTCGTAGGCGCGAAGACCCTGCAGTTTTTTACGAGACACACAGGAGCGGAGGAGCGGGGGAGCGGAGGAGCTCGCCGATCAAAGCGCTGCGGCCCGATGGCCCGTTGTTTAACTCTTGCGAATCATGTGACGTGGTGAAATTTTGACGGTAGAAATCTCAGGGCTAGCGTGGACGTTCGGTGACCACAGGGCGTCTGGCTCTCGCTCAAGACGTCCTCCGGCTAATGTATTTATTACAGAAACTTGCTGACATGAAATTATCGTAAAGTTGTGTTGAATTACCAACCGGACCCGAAGGAACCACGGGGCCGAGAGATATAATGGGATACTCAATCGACGCACTCGACGATCATGCAATTTGTTTACACCTATTTCACTCGCGCTCCGAGGCGATAGCCAAAACCAAAACATCGAAGCAAACAGCGAAGTTCCCATGCGAGTCGATCGCCGTTACGCAATAGCTGATCGCAATACTTCCATTCAAGAGCGAGCTAACGAGGCGAGAGAACTCGATGTTGATTATTGCCATTCCGATCGAAGATAAAGACGAAAAGTGACGTGGCGTGTCGACCAGCTGGCAGCCGAGCGACGCGACGGCTTATGTTTTCGTTTCTTCGGATCATCGATAAAGAAGGAAGAGAGTGAATTTGCGTTCTCTGAGAGCGTTTCTCATTTCCGAAGTACAGTTCAATCGGGAGTCTAACATTCCAACGAGAAGGTCGTGTTATAGTCGTGCGGCCGAGTCGATAAACGTATCGCTCATCGTAGTTATAAATTGTCCAGTGACTTTGGAATACGAAGCTGTGGCGAGCATAATATCGATGTGGTTGTACGACAGACAGCCGTATATCCGGTCTGCACTTTAGTATGCAAGACGTAGTCCCCGTGTGGTAGCTTATGCCCACTAGGAGGGGCAGAGCTTCCGATTCTGATTTATTGGAATTCACCACTTCCGATATTTTATGATTCTCGTATGGCATACGTAGGTGCCACACCGTAGATACGGACCTATGATACCTAGAGAACCGTACGCCAGCCTCCACCAGGCACGATCGCGTCCCTTTCTTTCGGAAAATGATCGGCTATGGATTCAAAAAGTGGAACGAAAACACGGAGGCACGGAATACTTCGTATTCTGGACAGTTTCATCGTCTCCGTCGAGATACGATTGCCGGAGCAGCCGAAACCCAGGCTCGCATGAAGCCCTCATCCTCCAAAAGTTGATGATCCGAAGGCGGAAGAACACGGCGCCGTTGTAACCGTTTGTTCTGCGTCGACGGTTGTTCATTAGATTCGAAACACGAGTTCCCAGGTTCGACGTGAGGTGTCGGATTGTGGGATGGGTTCGCTCGCGAACACCTGTGCATTTTGGTATACAGGGGACGACTATGTAGCGCGGTTTCCTAGACGGACTTCAAGTGGTTCAAACGGCTTCCCTCCCCCCCCCCCCCCCCTGATGGCCCTAATCTTCGCCAAGTTCGGGTTTTCGTTTCTTTCGCGGTTTGGTGTTCCTGTGTGACTAAATAGTCCGGAGCATTCTACTGTGTTTGAAATCGAACGTAACCGGGTGGCCAGCTCGCCATCCGGGATTACGTCATTTGGAAGCGCGATATGTGAGACCCCGATGTTTTCGAAGTCAGCTCATAACTTGATCCCCGGGGATCGCGAAAGCTCCTTTCCTTCTCTCTCTCTCTCTTCTCATCTGCCTCTGTCTCTGTCTTCGTCTTTCTATACGGTCAAAGATGTTGTTAGCTGTTGCCGCTGCTGCTGCTGCTGCTGTGAACTGAGATATCAAGTAAGAAGCAGCATAAGACGCAGGTGCGGAGTTGCGATGAGATAGGAGACATCCGTTTCAGGCGACATACTGTCTGTCGCGATTCAGTTACGTCATCGTAAGGTAAGGTCCGATCGTGTGTCCCCGTACTGCTTTTATTCGAGAGATATATTCAATGGTCAATCGCGTCAATTTGTGTGGCCCAATAAATTGACTATCGGCGGTCGGCCACATCAAACCAATTTTCCGATAAACTATTCCGTTCGCGTTTGGCCCGTGTTTATAAACGGCGCAATAATTTCTTGTAGTTCTTTCACGATGACACGTGAAATAACATTACAGGCGGAGGAGGGTCTTTCGCGAGGATGTTACTCCTCCGCACAGGCCGAGAATTCGATGATGAGAAAAAATGAATCATCAATTATTGATTAGCGTTGCAGAACACCAACCGGCGACCAACCGCAACGCTCGGAGAGCCTACCTACCAGGTCGTTTGTAAAACCGGAAGTGCAGCTATAACTGCCTTCCGTTCGCCCTCCCCGGCCTCGACCTTCCGCCACTAATGTATAAGCACGGAGTATATAAGTACGAGGCAGAATTAGACGTCGACGTCGCACTATATCAAGTCGCATGATCAGCAATCTTGTTTTTTTTCACGCCCGATAAGCTTCGGCAGATGACGAGACGACGTCCATCTCCAATTTACTCGATCATGTTATGCTCTTGGGGCCGGAAAAGATATCTCTTTATCCTCTCATACCGCGACATGTATACCTGTGTATAAAACTGCAGTGTATATACAGGGAAAAAAGGGAAGCCGAAATCCATTACGTCAGAGACGAATAACCGAACATAGCTGCTGGTACATAGACATGAGTGGCGAGGATTGATTCTGGTAACTCAACTAACTATACAATGGGAGAATATCGTACCGCATTAGAGAGACGCGCGGAAGATATTCGGATGTATTGAACAATGTTCAAAAGCGAACGTCGATGACTCAATTGAGTTTAATTTCTGCTCTAGTAGTACCTACATCGTCGGACGATATCGCCGTCAAATATTCGGGCTGAGTCATGTGTACCTACACGATCACGCAGTGCGGTGAAATTAACGACGCATGTGCCTCGTGGCGCTGCTCTTCCTAGCCTGCCGAAAATTTCAAGCCCCAATTCCCCCCGCGGTTATGTATTCGACTCTCATTTCGATCATGCCTTTCGTTTGTTTTTTGCCAATTTTCTCCTTTTTCTCTCTCTCTCTCTCTCTCTCTCTCTATCTCTCTCTCTTTACACAGTTTATTATTTCACACGCGCTCGGGACAATGCGGAGCTCGACTAGCGCTAGCGTTGGCGTTGGCGTTCGCGTTCGCGGGTTTTCCCAGAGGAGACTCACCTCGATTTACCCTACAGAGCCGGCGCGGCGCGGCGACACGTTACAACATTACAAACGAGTGTCTGTGACGCCCGGTGCGGAGCCTGTCCTCTCGAACGGCTGCCGGTAGCCCCGCGTAACAAACCCCGCGATTCTTGTCGTTTCATTTCAAATAACAAGGATACGATCTTTCCGTGTTTCCATTATTTATATGCAGGAATATAGATATAGACTTTTCTACATGTATGCATAATAATACGCATAGCGAAAATACAACTGTTGAGAAAATCATTATCCTCGCACGTACCTACTCCGTTGTTGACCGCGATCGTGTGCCCCCCTCCTCCGCCGCCTCTTCCCTATGCTTAATGCGTGACGTGTTCGAAACGTCAGACAATAATTCCGAGCCGGGAATTCTCTGTTTCGTTATTAAACGTAATTATGTAACCGAAGAAGCGCGATGGCGTTCGTCACCGCGAGTAAACTCAGATCCGATAATTCGACCGATATACAACGCGCGATGAACGGAAATCGTGTTTTTTCTTCTCGATCCTCATGCGAGGAGGCACGCACTTGTACTCTCTGTTTGCGAACATTTTCATGCAACGTAATATTTGACATACAGGGAAATTGAAACCGTAAACCATTACGATTATCGCGAGGCCGGCCGCAGACGACGCAAGACGAGGTTGAAAAATACGTCAAGAATTGTAGCGATGTAATAACAATGATCATAATTTATGGGCGAAAGGATTGAAAACGAAACGCAATTGACGCTATACCACCGCGATCGATAGTTCACAGATATATATGCGGAACAAGGAATGCGGTTTGGTAATACTTACGAATTCATCTCTGAAAATCTCAGCGTCCATACGGGCGTTCATAGCCTGAAGTATGATCTGGCCGAGTAGTTCACTGTCAGTCAATTGCGTGACATCGGTGTCGTTCAGTTCAACAGCTGCTGTGCCCTGTAGCCCGCAAGGATTGACCCATTTCCCTTGGGATTCGGTTCGTATTTGAGAAGTCATAGCTGGAGCGGCGTGTATCGATGCGACTAGCAACGTCACCAAGAGGCTGCCTAACCCTGAAACGATAACGGTCTTTCGTGAGTTTTTCATTTGTATAGAGGTGCACGAAGATTATCGCATCGCAGCAGGTTGAAATCCGTTTGGAAACGATTGTTTCGTTATATTTTTTCCTCTCTGTCTTTCGCGGCGGACTGATAATTCCTGCACCGATTATGCATGAGCAATGTTTAAGATTCAGCTGCACTGCAGTGTGCCGATTATCACTTTTTCGTATTTTCGTCTTCTTCTTCTTTTTGCCATTGCAGTTCGTCTCCTCCGAGGGTCTAATTGTCAATACGCACGATTTCGCGATTGAGCATACTTGTTTCCTTAGGTGACGAGCGGTTACGAGCTTCCGCATGATCGGATAAACTTTCATGAATATACAGTTTCGGGACTACCGCGTCCTGTGATCAACCGGCCATTCGAAAATACGCTCCGGTTTTCGTACGCCCTCAACCCATACCATACCATACTATCCTATCCAACGTTACAGGATCACTCGTTATTTCGTGCGTTACGACCGTTAATAAGGGGTTTGAAAACGAGGGCCCGGCGACAAACGGCACGACTTCGTACGCGCTTCTTCGGCATTAGCAGCCCCTGGGGTACCTACTGCTGCCGATCTCTTCGTTTCTTTTCTCAGATCGGCCACCAAGGAAGACGAGCGGTAATTTCAACTTTTTATGAAAAATCTATAAAGTATATATTGATTGAGACGAACGCGGTCTGAATTCGAATGCGAAATCTCGACGATATTCAACAACTTTTCTCACGAAAATCTCTCCTCGGGACAAATTTTTTTATACGAATACGAATGATCCATTGACCGACCTCATCGGAGATAAAAAGATGACAATGTATGAATATCGGTGGAGCATCGAGTGCAGTAACTACTCGCGGATCTTGGGACTACCTCAACGCGAGGAGACCGGCACGGCACAGTGGAGTCAGCGGAGCCAGTGGAGTCGGCGTTCCACTAAAATTCCTGGGAACCTGAAGCACCGCGGAAAAACACATCACGCTACTCTCTCTATCCGTCCTGGCGCGCCTCAGCGTCCCCGAGCTTCTTGCTCACCCCGCTGCAGCATCCGAGATGGTAGCAAAAATGCGGTAATGGTCCGCTGTCCTCGCATTGCTCGCGACAATTATGCCCCATTAGGCCCCCCCGGACGGGCCCAGTCCCGCGGTGCGGTAGGTCGCGTACGCGCAGCACACATTTGCCAATTTATTATACTTTTCTCCTATACGCAACGAGCTGTCCGTTCTATGTGACTTCGTTAACAACAAAATAAATATACTTTACCACCCAGCCCATATTATTATTTATAATCTTCGCATTATCATTGTCGACGTTTCAACGATTAATAATCACTTTCCTTCAAACGCGATTAAAAATAGTCTGCCAATTATTCATACGAGGAAAATGATTGCACCGATCGTTCGGCGTGTGACGATATCAATGACGGGCAAAAAACCAAAAAAGGAATTTCAATCGGATCACATTTTCATCCGTCGAAAGTAGGTTCGAACATAGCTAGACGAGCTCGACCGAATGAACCACCTGTGGATCATGGGCGCCGCATTGCACAAGCCACAGGTGGTCTCTCAGGGAGTTTCGGATCCCGCGGAATCGCGGAGCCGAATAAGCTGCCGTTGCTGCGTTGCCAGAATATCGCTTTTTATTTTCTTCTAATGGACGAAAAGGGGATTTTCGCGGAGGATGTCCATCTATAGATTGCAAAAGAACAAAAAAAAAAGAAAATGGGTTTTCCGAATTCCTATGCGCGTGGAGTTCCATTTGAATCGCGTACGATTGGCTGCCGGTGGTGCGTGAAACCTGTCGCGTCCGATAGCAGTAACGACGGCCGGAATTATCAACTTTCAATCAAACCGTATCAAATTGAACTGGTGGAATCCGTGAGGTCGTAGGTATTGAATCTGTACTCTGGAAAAACCGGGCGATTGTGTTGAAATCCTTTATCCATTTTCAACTATTAGAATCCGCCATAATTAACGGTGAAATATAATGGTTTCGTTCGAATTTTTCGCGCTTTTTCTCTGTCCCGGTCATCGATGTCAATATTTTTCTCTTTTATCAGGCGAGAGAAAATTTTCGGCAGAATCGGGAGCCTCGCGAATGACGAAGTAGTAAAAATTGTATGGTCGGATATAAAGCAAAAAATGAAAGATAGAAAAAGAAAACAAGTTTTGAATCATCGGCTGCATGCAGCAGGCTGAACACAGTGTAACGAACTTTCCAGTTGCCAGGTAATAATTCGTAAAGTGGTATTGGGTTTCACTACGGATAATTATCCAGCGATTAACTCCTGAGACCCTAGTCAGCTTATGCAGGACTAATAGATTTCGGGATATCGTTGTGCCGATTGTAGGTATAGGATATGGAACGATCGTTGCCTCAAGTATAGGTACGCGTATTAAACAGGGCGACCCCTGATTTGGAAAAATTGACGAAGAAAATAATCCGGATATACGTAAACCCGAGGTAATCACCATGCCATTCGACGCTGTGAATCATTATCCCAAAGTAGAAAATTCTGTTGTTGTAACAGATTTCGAGTACTTCGTTCGGTTCGTATTCGACCGTAGAAAATATGTTCAGTGACAAGAAGGAAAACGAAAAAATTGTGAGATAAATCAGCGTCAAGTATCGTCCTGCGGAGAGGAACGACTGTGCGGTCTGACATTAAGTACATTCTAATGCATTTATAAATGTAACTTATATTATATACTCGTTGACGAGTTGAATATAGTTCTGTTTCTACTTTTCACGAACAAGTCGTGTGAATGTGAATGTAATGTACAATATCCCTTGCTTGATCGTTCATTTCGTTATGGGGATGTGAGGGGGAGAATTATCAAGGAGAGAGAGATATGACGATTGGAGTGAAAATAACATTTCGCGTGCAATAGAAAGACGGATGGAATAATTCCTGACATCTGTAAACGTGAAAAAAAAAAAGAAAAAGGAAGTAAGAATCAACCCTAGACATGAAACTTACTCAGCCATGTGACAGTGAATCCTCGATATCCAGCGTACGCTCGTATCCTTCTACTAGAACTATTTTTCATTTGGGAACAACGTTGGAGTGCACTATTCTCTCCGTTTTCCATTTCGACGTTTAAAGAATGAAAAACTTTGGCCGACTGACTGACATTCTCTATCCTCGCTCCTAACGACGACGACGAGGACGAGGACGAAAGGGTCGTATTTTGGAGCTCTGATCGTTGGGCGATGACTCTGTGAGACGTGGTCCTTTGATCGCGCGTTAAGATCGCCTCCATAGTGAACAACTGGTTGTTTATGATCGTGTTTGAATTTGGCAAGTAATCCGAAATATCCTTCTTTGAAACGCAACCGGTCATTTTATCATATCACTTTTCACACTTTTGAATTACAAGTCACTCGAGCGGAGTTGTTACAATGACGAACGAGGGGTCGGCGAGAATCGAAATTATTTGCATAAAACTCGATAAAGCTAATTGAGGGGGTAATTGAGAAGGTAAGCACGACGAGTCTGACTGTATCCTCGAAATTGGAGCGATAATACTCTCGTTCGGAAAACGTTGCCAGAAAAATGAACAAACGAGATGAGCACTGATACACAATTCGATTGACACTGGTCCCGACACACTCGGAGCACTGATTCTTATAAGGGTAGCGATGGTAGCAGCGGTAGCGATGGGCAGTGGCAGTGGTGGTGGTGGTTCGTTGTTTCTCGACGACAGCTTAGCCGCGAGTGACAGGAGCTCACTGACTTAACTAAGTGACTGAAGTATCACCTCTACTATATGTCCAAGGAGGCGGCGGTGGCGGCGGCGGCACCAGCGGGTTCACCAACGGCGTTCGTCGGAGGCGGAGGCGGGAGCGGGAGCGAAGGCACCGAGAAGGTATTACACCAAGGTGTGTGTAAGGAAAGAAGTCGTAAGTGTGATCGTGAGGTTCTGACTCTTGGAGAAAGAGACAGATTCCGTTCTGCACCGTTCTTTCTTCAAGGCGAGGAGAGTGTGTTAACTCGAGAGCTTGAGAGACGGAGTGCTGTATATTGTTCCGGAGACGGATGTCGATGTGGATACTTGTCCGATTTGTATTTTCTGTTTCACTTATGATATCTCATGTACGTCCCTACTACGTCGGGAGCTACTACACGAGTGGAGTGTGTGTTATGGTCTTGGTCGAGTGATCGGACCGAGCCTATATACGATTCTAAGCCCGGTGGAGCACGTGGCCAGCAAAGTCTGACCTACCCCCTCCGTGTCAGTTCTTGAAGACCGTATACCGAATCCCCCCACCACAAGATCGGATAGGTTCGATACTTGAAACTCTCTTGGGTTCTTCTTCATCGCTTTGGCTCATTCATAAGTCTCCCCGCACGAGCTGAGTCGCCTTCTGCTCTCCCCTCCACTACTACCATTATTCTTTTCACCCCACCCCGGCCGATCCCTCCACCTCCACCTCCTCCTCCTCCGTCGCCTCCTCCTCCTCCTCCTCCTCCTCCTCCTCCTCCTCCTCCTCAGTCTTATTCCTCTCTGCCTCTTCTTCCTATGCTCCTTCGCGCCTCGAAGACCAACGCCTGTCGCTTCATGCCACTTCACTCCCCTCACCGCGCCGCACTTCGCCCTGCCAAGATTCCCTCCTTCGCCGGTCATCCCACCGAGACACCCGCGCCCCGCAGGTGCATATATAGCGTGCGCCAGGATTTTCCTTGATTTTCGGGGGACAAGAACCTGCTTCTATATATCTGTGCACATGAACCTGAACCACCTTTAGTCTTCCTCTTCTTCTTCGTCTTTCATTCCTCTTTCTCTACTGTGTCCCGTCCCTTCGCCGCCCGTACAAACTAATGTAGTTGGTCGTGAAAACAAGCCGATAATTAGCTTGCAAACGAAACGCAGTCCTCGTTCATTTTTCGTCTTTTGCAATGCTTCGTGCATCATAGGAAATGAATTCATCAAGCTGTTCCTCGTTATTTGCGGTTTATAAGCGTGTTTTATCCTCATGGATATCATTCTCGCGTAAGGAACCTAACTGCCTTTCCTGACAAATACGAAAACAAAGTTTTCTTTTCCCCCTAGCTCAGAGATTCTTGATGATATATTGACGGAAAAGCATGTCCTGTTTCGATACGAACACCGATCTACGGTTCACCAGTCACTTCTGAACTCGTTGAAGCAAATTAAAAATGAGTTACGGCCTTGGAAGCGAATTCGAAAAAAGAAATTCCTGCCCAATTTGTTCGATCCGTCGTGGGCACCCAGTGAATTTCCCACCCCTGATTCAGGTGGCAGGACGGTGTACGGTGTACGGTGTTTTCCGAGTGGACCAATTTCCCCTCTCGCGCTGATCGTATCCCCGTGTTGAGGCCGGCAGTATCCCCACTCGGACGTCACTGCCCCCACCCATCTGGTGTCGATGACGTTTCCTTTCACTGACTCGAAGAGCGCTTTAGCAGACGGTCGAGGACCCCGGCCGGAACGGTGCGGCTATGAGAGGCGCCGAAAGAGAGAATGAACAGCAGGATGTAATTCTGCTGATTCTGAAGTATTTCTGACGGGATCACCGACGGGAGGTCCCGGATCGGAAGAGAACTACGGAACCTTCCCTTTCTTTCCCATGAAGCAAGTTCTCCGATTTACAAACCGGCGACCGGCCACCGCGGCAATCCATGAATCAAACCTCCACACGGTTCGCAGGAACTGGCACGCCGAATGACGCACGACGCACGACGCACGATCGAGTTCCGCGAACAAGAGCACCGTTTAGCGGAGAGAACTGAACGCTATACACACTAATTATGACAGGGATCTACGGCTGGCCGTCGTAACCGCACACGCCACGACGCGGCTCTCCTTAATCTTATTCCACACTTTTCCCGTACAAAAGGGAAACGAGATATCCTACACATGCACCGGAAATTTTATATTTCCCCTCCAGATATTATATCGCTACGAGGATAACGACGCGTGCCTCGGCACGGCCTAAGCTCCTCCACGTTTTCGACGATACATTTCTTTCGAAATTCATGTCCCATCGACCATATTTTGGAATTTCTGATTTCTAGCATGTCCGTCGATCATCTCACGTCTGGTCTCCACATGATCAGCTTTAGCGTATGACAATAAAGACTCGAGTGACGATTGTCCGTTTGGACATTCGTCGTCATTGAACCTGATGCAAATATCGTTCACGGAGACGGATATAATTCCTCCTCTCGAAGGAATGTCCAGCTGAATAATACGCCGTCGAAGTTCAATTCGGTTGCGAAGTGGGTACGTGAGTCGAAATCAGTGCCAGGTTTGATAGATTCTCTAAACAAATATGACCACCGCAGGAATTCGTCGTTTGATGATGCAAAAGGGAATTTCTTTGCAAATTTACATTCGTACTTCAGACGGCCTTTCCATCGCAGTAGGTTGGTACACCGTTGACCGTGACCTTGCGCCATTGAGAAGATGATTTTGTACGAGAATTCTTCCCACATCAGGATCATGATTCACGGTGATGCGCGGTTCACCTCGTAGAATTTGGTATTTGGGTTACCTCTGTCGTGTCGCATGAACGAGCAGGATTACGACAAACTTTCGAACTTGTTGCAATAGCATTTGACCATATAACTTCGAGGTCCATTCCTTCCGATTAATTCGTTCCGGATTCTCTGGTAATCGATACACGTACGTAGCATTGACGTCAGACAAAGAGAAGTAGATACCGGATGAAAATCTGAATGAGTGAAAAGAGAGTTTCGCCTCCCTTTCTACCTGTCTACCTGTCTACCTTTCCACCTTTCCACCTTTTTGCCCGTACCCCTGGACACCCGGTGCACTCCCCTTCTCCTTCTTCCTCTTCTTCTTCTTCTGCAACTTCAGCATCCGTGAAACGGACGGGCGCGCCGCGTCTGCACCTAGGCGGGGCGGGAGAAACGACACGCAGCCAACGGCGATGACGTGGTTAAGTAGTGTTCCGGTAACGGTTATGCCAAGTGTCGCTTGCGCAATAGCTAAGATTCCAACGACACCTACCAATACCAGGTAGATCCCATCGGATCTTTGCTCTTCACATTTCACGTAGGCGTGGGTACCTACCTACCTACTGATTCACTTTTCTTCGCTGAATGAACACCTCGCAATATTGCCCGATTGTTTCTACGAGCTACGTGACTTGCAGATTTTTCATTACCCATACAGCCTCTATTCCTCTCCACTCCGAATTGGGCAATCAGCAATTTCGAGATCGAGAGTAGTCCGATTTGCAGATTGTTTGTGTCTCTTAAACCAAAATCCCAAAATGTGTCCTTCTTTCTTGATGCACCTCTGTTGACTACAAATTTTCCAAACTACTTTCCGAGCCGCGTGTACTGCGCATATAGGTACAGTCCACCAAAAACGTTCTTCACTTTGATTTTGAGTTACAGTTGAGTACCTAGATTGCACAGATTCGGAACCGATGGCCATAGATTGACTCGTCTGCTCAAAATCAGTCGAGTCGTGTATGACGGATACGGCTAAGTGGATTGTGGCCTGAGAGAGGTTTGGATAATAAAAATGTCATTCAAAAATTGAAGTATGATTCTTTAATAACAAAAAGAGGGTTAAACGTGGTATAGAACAGGCGCGTGACTGCGGGTCCGTTTCTACCTGTCACCCAACTTTTGTTCTGCCTTGGAACGGTTAATCCGCCTCATCTCCAGCCCCCCGTTGATCAGAGTAAAGCCAGTCTAGCTGGAGGGATCCCAACGCGAAACTACACCCCCTGACTACCCTGACGGCGTTGAACTAAACTCATCGAATAGTCGGGGACCACTTATATGATATCATAAATACCGAACGTCTTGTACCGTACGTTCCGAAACCCTCTCCGGATATTCTACGTGGATACTCCTCGGCTAGTTCTTTTTTCCGCCACCGTATTCGATGTAGGTACTAAACCTGGGCGACGTTCGTCGAGAGATCCCGGATACGAAACTTCGTAATAGAAAAAACCAAAATCGTTGAAGGAACGAAATTTCAGCGCGTAGGAAATTTCTATCCACGGCAAACGAATGAGGGAATTTTTACTGACGAAAAAGACGATTTTCTCCCACCGAGTACTCGGAGTGAACCGGAAATTTGGTCGGTTTTGAAAATGTTGCTTGAATTGTTGGCTGAAGTGAATGAGAATTTGAGTGGGACCGACAGAAACATTTTACCTGGCGGATTCTCATTGGCTGAATGTGGTTCGTTTCAAAAATATCGTGCGGAATCGCGGTGGGTAAATTAGTTAATCCGTCGGTTGCACCCTGAGGCGCGAAACCTCATTATACTTTCGGCGAACCTTTCGACTGCCCCTTGATACTAATGCCTTTGGCTAATGTAACCGTCTTGCGCGGAGGGTCGAGCCGAGATTATAATGGCAATACATCGACTAGAGGCCGGGAGTCGACAGGGCTGAGCCTGTTGCGAAAGTATTTCAAGTTCGGACCTGTAATTCTGCATGGGAAATGTTACGATTGAGTACAAGCTTGGACGTGCGACGTGTAGATGTCCAAGTGTCGAGAAACACACTGATAAATTGATCACCCGATAGACGATGATGTATTCATACGGCGAATGGACTGTCTTATGCCAATTAGGAGGTGAACAATGTCATTGATTATATCATGCGTCGTCCGCGATTGGAATCGGTTCGGTATTCCGAACTATGATCTGAAGTTTCTGAGCGAAACGATACTTTCTAGCTATTTGGCGAGATCGATGTATCTGGAAGAAGAGAACGAAAATTCGAAAACCGTCTCGTCCGGTTCGACAGAAGCTTGATCCAGCCTCGTATCGATCTCACAATCAGTAGCGGATGCGTGAGCTGGAGCCTCATGTATCGTCGACGATCGGCATGACGAAAATTTGGAAAAAATCGTCAAAATTTGGACGGATGTACAGCGAATTTTCGTGGAAGAAAGAGACAGAATAATTACGAGCAACCTACAACCTAAAAATGGCGGAATTTTTACCTGGGCCACTTTTCCTAAACACGTGTTACCTGATCCGAGGTCTTGATTGGCTCATTTCCGAAACTCAAACCTCGAGCAATAGATATATGGCTGATTGTGAGTGATACTTTCCCGTTCGATTTGCACACGCAATATATAGGACTATTCGACGTCCTTTGGGATTGATAAATCAGTTTCATTCGCTTGAAACGACAAGTTTCGATCAATCTGGAGAATGATTCATTGGATCCGCGTGATATCGCTGTTACGAATTATCATGGTATCGTTGCACTCGCCTGAATGGACGCGGCGCGGGTACGACATCAGAAAAATAAGGAAAATCGAATCTAATTGTAGTACGCGAACGAAGAGCACCGGATTTTTTTCATTTCTTGTCTGCAGCAGCTGCGGGAGAAAGAAACAGATAAATAAAACGAAACACCGTTTTGATAAAAATTCATCGACACGTTGGACATTATGCGTAAAACGCGTGCAGATTTATCTGCAGAGTGGACGGCAGCAGGCGTAATATCACGCTCCAGGGAATAACGGTAACGTAACGACTGAGTGAGTAATTTGCTGATAATTCACGCTACAGCAATGGACATACGACATGAACAATTAATCGATACCTGCATGATATAGAGTGCATTATTGATCATTTCTGCAGGGTAAAACCTATCAATTTTTCCGGACTCTTATGTCCAATATGTGACGTTGAAGCTGATCGGATACAGCGGTCAACTGATTTCAAGTACTTACTGCAGTTGTCGATAAATCCCCTATTCAAGATACTTGTACCAATTGG
The DNA here is from genome assembly GCA_963170745.1 of Phymatocera aterrima. NCBI lineage: Eukaryota > Metazoa > Arthropoda > Insecta > Hymenoptera > Tenthredinidae > Phymatocera > Phymatocera aterrima. The sequence continues at coordinate 23,201,654 of OY720660.1, forward strand.
AAAGTCCGATTGCTCGCTTTGAATATAAATCAGTTTACTATCGATTGGCGATGGAGTTGATAATGTCGACGGAATGTGAATCACGAAAGATAATATGAGCAAAAATTTTCGGAAGAAGTGGATACTTCGTTTTGGGGAAAATTTAGAGAATCACTCGATCGTCCGTTCCACAGAGATATCATTACCCTCGGAAGACTGGGGAGAATATAAATTCACATTTTGTTTCACTGGCGAGAATTTCCCGACGGAAATTAATCTGGTGTACAGCTAGCTAGCAGGTATCAAACGATTCCGTGGAAAAGATACGCGTTTTCGTGTGAAACAATTGAGAAAATTGACTCACCAATTAATCAAACGGTTCTTTTTTGTCTCTCTTTTACTAAACCTCGAGATGACAGTACAAATTTTCTGGCTAACGTTGCTCATCACTTAACACACCGCGGTGGAATGGATACGCCGATAGAGGAGCAACCATATGCTAATTAACAAGCTCGTCGAAGGTGCATGGGAGTTGGCTCTGAACTGGATGATAGCTTTTTCCTCTTCGATTAAGTTTTTCATCGCTGATTCTACCAGTGAGATAATAAGGGGAGGTCCATGTTCTTCCTATCGGAGTCTATTTCCATGTCCACGGAACCTTGACCTTGCGGAATTTCTTTCTTCCTTGGTTTAACGGTGAGCGGAGGGAAATGTCCGACGACGAGAAGGTTCAAAAACGCCGAAGAGCCCAGGGAGCAAAATAAGTTGCAGGTTGAACGATTCCGGACGCGAATTCCACGGTGGTCAAACTCGGTTTTAACAAAAAGCCCGTTTAACAAACCAAAGTGGAAAAATCGTGGGTAATTTTCGAGTGCAATCATTGATGTGTGGTCCCGAGTGTGTTTCGCGTGTGGTCCGATGGTAGAAGAAGCGGATAGAGACATCGGCGACATTCCGCAAACCGAAGGCACGCGGCCCGCAGGTTCTTTATGCTCAACATTTTATTCTTGACCACCCAGGACTTCTTCCTTTATTGCGACAATCCCTCTGGGGATACAGCGGGACTTATTTCTCATGCCGATTCTCCCATTCGGAGTGGAAAATCCAACGACGCGTCAGTTTTTCGGTAGATCCTATCCGAAAAGTGGGAGAAAACAAAATTGAAGGAAAAAAACACAAAAGTTTCAGTCCTGGGCTGATTGCGCAGCTGCGTTGCCTTCGTATCGCTGCATTTAACACGATACGTGGTTATCTTTTTACTGAAGAGAATCCAGTCAATGAGGTTTCGCTTAATTAGGCATGCTGCGGTGGAAACAAAGTAAGGACAATACAAAAAGTACGACGAACATTCGAAAGGAACATTTGACAGTCTCCATAAGTCGACAGAATTCACTCAAGAATTGATTCTATCGAATGAGGATAATAATTGGATATTTTTCATGGTCGTTTACACGTTCTGCCGATATTTTTCAACTTTCGGAAAACCCGTACGGGGCGAAGAACCCCCATCTATTGTGAAAACTGAATTTTTGTGAAATCGGCTGCATTTCTGATCTGTTGTGGTTATGCGATGCTAGTCGAAAGCTATCATTGCCATGTCACCTGGATAGATCGCTCATCATCTGGAGGCGGTTAGCGATCAAGATTCCGACCCGATTCTCTCTCGCCGAAATTGAAAACTGGAAATATTTAGTTATACATTGACGTGAAGTTTGTGACTTTCAGTGACTTGGACGACCTCGCGGAATTCAAAATCAACCCATAATCCATTCGGGGTACTTGTTCGGAAAGTCTTTCCGCTCTTCAATCTCTACTCATCTACGTCAAATCGACTCGTTCGGTAATTCAGCCGATTTAGCGGAAATCCAGTTTCAATAAGAAATGTACCGGGTCTTCCTCAGGTATATTGTCATGTGTTTGATTCCAGCATTATATATATATGTGTGTATATATGTGTGTGTGTATGTTGTATATGCATATACAGTAACAAGGCGTAGGAGATTGGGACAGCTGTTGAGCTCCTGCACGTTGCGAGTGCAGATTATCCCGCAGCCATTATTCGCTGCGAATTTGTGACCTATTTTTAAGGCGATTCGAAACTGCACATGTATAGACATGGCTCTATGTAATATATGAAAGTCGAGGTCACTCTACTTACCGCAAAAAGTCATTCAAAATTTAGGACTAATCGGATTATCTCAAGTTCGCGAACCATCTGTGTCGAAAGGGGATGGAATGAAAGGTAAGGGAAGGTAAGGGAAGGATGAGGAGTCCCGGCGTATACCATGAACGTAGGTACATAGTACAGTAAGAGTTTCATTATACAAACTTAGTATTTAAAATACTTGGGAAACCTGTAACTTTCCCACCTCTATATATCTTCTTTCCAAATTGCAGGAATCACTCGCAACGCATTAACGATTTCGAGAATGTTATTGATCTTTTGCTGATTGATTATTACGGAAGAGAATGGAATGGAATTCCCCGAGCTTACGATAAATACTACGATTACGAACCCGAAATCTGGAGGGTCTCGAAATTAGCCGAAAAACTTATAACTCAAAATTTCGCAGTCTGCAGTTCCGGGAGCTTATTTTGAACACGATGATACAAGCTTACCAATGAGCGGCATCAAGAGTGCAACGAGCGGTGAAAATGTCTCTTTAAAAATCACTCCTCATCTGTCCCGTTACCCGTTACGGTTGGATTTGTCGGACTGCAGTTTACCGAAAGTCGTCAACCCTGTGTTCTGGAAGTCCCGGCTAGGACTCGATCACCCCGAAGATCTTCCGGCGACGATAATTATGCTTACATTTCACACGGTAAAGATTTTTCATGCAGTTTCCTTATTTCTCTTGTCTTTTGCTCGGGTGACTCGAAAAGTATTTATTCTTTTTGGTTTATTCGAAAAATCTGTTAGAAACGTCAGTTTGAAAAACAAACGCAACGTACCTACATGGCTGTAACACATGTCAGAGGATTCAATCGAGCGAGATCATCGTTGAATGTGATGGGATTCTTGGTCTATTCTCTTTCATTATATCTTTTTTACCTCGAACGATCAAACAGACGTTCGACTCGTCAGCATGACACGAGGTAATTCACTACAGAAATCAGTTAAGATGCCGTGAATTCCAACCGGCCGATAAATTTAATGATCCAAACAAACCCGTGCTCCCCATACTAATATACCATTTAACCAGCCACGTGTTTCCATAATATTTTGCTCCGGGCTGTTACATCGTTCGTCAATTAAGACTTGAACTGGCCATTGTGCCCCTGAGTAGATATAGTAGCGCATAGAACATATAGTCAACCTGGAGATAACCATTGACCACATAATTGCCCTAGTAATCGGTCGATGAGCCATTTCAATAACGATCGATTTTTGTTTCTTTTTTTGTTTTTTTTTTTATTCTTTTTTTCATTTGCATGGTTTGTTTCGTGCTTTCGGCGTCCGAGAGCTCGTGGTTCTGATGAAAAGATAGGAAATTTGATGCATTCTTCGCCACGTGTTTAACTAGGTGCAAGTGGAACGGCTGGTATTGTTTTCTGTAATTTTGTCGCGTTAACTAACGTTATAAACTTCAGACTGACGATCTTACGAGGCCATTGGAATAGCCGCCGGCAATCTAACCTAGCCAACATGGGTAACATTCACTTTTCATCGAATACGATCAACGTTTCGATGAAGTGGGGCACCGAGCCGATTTCTGCCATCGTACTCGATGAATTATCGAAGTTTCATCGAAATCGATCGAGTCGTTTGCGAAAATTTGCGATTCTCGTTTTCGAAACGGTTTCTTTGCATTTAGGATAGCGAGGCGTATGGAGCGGGCGCTTGGAACCTATTAAATATGTCTACTCACTGGCGGTGATCTGCATCTGAAGATGGCTCCTATATGGCGGAGAACGGTCGTGAAATTTTGATAAAAATATAGACGCCATGTGCTGCAGTCATTCAGAGTGGCACCATATCGCGGCATTTCAATAACCACTTGTGATGAAAAATCTATATCACTTCACTTCACTGTGCAACGGTGCTCTTAAACGAGTACGAAAAGTGGAATGACAGCGACGCGGCCTCAAACTTCGTTAGAATAGTTTCGCGATACTAATATAGCTGTGTACTCAACGCTTCTGTCATATCATCTAGTCGCCGATCTCCTCTCTCGTCTCTCTTTCGTTAAAAAGGGCTCATCTTTGTTCCTGTGCGAATAATTCTCGCGGTCAAAATCTTTCACTGTTATCTCTCTAGTCTCCCGAAAAACCCGAGCTCTGACGCATCTTGGATACGCGAGCGTTTAGGCATAGGTACATCACAATACTATACAGTACCTACGGAACAAAAACCATTTATGGATGTATGCGTGTACACCTAGCTATACTCAGGTTGACAAATGATTTGTATGATCCGTGAATTCACCCCCCCCCCCCCCCCCACCACCTCCAATTTCTCTCTCACTCGCTCTTTCGCTACCAATTTCTTACACAGTTCTTCATTGTTTTCAAACTTTTATCTATAATTTCGAACTTGATCGATTTTCAGTTTATCTTCGCCTGGAACGTAACCTACCTATACATTCGTTGTATATATTTACTAACCAGTTTCGCATCTATTTGAACACTTGTATACATACCTACTATACGAAGCATGTTTGCCGAGCAAACAGGATTACGAATAGAATCAGAAGAGGTACCGGCCGATTTGACTGGAATATATCTAGTCATTTTTTCATTTCTCTTTTGTTTTCTTCCGTTTTCTTATCAGAATGAAATTGAATGGAAGTGTATAGCACCAGGCTTGCGGAGCGACAATTTACGTGGATAATTGACTTTTCGGTTTTCTCTTTTCCTTACATTGTTTTTTTTGTTTTTTTTTTTTTGCTTTTTTCTCACTCCCAGTGGTATTAGTTACGAGGTAATTATTTGTCGATTAAGAGTTAGGAAACGTATAGATTATACAGCTGCATTTTAAATTTTACAACCGTTAATAACATTATAATTACGTTCGACAAATCTTCGGAATTTGGTATTTGTTTGCCATTAGGTTTATCTATGATCTCCTCGTCGCTCAATTCATTCTACACCGAATCCACGAAATTCACGTTCATTTCTATGTATCGCAGAATAAGCTTGCAGCACTGCATCGATCATCGTAACACTTGGCGCAATTTTTTCGATTTCTATCGGGCAATCCAAGTTCCGTCGAAAGCCATTGGACGAAACCTGATCGATGCATTTTTATGCCGGAGTATCACCTTCCGAGCGGTTGGATCATGATTAACGAAAGCACTTGAGAATTTCCAAAAAAATGTCATCAAGATCCGGAGCTAGGCTTCACCAAGGCGAATCATTTATCCAAATATCTTTCGTGTATTGTCACCGGCATTTATTTCGTCTGACGAGTCTTTCCCTCGCGGAGGCCCGCGACGCGACGCGGAGTGGAAAGGTCACCGTGTTAAGGATATGAAATTCAAGTTGAAATTCATTGAACTGTGATGCACGCTGAACGAGAACCGAACGGTATACCGGACCCTATAGGTATACAAACGTGAAGATGACGTCGGATTGCGTTAGATGACGATACTGTACTCCGCTGCTTCGGCGTATACCTGCGTTGCGCGTATACTTTTTTTTTTTTTTTTTTTTACACATATGTATACAAAAATCTGCTGTCTGCGACTTTCCCTGCAATACCTTTGCACTCGATCATCCGCTAAAAATAAAACCAGACTACGCTAGCTCCTGTATCTCCTTTTCTGTACCTATATACATATCTCCACCACCCGCGGTGTGAATCACGGAAAGGTTTATACCGCCGTGAAATATCATCCTGATTCGGCGCCACTGAAAATCAGTTGAAATACTTTGTATTCTCCGTACATAATTCACACGCAGACGGTCCTCCCTCGAGATCGGGCATACGCGACGACACATTCCCTCGCATCGCAGGTTCATATCCAGATCACTGTGAATCAACGGAGAGATTGACGACTTCGACCTCGACTTTGACCTTCGACTTACGGCGCGGCGGGAAGACCCTCGAGAGAAGGAGGCAAAGTGAAGAGAAAATCGTGACGTGCTCCGATCTCTTACTCGTCGCCGGTTGAATGAAATATCTCAACGATGATCCATCGTACACGCGCGTGCTGTTCACGCATGCATGGAGACACTTCAGGCAGCGGATATAACTACACGTATGAATACTACACGCGTATTACTCCCTGTAATGCAGAGACGTGATTCTAGTACTACTTCAGATCAATTTTACGTCCTCATGGGTTCCGTTGAGGTTTCAGAAATGCTGATTACACTCTGTTCACATTTTGCGGAATGAAATATAAAATGATGAAGCGAAGCTCGGATACGCCTTCGTCCAGATTTTTTCCTCAGTTTATTATTCCAGTGACTTTCCAACGAGCTAATGAATTATTTTCAAATATCATTCTCAAATTCGCTGTCATGATGTTACGATTGAATTTCGAAATATCTAGATATTTCATCAAAAATTGCACATCCTGCAGGATCGTAAGCAACGTTGCGAGAGATATTGCACTCGTATGCCACGATGTTGCAGAAGCTGTGTAATAATTAATACTTCACGTATTAATTATTGTGAAAATATTGTGTGATCATGTTTATTATTATTATCGTTGCGTCTTTTCAAGTTCGCAGCGATGCACACCGTCTGACGAGAGCATGGAAATCGTTTCGCACATTACGTATGTACGTATGATATGTTATTCATTCGTGCCGTGCATTCGTTCGTTCGTCCATGCAATTCCGAGCTGGTCACACAGAATTGCATAATCAGGTAATGGCCGTAGCTCGGAATGCAGACCCGGAAATTTCTCCGTATGATTCATTGATAGTTTTGAAATCGACGATGATGAAAATGTAGAGTAAGTTATAGGTACGATTGTCCGACCTTTTTCCTCGCGGTTATTCTTCTTTAACAAAAATTTTACAGGAAGACGAAGAGCGCGAAAAAAAAAGAGACGCCGAGCGTGGCGTCAGCGAGTGTGAACGCCTTCCTGGTGGTCATTCATTTCGCGAACCGCGCTACACGTACATAGCTGTATTTTATTAACCGAACGCCAAATATAGTAAGTATATTCAACATCGTCGAACGGGGATTCATTCCGTCAATGCTCAACAATTACAAACAGTTGCGGCATAGGATAGTAGAGCACAATTATCATTGCAAGAGGAACAGCTAAAGTGAGTAATTCTTGTCTCGATCCGAGTCTCCAGACGCCGGGGGGTCCGGGGGCGACCGAGTGACGGGGAGACGGGTGCCTCCGACTAGGCGCCTTCAACGAAACCAAAAAGTTGACGGCATCGGTGAATCGGCAGAGAGGATGTGAACGTTAACTCGTTGCGGTTTCTAAGGGCAATGGGAATGATCTGTTTCGTCTGGCTGGTATCCTTATTTTTTTTTCTCATACACGCCAAAATTCCGAGAACAACGCCCTCGTAGAGAAAACTTGGTGTTGCGTTAATTGTATGGGGTCAACCAGGGGGCACCATGGCATGCGTGGATCACTCGCCAAGGAAGAAGCTCCGGTTTTTCGATTCGTTACCAGAAAAGCCCTCCAGAAGCGAAAAAACTGGAAAATTTTCTCGAGAAGTCCCGATATTTCCAAGCTCCGTTCGCTCTGATCCGAACCCGACGTACTCGGTGCCGCGGGGATATTCTCACAGTGAATTTTTTCACACATCATATGCAAATCGTCACCGCTTTGGTACAGTTATACGAGCAGCGCGTCGCACGCTCGGCTATTCGTCATCCAAGACGCAGACAATGGCTGGGTCGCATTATTCTATTGAGTAAATTCATGTAAGATGCTGGGGCAGTCTGAAATATAATTCCACTTCCGATCCCCGATTTCGTTCTATTTCTTACCTTAATTGAGCGGCGAAGACGATCCCAACGGAGAAGTAGAGCCTCGACTGCTTGATCTGGAAATTAAAGAATAGAAAATTGTCGTATAGAGTTCATTTGTCGAATCAATATTCCATGGTTCTATTGTGTACTATTTTCATTGAGTGATTTCCCGGAGACGGAAGTAGGCGCAAGACTGATAAGCCAAAGGCAGAGCTTTCACAATTCCATGGTCAGGCCATCAACCGCAAAGACAGCGATATCGGAGCTGCCGAGCCTCTTCCTTCTTCTTGCAACAATTTATTGTCACCGATGACTGTGAACTTGAGAACCCGCGTCCCGCCAAGTGTTACGGGAAAGAGGAAAATTATTCGGAAATTCAATATCAACGGCGAAGGAGAATGTCTTGTTTTCACTTCTTTCCCACACTGCCATTTCTTTTTTTCATTATCCTAGTATATTGGATTCAGAGAAGCAAACTGATCGACCCCAGTCGCGAGGAATCGCCACGGGTTCCGGACAGGCTGCATCGGACAGGCACCGACGAACATTCGCTAAACGTTGATCGTCACGGCTCGATCGCCAACATTGTAACGTCTTTCCGGGTCCCGAATTGACTCATAATCAATTCTTTTCGAGCTCCCCCCGTCCGCACCTGAATCACAAGTTATACTAGTATTTCACGTTTCTCGGTAGCTTCTATAGTTTCGAGTTTGTCACTTCGGTTAATATAGCGCTCAGCCCAATCCGATGAAACACGAGCCGATAACGATCGTTCGGAAATTTCGCAATCCGTCATAACTGATTCGCGTTGGAACCGAACAAGACGCTAAACAATGAAAGGAATTCAAATTTTTCCAGTTACGACACAAGAACAAGAACAAGAACAAGAAATTGCGATTGCTCTCATGCAAGCTAACCGGAAGACCCTGACTTGGTCCTGGTTCCCAGCTTCGATTGGTTCGATGATCAATATACAATCACGATTCCAGCAGCCGGAGACCCATCGGTTCAGGAAATGGTTGGCATACCGTTCGGCCAGCTAATGCAAGTCTGTTCCGTACGCACGGTTCGACCTCCACCTACTTATCCCGAGCAAACGAATTCTCAATGAATTAGCGATACATTTCTCCGCAAGCCTACAACGTTTCCGATTATCCAACTGACTAATATCGTCCGGTGTTTGTATACCTACAAAGGATATTCCTGGTCGTCTCTTTTTCGTCGAGTGAGTATTTTTCTTTATTTCTCCTTTGCGGTTTACGGTCACAACTTTCGCACTCCGAATACATAAATGCATACGCGCAGAGATGACAACGGCCGCGATCCACGAGCACGCCTCCATTGAAGCTTCGGCAAGAATGAAACCGATGAATTAGACGAAATTGTCTATTTTTCAGGTTCTAACAATCATCACTCGCCGAATGGACCGAACGAATTATGCAACCATACTATGAGGAGTTTTACACTTTAACCGTGAAAAATTGCACGGAGACTGTTACTTTGCCAGATTCAATACAGCGGTTAGGAAATTCCCAGATTATTCGTAGAACGAGACGTAAGCTGAGAGGATGTAACCTTGAGCCCGCGACCTTAATCAACTTCAGCAAGTATATTGTACATAATACAATAAGTATATTACCCCGATTTCATGACGTATGAATGAATCGGACTTTGGGCCGCGCGGGTATCTCCCGTTCACTCTTAGCCACCCCTCTAGATCAGATCGACCATACGGAACCGTGAGGATCCTCCACCTTGGCTGAATGTGTCGTAAGCGCTCCTCTCTCTCTTTCTCTCTGTGTCTCCCTTCGGAAGGGGATAAAAACGGTTTCACGTGAAAATATGAGTAGCCGGAGTTCGCGAACTCCTGGGGATGCGATGGCCTGATGGATGAAGAATGCGTGGCGCGAGGCGCAGGTGCTCACGTGGGAGAGTAATCGGACACCGTGCGACGCTCGGTGCTCTCTTGGCAGGTTCAGCTCCTCCCGATAGAGATGATTCATCAGGAGGAAATGATCCGCTGCAATCAAGTTCCCTGACATTCAGGACACAAGCAGCTAGCGCTGAAGAGTACGCATACCAATGCGATGGTACTTTTGTTTGCTATTTAGCTTTCTTTTTCTTCTTCTTCCTCTTCTTCATTCGCTGCCATAATGGATCTGCTTGATCAGATATTTTCTCGGTATGCATACCTACTACCTCCACTATGCAGCATTGCAGTGTTCAGTTTCACACACATTGACAACGAGTAAAATGAATTTTTGTACTTTGATCGCTGCTTGGCCGAAATTCTCGACTCTCCCGAAATTAGCTGAAACTGCATGGGAAACCAGGAAATCCGTTCCAGAATCCTAAGATTCTCATTAGCGAATAGCCCAAGAGCCAAAAGGGTTGCTCTGGTCGGGCCGCTCGAAGAAATCAGCTCGAGCAATACCAATTTCGAACGAACAAACGAGAAACTCTGAGAAAATAAGCTCCGTAGAAGAATTTGGAGAATCTAATTTCGTAGACGAGGTTGTATGGATCACGGTGACCGCTGACTTTCAAAAAGGCGTTTCCACTTCGTAGGTGTCCCTTGTTAGCACATGATCTTCAAGTGGAGCGAATATCCTGAGAAAAAAAGGGGATGTTATAAGGCCGAGAAGGAAATGGAAGAACCAACGTCTGATCGCTATAACGAGCTGACTGCTAATAATTGCGTTCAACAAGGCGATGGAAGATTGGATCGAGAAACAGACTCTGCCCTATCGTGGAAGGGCCGGGAGGTAGACAATGAACGATCCGCTTCAGATGACAATATCTGTTGGGGTCACCGACGTTCAGCCCACTGGAGTCCGTGCTGCAGAGCAACCTCGTAATTATAGCGGAGACGATATTGGTTACACCGGGTCTCGAGATTCGTCGCAAACGTAGATTCACCGATACAACTATGTGTCAAGTCGTTTTGAACGAAGTATTCTCGAATGCGAAATCGAGTAATGTTGTCATCCCGCCGCAGATTTTAATCACGTTCATGCGATCATGGAAAAAATACATATGTCTTCACAAATGCACTCGGAAGTGACTGGAGTTATGGTAATTCCGATGACAATGTAGGTTCATTGCGACAAACATTTCGCGGGATACAGAAATTGAACTTGTAAATTAGGAAACTACGACCAGACTATCCTTTTGCCGAATTCGTATCACGGATGACAAACTCGCGCTGAAGTTCAATTCTTTCAAGAGCAAATGAAAAATTAAGAATGTTGCGATGTTCGCGAATCCGCTATTTCATACAAGAGAACTATTTTTCCCACCTAGTGTTCGCTCTTGAGGTTTTCGGTCCGAGATTCTCAATCGCCGCGATCACTCTCGGCTTCAGATATCGATCGTCACGGTCTTGTCCAAAACAGAGAGCATACACTTCGGGCATAACGTAGGGGAGATGGTTAGGCAGTGAAATCTGGAGCAGAGATCTGCGCACCGGACCGGTGCATAACGGAAGAGAAAAATCGCTACGTATGATCATTCGGACAGAATTTCGGCTTCACGGATGTAACATTTTTCCTCTAAACAGGCTACTTACGGATCCAGGTACTTTTCAAAGAACAATTGACTATCATTATCCTGACGGAATTCCCCAGAGTCAAGATCCTTATCGTTTGAATACCGCAATAATTGTCGTGAAAGACGACCAACGGGCAATGGAACGGAGATGTATTGTCTGTAAGTCGCTGCGGAATCGTTATACAACGGAAAACTGTACCTGTATGATACTTGGAAAATCAAATGCAGGCTACTTTCGCATGTTGAAAGGAAATGAGGAAATCGTCGAAGCTCTTGTGCTGCAGTGATCCAAAATTGACGGAAAAATATAACAAAATAATACCCGAACGCATGACGTGAGACAATCTTCGTTCGTAACCACTGTACCGCAAAAACAGAATAGACCGCGACGATAGCCTGCAATTATTGGCTCGAACGCGAATAATTGATTCGGTTATTTATAGTACATATCCGTCTCCATAAATCCGTTGACCAAGATCTCATCTTCTCTCCTATAGATCGTGCTCACCTGGCTATTTCACTCGTCCGGGTTCACGTCGGTTTTGGATGAGGATGATCGAGCGACAAAATAACAAAAAACGATATCTGCAGTTATCGGTTTCGAATCACGTGAACTTCGGGTTCATAGAGCTACGGAGATAATTTTCGGTCGAATCAGAAATTGAAGAAAAATTTGCTAAAAGCGGTGGATCGAAACGATTTTTTCATAAAATTTTCAATTCCTGGTAGAAAGGTAGGTATATAGATATTACATGAGGAGTTGGTTCGCGGGTGACTGAAATAAAGATCTCGGACGTCACAGAGCCGCTCCTTTTTGTAGAAAAATTTACGACGTCGGGGGATTTTACGATTGTAATGTCATGCTTGGACCTCGAATACAACTTCGAGTGTAGTATAGCCAGGAAATCATTCTATATACACAGTGTGAATTCCTGTATGTACTAACTGCGACTGCCTAGCTTGCTCGGTTATAGATATATATGTATATAGTTATTCTTGCATTGTTGATTCATCACAAGGGTTCTATGAATCTCTCATTCATCTTGAGCAAACACCTCTACGTCCTGCCCCCGCCCCGCTACTAAGGACCCGCCAAAATTTTCCCACCCGACACCCTCGCGGCAATCCCAATCGTCGGTAGCACACTGATGACGGAGACAGGAAATATGCTATTTCGGAAATATAATTTCAGATTTTTCGTCCGGATGTGAGAGATACTCGAAAAAAACGGAATTCCAAATTTGAGGTGTTTCTCGCAATTTTCATCCTACATACGTATGCCCGAAAGTATTTTCATCTGTGGGAAAGGCAGTGCGGTAATGGTTCAGTGTAGATTTTCACCGTGCGCGAACGATATCCTGTTCGGATGCGCGAGGCTTTGTATCAGGCCCCAAAAACGTTGACCCGGGTATGAATATCGAAGGAATTGAATGCATAATTGAATCGCATTGATCGGCTGTACACAGAATTTGTGATCTTTTACACATATTTATGCATGACCGGGTCTCATTCATGCATGAAAGCGAAAATTATGCAGAGCGAAAGGATTTTCCTTCTGGTTTCTAGGCATTCCATAATTTGGGAAATTTTATAGGCTATATTTTCTATACATATGCAGAATGAATGAACGGACAACTCGTAATTGACTCACCATTTTCTGATGACTAGTATCTGATGTATTGGGGAAAGGGACAATGCACGTCGGTTTTAGATTTTTCCTCACACGCAACTACGGATCCACCGAAAAAGCGATTGATTCCGTCATAGGAACCTAGGAAACCGATGTATATCCATGTATCTACACCTCCTTTATTCGCATACGTGACTAAATTTCAATTAATAACTGCCTTACCGATCGAATGTGTTTCCACTAAACTGCATTCCAATGAAATGAAGCCTCGAATTAATGAGAAATGAATAATACTCATACCATCGGATTCTGCTAACATTCGGCCGAAGAATATAGCCTCGAAGTCACGTACTCGTTCGGAGTTGAACGGCAGTGGAAGATGTTGAGAAAAACATCGGCTTGGAAAATTTGTTAAAAACTTGCGAGAATCGGGTGTCCAGCTCGCCGCTCGAGTTATCGGCGTTAGATCGCCTGATCAATCAGTGAGGTATGTGGAAAACAACTAATCGCGGGTTTTCTGATACTTATGACATATACAAGTTGACACCGGAACGATTAAAACGGAACGACGACACCGCGCATTAGGCATCAAGCCCGAAGGCGTAGAGACATCAAGACTTGGGGTCTTCACGGTTCGTTAAACTAGCAGACGGCTTGGCGCCACTGATTTTATATTATCAACAGCATTCCTGTTCTCGATTTGGGCAACGTCGAACTCGTATCATGCCTAACCATGAATATTCTCCTGCTTTTGTAATATTATTACATGCAGGAACGATACGGAAAAATTCCTCCGAGTCTTCTCTCGTTTCTCGTTGGTTCAACGTTTTTAGCAAATCCGATCTCGATTTCGGAACCGAGACGATCGAATCATTTCCTGAAATGTTCAATACTTTGAGAAGGAGATAATTGTCCGTATTGCATCGTCGCCAATATCAAACCTGTTGCGTTCGCGTAAAATGCTCTGAGCGGGAATACAGTTACGACCAAACATTTTCCGCGGGAGTAGGTCCAATATCGATGCAATGCATCAATCAATGGCCTAGGAAATCGGTGAGAGATTGATGGGAGGCCAATTTAGCCATATTAATAAAAATCCCCGTTCATTGAGTCAAAGTTTTCCTCGATCAATTTGACTCTTAACGGGTTGCGGAATATTTTTGAATCCAGGCAACCGCCAAAGTCGTGAATGGTGTCCTCGTTGAATATATAATCATCGACAGAATCTTTGCAATACTAACTAGTATGTAAATCATGAAATTATACCGTATATGTATATGTAGAAGTTGTATCGTTCAATCTCTACGGACGCAGAGAGAGGTGCGGAAAGATGACCTCCTGGAAATACACCGGAATGCTCTGACAATTCTAGAATTGTTAGCTACCGATTACGTACATGACTTGCCGCCAAATTTGCTCAGGAAAAATGAAAACAGTGAATTGTGACAGGAATCGAAATCCAATGGGGTGGATGATTACTCAAAAGACGAAACTTCAATGAGCTGTCGTATTAGTATATCTGTTTCGTGAAATGGGGCTTCAAGTTTTTCGTCGCTATTTATCAAAGCTTTGCACAGCTGAGTTCATACATTATCAAAACGTAACCGAAGTCAATGAGTCAACTCGATCGAACTCGTCCGATTTTCAAATCAAATCTTCAAAAGACAATTCTGAGGCATGATATGAAATTGAGTAGTTTGAGGATAAGATAAAAAACTTCCTCCGTACAGTTGTTCCGGATACAGACTCAACGGTGAAAAATATGCCTTTCCTCAGATGATTCTGGCGTAAGTATTCCTCGACGTTTCTTATATCCTTTTATAGAAGAACAAACAAACTGAAAATGATGAATGATCAGAGCAGGAAGCATACTTCTAGTAACATATATACCGAATGACGTTACGTCTCTGATTTGTCGGTCACTTGCGCGGCAGACTTCATACTTACATGACCCATCATCTGTACCTACATTTTATACGTAACTCTTTCCTGGATACATAGATCAGTGGGCGATACGGAATACGGATAGGTGTATGATCACGTACGCGCAAGAGTAGCAGCGCGCAGAGAAAACTGTGGCGCGACGTCATACAGAGGATAACGGCTCTCTGCTGGTAGTTGCGTGACTGACTATTGCGGAGAAATGGAATTTGAAGGACGAAATAACGACGACGACGAAAATCACAGAAAGGACCGAAACCGGTGAAACGGCTGCTCTCATCGCGCCGTCCACTTTCGTAATGTAAAACTGTACATTCTAAGCAGCCGGACACGCAGTGGCCTCAACTGCCCATACATATTGATGCTCAAACGATATTTGTAATGAACGTAGCGTCTGCCTACGTGTGCGTATCCGAGCGTTGCGATGTTGCACACAGGTAGCTGTGTGATTCGTAGAGCTAACGATAATAGCGATGCGGAGCCTACAGTCTCACTCGTTGTCAGTGACGTCACGTGACGTAACTTGATGACGCGGCGGTGTTCCCGTGTGATTCGCGTGACACCGATCCTACACCGGAGCGGCGCGGCGCGGCGTACGCACCTACTCAAGTAGGTACAGTACTGGACAATTTCAACGAGACCGCCTCGCCGCGTGCCGTAGTAGCTGACGTGAGTCACTTTGACTCGGAGGATCTTGATCGTATCGGTTGGACTCTGAACTCTGGAGCAACAATTGGGCGTCTGCTCGGCTCATAAGTCGTGCGCGAACGAAGTTGAGAGACGTCACAAGGATCATGGTTTTCGTCGGAATAGAGAATTGCCTTGATTCATTGCTACAATACAGAACCATAACTGGGAAAATTCTTGAGCTGCGTATAACACGCGCAGGTAGGTATTACATGACCACGGATATTGTATGGAGATTTTTTTCCTCATTGCTTTTTTATCCCCGACTCTGCACTTCCTCGATCGTCATAGCGGTTTCTATGAGAACACCCGCTCGATTATATGTGTGCCGTCGATCGAATGCGCACGCTCCGTTGAGAGTAACATATTATAAAAACAGAGAGAGAGTGAGAGTTTTATTGATGCAGAGACGTTTGAGTGTGACCCAGTTCGAAGTACCGGGTTTGGTTCCCGATCGGTATAACGAAAAAAGTGACCATCGCGTTCCTCTCACTCTCTAACGGAATTATTGAATGAACGATTTCCGGAAACTGGAAGACCGTCTCGTCGTGCAGTTCTCCTTTTTTATACGCAATGTTACACACTGATGACGTAGGAAGTTTCCTTCACGGTGTCCATCGGCAGGCACGTGCGTGTCTGATGTAATTAGCCACAGACATATTCTAACCGCACACCAAGCGATATGGCTCCGCAGATTTCGTATACCGCGTGCAAGTAGGCACATCATACATACGTATATCATTCGAGCTGTGAATCCCCCAGGCGCAGTTACACACACTCGTAAGCGTATCTATAGATAGATATTGTGCTCACAGAATAGATTCAATTCTCTTGTAATATGCACGACCGGTTCTCCTGAACATAATTGTATTATATATTATCAACATAGCTTTGTATTGCCAATGATGACGTTAACCGTTCGCCGCGTTACTGACCTACTCGGCCATTTTTCAAAACGACTTTTTCACTCGCCGTCATCGACTCGTAGACAGTTCTGTAAATAGATACTGGATGCGCGGAAGCATTCTCGAAGAATATCATTCACGCAATTTGCTATTGCTGCGATCGAATCGATCGAAATCTGACGGTCCTCGAAGTTCTTCATACGGGAAATAGTTGACGACATACATTATCGTGTTTCAGAGGATACGTAGGAGACAATTTCCAGCAACTTTCCATTCTCTGACTAACCGAAGACGGTTTTCATCGACTCCTCCGCATCTGGACGGCGCAGTGTCGTCGATTTGGGTCACTAAATAATCCAGGAGACTGACCAACGATGCATAACATGTACAACGAGCGGAAGTTTGAGGAATGAGGCCGTATTGCATGAATCATTGCGCAGTATGCGACCTTGCTCTTGGTCGAATGCCCGATAGATTTTCACATTCGAATGCGGCTCCGTTTTCGACTCTTCAAAATGCGTTCACGAGTATAATGTACTGCACATACTTGTTTTTGTTCGCGTCGCGCTGCAGTAAATTATTCCGGCACGAGTTTCGCAGGGTTCATATCATTCGTGTGCATGTGTGTGTGTGTGTGTGTGATAATTATCTAGTCACTTCCGACCACGATGTTGAGACTATTTTCCACGAAACGATATCGAGCTTCCAGGAAAAATAGAGGGAAAAAGCGACTGAGGGGGGAGGGGGGAGGGGGGGGGGTGAGGTCATACCGCGGAAAAAAAAATATACGGGCACGCGACCACACGCGCCGATGGCGAGCGATCGGCACAAGAGTCTGATAATCATAAGCGATTTGCGGTCTTCCCGGGTGCCGACGCGCGGCACTGCGTACGTCTGGTAATATTATGTTGCGCCAAGGAGTGCGACTGCCATTGACTATGGTGATTATCAAAGAGGGAGTTGATGTCATTGCAAGCGACGTAAGGCGGAACAAGCAAGCAAGTCTTACAAAGATATGTTACTTGCGCTCTGACAATGAGAAAGGCGGGGAAATCTGACGATACAGCGACTACTTGGAACTTTGGAGCGTTTCATTATTCCGGGGGGAATCTATCCACAGATTTCCAGGAATTCAATTAAACGTCAAATTCTCATTTCACGTTCCTCATACGAAGTATTAAAAAGGAAAATCGATGACTTTTCCCGATTTATGCCTCTTCCTCGTTATCACGAAATTTGTTACAGTGTAATTTCCATACGCGTGTATATAGACACACTATAGTTTCGCAAATCACATGAAAAATTTCGTACGAATTCCCATAAATCGATTCCGGTTACAGTCTGCAGTTCCAGAGGAAGCCTATCGGCCGAGGTCATCGACGTGGCTCGATTATCAAACACGATTTTTATCCGACCCTGAATTACTCGGCGCGACGTGACGCTATGGGAATTATCAACCAAAATAATACACGAATTGAGATGTCGCATGGCACATGAGCTCGCATTATGCACGACCAATCTCTAGTTGAGTATAGAGATCGGTGTGCACGACAGACTGGAGCACCTGATCCGCAATGTAGG
Source organism: Phymatocera aterrima (assembly GCA_963170745.1). Classification (NCBI taxonomy): domain Eukaryota; kingdom Metazoa; phylum Arthropoda; class Insecta; order Hymenoptera; family Tenthredinidae; genus Phymatocera; species Phymatocera aterrima. Next base: position 23,219,817 of record OY720660.1, read on the forward strand.
TAGGTATAGAGGTGAATCGGAGTAGACCGTTAGGTGGATATTAATTTTACGAGGGCTACGTGTGACAGGCCACGCGTCGTCGTTTTACACCTATAAGTGGTAAATATTTTGATAGATAACTGAGCGCACTAATATGTCCAGTAGATGCTATGAGAGAGGATCAAAACAAACTTTTGTAACAGGGGACGAGGTGAGCCTCTGGCAACTGGCACCATCCTATTAACTGTAATATAATGAATATAGGCGCGTGCATGCAGCAGCACCGACCTCCAAAAATCATCTGAAATATTTACATTTATCATCATGACTCGCTAATCACTTTCCCGTTTTCTCGATATTTCTATATGAATTTGAACCGATTTAGATTGAAATCTCATCGATTCGAATCGTGAGAAAATGAGGCCCATACATTAACGTGAAGCATACGTGACTCGGCGACCGATAAACATCGTCGTACGCCTGCAGTGACGTGAGTTTTTTTATTGACAAAAAATACCACTGAATTATGAACTATTCGCGGGTCAACAACGAATTTCCGGTTTTCGTACACGTCGTGCGATGACCTTGGCCTGATGACCGTAACCCAGGACGCTCCCAGCCGATTTACACGCCAGCGCGTGTCGACCGTTACACTTCGCTATTCCTCTCGCATGTCGTATCAGCTACGTTCACGTCAATGTAGTTTTCCTTCATCCGGACGCCGTGCGTGAGTGCGTGCGAACGTCCACGCGCAAGCGCATGTAGACACAGTGCATATACCTACGCACACACACACCACCCACTTTCTCTTATCGCCGGGCCGCGTGAACCTCCGGTTGTGTCCGTAACAGTAACGTAACATGAACCAAGTGTCCAGATGACGGGCCCACATTTGTCTACAGTATCGGAACAGGACGTTCGCCATCAATGCCACGATCGGTGCGAAGGGGAATGCTTTCCCTCTGAGGATTCAAGGTGTGAAATTCATGCAAGGACATTTTTATCAACACGTAATTGTACGCTCAGATATCGGGGGCATCGCGAAGAATGGCAAGAGTGGAGTACCCAACCCCGCGTAAATCGCCATACATTTTGTTCGGTACGCTTGTTGTAACCCCACGCGAATCGAGCGTTGTGCAGACCGTTACTTACAAGACTATGCTCCCATACAGTGTCACCCGCTCTATGCCTCCAGCTGTACAATCGCGTGATTTGGGCCTCGATTTGCGTCAGCCGCAAAGGATTTCATTGAGCGAGTGAAAGCGTTGCATGTGTTTATCGTCACAAACGGTAACTCATGGATATGCGGCCTGGAATGTCACTCGGAGCCAAGTGCTAATGTAATTTCCTTCAGTGTTGAGTAATACGTGATAATTGCATTCATTTGCTGCATTATACTGTATAGCTGACTTTGGTCCACGATCTTCAATATTATCACTTCCAGAAGTCAGATTTTCGATTTTCGATAAAGAACCTCGTCACGATCGAGACATTGGATGTAGGTTATTCTTCTTCTTTCCGCTTGTTCGACAATAGAACAACAGCAATAGCCAAGCAATGAAGTCATCGCACGGTTCGTTGAGTGACAATCACGTTCATTGCGACTCATCAACAGCCTCACGCATCATTTTATGCCCATTCACGGTGAGAGCGAACTGTGCAGGACTATTTGCATAGCAAATGACCTGTGATTGACGAAAGAGATCCTGATCCTGCGATGAACCAGAAAGCTGATCGTGGGCTAACGAGAATACTGGTCTGAGGAAGTTCGTGAGCCTGGGCATCCCAAGGCCACTACAGTCTATTTATGAGATTCACTAAGCAAAATTATTACAACTTTTAGGCAATCTTGTGCTGCGGTATGATTCATCACAACCATGACATTGGACTTCGCTTTTACGAGCGTGGTGTGGCGACCTCTGCACATACAGTCTAACCACAACTATAATGTGAGTTCGAAACAGTTGTATTGGAATTGGTATCCGCGTTCGATATTTAAGTTAAAACCCTAATTCAAGGGATGAACCAGAGAAAAGAGACTGAAAGAGTCTTCTCGCAATCCATGATTTTATGCCAAACAATTTTCCACTCATCACTGCTGTGAGTGGCAATAATCGAAGGCGATATGCTATTGCAAGTAACAACCTGACATTTTGTGAGCATCAATTCGCAAGTGCCATTCGACGGAATGCAAGCGAGTAGCTTCACAATGAAAGAAAATAAAATGGGAATCGAATTTCGAATAAAGTTTGGATAGTTCTGGCAAAGGAGTGGCGGAGACATCTGTGGAGAGAACGCCACACTTCTTAGTGTATAAATTCTGACGTAACGAGCCCACGTGGCGGCCAGACATTAGCATAACCACGGACAAGCGAAGCCGGAGGATGGTTGGCCTGTGAAAGACTCGTGTACCAATGTTGTGTCACGATACGCAGTAAATTTCTTTACCGATTTTATAGAAATCTGCCGTGTCGACTGCACGAATTACGAAAAAATTCACGACGCGTATCGGTGATTGAAGCTTGCAAAGATCATGCTAAGTAGGTAGTTCGGAGATGTTTATCTTCCGTGTTCGAGGAACGTGCAGCGAACCTTGTCGGTACATGACTTACCTCAAACCCAAGACTTTTCCCTAAGAAACTGCAAATTTTCTGAGCGCGGGAGTATTTTGATATATGAGCTCCAATGATCTTGAGATACAACAAATTATACTGTATCACGCGATGGAATTGACGTCTGTTTCGATCGCGGTGGAAAATGAGCAACGTCGTGAACCTAGGTGAGTCACGGACGTACTGGCGCCTCGCAAATTGTTTTTCTTTTCTCGCCCTCGCCCTTGCCCTTGCCCTCAATCCCAAGTATCGATTCGATCACCAGCAGTCGCCTCATAATAAGCTCGGTGAAAATACGTACCAACTATCCCCATTGTAGGCAACTGCCGTGGCGCTGAACTCCCCCAAATTATATCACCGCGTCAATGAATACATGAAGAAACTCGAAATACCGATTCTCTAACTCGATGTTTTCGAGAGGTCTTTTGATCAGACGTCGTTTGTTCGTTCATTTCCATACTGGGATACCAAACTTCCATTCGTCGCGTCGTAGCGAAGCACAGTATGGAAAAGAGGCGATCGGGTATTCAAGCGAGATTGTTGCCAACCCAGCCCAGCGATACAGAAGTCAAGAGCCGTTAAAGAATTTTCAGACAGAATACCAGACATCCGAACCAAGCTATCGATGTCGTACAAGATTCATACAATTTTATGGGTTCATATTAAGCAAGCTCAGAGTACTTTTGCATAGGCCTCGATCACATTGACTCGAATATAATGTTACTTTCGAGAACTTTCGAAGGGAAACTAGGAATTCAGAATCGACGTTGTTTTCTCGGGTTACCGCTACTTCTAGGACATCACGGACTTATCATTTTGGAAATTTGTAGGATTGTAGGATTGTGACCCTTTTGCACGGAAAGAAATTCCCCGGTTCTATGAATTGAATCATGTAATTCGAATCACACCGCGGCATAACTTTCGCTCTAACACCTCATATAGGCATGACACGAAGCTCGTGGTGTATTTACGTCATCGCGATTGTTACATTGGATCCACAATCGATATAAATTCAAGGTTGAACAACGTTTGAGTTCTAAAACTTTCGGTCGCGATCGTACCCGATCAAATCCCTGCGCAGAAGCTGCCCGTATAACATAATCAAACAAGAAGGAAGGTTCAAGTGTAGCTAAAACAGCTGACCAAGTCGACTGGCGAGGTCAGCCACTTACGTAACTCAATTCCCACTCCCATAAATATGTTCAGAAGGTATATCTACACTCTACCAACAGCTCGGAAATACGCGCGACGACGGCAATGGGCGACAATTACAATAATTGTTGCAGCGTCTATGATGTGATCAAGTTATTATTGCAGTAAGTTATGCTACAAAACAGTATTTGATAAATGAAATTCAATTTTTTTCTCTTTCGTACCCAAAAGAGAACAAAAATCGCATCCAATCTCTCGGGTCTGATATCCATCAGAGTTTTCGTCGCCGATTCGGTTTTGGTATAGCCACGCTCGGAGCAAGAGGCTGCATGTCTGTCTTCCGGCAACATTGACGTAACCGGTAACCTTATAGCTGCCAAGAAAATCTTGACCGTAGGCAAGGTGCTCCGAGTGGACGCATGCCATTGCTATAGTATTTCGTGATACTCTCGTTTCTATTCTTCAGGATGAATTTTGTCCGATATAGTTGCTCTTTTGTTCTTTTCACACTTACCAGAAATTTATTGCTGTTCCGCGTTCGCCGCGTCTTAGGTATAGTGCGCGTGCCTAGGATTATTTGTCGTGTCACACCTTTCTCGCGAAGAGCTCTCTGTTTGAGGCAACGTGAAGTTGAACTTCGAGTCTTTTTAATTCCACGGTACTTTTATGTTCCGAAACTGACACTTCCGATGGTCTATTCGAAACCGATATACACGATAGAAGACGGTCTCCGCGTCGCAATGCAGACATCAACTGTGTAGCAAGCAACTAAAAGAGCTCAGGCAGGCAGTTAGGCGGATCGAGAGTCACAGGGGGTACCGTTCAACAAACCGTACGGCAGACTTGAGACTATAAGAGAGAACGGTGGATATGGCGGTCCGCAACGCGAAGCGACCGCGACGTTGGCGTTCGTTCGGCTCGTTTGGCTCGCGGCCGGCCTCGCGCCTCGCGTGGGCTAGAACTATGTAGATTTTACTGTGCTGGTATAGTTCACGTTCAGCCTGCCTTGCGTGTTCCCCGTGTTCCCTCGCTCGAACGTGTGGATGAAAATACCGTCGAGATAGGCGCGCACGTGCGCGTGACAGATCCTTTCGAACTCTGGTGCAAGTTTATACTGGGGTTCCAGGGATCCAGGGGAAGGTTCTCGGGATATTTCACGCCACGATATGTTCCGAACGACCAGAGTAAAACTGAGCATCGAAACTCCTTATATACGAATTCGTTGGCGAAAGGGAAATGGCTATTGAAACTACGATGGAATGAAGCCCGGAGCAAGATTTACCGTTACACTTTTGTAAGTAGGTTGACACGCGAGACTAGAGTACCAGATATGGATCTACCTTGCTCGCGCTGGAACGAGGGCTTGAGTCCTGCATTACGTTCATTATCTTCGATGATAAGATAAGGCTGGATATTCCGTATTCTTGGTCATATCGCAGTGCCACAATCTTGAAAAAAAAATCAATTATGAACAAATTATTTCGATAACGAAACGTCGAACGCTCGCTGGAACCTGGAGTCGTATTTTCAGGCTACGCTCCTGCCATGGCGCCGCGTTCCTCGTGTCCTACCAACTCCGTGGGAGTGCGCGCCGTCGAGATTTATCAAACAATTCTTCGAATTTTTTTTACTTCGTACAACTTTCAGCCGTATCTTGTTGGTTCTCAATTCGCTTTGAAGTCAAACTGATATACGAGTCTCGCTGCCCATTTTGATCTCTTCAGAATAATTTTTTTCACGTCAGTTCGGATTTGTGGGAAAAAAATTTATCGCATACATTTCACTTTCAAATATAAACTAGCCCCGGACTATCATACAGTCCGCGGAAATCCTACGCGAAAACTCGCATAACAAGTCACGCGTATTGCATAAGACACTGCAGAGGAATGAATTAACCCGTTAATTGTGTCAATTTTATGAACTAGGTCATAACGTCAGAGGTTCTTCAAAGAACCACAACCACGAATACGCAGGCCTTGGAATATACCGAAGACTAACACATGCCGATGCTTTCTCGTAGCCCACATTCATTTTCAAGTTGAGAATCGCTGTTGTCGAGAAATTGCTGCCTAGATAGAGCAGCTCTATGTATACACACCTATTACAAACGCTAATCACTCGGGATGCATATTATTTTGCTAACAGCGATGAGACTGTACATCGTTTTGAGTATATTGGTTTACAGATTAGGTAGGAATTCGGAGTTGCCCGTCCCAAGCTAATGGAAAAACTATCTATATTTGGGTATGTATACAAAAAATTATAGATTCCCTAGTTACGTATAAAGAGATCTGAGAGCCTTGGACGCGCATTTCTCTCAGGAAATTTCGCCTGATTGCAACACCGAACATACGAAAAATACCAAAGCGGGAGTACCGGCTGCCGTCTCTGCGTGCTTCCGAGATAAATTATTACAAAATATGCACGAGAGTGACGCGTGAGGCTGAAGAATGCGGTATCAGTAAATTATTTTCAACCATCTCATCCTGGCGTACTGAAGCCGTTGCTGTCTTATTTTTCCGTTATTGTTATTAGTATGAATAATGTCTAAATCAGGATATTATGGTTTCTATTATTAGTCTACAAACAGTATTCGCGTGCGTAAGCAATATTGGAAGAAATGAAGAGGAAATATTGTAATTTCTACGAAATACGTCATCAATCGGTATGCATTCACGCGTCACTGCGAATGTGAGGTAATAGTAGATTACGCCTATAGGGGCGAAAGTGTGTTCGTGCAAACTCGTGTGAAGTTGGCTGCACGAGGCTGAAGTGATCGCGGCTGCGCGTCATCGAGCGGGGACATGACAGGCCTCGGGCTGTCACCGCTGAAATGACGTAAAGCCGCGCCGTGATCACTTTGACCGAGTGCTGCCAACTTCACGCGAATTTGCATGAGCGGTTTCGCCCCGCGGCGCGCATGCCATTTTTCTTGACACAAACGTGGAAAATGGCAGCTTGAGTACAATTTCAATCTGTCACGGATAGGAAAATAAATTTACCCGAGGGTAAATTTCTTTTCGTCTCCGCGGTTGAACGATGCTAAAAATAACACCACCCTGTGCTGCATCTAGCCATTATCGCGATGTTCCACAACATCGAAACGAAAGCCGTCATTTCCCACGTTTGTGTTAATAGAAGAATTCTGGACGATATCCAGCGTGCTGTCATTGTAACTCACGCCGCGGAGTCTGCTGCAGACTGTCGTCACCTAGGCGTAGTGCAGGTTATAGGTATAATCTACGTCGGTTGGCAGGTACAACGTAATTTAACGCTTCCCACCTACGTAGGTAATCGTTGCGCAACGCGGCCACGGTAGTACGTTGACATTTGGCCGCGTAATAACAGGAACGATCGCGTAAATCTATTCCTCTTGTCAACGTTTAATGTTTCTACGCACGATAACTGTACATCTCCACCTATTTCTGCATCCACGAGTATATTTACCGATAGATACGTGTACATTTTCAGACCAGCTCTTTGCTCAAATTTGCATGTTTAATATCATATTCAAGGAGCTCGGCCGCCGAATTCCGAAGCAGATTGAGTGAAAGATTTTCGAAAAGTCATTCCGAACTTTCGTTTAAATTTGTTTCGCCATGGAGTGCGACTAACTTTCTTCCGAATACGTTTAATTTGATACGGGAAATGCTCGTGAGCTCGGCTGAAAATTTGATCGATAGCACTCGAGGAGTCTGTGAATTGAGCAGTCCGGGGCGAGGACCGAAATGATTGCGATTAAAAAGTGTTCCGTGGATGCAGAATCACACGCAGTACTACTATTAGAACCTTTGATAACATTGTCCACCGATTCTGAAATTCTTCGAGCTCTTTGTTGAGTCGAACATCGATCCAAATATTCGTAGGTCCGCTCATTCGGTTCTCCGTCTAAATTTAGATCCCCATTCCTCCAGCCCACGCCATACCAAGATACCGTGCTAGGAAAGCCGTCCCTGTCGAGTCAGCTACTATACAATTAGCGGACTAAATATCTTTGTCTCGATGTTGCTCTTTCAACCAAAAATTTCCGTGAACCGATCGTCAATATTGGCTAATTTGTATTTTCTCACATCAGTCGACTCGTACCCCTGACCGTGCGTCGTAGGTTCAGTGCATCCTGTCCACGATCATTTTCGCTCGACGAGACAGTCACAGCAGAAACTTCGCATCACCGATAAAACAGCGTGGAATTCTTCGTGCCTTGTGAACCATCTAAGTTCGATCCTATATCCCTACGGCCCTCCTCTGCTCTACATTTGTTCTCCAGTCGAACAGTATTTGTAATTCTGCTTAGCGACGATCTTCGTCAATTTTTCACTCGGTCATAACGATTTGGTAGGTTTTTTTCACCATGTATACGAGCGTGTCTTTCGTTCAGGTATTCCAAAAGACAGCTCACTCCTCGCAATCCTCTCAACTGACACCCACTTGGTTCCGGAGGCGGTGACGCAGAGCTATCCCTCCAATTGAAAAAAAAAAATTACTCCAAGAACGTATCATTGCCGGTGGAATATTACCGGTATTGAGTTGGAAAGATGCCACCTGGAGTCCAGAAGTGCATGGATCGCACGGCTTCGGACTGCATCTGGCTGAACGTAGGCTACGAGAAGTTTGCCTCAGCAGCTCGCGTGCCCGGGGTTGGAAATGGAATAGATATTTGGGAACCGCAGAGACCAGACACCGAAAGGTGTTGCCAGTAGGTGTAGAGGTGCATGACTCGCACTTCTCAACCCTTACGCTTTTTTGGCCCGACCAGACTTTCCCCTCTGCTGCACCGCCTAGCGTTACATAATTGAGTTATAGTCTAATGATTCCTTGAATCTAGAGAGTACCTCACTTCCCCGAACAATCTATTATCTCTTGTCTATCAACTCCACACCGGCTCCGTAGCGCGAGGGTGTTATACATGCGTATTATAATGTAATAAACGCCTCGTTAGCTTATTATGCCTATCTGAGCCACGGATCATGGACCGTGTCGCTGCTCCACGAAATTGGAACGGATCGGAAAGGATTCCACGCGGACTCGAGGTTCCCTCGTATTCTGAACTTTCGATGAAACCGCGGCTGTTTCATTGCCACTGAAATATGGATTTTGTATTATGCTGGAACACGGAAGAACGCAATACTCGAAACATTTGAACGCGAAATTTCCTCATACAGATATCTTCGAGTAATCTGCCTGAACGATTTCCATAGCTTCCGGCTTTCGCCGTGTTTAGGTGAGACGAAAAAGGACGAGAAATAGTATGTGATCAACAAATCGTGAAGGATCCTGTGATTCCCCTTTCCAGATCACAGCAAGCGGCAAGCTGCGTGGCCACGGTGAGGAATCAGTCTTCACAGAACTGTGTTTTCTTCTTTTTCCCACTAAAAAAGTGCGGTTCGATGACACCTCTCCTCTCCCTCCTCTCCTTTCGAAATGGTGTTTGAGATTGTGGTTGAGATACTGGAACGCGTTTGTTGCCTCGCTCGTAGGTATGTACCTGCATGTATAGGTAAGATTTAGTTTCAAGCGATAGGTCATCGACATGGACGTTTCTGCGAACTCTAGAATTCCGAGTAGATGTTAGGTTATTCCGGCTGCTGCTTGAATGATCCTCGGAACTTGACTCCTTCTGCAGTCCGCCAAGCTACTCACGTCTCATTGGGGATGCCGTTTATGAACGTCGATGTTTATCGTTGCGTTCGTAGATATGAAACTTCGTCCAAACTTGAAATTAAATCACATTTTCCTCTCAATTTTTTCACCCCACGATTAACACGGTATTAAAAGTTTACTAAAGTTGAAAGACAAACAAATTTGTCACGTGCCAAGCCTTAGCTTTTTATTCGTGCTCCCGAATTCACGGCTTAAAATCATATGCTACGTCGCAGTTCATTCCGCGACTTTCCATGGAAGAAAGAAACAAAACAAAGCCTTACATAGTCAATCAACATTCCGATAGCCTCCACCACAGACGTGATGAGTCAAGGACTTGGACATTATATATACCAGCTAAGGGCATCCTTGGACCTCAACGCTCCATTTCGCACCTCTTCAGATGGAAGGCAGTTGCCTTTGCCTTCGTGGTCACGAAACTCTGCCCGCCATCTTTGTTCGATGTAGTAATAATCATGGCTACCTGTTCCACACAACTATCCCCGTGGCTCTAGATCACGCGTGGGTCGGGTAAACCGTCTTGTTCACGTTCATAATGTTACCAACTTATTCTCAAATTGTCCATTTTCCTCAACGTTTCATTTCAAACAATTATTTTTCAGTACTTCCCTCTTTTTGGCTGGAATCAATGGAATAATCGAGTTCTTCGAAAGCCCGCAATATCTACTCGAATCCGGTCGCTGTACTTGATCCCAGAAAGATATTCCAGACATCATGAAATTCAATCTAATGTCCCATAGAAAACCAGTGTTTCAGTTTTCGTCAGCTAAGAATCTAGTTAATGTTCAAAATCTTGAAAGAAGTTGATTTTGCGCTGTCTAGGATGTTTCTTGACGTATTTTCTACCGAGACAACAATTATTACTATTGCCAAGGGATAACAATCGTCGCGTCGTTCGGCGATCGATACCCAAGTTATTTGTACCATGAATCGTTGGAAAATAAGGCCGACAGGTTGGCTGGACGTCTGAGAGTGGCTATCCTCCTGTTCAGGTGTTTCACGGTATAGCCACCTTGAAACCATCTCCAGACTCTTGAGCTAGTCTGAACTCCCGAGTCCAAAAGTACGGGAGGTATACGGGACGGTCGGCCAGTGATCTTGCGCACGGGCTCCGGGGCGGCTCCGTGCTCACGAAGCCAAAGAAGCAAAGAGGCAAAGCGGCAAAGAGGCAAAGAGGAAAAGAGGAAAAGGGGCGTGTCGGTAAGAGATGTCCGTTGCACGATTGGTCGCACGATTGGCAGGGACCCTCCGAACGATCTACAGCAGCTGAGGTCTTTCGCCTTCCCATGCTACACTGCGCGCGAGTGGATCTGCATTCGCGTTTCCTTTTATTGGACGCTGTGGAACGAATCCCCAGCCTCACGATCCACCACGCAGGTTAAGCTGTGCAATTATGTCCAATCCGCAATCCGTGAAGACTTCAACGACTCAACCGGACTTTCAATGAATGCACAATGCTCTTCACAGAACACTTTCATCCCTTCGCATATTCCAGGTTTCACCTGGCACACAGCGAACGCGAGACATTTCTGTCCGCCGAAGTTCCGGACTGAGCATCATAAGTCGGTACCAAGGGATAGTGTGGATGACCGGTATTAGATACGACGAATTTGTCCTGGGGCTTAGCGTATCGAATCCAATGATCAACGGTTCAGGAGGGTAATGAGTCGTGTAGTACGACGATGTCGTAGGATAAAATAGTCCGGAATTAGTTCCAACTTTGTGGCCAAGGTGTGCGGGAGCTAAAAAGCCGTGTCATTCAATTTTCAGCCGAGTACAATGTCTCGTCTGTCTTGTGCAGGCATGATCTACCTATTTTTTACTACATTACTTCTTCGCTACATTAGATACCGATTCTCCCATTAAACTGTTACGAAATTATTCAATGTACCTGCGTCTTGCGGACCAGCTGAAGAGGAACTCGTTCTTCTCTCGCACAGTTGCACACACAAGGCCTCGTCCGATCCGATCGCCCGCTACTTATGTTGGCGTATATTGAGAGTTCACAGCTGATTTCATCTATACATCTTCTCATATGTTGTGTCAGCGATTCAATAGACGCTCGTGAGTATCGATGAGGATCAAATCATCTGGTCTACTACAGTCGCATTCGCCTCTTTTACGAACTACTGCGCCCACTGTGATTCAATTCAATAACCTACTGGCTTGAAGCTTCACGCTAATCGTTGTTTCTCGTTCATTGCGGAAAAGATTCTTGCAGTGGCATCAACTTTCGTCATCGTCACAGCAGCATCTCTGGTAGAGTTTTATTCATGAAACTTGCGGACAGAAGAGGACAAGGTATATGCCTCATGCGATGCGGATGGTTTAGAGTTAAGTTGATCGCGGTGGGGCACGTAGATATATAATATTCGAAAAGTCGTGTGCCTGAAAGAATATCGATCGGGGGATGACTCGGCTTTTGGGGAAGGTCTTCGCGCCGCTGCTTTCCTCGTTCCCGTTCCACCTCTCTGCAGGTTCCGCGAAGCGGACTCGCGCCCTGCTACCAAGAACAACCCCACGTACGTTTCGACGTCGACATCCGCTATCCACGGACGCCCACGCTATGCTGTGCCGCGATCTGATCCTGATTCTGATTCTGATTCCGATTCCGATTTGAGTTTGATTTCTTATTGAGATGACTTCACCCCGTGCCCTTTCTCGCCCGGGATGCAACCAACCCTAACCTAACTTCGTCTCCGTCTCCGTCTCCGTCTCCGTTTTAATTTTATTTTCCATTTCACTTGTTCTTATTTATCTCATTCCTTATACCCAGCGGCGACGAAAAATCGGAGACAGTACCATACACCGTGTTCTAAAGTTTTCGATCGTTTCTAATATTGATGTTCGCGATATAGTAGGTATGTTTGGAATGAATAATTGAATACTATCATAAATTGGCCTGTAATTGGCTTGGTAACAAGAGCGATTTAGGCAGCCAGACGACGACGTAGTCACGACTAATTATAGCGAGTATAATTGAATTAATTAATGGATAAAGGGGATACGGCGGCCTCCTTCGTACCTGTAAGACGAACACCGTAGGCACCGATGCGGCCCGACTCTAAACCAGCCCATCATTCTTCTTGGAAGCCGTCGTATTTCACATCCTAAACCTCCAAGATCGAAGACGGACAGGACGGGAAGATTCCCGCCTCAGCGTTTACTGGAGGAAAGGGTATATCCCGTACCTAGATCTTTTGTTTCATGATTTCCATGCTCTCAACAACGGATCTACAAAAATCCGTCAATAATTAGTCTAGCCTGTTTCTCACGTGATTCAAACAGATTTACCAAACGAGTCTTTTCCTTCCGTTACTCGTTTCCATCAAGAAGTTCAGGTGCCCTGAGAAGTCTGTACCCAATTTTATGTCTGTGGGGCATGAAGCTTGTTTCGTCTATTTCAAGCCTGTTGCCTGGAATATGTTGCGACCGGATCGTCTAAAAAATGGCGGATCATTAACTGAAGTACTCGTGCGGTGTGTCAGGGATTCCAGATACAGAATTGAAACGGTGAACGACTCTTGGGATTGTAATGAAATCTAACGGTTGGCAGCCAGCGCGAAGAGCTTTTTGTTGAACAATCGATTCGTTTTTACCGACAAAGTCCATATAGCGCCATAAATTTCGCGATAAGAAATCATTCTGCGGTGCAACTGCGAGAGCTGCTGAAGAGGGAGAATTTTGTGACCGGTGAGAGGAAACCCGTGAATTGATAGCCATTTTTTCATCGGGAAGACTTTTCGATACGGCGAGATCGCGCTAGGACAATTTCATTCTTTGTGAAATACTTTTTCTACGGCTGTACCCCAGGTTTCCTCTCGTTTTCACCTCGCCTTTCAGCCGTTCTGGTCTCTATAAAGGCACGTCAAATTCTATAAGTGGAGTCTGAGGCGCGCTGCTATACATATTGACGAAAGTCCGATCGCCGCCCCGTATGTAAGTGGTATAACGATGTGAGGGAGGCATCATCGAGGATATAGTGATGGCCGCGAGGTCTGGAGGGCCACGGCCGTGGAGGACGCAAACACAGCGCAAACTTCGTGGAATTGTGACCAGCAAGATGCCTCCGTCTCTCCTCTGGCTCAGCACTACTTTACTCTCTTCTCTTGCAGCAGCTCACCCCCCCCCCCCCCCCCCCCCCCCCGTCGAATCTCGAGTATATAAAGCATAGCACCTATCTATACACCGTCTCTCTAATCAAATTAATATTACACTCCCGTCGCTCGTTAATAGGTTACTTCCACCTGACTCTCCCAGAGGTACCGTGGCTCTCCTTTCTTTCACACTCCTCTATCTCGATGTCTTAGTCTCCGTTTAATCTTTCTTCACACTCTCTTTTTTCACTCCGGAATGGAAAATTCCTGCATCTAAAACTCTGATTCATAGAAAACTACAACGATGTACCGAAATGGACGAATGATAATATTCAAAAACGACGAACAACACTATGGAGGATCATGATGTCGAAATTACACAGCCAGGAGGAATGCGTTCGATGTACGAGTGAGTTGTACGTCAGCCAGTAAACATTTTTTACGTGAGCAAATGATCCCGCATTCATCGTGACTTGTCAGCAATGTTTGGCAACCAATTCCGATGATCGCGGGGACGTTGTTCAGTTGTTCAGCAGATTCTTAGCCTTCAACAATGCACCGTGAGTTTAACAGACCACGATCTCTACTTCCGAGCGAATTCTTGGCGGCAGATTCACGCCAATGAATAACGATGTGCTAGATCTGCTTGATTATGACGTATAAGAGACAGCGGTTCATGATGAGATTTGTACATCACTGAACGAGCATACTTTATTGTAAGTATACATCCGACACTCTCACGTCTCAAGGCGCTAGCTGCCGCTTCGAAATTGAATTCGTTCCTAGCATTTCGGATGGAACGAAATTGAGCGATGAAATTCACGAGCAGCGAGCTATAACAAGTTCCACGATGATTGTTGCTTCTCAATGGTAGCCATATAGTGTAGTGATATAGTTCAGAGATCGAATTTAATCGTCGGAGTCTCGTAACGTAGCCTCGCACCTACTCCGAGATTCTACACATTACAATAATTGACGATATAAAATGTGTATACATCTATTAGCGCCAGAGTCCCCGTCACCGTTGTGTCAGGCTCCTGGAAAAGATTAGGCATTGTTAGCGGCCTTCTCCGGGCAACGACCCGCACCCCGTTCTTCTCTCTGTCCGATGAAGTTTATAGTGGACTTGTGAGATGGAACGCGCAGGGGATTCGTGCGGCTACCGTAGGCCAATGTGAAATCAGATCCATCGAATTCACTGTGTAATATAATTCTGTACGTATCTGTCCACTGTGAAGATTCTCCTTGCCGACGGTTAGTACCTCATACTCGCCAGCCTCCATTCTCCTCTGATTTACTGCGGCCATTTTGGAGGCACTCGCCTGTACTAGATCGAACCCAGCATCCGCCGATCCGGTTCGACACCAGATCCAGGCTCGTCTGGTCCGTCGGAGACCTTGACTATCGTTCTTTCAGGCATTAAATTTTCGGTGTAAATCAGGAGGAGGTTATCGTTGGAAGAATGATAGAATGATGAAGATCTATGAAAGTAGAATAGCCCCCATTCAAGGAAACTCGAATTCGCGCATAGTTGCAGGTATTGAGACGTTCTCGCGGACATGTTCGAGAAAAGAAATCCTGACGAATTCCTGAGACAAGTTTCCGCTTTCATGTTTATAATTTCGGTTGGCATTGAGCTTTTGCCTGAAGATAGATTCTGGAATGTGCGATTCCATCTGACCACTAGATTCTGTATTTCAAGAGCGCAGTTCACAGCATCATCGCGAGCGGCCGCAACAGAAGCAAATGCTTTTTCAATTCAAAGAAAATGGGCCTCTTCCGCTGGAAAATCGAACCAATCTGCCGAAATTTTATTCGGAATAATTTCCCTCAAATCGCATCTCAG
The DNA here is from genome assembly GCA_963170745.1 of Phymatocera aterrima. Taxonomy (NCBI): domain Eukaryota; kingdom Metazoa; phylum Arthropoda; class Insecta; order Hymenoptera; family Tenthredinidae; genus Phymatocera; species Phymatocera aterrima. Next base: position 23,235,164 of record OY720660.1, read on the forward strand.
AGAATGGATATCGGTGAGAATCGGTGATCTGTTGAGCCCAAAAATATCAATGTGGTCTTCGTTACGGATCTGAACTGAGAAATGCTTTTCCTAATTAAGTTAGAGAAACTGACTACAAGAATGAGAACAATTCATTATCCACAAAAGCAAACATGTCCGCGGCAGTCTTGTAGACTGGACATCGGAAGCAGCGACCCGATTTTCGTGAAATTTTTCAAAATATACGCATGACGACTAAAAATCGGAATCTTAGCATCGATCGTGCCGTCGCGGTCGGTACAGGGTTCGAATACAATACTGCAGTGTGTGCGTCGGATTGTGTCCACTCCTCTCGCAGAGACAGTTCTCTCGATTATCCTCCTTCCCTTCCTTCATATTCCTCCTCCGCTCCCGCGATGCGACGAGCCTTCCCCTTTCCCCCTTCTATTCATCCGCCCCCTCCGGCCACATCGTCGCTGCCCCGCTGATGTTCCATATACCTCACAGGCTCGGTCACTCCAAGGATTGATCCGAGGTACTCGGGAAGTAGAGACGAGGGACTCGCCATGGTCTGCAGGTATCGGCTTCCAGCACAATTGGATGAACACCGCACTGGGTCTAGACAAGCTAGGAATAGCAGATTTGCCGAAGACTATTTTTAGTTTCCATTAACGGCGGATGGATTTCTCGGTGCATGAGTACCCCGCGTCCACGTAGAAGTCCATTCAGTTCAACGACATGCCCCAATGCCTACGCAGCGTGCTCCGTTTTTCATTTTTTCTGTGCCAGCGTGGCTTAGCGCGACCCGGGGAGGCGCCGCGACGCCCCCGAAGACAGTGGTATGTATTGTCTAGGTCTGGCAGTTCGCAGAACTAGAATCCACAGCCGTGCTACGGCCGGGAATAGTCCCCTGCATTCACCTGATCGATGACTTACGTGACTTACCTGCTCGTCTCGACTTCACCCGCCCGTGACATCACGTCATTTAGTTAGATAAGGCTAATTCGATTTGTCCACCCGCTGAGCAGCCGCTTACCAATCTTCCTGGAATTCATATCTATGTATGCATATGTGTAACGATCCGATACTGCATCGGGATCGAACGTAGGTATAAGGAATGTGGGTGCAGACTGCTCGGAGCGGACCTAGCCTGCAGCGTGATTTGATTCTAACTCGGAAACATTCATCAGACGCAAGTTTCGATCAGACAGAAGAGAAATTCAATATTTTACTGGAATATCCGTCATGGGTCGCAGTACGGAGTCCCGAAAGCCGAATGAAGCCCCGAACAACCGAACAAATCCCGAAACCCACGATCCCCTTCAGTTGTGTGTGAGTTGGCGCCTACTGCACCAGCGTCTTGGCCAAACTCTTGACTGCAGGGGGGCGGCGCTAAGTGCGTGCACTTATGCATTGATTAATTAAACGAATCTATTAGCATGACTGAGCAGGACGATTGATATTCACGACCGTGGCCTCTTCCGCCGGATGTTAAGCCGCAGATGTCGTAGTTTTCGGCATTGTCTGACGCCGATCAATCGCCTCCACGATCACCGGAATCGTGATCCACGGCCACTTCGTTTCTCGGATCGAACGAAAATCCAAACTTTCTCGCATTTCACGTCAATAATAGTTGGAAAATCCTCACGCATTATCTATCCAACACTGATCACGACTGCCTTTCAATTGTTCCTTATTCCGATTCCCCTCTCCCGCCCACCAGACATAGGTTAACGATTGTGTGCCAAACGCGGTACGTTCATTCACGCGCGAACACGTACGGGCGCGCGATTGTCCGAGACACTGCATTGTGTTTATAACATGGTTCTCAACGGAATCCCCCTCACCGGAGCGAGCATTGCAACCTTCTGCAGTCATTGCCGTACATAGATATCAACATTCGGACTGAAGATCTCTTTGAAATCATCTTACAGCCTTGCATGTGAGTTTGCGTATGCTGTACCCATACCAAGCAATCCCCAATTGATTAGTTTCTTGTGGTTTTTTTTCCTGAGGAGTCTTTCTCCGTTCGGAGGTGCCGTACGACGAACACCTCGCAGCCTTTGGAAATGCCAATTCGAGAATGAGCACCCTGGATGAATCGCGGCAATTGTTTCCGACAGGAAGTCTGGTCAAACAGGAAGCTCTGGACTGCGTCACCAGACTAAGCGTCTTGACGCCGCCAACCGGCACCCGGACACCGATGCACATGCACAGAATTAACTCGTTTTCTCACACACTCAATATGTGCTAATTAATATTGTTCTAGAAATCATTGATCTGATCTTCCTGATCATTTGGAAGATTCCTCGAACAGCCTCATCCGAGCTTCTCGCGGCCTCTCCGAATATAGTTCTGGCTAGGTGAATACTCTAATTTCACCGCGTTGTAATAAGGGGAACCGGAAGTTGCGGGGCCGAGGTCCTCCACCGCCCTGTCATCTGGCTGCTCGTAAACCTGCACCGCTAAGACTTTTGCCCGGGTTCTGATTCTCTACCACGCGGTGTGGGTATGTACTACTGGTTCCTTTGTACGCGCGCAGCTATACGTACGTATAATTGCACGCGGTCCGGTCGCCGATGATTGAATTTTGCGGGCGCTCTGCTCACAATCCGCTCAGCCAATCGCTGTTTACTTCTTGCGAACAATTATTGACTATTGCTCGTATGCTCCTACAATCTTACTTACTCGCAAGCAGACCGTCGATCCTAATTGTAAAGTATGAAGAAAAGAGAGTATGATTAGAAACCTGGACCTCTCTACTTCATACTTACTACATTTTTTTCCTTTCTTTTGCCAACATTTTTATGGGCCCGTCACTCGGTGAGTTTTCACTTTTTAGTGACTCCCATATTATACAAAGTATGATTTCTCCCATTTGTTCGTTGACTTGACTTCGCACGGTGTTAGGTATACACGCGAACAATATGATCATTGGACAGCGAAGTTATTGGAAATAAATAATGGGCTGTATGCGCAAGATACGGGATTGGTTGCCCAACAAAGTATGATCTCCATAATAGTACCAACTATCGGTCAATTGCGTCCACGGATAATACCCATTCCGCGTCGAATTAATGGGCGAAAATAACTACTCAGCGAACGAGTGAACGACCAATCGCATCGTTTTTAAACAGACTTTCTGCCATTGATCGTGTTACAAAACTTTGTCGCTCGAGATCATACATTTCAGTCGGTTTGTAAAAACCTCCACCGTACCTATAACTATAATGTTCCAATATCAACGTTCACTCGTACGGTCATTATTCCTGCAGAATTTTATGCTTTCATATTCTTTAACCGTGGAGAGTGAGATCCGTAGTGAATTAGATTCTCTAAGACATTCGCGCGATCACTGAGTTCGATCAATCTCATTGTCAGACCACAATTCTCAAAGTGCAGTCTGAACAATTTTACATGGATTCTCGAGCGGTGGACATCGTTCCGAAGACGTACGCGTCTGTATATCTCGGCATGCCGAGCTATAAAATTGTCTTTGAACAGAGCGATGGAACACTACTCGAAGTAGCGTGCGACCTGTTTACCCCATTTGTATAGGTATAGATACCTACCTGCCGCCTCAGGCCTTCGGCAAAACGCGCGGCGACTGAGAGTCCGCCTCAAGTTTTTGTCGCATAAAGTCGTAAACCAATAATAGGTTCGGCACCTTTTTCTCTTGCCATGATTTTTGCTCTGGTCCTAGCATACCTTGAAATGATACATCGCGCTGGCACAGCTCTGTTCAGATTTCACAGCTACTGTAATTATTCTTTGTTCAGAGTTTGTGGGATATCATTTACTCGGAATTGGGAAAACGAATTTGGATTCCAGATTAACGTGATAAATTCTGCATGCCGATGTCGTCGTCCCATTGATTATGCCGGTGATTCTATCAACTATTGTCAACGAGAAAACGGATACCTGTGACATTTGCCGGATAGGTTAACGCGCAAAGTACTTGTAGATCTAAAATCATATGGAATACCATACAGGATTCAAAGAGTTTTTATTGAGAATTTTCTGCTATTTCCCTCGCTTTCATCAATCGTCTTTTCCGAATCTTGAGCGCCCGGTCGGGAAACATTTTTTCGATAAATCATTCAATCAATGAGCAGAAATACACACCTATCGCAATCAATGAAGGACCCCACTCGTCGCAGAGGATAAAATTTGTCAGACAAAGTCTGTCTGCTTCGTCTACGCCTGAGACGCACGTTGCCGAAGATCCAACAAACAGTCGCTCTTAGGAATCACGATGAATTCACAATCGAGATATTCGTGCATCAGGTTCGCTTTCAGTATACTGTGAAACTGGTTGCATGGCAGAAAATCAAAAAATGGGATGTCTGGAGTATGAATGCAGGGGGGCAAATCAGCGGTGGCATTTGAGTAGTCAGCTTTTCGAGCCGCGCCCCCTCCTTTCAATCGAATTCCTCGGCATATGTTTCAAAAATTTCCAATAAACAGGTGCGGGTAGGTATTTTACGAACGAGAGGATTGTCCTGCTGAACGGACTTCGGACAACAGTTTATAGTATTTTTTGCTTCGTGGCAACCCCTTCAGGGTTGAAAGTAGCCTTACGGCCGCCCCAAGGCGATTTTAAAAGAAGACAACAACAAAGATACGCCACTTTTGCAGTAACAATGGTATTGTTTCGAACTCGCCCTCGCAGAGGCGGAGGCGAAGGCGGTCAGACTTCCGGTTCCAAGTTTCGAGGATTGTATTGCGGTATTGTATGCTGGAAAAAAATGAACTGTTCCTCGTGACGAATCGGAATCTTTTGAAAAAGTTATTTCGGCAGAACGTGCCCAATATGGGAACGAATGAAGCCGTTGAAGAAGAAGCTTTGAAGGTGATCGTTATAAACGGCATTTCCGGTCGAGATTGAGATCTTTTCCGTTGATTCGTCACGTCCAATCCGAAAACAAACCAGCAAAAAAGCAAACTTATTTAAAACTCTCAGTTTCCTATCACAAAAGATACAATCATAACCGTGAATCTTTATCCCATGGAATTTGGGACCAAAAGATACCCTGGATTGGCTCTCTGATCGTGAACCGTCAGGTCTGACTAATTCTAGAAATGTATAGACATCTTTTTACTCTTTTCCCTTATTATTGCTAAATTTCGAATTCCACGAGGGGCGGTCGGCGAATCCAGGTACCACAATATCAGAACGTGAAGTCAACCCGTAAATATACGTACTGAAACGTTTGATAAGTCTTCGGACAAGTTTTTCGTCATCGAGCTATTATGAATAATGGTTTATCTCTTGTCTCGGTGGTCCTACCGCAGTCGGAGCCGAAGCCGCGCCGCGCCGCGTTCGAGCCGTGGCCTTACCCTCCGCTGTGAGAGATGGAAGGAGTTAATAACGGTCGCGTGTTGAAATGCCGCCCATTATACAGAAACTTATGTGTTATATGCCGACTAACAAGCTCCTGACTAATGATACACGCGTGACGTATGACGAATCCGTGAAACACGGATACCAACACTATAAGCCGCCTCACTACTATTCTATATCCAACAAAACTCACCTGTAGCAGGCTCCTGCTTCTTGTTATTCACCGGAAGTTGAACCCGCCCTTGCGATCCCTCGGAAGAAATATTTCCTCCGTTTCATATCCAGTCTAGTCTACGATAGAAATGTGATATTTTTTGGCATTCAGTGACGACGAACCTCGACAAGGATAATTGTGTCATTTGGACTGTTTCTTTTTTCAAGATGTCGGCATCGGTCTTCGGGATAGGAAGAACGGGGTGGGACTGGAACGCGAGCACGTCTTCATTCCAAGAGAAGACGCAGAGGTTCCTACAGGTTACCATTGGGACCAGATGTTTTCTTTTCTTTTTTTTTTCTCTCTCATTCTTTCATACCGCAAATACGTGTTCCGTGTTCGTTCCTCCGTTCTGGACGAAAGGGAAGTCCGAGATAAATAATTCAGACATTATTTAGTCGTCACCCAAACCACCACTGCCTCGAGTTTTTGGAACAAGCTTCCGCAGACTTTGTAGCTCCGGCCTATCGAATATCTTGTCGAACCGGAATGAATCCTGTCAACTTTTTCATCCACGACTGTTAGCGAACAGCGATGGCCTCGGGTCCCTCGAGAAGTTCGAGGAGGAGGGCTCCGCCGATCAAATATTACGAGAAGAGTACCCACCGTTTGCGCTCCGCCAGCTGTGGAGACTGAAGTGGCTGGACAAAATTCAGTGCGGGATTTTATCTTGCGCGGCAGTTGGACTGGATCTTATTCCCTGGCTCCCGCGTCCCTAACCGATCGCCCGTAGTACCTGCGGACGACGTGAGCGTGGTGGACGAGATCGACGTCGTGTGGGTCCGAGCGTGCCGGACATAGCACCGCGTCCCTGCAACTTTGTTTTGTCACGACGCGACCTAAGTTTTTCCCATCGTTCTCTGGCGGCAACTCCTACGGCCGGGCCTCGGCGCATTACGCGCAATTAGACGCCAGGGTGGCCCCGAGGTATGTCCGACAAACGGCAGCCCCCCGGTATCAACCCACCTCCTACCGCCACGAATAGAAAAAACTCCCGTTCCGCGAGCGAGCCTCTTCCTTGACGACGTCCTCGTCGTATTCGTATCGGTCGGTTCTCTGGCGGCCACCCGGCGTCGCGGTCGTCCGCTGCGTCTTTCCCCTATTTCTACTCCAGGGACCGCTCGAAGGTGCATAGGATCAAGGGAAACATTGTGTTGCTACGTATCTTGACCGTGTACTGCAACTCCTGCTGCGTTCCGCACCGCGACAATTATCATTGTTATTATCATTATCCAACTATACCAGAGATCCAGATGCAGAGGCATCCACACCGCGGTGCAGTGCATGTTGCTAGCCAACGCGACGTGTGCGGTCTTACCTTGGCTCTAAATGCCTGGCACTTTGTTCTACCTCAACGCGATCGCGAACATCCTGCTCTCGATGGCGACGCCCGAGGCCATTCCTAATCTTGGGAATTGGAAATGGAGCTGGGAATGGAAGAAGATTCAGGGGGGAAGAAAGCGAAAATGATCATGCACCTTTGTATCGCCCGCGCATTGTCATCGCTGACGCATCACGGGCTGGCAGTGAAAATATTTTTCAAAATTAATACCGATCGCTCTTCGCAGTTGTTTTACAATCAGAGTTGGGGTTCGGAGGGCTGCGATAAAGAGCAAAACAAGCAGAAGAAGAAGAACTCGATCGCACCATTTACAACAGGATCGCTTCGGCTTTGCTGCCTCGGCTGGCTCGGCGTAATTACTCTCAGAGTAATTAATTTAGTTGAAGTCGGCATTCGTTTAACCGGTAACTATATTGCCTATTTTTTTTTGTTTTGTTTTTTTCGTCTCCTCGTTTGCTTCTTCTTCTTCTAGATCGCTTCAGCGTTTCTTTATAGTACTTTGAGGCTACGTGCCAGGTTGAGGTGGAGTTTTCCATCGCGTCTCAGGTCAGGCGTTAAACGAGAATCTCTCTCGCGGAAGGTGGTCTGCGCTTTCAAGCTTTTCCTCATACCTTGTTGTCGAAAATTAGGGTTTTTTGAATATTCGGCAAGCGAAACTCTCTCGGAATAGTTCGAGCGATGTTTATTCATCGACTTCCCGAGGATCAACGAGATCCTTTATCTCCCAAATACTACAAACGCGCCGCTCTCCTGGCCTCCCCGGGTAAAGTGCCCAACGTGCGTTAGAAAGATACTCCGGAATGGTCATTGGTGGTCCGGACCATTCGTGCGGCCCGAAGTGTCACCCCAGCGAGGCTTTGGCGGGCGTGTTAACTTCATTTTACTTCATTAAACTCCGCGTGACTTCCACCCGGTTAACAATACCTGCCATTCTTGTAATCCACCCGCTATTCAACATCTACGCTATTGAGACATGGCCTACCGTTCCCATTGCAATTGTCAAATCTTCCGTTTTACAACTGGGCGGAGAGAGTCCTAAATATTTTCGACTAGCCCCGGCCCCCGACTAGCTTCCTCAATTCGTCCCCTAAAAACTTGAGTTATTTCGCTCTCGAACAGCTGGGGCCGAAGGATATTTCTCTCACAATCAGTGACGTTCACGCCCCCGCAGCGAGCTCCGGGGTTCTTACGTCGTAGATCTTAAATGAACAACAAAATCGAACGGAAACAGAAAAGATAGAAGGGATTCTTTGTAATCACGCGATTGATTCGTCCCTGACGTTGTGAGTAAGTTCTCGTTCGGTGGTCCTCTGGAACAATCTGCACCTTATTTCAGCGTCGAATTATCGGATCCTCGCGGTCTTTTTCCCGCAGTGATGAGGCTCGCAGATCTCGACGAATCCTTCGACCAGCAAAAGTAGCGCTGGTAGTCCAGGTGATTTTCTTGGTAACTCGACGACAGGCCTTGGTCGGTGGTTGGCGAGCCGGCGGCTGGCTAACTGCGGACTTTCTTGCCCCGATGTAACCTCGAGGAGAGATAACCTACCTCCACCTCGGTATAAACTGGAGGAGGACCTGGAACTTGAGGCAGCCTGGCATCAGCGAAGTGTCACTCGCTGAAGAGTATTAAATGGATTTCCTTTGTAGGCGAACGGATGATTGCTCGGGACAGTTACTATCTGGAAACCAAGACCTGGGGTAAAACACGAAACACCTAACAACAGTTAGTTATTAGCTCGGTAAACAGCCTCTCCTCCGACAAACCAACATCTCTAACACCAAGTTTTCTCACGCCACTAACATCGCTTCTACATGTTTCCAACCACACTTAAGTACAAGTCTTCGCTGCATCAGGGATTTGCTGCTGCTGCTGCTGCCGCTGCTGTGAACTGAGATCGATGTATGACGCCGATTATCCACTCGCTCTGCTCTTCACGAGAAACAATCCGAAAGGGCAATCATTTTCCCCGTTTTCAGATAGTCCCTATACATTGTTCCACGCAAACTTTCAGGGCTCCACATTCAGAGAAAGTACTATCCCACCGTTTCTCAGCCCTGAGGATCATGTGATACGTCTCGTCGATCGTTACAGGCCAAAACGTAAAAGTCCCGTTTTCGTTTTCTCACCTCGGAGTATAGCGTTAAGAACGTGCAGGGTTGAATTATGATTTACCAGAGCGGGGCTGCATAGCTCCGGAGTATCTGTTTTGCCATGCCACACCACACCACGCCACCTGATCCCAATGTCTCTTCGCTCTAAAAGTAAGTGCGAACCTCTCAGTTGTTACCCGTGGCGTGGGTGACGTTGGCCATAGGCCAAAGACAGCGAGGTACCTCGCTCTGTCCACCTCGATACACTTTAGTCCATCTAGCCTGCGTCAAAACACGTTATTCACCGGGTGAAGATCAAACAGTTTTGTGCTATTCCGTGGGTCAATCCATTCTTTCGTGTGACGTGAAAGTATCGACCGGTATGTGAACATGTGAACAATATAAAACGGATTCAAATACTTTCCCTTCGCCTTGAAGCCGTCGTGACTTCGAGTGCGATATTATAGTGTGTACATGCACGTGAGAGTAACAGCACAATTACTGTGAGATGCGGTAATACTGGATATATTACGAAGAAAACACAGTTTTGTGGGATTTGCGAAACCCCGGAGTGGTTGATTTATCGTATTTCGTTAATTTTCTTCGTTCCCGTCCGATCCCTCGAGACCGGGTATTCTCGCCAAAGTTTGTTCATGCTCGCCGCTTTTATATCGCGATCATTGATTTCGGGCTTCAAGTGGTATCGCGAGTTATTCGTAGCTCACGACCTACGGCCATTCTTCCAATTCAATATCGAGAGCAATTATATCCAGCTCCGTATGTGGCCTAATTACAACAAACGTTTCCGGCGTGAGGACTCACTCACCTGGAAGAGCACTTCGGGAAGTAACGTGGGAGGGTTGACTTTCATCCCACGTATCTTTTTATTTCACCTTCCTTCTTTCTTCTCGCTTCGCCACCATTATCGCCGATAAGTTATTAATCTCCGATCGCTCGAGCAGTCAGCCAGCGCCGAGGTGGGCGGATGCGCGCGTTCATTGTCCGCGGTATTTATGGTTCCCTGACTATAACGCCGGATTTTTCGCTCCCCCGGTTATATCGCCGCCACGTGATCCGCGCCTTCCCATGTTCCTCCGTTCTTGGCACCGCGACCACTCTCCACGGAAATTCTTCGCGAGCATTCGAGTTTCATGAAATCCCGCTCCCACATTATAACCGAACATGTATAAATGGTCGTAATTTTCGTTCGTAGATAGATAATACACTTTTTCGCACCCCATTGTATGATTGGTCCACCCGTGTCCTATCGAAGAGAGTTTTTCTTTCGGCGTGGAGTAGACACAATTCGTTCTCCCATTTGTAAACAGCTCGAATGCCCTCCTTCTGTTTGTGTATACAGATATCATACTATGGGATCAGGCGGACAAAAGCTCATTTATAAAAGCGGCGGCTCCGCGTGCAACTTGAGCTCGTGATGTAAACAATATTCTATAAATACACGCAATTGTGATACACGATTCTGGAAGCACTTCCCGCGGATTGAGCATCGCCGTTGAGTCGCGTGCCAAGAGGGAATGGAAGAAGACGAGTTCGATTGGGTCCGTCGCTTCACAGAGTTCGCAAGCAATTGTTGGTGCCAAATCTGTGTATCGAGTTTACTCTTCGATTTATATCGATATACCCGCAGAATAATTATCCGGTCGATATGTGGGAAGACATCGCGCTCTCGTCCACTCCAGTAATTGAGATCAATTTAAATTCGCTTTCGTTATTCGATGCGAGCAGCAATTTCGCATATCTTCGTCAATTGTTCTACCATTCGTCAGAATCTCGAGCTATTCGATCCGTTACAGAGTTCATCGGCAGTCCTAGGCATGGACGACTTCGCGGAGGACGTCACGGAGGACTCCTTCGCTTCTGTTGAGAGCGACGACGGGCTTCACTCACGAAGAGTAAAAAGAAGACGACGAAAGAAAAAATCACCTCCTGGTATAAGCGGATTCTTTAAGAGAGGTGAAATTTCCAAAAATAATTACAGACACGAACAGTCGAGGTATAGTCGAGGCTCTTACAATTTTCATCGTCGACGTCCCATCTCATCACATTTTTCGTACACTTTCACAGCGTGGCGAATGATTAAACCCAACGGAGAGGAATCGAGCCGCGAGGAATCGCCCGAAAATGAGGATCCCCCACGACCGCGACGTGAGTACATTTTATCTACCTTTCTCACTTTTCGAGACACATTTTAACCGCCGATGGTCACTCTCCGAGTCCACGTCGAACGATGAGAGCGCGGACGAATTTCGGACACCTTACCCCCGATGGTAATCCTGCCGGTAGCTTCATCCGTGGAGAAAGGCAACATTCTACCTATCGTCGGTGGTACGTACACCGGATGTATCCGCAGCTGGTAATGGTACCCCTTCGCTACGCAGATGTACATTTTTGGTTTCACTCTGTCTTCTCGCTGAGAGTGAAAAGATTGGCGGAACTTCCTCTTTTCACTTGTATTGGACAATTATAGTCAGAGGACAATTTTCAGTTTGGACAATGATTTTTGCCACACTTGATGCGACAGGAAGCTGAAGAGTTGATTTTGAATTCACCGAAAGTGTAAACTCCGTGTTGTAATTTTCGAATAACGAGTCTTTCAATCCGATTCAGTTCATTAAGCGGACGATCCTGATTCGTATTTGCCTGAAATATTATTCTAGAAAATCTAGGTGAAACAGAAGTAGAAGACGTAGATTCGAATTGTGTTAGAAATCTTGATTTCCGATGGGGCGTGACGGTTCGCCTCGGGACTGCATTAATGCTGAAATTAGTTTCCAGACTTCGTACATACGGGATACTCGGGATAAGAGCAGACAGCGCCTTGACCTCAGGTCAATTGTCTCTGAAAGCTTATATCCGGATTTCCAATACCCACGTACGTCCATACTGTATTTCACGATGAAACTCGGCGCTCTGTACCAACCGTCAAAGACATTGCGGAGCGCAAACTGTACACCTTTATCGGTCCAATCTCTCCGCTGAAATTGAATTCATCGGCGATCTCATAATAATGGAATTCTTGAATGAAATCTTACCGAAATCCCACGCTCTTTCCAACGATTACGCTCCATCGGAATACCGACCGCTAGGAAAGGGGTAACAAACTTTCGGGAAACTTGCACGTCAGCAAATGAAGCGAAAGGAGCGAACGAATCGAGCGAATCATAATAAGAATAGTTTTCGTTCTCTGGATCCAAAATGGCGGAACAAACCTCAATTTCTCGTGTCTTTTGCTACGTACCGTTAGTTGTTTCTTCCAATTTACTCCCAAGTTTAATCCTCTCCTCCAGCGAGGCTTAACTTCTGACAATGAGGGGCTAGAATTAGGGTCTCTCGCAATCAGTCCATTCAGTAGTCGTGGATCGTGGCTTGGCGGCGACGAGAGGGGCTGCGCGGGGGGCGAGGTGCGAGTCTCTGTTACACGCGCGAGTAATTTGCAAAAGATATCTAGACATTCCGCTTGAGCTTGGCCTAGCGGATGTAATTCGTTGCTATAACATCCGAGGTGAAATATACATCGCAGGATTCCTCCTTTCGGCTTGAAGCACGTGTTGCTGGCACAGCAGTTGCTCCTCTTGCGAGCTCGGAGGAACATCCGTCTCCAAACTGTGTACACCGCACCGCACCCACCTTTCTCCGCAAGGCGCACGGCTGATGGCCACTTTAAACTTTGACCAAAGTCAGAGCCAAACTATATATACAGGCGTATAGGTATACCTATGCATCTACCGTTTGCTCGGGGAGCCTGGAAGCGACCGGGAGTCTCGACCTGTGTAATTGAATTGCTCGGTCCAACTGAACCTTCGCATCACTTAACCCTGGCGTGCGATAGTTCGAGTTATCAGATATCGAAGAAAAGTTGAATAACCAACGAGCTTCATGGATATCATGTATTTCACCGAGCTTCCGAGTACGTTCTGTTCGCGCTAGTTTCTACGTTCCACAGTCGCCGAACAATTCCGCTATGCTATCCGCATTTTACTACCTGAGGCTGCAATTGATCTAACGATCGGAGACACCGAACGACTATAACTTTAATTTCTAGTTTCAAATGTCATAATTCCAGTTTCCATGAGCGTTCTGCGGTTTGTCTTTTCGACTGGGCCACCGAAGGTTCTGTCGTCGCGCTCGCTCGCAGGACTTCCTCGTCATCCTTTCTATATTACTTGTTGATTTCGTTCCATTCCCAACCCCCGGAATGCTGGATTCGCTATAATAATCTTGGACCAAATTTATTCAAAGCTTTCTTCTCCGGCGGCTACGTGTCGTCATGCTCCTTCGCTCCCGATACGCTATTGCCTATGAGCCCCCGAATTCGCTGATAAGTGAGCTGCATCGTCGTGGAAAAACTGAATTCAGCGATTTGTGGAATATCAAATTTCTTTCGCGAGCTTGTAGATTTCAGAGAAATTTTTGCTCAATCCGTTGAGCGAAAGGATCGGAATTCGTGTGACCGTGAGTCTTTATCAAACTCGAATATTTTCTATTCGTATTTCGAGCCACTCGTTCGCTCGTGCGTTGGACTTCGTTGTCGATCGAGTAGCGATTGGAATAGGAAAGGTATGATCTCGAGGCACAGCCTCCGGCCGATTCCAGGTTCTTAGATAAGTTTCGAAGCGCGCCTCGCCCGAAGATGAAATGAATTTCTCGCTCATTGTCAATCGATTAATCCCTCCCAGGTTATGAAGAATGAAATCGGAAGAATTCCGCCTCTCTAAAGCGAAAGGCGCGGTTTAGCGTAGATAATTACACCTCGTTGAGGTAGCTGTATAGGTAGGTAAAGTCGAGGATCCTCTGAAGCGAGGTTAAGCAGCGTCAGCTCTGTCGGAAGCACCAGTTCTTCTCATTTTTTTCCCCACACTTTATTCTGGAACATCGTGATACGACATGCAGAGCGGCGCAAAGCGAGAGGAGCGGAGGCGGAAATGAGAAATGAACGTACGCGGGGGTTGCGTCACTCGTGCAGACTTGTACTCGTCGTTGTTATTCCGTAACCAGAAGAAATGTCTTTCCGTTGTCCCAGGAAGGTAGATAAATGGACCTTCTCCGCACACTCCAGCCTACGTCCGCGTCGTATAAGTTGCACGTAGTGAGCCTGAGCCTGCAGTGTACGCGGTTCATGTGCCTTACTCGGCTCATCAGCCGCTCACATTGAGGAGGAAGATGTAGGAAAATTCGCCAACCAAATCCCTTCCCCATCCTGCCCGCCTCTTCCTTCCCCGGCTCGTGAGTTCTCGGCTTTGTGTTACCAGCGAAATTTCGCCGTGTCGTGCCGAAATAGTTGCCTCTTTAGTCTAGAACCAAGACCACATGCTCAACGCTGAACGTTAAATTATTCCACGAGCCTCCCCCCGCCGCCGTCTCTTCCGCGCAAAGTTCCGTGAGTTTGAGGATATATTGGAAGTTGAGGTAATTTATCGAACGGAACAACCCCTGAGAGCATGCTTCAGCCTTCCAATGAACAACATAATTGTCTCGCATGGGGAATAATTACATTGTCTTCCCCGGCGAACCTTCTAGCTCGTCTAAACAATTCATGAACGAGTCTGAGATTAGGATATCTGCAGACTTTCGGAAGATTCATGGTGAATCAGTCGTATTTTGGAACCGTCGTGGTACGAAAAACGAATGTAAGCAGCGCCATTCGTCGATATGTAATCATACTCTGAAAACATGCCTAGAAAGCAGCTTTCCTCTGGCTACTCAACCTTTTTCTAGCAGGTACTTTCGTGTGGTCAAGGCACTGGTGCAGACCCCTCTTCAGCCTTATCCGCGGCGAACATTCGCAACCTGTGTACGGCAATGTTCGTAAATTGTTCGAAGTGAGGCGGAAGGTTCGCGCGTAAAAAATTAACGAGGCTTCCAAAAATTGTAATTTCTTATTTGAGGCTTATTTTTTTGTGTTCCGGGGCAGCGAAGAATCATTACCCTCTTTCTTCTGCTCAACAGGAAAAGCACATTAACGTACGGTGTGCAATTTTTTCGCGCGCTCGCAGTTCGGCTATCAGCGGTTCGTTAAGATCGTTAATAATTCGGAATAATTCTCATGAAAATCCGGAATTTCTGAGCAAAGCAGAGGCGAATAATTGGAAAGAATATGTGTCGAAATGTTCGATCATTGCCCATTTCGACAGGTCGAACGGCAACGATTGACGGATCAACATTCTCCCTCTCCCTCCTCTCCTCCAGACGTTAATTGCAAAAGTTTCCCTGGCGTGACGAGAGTGATGGAATTCCAGTGAATTCGAGCTGCCTCCGTGCTATTCGGCAAGCTGTTACATGAATGCACACACGTATGTACTTCCACGCCCAACACATATCACACTTTCAGTAGACCGGATTGTCAAGTGGCTGGCTTGTGTACTCGGTGCTTTAGCCTTCAGTCGACTACGAAACACACTAGGCGACTCAAGTCGGCCCTCAGAGTGTCGGTACGTTGGATAGATCAAAGTCCACCATCGGATGCCGAACTCTGATCAATACTGTACCCTAAATGCCGGAGAGTGAGCTAGCGTCCGCTTCAATCCGTTTATCGGACTCAGAATATCATAGAATTTGCGAAAAATATGTTCAACGCGGAGAAACAGGTGGATATAGCTGTGTAACAGGGCGTTCCAAGTTCTTCTCCGTGACGATCCCCAGATCTATGGAAATCGAAGTGATCTGAAAAAGTGATGTAGCAACGCAGCTGTATGTACTACATGAACTTGAACTTGATAGTCTTCCGTTTATAATTAACTGCACGCGGAATGGCGAATCGCGGTATCCATCGCCGTATACCTCGAGTTGGATAACGACCGCGGAAGTCTAAAGGATATGATTGTATTGCGAATTTGATTATCTCCAAGAAATGTGGGCATAGAGCTGATATGATAAATTCGACCGTCCGATCGTTATAGTCCATTCAAACTTTATTGTACATGAAATTTGATGTTTGAACGTTTGCCACCGCCGAACTGTTGACTAGCCAGCTAGGAATCCAGGAGGGATTATATCACGTGGGGAATTTGATTCCCTTGGATGGAATTTCAAGCCTATGCGGAGTCTAGACTACTCGAATTCTCAAGCTGAGAGCATTTGAAATCGAACTTCATTTAACGTGAAATTCAAATGCCTGTAACTATCGAACGGTAGGATTTATGCAGCTCGCTCCAAGAACTTTTTCCGCCGAGAATTCAATCCCCGACGAAACCATGCTTTCGAGATTCTCGTGGTAATTACCTCGACTGTATTGTCCGACGTTGAATCAATTACTCCAGAAGTTGTTGAGCTTGCACGGAAAAATAAGAAAGATCGTTCTCTTCATGGAACACCTCGAGACGGAGACTATTTTTGAAGCCCCAAAAAAAGGTTCCGTAAATTTGAAGCCAAATATTGAAGCTCTGTTTGGTCATCGCGTAAGCGATTTCCTCCGTAAGTTTTGTGCACTATCTTCGCAGGCAACGGATTACCATTTTTGGCACGGCGTCGAAATACAGGGAAACAGTAGCGGCGTATCTATCTGGCCTCGGGTGAGGTATCGTTATCGGATAACAGTTACGGTTATCGGTAGTATAACAACGCGCGGTGACATTTGTTCTCCCAGAGAAGGACAGAGGCAAGGAATTCTCCGAGCTCGATCTTGATACTCCGCCGGTTTTCGGAGACCTGGGAAACTCAACCTGCACCTCGGCTGCAAATGTTTAGATAAATATCCCCCACGTCACTTCGGTCACGTCCTGTAACCGCTCTTCGTTACTTTTTTCTATTCCTCGTTTTATCATCCCGTATGCAATCCGCTCGCTATCCTGACACCGACAGGCTTCGATCGATTGCTGCGAATTCAACCACTTTCAACTTTTCTCATTCCCATATACCTATTCCGTTTCGTCGCTACCCTTCGCCAACGTCGTTTACCGTTCGCACGTACATTTCCCTAACGATAAGATTTCCCAGCAAACCAGCGTCCTCTCACTTGCAGGAATTTCTGTATATATATCACTTCGCTTCAAAAATACATTACTCACGAGTTTCACCGGTCCCAGGTTCTCGTACTTCCGGTAATCCATCTCTCTCGAAATTCGATGCATCGCAGAGCTTCGACCTACGTTTTAACCATCTTCTCCGTAGATGTGCACGAGTTGGTGATATTTTAAGGAGAGAGGGGACGTCGCCCCGGGGCGAAAGTTGACGAGGAAATGAAGTTAATTTCCATTATGAAAATTCGAATGAAACGTTCACGAGTGGGCCGTATACTTATGTATCCGAACATATTTCCGCGTCTCTCAACGGCGGTACTTCGTCCCCCAGTGTCGCTCCAAGTCGTAGAACTCCAGGCCTCTGGTATAAAGGTACTAAGAGAGACAATTACCGTGTTTACGAGCGGCATTACCTACCGCCGGCATGCCGTGCCAGTGGCAGTTGTTATCGCGATCATTATCGTAATCGCGGACAATGCATTCGCTGGGGTAAAATTCACCCGAGCTGTTCGTTGGCTACGCTCTCACGGGGTGAAGTGGTTCAACCCTGTCGAGGATTCGCAGAGAAACGAAGAAACGAAGAAACCGGGAAAACCGAATAAAGTTTCAAGCTATACACGGGAAGACGCCGGATATGGACTGACGATTTTATCCGCTCTCGAGGAGCCCCGTTCGCCGTGCTCAGGATTCGGCTCCCTGCGATGAGCCGGGTGAAATACCTACGCGAGAATGAAACTGGAGCTTCTCAACAAGCTACGGCGTCTTGTCTTCCGAAGGCATACGTCTGTCTAGATCCAACGTATGTATGTAGGTATATACACATGGGGAACGACGAAAGATTCTCTCCAAGATAAAGACATAAACTACGGTGCATGAGCTAGAGGCGCGGGCCCCCGAATTGATGGAACGGAAAGTGCGAAGCATGTCTGTTTGCGTACTGAGGGAATTGGCTCTCGGAGAAAATCCTCCCTTTTACGGTGGGGAGTGTACACACACGTACAAATTCTCATACCCTTTTATAGAATCGGCTTTCCGACGTTAGTGCAGCATCATCGAAAAGCAGCGATACCTGCAGCGCTTTCCGAAAGGTATAAAAATTTAAGGTTGAAGGTAAGAAAGCAGAAGAATAAGGAGGAGGAACGGAGAAAGGAAAACTACCCTTAAGAGCCACTTCAACGTGAGTGGAAGCTTCAGGAAACGAGAAAAGCAGAGGGATTAGATTAGATTAGATTTATTACCCTCGAGGTTCCTGCAGGTCTTAAAACGAAGGATTTGGCCCACCCCTCCGAACATGGATCACGCGAAACTACACCATACTGGTCTTAAACTGTTTGTACACGAGTTTTGTCGTGTCTCAGCTTCAACTCAACTTTCCTCAAATTGGGATGGACCGTCTATGTGAACCAACGACAGAATAAGACAAAAAATGACCGAAATAGAACCCTGCGTGATTCAGAATACAACATTTGGAAAATGAATAACTCCAAACGGACCTATACGAATGTGAGCATAACGGATAATGAGAAAATAGACAAGGAACGTGAGAGAGACACTTGGTCAATCCATCGTCCTGACGTACAGGGAAAGTTTTGTCAATTGTCGCGACAGAATTCACGCAGACAATCCCGAGAGCGCATACGGAAGCTCATATGGATACGGACAATAAATGCTAGCTGCACGCGTCTCGGCATTCGTTGGGGTTTCGCGATAGCGGGTAAGCTCGTTATCCGCTACTCGATGGCGGACAAAGTCGGATCCGGTATCTAGGCTTCGGATTGACGATCGGATCGTCAATATTCCACGTGACTAAGTAGTACAAAGTGACGTATGCATGTACATATAGGTACATGGAAGCTCTCAAGTAGCTACTTTCAGTTTTCACGTGCACGTATCCGTTCTAGTTGGTTTGACTGCGATTTTCGGGATCCCAAAAACTCGATTCAGAAGCTGTTCTTCGCGTTATCAGATCCTCTATCCAGATGCCAGCCCACATTGAACTGTCATCCCTTCGCCGCAGCAGTGTAAAAATCTAATAAAAATCGAGCGGAAGAGTGGAGCCGTATATTATTCCATGATATTCGATCATATTTCACTCGGAAAATTCGCTCTTTTCATCTCGACTGTGATTCTTTATTTTTCGCCGTAATACCGAAAAATACGTGAAATTACGTTTTGGCGATCAGAATTCACGGCGAACGAGTCTTTTTCTGCTCTGGAGAACATCGCGCGTCGGCGAGCCCGGTACCCCTGTGACGAGGAGCCTACTACGGTGGTGATCTAGTGGAATAAGGTAGAGCGCTCTGTGCGTTAAAACGATCGTGAGGGGCCTTCAACGTGGCCACTTTCCGTCGCGAATAGACCCCTTAAGTATAAACCGATGGGGCGCGTCGATTCCGCAGCGTCACGACGATATTAGCATATAAATGACGCGTCGCGGCTCGGCTCGGCTCGGCTCAGGAGAGTTGGGACTCCGGAATACGAGATACGGGATATGGGATACCGCTAGCGCGCAGTCCTCGTCGGGCTCCACCCTTTCGCTTGTCTCTCTGCATTCCAACCTTCGTACCTTCCAGTTAGTTATGCTCGCCCGGGGAAGATGCTTTCCAACCGAATAATCCCTCGTTTTCTCAAAAGAGGAGAAAACAAATGTCAAGGAACGACGCCCAATTATTCCCCAATCCGCGTGGGCCGGGCGGGGGGGTCTGTATATCATTTCTCTTTATTCCGTTTTGTGTACTCATTTTTTTTCGCATTTTTTTCATGTACAACGCTCTGAAACGACCCCAGTCCGCTTTTGGTGAGCAAATACGTTATCGCGAGATCAAAGGCGCACTTAGCTGCTGGCGGTGCGGGCGCGGGCGCGGGCGTTCTGAAATCCAAGCAAATTTGCTGTGCAAGTCACGCGCGAATCTCTTATGTAGGATAGATCCTTGCCAGACTAGCCAAGTCATCAAGCTCTGCTACCAGGGCTGCCCCCCTCCTCGGGAATGGAAAAGAGGTGAAGACACAGAAGACAGACTCCGAAGGTCCTGCGTAATGAAATCCTGAGGCTAGTGGGAAACCTTCCGTCGTTCTATAATATTCAGTAGAAAAATACTCGGCAGAAGAGCTTGCGGATACTCATTCTGTTTCGGTTGAGAATCAGGGGGAATTATCCCACGCGAATATATTATGGTAGGCCTTTGACACACAGCGACATAATTCATCGTACAAATCTTTTAATTTCTCATCATTTTCGGAGGATTCGAAGAGCTTTTTCACCCGGAATCTACCCGCGCAGCGGATTAAAATTTCGTACAACAGTAGCGAATTAATCCTGGTGGAATCAGAGTTCACGAATTCGATGTGAAAAAAGATATGCAAAGAAGGAGGAAAAACACAGAGAACTTCCGAAATTATACCTACGGACGTTCGAGCACCGTTAAGGGGCAAGAAAGTTCGCTACGACAAACAACGAGCTTATCTCCTCGGCTCGACTTCTTCGCCTTTGCCTTTGTTCTTTTGTCTCTTCGTTAGCGATCCGTCGAACTCCCGCGTCCCGATATCCAGTTCTCAGTGTCAGGGATACAAGTCAGTTCGGAAATACACACTACATATCGACAAATGAGAAATCGGACGAGGCTGCGAGGCCGGAATCCTGACAAAATGATGATAAAATGTAATGACCATTTCACGGCCGGTCTTCGCCGCGAGCTCGAAGGGTGGATTTGAATTTCATTCGATTTCGAAAGCGAAAGTTTCATAAGAAAAGAATAAATTGCGTGAATAGATATGCAGGCTGGATGGCGATCGCGCTCCTTCCTCCTCTTATTCAAATGTATGCGAGGCAGACCGGAAGGCCGTAGGGTTAAGATCGAACGAATCAATAATTTAAACCGTATTGTACCAGAATATCGACGGACCAGAATACCAATCGAACGAGATTCTCAGCCTCGTCTCCCGACACTCGCAGGACCAGTGAAAATGGCTGCTGCAACGATTATTTTCTGGCAAGGATGAATCCTCGTGCTATCTGCACGTCGTAGAGTCCTCGTGTCACGCTACTCTCTGTCTCGAGCTTGAGACCCTCCGAAGATGAAACCGAGGGACCGAAATGTCTCATTTTCCACAACCGATTCTACACCGGTTTGCGCCTCTTCGTGAAATTCCATCTCTACACTCCTATATTTCCGTTCGCATTGAATCATATGATGAATGGGAAATAAAGTGAGCCCAAATTGTAATTATGTTTAAAGCAAACGCTTTTTCCCCTCCAATTACTCGTCGAATTAATTGATGGTCCGATTCCGGTATACATAGGTACAGGTATACGGAGTACTTTTTTCAGTGCGATTTCCACCCAATCCTCATTCACGAATAAGGGAAAAAGTGACGAGTATTTTTGCCGAGGAGGAACTTTTCGGCAAATTGAATATCCGCGGTTAACCCACACGGGATGCGAAAAGCAAAGGAATTGGGGATGATTTAAGGGATGCAGATCCTCCCTTTTTTCCGACTATTTAGAATACCGTGAAAATTAAAGACCATTAATTCTTGATGCGGAGAGGGAGGAGACTCCGAATTCATGTTCACTTTGATTAATGCTGGCAAAACCGCTGTGGGGTATCTTTATTGGAATTCCTTGAGTGCGCAGTCGGGGCGGAAAAAAAAAATAGTGGGAAAGCGAAACGAAAGAAGAAACATGAACGGGGAAAAAAATTCACAGGTAGTGAAAATCTGCGACGTAGGATAGCTATGGAAATTCGTCGTCGGACGTGCGAGTAACAATGATGATTTCATTGAACCGCCGCGCCGCAAAGGACCGGAGGTATTAATCGGCGCAAGTATCTAACGGGAGTACTAAATTTTTCGCGGTCTCCTTTATCGCCTATAAATATGAAAAACTGGCTTTTCTTCCTCGTGCCAAAAGCTCCGCATACTTTGAACTTGGCTACTTTCCTCCGCACCTTATTATGGCTATTCGTTTGGTCGTTTCTTGAAACGCGAAACAATTTAGAACGGTAAAAGCACAATGTCCAATCCCGCAAGCTCAATAACCGCTTCCAACTTCCAGCTTCTGGTTCCGTTACGACCAGCGCGTGTAGCGTACACGTTAGGGTGCTCACGACCAGTGGGGCGGGCGAGTCAACGTGAAAAAGGATGGCGGAGGTCCGTTAACTACCTCGTAAAGTGATCTTCAATTTCATCTTTCAGAGATCCCCGTACTTCGCCGTGAACCCGTTATTTATTCCCTCGGTCGAGGCGCGCGTCTTACGGTGCGTTCCCGTAGTACAGCGTAGACTTGCCTCTAATGAAACTGCGTGAACCGTACCGACAAATTGCTCCGAAATTATTATCCGAATGTGACGGTGCAGCTTCGTGATTCAAATGTTTCACAGATTTAAGTCGACGAATTTTCATAATCGAGTCGCTTCATACTCAGACCGATCTCCGAATTTATATCCGAGGAGAAATATGTAACACGATTGACGAAGAATATTAAAAGAGGAGAACGTTCCGTTGAATTACGGCTCCTGTTACTCTGAGTTTCTTCTCTCTCGCCCTCCTGCTCCCGGCTCATACCCCAAGGGACTCTTTCTCTTGGGGCTGGAGGGGATCGCACCTTGAAATTTATCGCCGCTGCCAACGTTCCTGCATTAATTTAGTCTAATCTGAACCAATTTAGTCAGATAAATTTTGTGAAAAATTTTCCACAACTTCTGAGCGTACATCCACTTTCTACGGAACGTCGTAACTGCGTTTACTTATCAAAATGAAAAACAAGCGCAGTTAGTCTTATACAAGATTGTGTGACTCTTGTGATTTGATAAACAAAAAGACGAAACGAAGAAATGGATAGACTCGGGATCCGTAGCTTTGGATTCCACTCATATATACGTAAATGTCGGTATCGCTGTCGTAAATGAATCTCCGGAGGTGAATCTGGGTATGAGGCTGGTTATCGGAAAACTCGGAGGCTGGTGGGAGAAGCGGAAAAACAAAACACACGATCGAAATTGATTTTTCAACTTGAGAATCTTCGTCAATGGTGTTTGAGAGGCGAACTCGACGTTCTACGCTCCGTGTGCGCATAAATTTTGAATACATGTAAACGGTCTGTGAAAATGGAGAAAACGGTCTTTTTCAGGAGTAAAAAAGAAAAGTGTAGGCCATCGATAATCCAGAAAGGGATCTTTCCACTTTGGTAAAGCTCCGTGAATAATTTTTATTCGAAATCGTTGCGTAACGCCGCAAAGGGGGAACAAAAGGCCACAAATCCAGTACCCAAACCTACTGCGAACTCCGCGGAATCTCCTAATTCCCAAATGGTTCGATTTGCCTTCAGGGCTTGGGAGCGGTTAGGCCCGAGCTCGTATCTGAAAGCTCTTTGCTTACGAACTTTCGCTGAACTTGCAATTTCCAAAGATATATCCGATTGAATTTAATTTATTGCTGCAATTAGCACGTACATTTCCCTCGGAGGTCGATCTTTATAGCCGATCACCTGCAGGCTCGTTCTGTAACTCCTATTTATTTACTCCATTATCATCGTTCTCTCTCAAATATTCATTACTCACCGTCAAAGCTCGAAGAACTGGGAAAAATTCCACCGCTTTTTACATATGTATTTCTAGCAGTTTGCTAACCGCCACTATCCCGGCCGAATCGATGGGCTCCGGAGCCTGACCGACGCGTGACCGACCACCTATACCTATATCGGAGCAAACCCACTTTGAGAGTCACGAGTGCTTCGGCGAGCGCTCGACCTCCTTTGTATCTTCTCCGTTCTTCCGCCTCTCTGCTCCTATACCTATAGGCCTCTTAAGACACCGCAGAGGACTAGAGATCTAATTCTATATTGGAATAAAATCGAGCGGACGTATCCTCTAACCGTATGCCAATTGAGAATAATAGCTCTCGGAAGTAGATGGAGATGTTCAGTTATCGATAGCACACCATGCAAGCGACCGCGACGAGTTCAGTTCTTTCCTCGATATCCTCAAACTCCGAGATCTCAGATTTTTTCATGTTCGCTGTCCAAGTTGCTGGATATTCACCATTGATCGGAACATCTGCGGTCGCGGGTCTCGCGCCGTCTATAAAACTGTTCAAGAAACATCGAAATCTTTGCGGAAGAATGAGGCAATGGAAAACTGGTGGTCTGGTATTAATAATATTTGGCAAGAGTTCAGGCACGGCGACGTACCTACCTACTTCGTTCTCGATAATCTCAAAGATGAAGTATTAACGTCTCGGATCGCGCTACTTCTCCTGAGATATCGTAAGAAGAACGGGCGTTACTCTCCGTTAAGTTACCACGGCAAATAAGGAAAGAGGAAAAACAAGAAAGTGAAACGGAGAAGAAAAAAAAATTGTTAAACGATGGTTAAAACTGTCGAAGAAATCAGAAGAACGTGTCGCGTGATTTCCGACTTTGCCTCGTGTCGGTTTAGCTCTGCCCGGCGAAAGGATCATGCTAACCTAACCACCGCCAACCGCGATCGGAAAACTTTCAGCATTTCCAAACTTTTAATGCAATGAAAAATTGATATCCGTTTTCCCACGTTAATCTCGTGGACTCGGAGAACTCTGAGATTACTGTTAGCTCGAATCTTCATAGTTTGATTGGATTCCTCGTTTATAGCCGCGGAAGTGTGTATACAACTGTAGAAAATCCTGCCGCGAATCTGTTCGCCGAAGCCGTGAGTAAACGTTTCACACTTCGCGCGCCAATACCTGAAACACTCGGTAAATTTTATTTTCTGTTCAGAATCTCAAACACATTTTCATAATATATTGATCAGCTCAATCCAGCCGGGGCGACTCTCTCGGCACTTTTTTTTCTTTTCAATTAACGTAAGCAATGACGCGAACGTGGCCTGAACGACGGGAGATTATAGAAAAGCATTTGGTTCATGGATCGGTTGAGGTCCCGCAGAAACTTTCTTCCACCGCGCCAAATCGTCCTTCCTCTTCTATCTCCCGTTTCAGCGTAATATTCATATTCCAAGGTAAAATCCCGCCGATATGCATAGACTTTGGAGATGCATTCGACGTTCGAGACCCTTCCGAATTACCTGCTTATTCCATTTTTGTCATCCCGTCTCGGGGGAATCAACGTTATCCAATTACTGTGAGCGGATCATAAGGGAGGAGGAGGTGAATATGAAATCGTTCCTGCAGAGAGCTGGATTACGTTCCCTCAATTCACCGAATAATTAATAATCATCCAGTACACGCGTACTTTTGTTTCACTATTTTATTTTGTTCTTGTTTTTTTTTTTTTGTCACTTTGCGGTAAAATTTGCCGGCCTACGGCAACCGTCCTGAGAACCGTACGCAGTCGCTGCAGAGCGATCATCCTATCTTCGATGGTTAATTGAATGGAAGGAGATAAAATTCCTGCCAACGAGAAGCCGAAACGGGATCCCCCACGCCCGGGTTAACAGAAAACCGGGAGAACGCGAGGAGAGAAATATTTCATTAGATTCACCTTACCTTACGTCTTTTCCTCTTTCACTCCGCCTGGGTTTGCCGCTACTCCTCTCGCTCTCTCTTTCTCTCTCTCTCTCTCTCTCTCTCTCTCTCTCTCTCTCTCTCTCTGTTCCTCCGCGAGAGAAGCCCGTTGCTC
This sequence comes from Phymatocera aterrima, assembly GCA_963170745.1. Lineage (NCBI taxonomy): Eukaryota > Metazoa > Arthropoda > Insecta > Hymenoptera > Tenthredinidae > Phymatocera > Phymatocera aterrima. Next base: position 23,260,721 of record OY720660.1, read on the forward strand.
GCCGCGCCGGAGGGTTTCTTGTTCCGTCGCATCGCGCCTCTCGGTATCGCGCAAATCTGTCAGAATCTCAAGTTGTGTCGCACCTCGGCTGGCCACCCTATTTGAGAACTCCCAGAGGCTCTAGGCTTTCAGGGTACATACGTCGGAGGATCAGGACCAAACGAGAAAAAGGATTCGACGTTGGTATTTCGGTGGAGAAAGTCTTCAGGAAACGATCGAACCGACGCTTCCCAAATGACGTCGAGGGATGAAAACGTTCATTTACACGATCAACCGGCGAACCTGAGTCGCCGAAGAAATATCCTTGACGCGATTACTCACGAGGGGGGGGGGGGGGGGGGGGGGGGGCATTCGAACAGATCAACGAAGAACTAGTTACAGCAAAAAAAGTTACGGATATTTGAATCCGGGAGGAGAAGGCACACGAGAAATTCAATAACTGTAATCTATTCAAACGAATGCGAGTAACTATTATCTCGAATACAATGCCCGTTGTTCGATAAATGGGAAAAATAATGAGCGACCGTCATCCCCTGTTTGAAAAAATCCAGTGGCCATCGCGTATATTGGAAACTGGAGGCGAATGGGTAATTAGCACGATCCAAGTAGCTCGTTACTCCATCTTGGAGCTGACCTTAGTGAAAAGTTTGACACTTTGAATAGTTTTAGCTCGTTTTCTAGCCAGTATATTGTGCTTTCACGTTCCGTTTCTCTTTCTTCTCGCCCAGAAGCTCATGGCCACGGGTGCAGCTAATGCTGAATAGAGTGTTACGGTTTAAAAAATGTACCAATAGCTATCCCCGGTGATCCAGCTTCGTCCGTAGCTACATTTTAACGAAGTTTGAGTTAGCAATTCGATTTACTTCTTACTCGAACGGAACTCGAACCCGACTCTACAAACAAGGAGACAAGGGTTCGGCCGGGTTTTCACTTTTCGTTAAACCGCCATCCGATATAGAAGGTTGAAATTTCGTACAGAGTTGAAAAACTCTGAAACAGACGTACAAACCGGTAATTTTTTGATCACCTCTGTCGGAAAAGTGCATGGACATTTTTCGACCGCGTTATTGTTATATCCAACCAGAAAACGGACAATTCGAACCCGACGTGCACGGCTGCAGGTGTAACCAGATAACATATTTATCCGCCGGCAGCAATTCCTGTACATTGAATAGAAAGCCGAAACGGATAATGGAGATTGAAAAATACGGTGCGTACTCTACTTTCAGAAAATTTCAACCCTTCGAACTCCGTCCAGTTTCATGCCTCCGTAATTCAAAGTGCTAGTTTCCGAATTGGAGTATTTTTGCATAATATCGTACAATTGGGTGCATGTGGGATGCTCATTTTGTTATCGGTCCTCTTTACCTCTCCACGGCAAATTGATCCAGCGCGGCAACACGTACGGGAAATATCCGTTATTACCGTCGAACGTAGCTATTTCGCGGTTAACTCGAACGGGTCCGTATAGGCTGATGAATTCGTTGCGCATACAAAACAGTTTGAACAAAAGCATTAGAGGAGGAGTTGTCGGGCACGTGGGGCACGTGGGGCAGCTGGACTGCGAGAGCAAATTGAGAATCCTCTTTCGGCCGCATCGGTGCCCGGAGGGTCGAAGGAAAGTGGCCCAGAAGTTGCCTACCTCTGCAGCTAAGCAAAAAATAACGGAGTTAATTTCCCCGTCCTCTCCGTCTTCCTCCTCGTCTGCCCGTAACGCCGCGCCGGACTTGTCACTCCGAGGTAGCCCTGCGGTAGGTCAAGCAAAGGATTGGTTGGACCCGAGCTACGCCAAAGAATGCGTTTCCAAAATTCGAAAGAATCTCTAGACTCCTTCACCTCGTCTTTTCCTCTTTTTTTCCCACGGGAAATAAGCCTCCGTTGTGTTATAAGCTGGAAAATTCAACTCGACGGATAACCTAACGCATCTACACCGAACTCCTTCTTTTCACTATTTTCTCAAGGAACAACGTAGCTTCGGTACACAAATTTCAGCTACACGAACCGAGCATATTCATTTAGTTCAGCATATTCGAGATAGTTTTCCTTCATTCAACAATTATACGAGGCTCCGGCTTTGCAGGAATTTTGGATGAGATGCGAGCGTCTTGTCACGACTCGCTGGCTCGAAGGCGTTGATGAAACCCTCACGTCAGTCTGACCGTGGATCCTTATCCTCGGCCTTGAGGGACTCGTTCGAGTGCGAAAGACAGCGAATGTGTGTGTAGCATAATTTATCGAAAGATTGAGGGACGGGACGAGTCCCTGAGGCTCGGTATCGGTACAAAAACGATACTCTGAATTCAGTAGGGTCTTAATAAGAGCTTGAAGAAGACACGAGGCTAATTATCCCGTGAAAGCATGTCCGACTCCCGACTACGGCTGGCGTTTTTCTCCAACAAATAAGTTTCCGAAGCCCGGAGCCTGGTCGGCTCCGTTGTAGCTAAAGGTCGTGCAAATTCGTTGAGATTGTATGAAATGGCTGACGAACGATCGGGATGAATACGTCAAAGGATGGAACCAGAGTGTCTTCCGATGGAGTGAATCAGTGAATCAGATAATAGAGCATTGTAACACTTGCTGAGGGAGCTGTACGCGCGGAAATTTGAGAACTGTCAAACCAGGAAAACGCAAGTTTTCGGGGTGCTAGAGTACAAAGTAATCTCCAGATCCCATCACCGCAAATTGCCAGGGGATGCTGGCACGCTGCCCGATTCAGCGGATTAACCAATTAGACTTATGTATGGATACTAGGATTCGGAACTCGAGTATCGAGCTCGTGATCGATAGAATTGAATGTTCAGAAGCCGATTAATATCCAATGTACATACTTGTCTTCCTCGGATAATTCTGAACCGCGGGATCCTCCGAGTTAATCAAATTTCACGTAATATTTATAAAGCTGGATGAAAATACAACGTTTCAGGTCATATACGAGGGAATTCAGGGGCCGGATAAGAAATTCCGGAGTAGAATACGCTACGGGTAAAGCAGATTACGATTCATCGGAGAAACATGAAAACTATGTTGCCCCGATCAATGAAACTACGCATTCAGCCAGCCCGCGCTTCAGCTCGTTCAACGGATTATTTATCCGCGACGTGGGGTATATTTGCAACAATCAAACATCCCCGGGAACAAATTGTGACGTAGCACACTCTCATACAGCTATAAGAGCGGATAGGATGCCTATATACCTACCGTTCTCGATTATTCCATCTGCTTACGCTATGATGCTTTGGCCTGCACCAGAATATCGAACTTGGTATGTGCATGCACTATAAGCAAAAGCTTTCAAACTTGATATCAGATTCCCCGATTACGATGCTCCCATTCAATTTTTATGCACGCCCACCGCGTATAGGGGATATGCGACGCAGCAGAAACATTTCTGTTCCATCATTTCCGTCAGACACGAGGCACAGTTTTCTTTCTCGACCGGCACATCTGGCGACCCTTACGCCGTTCGAATGTGACTCGGGACTGACACCGAGGCTTTGTCCCGTTGAATTCTCTGTGGTGCATATTATGTGTTCACCGATTCCGTTTTTCGGGGTTTCCGACGAAGGACTTCTCGCTGCAAGTACAATTATCACCTACCACTCTTCTCCCGCTCTTCTGTGCCCAGGCTTGGCGCTGCGAGCGCGGGTCTCCTTATCCCACCCGCTATAGTTGACACCCCCGACAAGTTAAGCTTCATAATTAAGATTGAAATAGCCGAGCACAAGCTTTGAATCCATTAACGGTGAATCGAATTAACTTTATTAGTCGAAGACGAAGAGTAGCGTAGGATATAGGACAGGTATTATAGAAAATCCATATTCGGGGCACTGGGCTCATCTCCACAGGATCTTTCTGCCCCCGTCTCTTTTCTATATAAATGTCCGTATAGTCTGATCCTGTCTAGTTATGCAGATACGTGAGGCGAACTTTGTCGCCTCATTATCCGGGGGTTGGCTTTCGCTAACCCCCGGGCTACGAATCGTCTCTGAAAATTCGAATCTCTTTCAATATTTCAATCAACGAGCCTGAAGGCAATGGAAAATCTAACGAACCCGCAAAAAGGAAGACAGGTGGACAGGATACCCAGTGAAATTATTAATCAGCTGCGTGTATTTATTAATCGTCTGCGGTGTCATGCTCGTCACACGCACAACCCCGAAAGAATAATTGAAGAACGCGCGACGCCGCGCCGCCCGGCCCGGCAGGTGAAATACAGAAATATGCTCGATCTTCGAAGCTGCAAGCTTCCGGGACGGTCTGCATGTCGGTCTCGTCGTATGTGTTATATTTCGCGACACTCGGTCTACACTTCCCCGCGGTGGAGTAGAAGATATCCCCGCTTCACCGGATCCTAACTCCAAACTCATGCTAGTATCGTTTACACGCCGCGGCCGTGGATCCGGTCGAACGAAACACTTGAAATTATCAATTTACGAATACTAATATACCGATTGGAACATGATCTCTCCTCCGATGTCGAGGTCACTGTCGCCCCGTGTGACGCATTTCGAACTCTAGACGTCTCCGTGTCGTCTGACACATGAGAGAACGCGTAAGCCAATGAAACAATGCTCCCAGTTCAGGGTAGGTAGGTGCAGGCGTCAGACGCTCGGCTTCCAACAATGACAACCGTTGTGTTCGTACTCTATGGGGTAGAGTACTCGATAGGTACTATCTGTAATACGTGCGAGCGCCTGTACGTGTACATACCAACACCTAAAACTGCGTACTCAATGGCATTGTGCATGTGCTATCTCCTTGGCACGTCTTGCCTATATTTCAGTAGCTAGTCTCGGCGAAACAGAAGATAAATCGATTCCTTCGTTACAGATATGTGATACACGCATACATGTGTGTACGCTGTTCTGTGTACCTCATACCGTCTTCATGTGTGAGCAAATGGCCCAGCTAGGAGCAGGACTATGTAAATCATGGAGCACGGAGGTATATACGTGGTACGCGTGGTTTTCCGCGCCTAGCACCCTCTTCCGCCGAATGTGATTACCACCGCGATGATTCCGACGGATAATATTATTCTCTGATGTATTCGTGTCATTATTGTACCTGGAGAACCTCGTACTCCTGCCCTATGTCAAGTGGAAACGGTATGTCTTGCGGTATCCTACGAGCGACGGGGCTGTAGAAGGGAAAATACCTCGCGAAGAGGATGGGTGAAATGATCTTCTCACTGGGTTATGAAACACGCAAAGATTGCGGTAAGTGACGTCTTGATTCATGGAGCTCGAGCAGACGAACGATGGGCCGTTTTCTCCAGGAACGAAATGACATCTTTTCAGTATTCGGGAGCTCGCGAACTGGCAGAGACTAATAGAAAAATGACTCGGATTGCTAGGCCCGAGCTGGCTCAAGTAGGTACTTCAGCAAATACAGAAATACGCTCATCGAAGACCAGACCACCGCCTTCGCGTTACAGTCGGAGGAATAGATCATCATATCATTAGACACTAGACGAACTGGGATGCTGGATATTTGTGCTGCCAGAAGCGTAAGCATCCCGGCGAAAGTGTCGAGATCCTTGGTTTCCGAGTGAAAAGTCATATGGAGGTCAGTATGAAACTTGGCCATGAATTCCTAGCCATGTCACGTTCTCGCATCTCACTTTTCACGGGCGGGGAGCTGTGTGTTTCAATCACTTGTCGGTAAAACGGGTGGCAAATCAACTTCCGCGAGCCAAAAATTCTTCCGCGATTCCCTTCTCGTGGAGGAATCAGTTCGCCTATTCGGTTTCAATCGTTCTCTCACGTCGGTCTCGTGAGTTAAACTTCAAGCTATGCGTACCTATGCACAATGGAAGGTGATAGCTGTCGCTACAAGACCGGGATCCTAATCTTGGTATAATTTAGGACGGAGTTGCCGATACGCCGTAATTCAGGGGCCGCATCCTCCTATAAACTGCTGCGAACAAGAGCCCGGATATATAACGGACGCCTCGAGCGTTGAAGTGGTTTGCGTGTCCGGCTCTTCAGACCCGATCTCAGCACGGAAGGATATTTCGAAAAGGCAGGCCGTAGACTGTGCTGAGTAAAGCTTGTATCGGTGATCGGTTATCTTTAGAGCGCTTTTCACTCCGCGCGACCAGGTGCGGGCTTGTATCAGATCACCGCGTTATTAGCGTTAGGCTGAGAACTCCGATACTCTCGCGCACCTTCTTCGACCGTGTAGCTCTTTACCGAAGAAGGCTCCGAACTAGATAGACGATTCTTTTGGGACCAGGATCAGGAACTTAGGCCTTAACCTCTCGTCTCCGTACTCGCAGAGAGTACAGAGAACTCGAACCTCCGACGAAACGGAATTTCAGGCATCCTGCAGGAGACTCAAATACTGCACTCTGTGTGTTCAGGGCCTCGAGGGCACCACTCGGCTATGCGGTACGCGAACCAAACTGCATTCGAGGTCGTGGCGTATACCGTGGCCTTGACAAAGCCAGAGCTGATCCTGGCACACACGCGTCGGCGAGTGCCTCGGATCGAGGAGGTAAGGACCACGATTCTAGAAGCAAGAATGTCACGATGAACATGAATCCGACTGGCGTGGGTGGACGGAATTTCATTCGAGAATATCTCCATGGTTTCGAGCAGCAATCATCCGGGTTCGAATTTCTCTCATCTCTCTTGGTGTACCGAAAGGATTTGCAGATCTTGGGCGGACAGTTTGTGAAGCCCGAGGTGAGGGAGAGGACAGATTTTTCAGGCAGATTGGACGAGCCTTCTCAGGGTGTTTGATAACTTGATAAAAGTAGACATCTTTAGGCGAACACCGTCGAAAACTGGGACCCATCTAGGTGCCCACGTCCTATCTCTGGACGAATCCTTGTGCCCATGATTTTAGTGCGCAGGGGCGTTGGCACTGACGAAGGGACGAGACGAGGTGAGGCGAGGTGCGGCGCGGCCGCAGACGTCGACGTCGGCGTCGGCGTCGTCGCTCCTCTCTCTTTCCCTTGTTCAGTCCGCGCCCCGCCACGCTACAACACGCACATCTGGTGCGTGTCGTGGTCGTACGAATTTCGAGGTGCTCTTCTTCTAATCGAGTCCCCTTATTTTTCATTTAATTTTTTTCGTTTTTCTTCGTAATTTCTTGCTCAGCACGGAGGCTAGAATCGTCGGCCCTGTGTTAATAGCTGCGCACTTGCCACCCGCAAAAGAGAATCAAAAAATTTCTACACTTTTGGGATTGTTACACCGGAATCTACTCGATGTAAACTCGTGAGTAATCAAGTTACGTTTTCTTCCTAATTTTTTGTTGTCTTGTTTGGTCGGAAATCTCATCCCACTGCAAAATAATTTCTGTGTGGATGACTATTTTTTCGAAATTCTTGTATATTTCAACTGTGAATTTTTCATGCGTTACTCTCCATATGTTTGCCCTGCAAACATCGCGTTCGTACGAACATCGAGCATGAGTAAATCGCGAGAAAAGTTATTGGCATCCTCGTTTCGGATGATTATTAGGAACTCTTGTCGCAGGGTTTTCCAGTGACTTTTTTTTCAGCTCAATCCTATGATCAGGCTGAATACCTTATGCTATGTTGAAGATTAGTGAAAATTTCAGCGACCACCCCTTTCATTATACGGTTCGCTTATTCGGGTGGTTGAATCTCGCTGAAACTAAACACGCTTCGGCACAGGGAACCGTAGTCTTAGGCGACCGGATCGTTCGAAAATTCGGTGTTTCTGGGCTCCGGTGTTACGAGGGTTCGCTCGGCTAGCATGAAGGGCGGCTGGGAGGGAGAAAGGGAAAACGGATGGCGAGGGACAGCGGTTATGAATTAAAATTAGGAAGAATAGGTGATCAAACTTCCTCATTTTACAGTCATATGAGGGAAAAGCTATCGCGCATTGGGGTGCAGCGCGTAACAGGTCGTGACCGTGAGGCTATAGAGTGCTCGAAATCCGGCGATGGACGAGTGAAACTAGAATACGATTTATAATGTCTATACGGATGTTGCGAAGGGCAGATTTTTGAGGGCACTTGCCGGTTCTGCAACGGATGGAAGTCGTTTCTCGTAAATCTAACGCTGCCGCAACAACAAAGTTTAAACTGGCGCGTGACAACATTTGTTCACGTAACGGATATGAATGTTGTTTCAAGTTTTCAACCGGACAAAAGTTGTGCTTATCGCGTGCCGGTGAGTCTTTTACGCGACGATTTCTCATCCGTTGTAGCTTCGGGTTTGTATTTTCTCGGTTCAACGCGACTCGATGAATATCGGTCAGTCATTAAAACTTGTTTACTACGATGCTAATTGCTTTCTCGTACTTCGGATAATGAATTTTCAGCTTCTGAACTTCGGAATTGGATTATGTACGTGCACCTAGCCACCATTGATTAAATATAGCGTGACGAACACCTACAACCCTTGTAGATTTTTGTCATTGATAAACAGAGAGGTAGAAAAATTTCGCTCGATCCCTCGATATCGGCAATTCAGAAGTCGATTTTCATTCTCACAGAGCTATTACGCGACCCCGCTCCACTTCTTCGCAAACCTATGTACGTACATACATACATACTCGTACATACGTCCCCTCGGTTGTCCGGGCTTCGGGAATTGTGTGAAAAGATCCAAAAACACGCAGCACAAATCGTACACGGTGTAAAATTGGATCGCTCTGAGAGCGTTAAGAAAATTTCACGCGCATGCCAAAAATATAAAGAAATTACAAAGATCGAACGTAAGATCGTCTGTACGTGTACCGTACGTAACCGCACCCATACTCTACGCTACCGATAACGTGAAATGATATTTCTAGAAAAAGGGTTTTCAAAAGGATGTGATACGCATGTAGCCGGATAATTAATTTCCCCAAGATATTTGCCGGAAGAAATTATTCTCGTTTCTTCTTTTCCTTCTTCTCGGTTCACCCCACGCGATATAGAAGAAAAAAAACAGCTCCGAGTGGTACGAAAATATTTGTTCAAACGGAATTGCTGGTTTCTTGAGTAAGTAAGCAGCTACCTCTCTTTGAACGAAAGTAAATATTCCGCGGTAAATTAACGTGTCGTTACATTTTCACGTAAAACTCTTCTTTTGGCCCGCGAGTGTCTGCCCATAGCGAGGCGCTGTGGTTGCTCTCACCATTCGTTACTCTTTTACCTACATTTGAGAAAAATAAATTCAATAATCGTGTGTTTCCTGTATCAACTTTACTTTATCGATATTTGGTCGAATGAAAGTTCACGCGGGGTTTATTACTATTTTTGTTTTCCTCCTTTCTCGAACCACTTTACGAATCTAGATCTATCGCATAACTAACAAAAACTCACTGAATACGCTCACGCGTTAACGAAATGGTGAAAACCAAACAAGAAACCTTGGCAAACGTTTCTATTGAAAAAGTTTAATCGTTTCCGAACAGCAGCAGGCTCTTCGTACAGCCGGAGTGAATTTTTGCCAACTTTTTCATAACTTTTATCCCCGTGATTAAGACCTTGTAAACACGAAAACTAGTTAGCTCGGGAACCTTCCGACTGGGCTTATATTCTCGGCGCGGTGACGTGGGAGGGGAACGTACATATTCCCAGATTTAGTAGCTCAGTATTAGGCACTAGCTTCATTACGGGTGTAATTTATCGGAGAATAACCGAGCGATCATTTCTGGATCCGTGAGGATCACCGATCGATAAAATTGTCGTGGAACTGTCGATATGATTCAACGCATGTACGTACCCACATGATTTTTTCCCTCTAACAGATTATCGGCTCCGGAAAAAAGAAGGAAAAAAGCGAGGAGTGAGAATATAAGCCGTTAGAAATTTATGTTTTACGCCGAGGATTCTGGGCGCCCGGCCTCCGTCTGTTCCCGTACGTTTCGCGCAGACTTCGAACCTCCGCTCCGTGAATATGAAAGTAGGTGAAAAATGATGAGATGGCTTCCGAGAGAACAACAACGAGAAAACGCGAATAATGTAAAGAACTGAATCCCGATGCCTAATAACATAGGTATAGGTATATAAGGAAGGAAATTTTCATATTGTTTGCCCAATTTGCATAAAGCACGGAGTAATCGGTTAAAAAATTCATTATTTCTCCGGTCTTTCTAAAGATCTCGGCTGAGCGAGGTGAATCGGGTCGAAGAGTGGTTTGAGAATTATTTATTCAAGGTCTTTTGTTTCTCCGCATTTGCAGTGCCCAGACGCGTCCCCAGTTCTCATGATCACTAATTTCTCTCCGCTTTTTTCTCATTTCCTCTTTTTCCCTCCGCCGTACTCTTACAGAACGCGGAAAATATCGACGCTACTTGTTCCCCGGCGCGGCGCGCGCCAGAGACACGTAGCGCTTAGCGCTCTTTCACTCCCTTGTTGCCGGAGGCGTTATTGTGCTTTCTTGTTGTAGAACGCGTTGCTCTACGCGATGTCTCACCTCTCTCAGCTCCGTTCTTCTCTCATCCCTTATCCTATCTCGTTCTCCCCTTCCTTTTGCTTTCTCTGTCGCTATCCTCTTCCTCGCTTCTCCGCTTTCATCCTTTGCTCCATAGCTTCTTATACTCCATCCGTGACGTATGTGACGCGCAAAATAATGCCTCGTTGTCATCCCGTGGTGCCTCGGGCCTACGAGCTTGCCGAAGTCTGCTATGCCGTCTCTCTCCCTCCCGCGTGTATATTCTCGACGCTTCTACTATTCGTCTATCTATTTTCTCATGATTTTTTTTACGCTTGTAATTCCTCCGGAGTTTCCTCCCCGTACGACGTAATGTCTGGAAGAAGGAGGAGAGACAACGTCGGGAAGGTGACCCGATAACCGTACTACGAATATCGCAATAGACGCGGGGGAGGCATAGCTACGTGGGAAAGAAGCAAATACAAGTAGGCAGATACTTGAGGAAAGAGGAAACGTTGAGTAGAAAACAAACGATATACGAATAATCTACGTACGTACGTGCAACAAATTTTTTATGAAATTTCCATCCAAATACTCGCTCGCTATGTTTCTCAAATCAAATGAAAATGAAATTTCGATAAGTACTCCGTTTAAAAAAATTTCGAAAGTACGCGTACCTATACATGCTCCCCGAAGAAAGGACGGGCGCCACATGAGACCTTCCGGGCGGCATTCGTGCTCGCCGACCTGTTCCGTAGTATCGGATATCACGTACGTGCATGCGTCCCTCGCAAAAATATCAAGCTTGGAACTTTGGGCATTAATCAGCACCGACCTGTTTGCGATGTATCCAGGATGGGGGATATTGGAGTATCAAATACGCGTACGATATTTCCAACGATATTTGACTCCCGCCTTTCCTCCCATTCTTCCCCCCTACCTCTGCCTCTGCCTCATTATCCTTCGCGAATCGTATTTTTTACAATTTCTTCCTCTTTGAACCACCGACACACGCCGACTGACACTCCCTTGAGATAGGAGCAGAAGACGTCCCAGTTTCAACACCGGAGGAAATAAAACCCCGACGCGACGCACCGATACTTCTCCTCTATGAACAGGGCGAAACCGCGTAACTAACTACGTGACCGAACTTCGCGTCGTGCTCTCAGAATGAGCAATTCGTCGTTTTTTGTTCGTCCATATTTTTTCGTCTTCGGTTTATCCAGAGCTTTCGAGCCTGGCTTAACATTGTTTGGTCGACAAACACTTAGGTGCTGTCTTTGTACTCTGTATTATTCTGTTCAATCGTACCGGGCGAAGTCGGTCGGAGTCTGCGTTACCCGCGTGACAACGTACCTCATTCGATTCAATGTATATTTTTCGAAGCGATCGTTGAACGCGGTTTTCAATTCGGTTTTTGTTTTTCCACTCAGCATTCCCATAATACAGTTGAGTCTTAAATAATTCATACTTTCCGACGAAGCGGGCAATAAAAGCTGCGGTGGGTAATGGACCGTCGAGAGCCACGACGCGGCAGAACGAATAGAACGAGAGATAGGAAATACAGTAAAACAATGATGATAATATAGTGATGAGAAAAACAAGGGGTGAAAAATCGTAGGTATGTATGGATGTACGCACGTAAAAGATAAAACGATAAGAAATATGAAACGAGAGTTAGAAAGATGGCGCGACTATCACTGGTCGAAAGATTAGGGTGCGAGCATTAGAGGGAAAAATGAATTGGGAAAAAATATGACCCTTTCACGTATAACCCTCGCCTATGGGGATTCGAAGGAAGGTCAAGAAGCGGAATGCGGCAGTACCTACATCCCTTGAAATATTAGTCGCTTCAGCGTCCGCGTTCGTTCCAGGGTATCGGGCCAGAAGCGTAATTCGAAAAAACGGAAAAAAGCTCCTGGTTTCCCGCTAATGGGACACTCCTGAGCCACTGTATTCATTTGCAGCGCATTCGTTTCTCTTCTCGCAACCATTCGCATATATATGCGCTCGTCGCGAATTTGGCACAGTTACAGAAAAGAGACCGTAATTTATATCGGAAGTCTTCAGTGGACGCTGCAGGACAAGCGTCTAAAAATTCTGTCACACTCCGAAGACTGGAATTAAGCGATTACAGATACCCAGCCCTGTGCTATACGCCGCTGAAGCACGCCTACTCAACGCCCCTGTGTCAATATTTTACGGAAGTAGGTAACCTGCACCCGCAACTAGCTTGCTCAAAGAGCTCTATAGAGCGGTTTTTTCAAAGAGCGAAAAGCACACGCGGAACCGTTGTGCCTCTCTCGAGGATGCATTGAATCTTGAAGAGGATATACCGCGGCGCAAACGCACCGCATTTGTCGCATGCAACTCGAGTGCGGTTGTACGGTCTCATCAAAAGCCAGTCACGCATTCGACCCTCGAAAATATCTGTTACGCCGGCGCCCGTTTTATTCGGAGACATGACGACGATGTTGCATATCTGTTCCTTGTTCACATTCCAATTGATCAGGGAAAAGTGAATTGTGTGATCTCGTCGATGCAGCAGCCAGAGATTCTGAGATCATATGACGCTGGGGAAAAAAAGTTTGGATTAATAAAGACGGCATTTACGAGACCCAACGGAATTCCGCCGCCGTACCTTCGCCGGCATCTGCTCACCTCGCATTTCCGCCGCTCCGCACATCCCTCGAGATATCCGTCCCGGTGAACCGGCCAACGATCCTCGGATCATGGAGTCCCGTATCAATTTATAGCGAGGAAAAAGTCGACGGATCTAATATCCGCGGTGTCCAATCCCGTCGACACGAGAGTTTTCCCCCCAGCATGGTGTTCCACGTCGGGATAGAATATTCGAGAATTTTGAATATCTCGAAGGAACGGTCTTCCGCCGTGAGTCTGCGGTTCGGTATCTGCGGAATATCAGTTTCTTTGCGGCCCGTGGATACGGTATGCGAATTTAATTGGTTACAGTGATTTACACATATCTATAACCTGTCAGAGGAAAAGGTAACTCGTTACAATTTTGCTGTTCGGGACTGTTCGGATAACAGACTCGAATGAACTTCCAACGAGAATTTGACTCACTGTTTCTTTCGGATGAGAGGAATATCTTATAGTCTGTTTCAGAGATGGAAGAAACGGTTTTTCGCGTGCGTGTGCGTTCGCACCTCACGTCCTGCACCCCTCGCTTTCGGCGTCGACCTTGATTCTTCCGAAGCATAGAATAACAATGGCGAAGAATGGAGCGCGGGAATTAACCTCGCGGAGCTGTGTTCGAGGATTGAATATAATAAATAAATTAACTCACTCCACCTTCATAAATATGTGATCGAGAAAATCTGTCCGTATATTTTAAGGTCGCCACGTATATGAGACGAATTTTTTATCCGCCGCGCCGCGGAGATATAGCGCGCTGCATGTACACGGAAGGTAATATAAATCATGAGGAGCAGCGGAACGAGCAGCGGGGGCCAAAATTCTGGGACTTACGAAACCCCAGCCGCCTCACATCGTCGGCTCGTTACGGAATACAAATTACGAACCGAAACGAAAACGGCTTGGATTTCACCGCCCTCGAAAAAATTCAGTTGTCTGCCAGTATACGCATACCCATCTGTTTCGAAGACCATTATTATTCGATCGTATCTACTCGTCTGTTCATTAAACGAGGAATAATCGGAAATGACAAATTTTTGAAGACGGAGAATGATCGCTCGTGTATGGTCGTAGAGGCGAATCCACGGCCTATAAATGAATGATGTATGAGTAGGAATCCAGGTATGTGTAAATACTCACGTGGCCGTAACACAGCTATTTTCCCTGGTGGCAACGAGTAGAGTGGGCTCAACGACGGCCTCGTATACTTACGTTAGGTGGAGCCCGTAGTTCCGTTTGTTTTACTTTGCAGCTGTTTCGTTTTCCAGGTTTCATGTAGACAGGTATAGCCGCGTATTTGCGCACGTTTCGTGTTTCACCCTTCTTGAATTGCGGCCCGGGAAAATGCGGGCGAGAAGCACGCTTCCGTGCTCGCCTAATACGTAGCTAGTACACACGTAACCACCCAATTGGTTTGGGAGTAACAGGTCGTTGATTGTATCCAGAGTTGCTGTATATGCGAACGCCAGTGCATGCGGGGAGGTCGACGAAAAGAGGGAATCGAAAGAAAATACATTATCCTCTGGGGAGCGGCTCCCTTCAGATCAATAATGACAAAGACCCGAAGGAATATACAACAGGAGCTAGTGCAGAAGGGAAAATCCGTTCTTCAAATAAAATCATTCATTTGAATATCGACCTATTTATTCGATACGCAATTCACTACGGAGACAGACCATCTATCGGTTCATTGCTTCATCTAAGAGAGGGAGAATTGATCTGTATAAAATCGGTATACCTAATGCTGTATACAAATTTATTTTGGAGACGGTACCCCGGAAAAGTTTTACTATAGGCCCATTATCGGGCCAGTATCGCTGAATACAGTCCAGTTCTCGTTCCCAGTGCTGGGCCAGTACTGGCGATGAGCTCGACTCATATGGTAGGTCCTGCGCTTGGCTTCCAGAATACGACCAACATCGCTTGTCGACACTGTGCTAGTATCACTCATCAATATCGACCTCAACACGCTTGCCATCGCATCACCGCGCGCCAGCATTGGCGTTCGTTACAGCTCCGGTGTTACCGTGTCGTGAAACCAAACGCGGGGCAGCGAGGGCTCAGTATGGGATGCCCACGCTCGGTTCCGGAGGCTAGAAATTTTGCTAGCATTGGCTAACCGAACACGGGACGGTGCTGGCTCAGTATCGGATAACGATCCACGAATACGAGATCTGGACCAACGCTGGGCCATATCTCCGACATTGGCAAACTCTTCATGGGCCAATAGCGAGCGGCTCGGCTGTGAGCGACGAACCTCAGTCACCGAGATTGGACCGATACTGACCGATATTTCGAGCGTTAGCAAACTTTCCTGGGTAGGCGTAAGATTTTCGATTGGTGTTTTGAATTAGATAGAACAAGCGTGGAAACGAATAGTGCGATATCTCTTTTTGACTTTTGCTGATAAACGGATGCAGAGAATGCAATTCAGAGCTTGTTTCTACTACTTTGAAACTTTGCCTCGGCCGTTCTTTCTGAACCTATAACCGATCGAAGAGTAGTGTAAGGAAATCACTAGTGAACAACTGTCTACAAATATCGCGCTGGAGACTGAGAAAAAAATCTCAATAACATACACTGAAATCATTTGTTCCACTTCTGAATGATTTTTCTGCTGTTTCTAGACAGATTGCGGTTGCCAAAGGATCGCGGTTTCTTTCCTCCTGTGAAATCGCGAAAGCGTTATAATTTCTTCGAGCATATATTGTATATTCGTGCGCTCGAACCTCGGAGAAATTGATTTCAAGCAAACAAGCTCCCTTCGTACGACTTCGAGTACAATAATTCACGATGGAGACAGAAATTCATGCGTCGAAGACAAACTGTCTCGAAACACAAAGTCGCATTCAGGAAAACCATTTCCGCAGCGTGGTACGTAGTACGAGACTGTTACTTCAGTTAAACCGAACCACGGAAATGAGCCTTATTTGCATCTTTGCTAGCGTGAGCTGTAGAGGAGTAGCACAAGTGCAGGTGCCAAGTTTCGAGGTTCTAGACAGAGATTCCACCTCGGTAGGTATTCCGCGACTGTGTTCTCATTCTGAAGTTTATTACCTCTGATTCTGTAAACCGGGCGCACACCGCGAATTCATTCGGTCTCAGCTATTCCTCCTTAATCTACTTGCGGAGAATTTCCGCAGTAGATATCATTAATACCACGTGCCGTTGCCATGTTCTCCCGTTCACTCGAACCTTCGCTACTGCGGGGGGTCCTCAAGTCGCAGCAATGTGTGAAGAAAATTCCGCCGGCGCGGCGCGGCGCGTGCGTCCAGGAGGCGACATAAGACAGATATTCCCCCGCCCGCTGCAATATTCTCTAGCGAAGATTATTCCGCGTCGGGCTAGTTATCACGGTGCTGGTAGGTAGGGACTAAATTATCGTCCTCCTCTAAGCTCCGGGCGCGGGCGGCGCGGCGTGAATACCTCGAATTAACACCGAAAGTCCGCCGAGCCCGCCGAGCCTAGAGCCGAGTGTTGAAAGCGCTGCCAAGCCTCCGCCGCGCCGCACCGCGCCGCGTTGCCTCATCACGTGGATAAAATAATTAATCCAAGTGCTCGACGTCAGATATACACTGCCGCATACCGGTCTTGGATCCTGGGCCGTCCCCCGTACGTGTACGCGTGTAATCAATCATCCCTGATAAAACATTGTCGCGGTGGCTCATTGTCAGGGATCCTATCAGCCCCGCCGAAGCCCCTTGCCTTATTCCTTGGCTAATCGCCGGAATCGCATCGCGTCGTATCGTATCGTGACTGGCGAATTTTGCTAATTGAATATTCATTGGTTACGGACTGAGAATTCTGGAGCACGAATTTTTCTTCTCAGTTTCAGGATAACTTCGATTCCCCGTCAGATCGCGGTCGTGTACCGATTCGCTGCAATCACAGTGACAATCGATGATCTACAATATTTCGTGACGAAATTTTGGTAGGGAATGAGAAAAGTTGTAGGTATTCGGGACAGTCGAGGATTGATTGTGAAGCAAAAAATGAGAGTGAAAATTGTTTCCATTCCAATTTTGGGAAATTATGAGAAAGGAAATACGTTCTTTGAGGTATCTGATGAAACGTGCCGTCATCCGGTACCTACCTTTACCTCACCTTCCACCTACTTGCCAGCCCTTGCGGTTCCCTTCGGCGTTTATCCTTGACAGGACGAAATTTTGTCCTCAAACGACCGCATTTTATCAAAGGGTCAATTTGCGCCAGATTTCTCGTGGTATCTAATACAAAAGCAATTTACTTCTTACAGAGGTCGGTCGCTCACGCAGCACCGGAACTGACGAAAGCAGTTCTACCGTTACTGCATATTCCAGAGTCTGAGGTAGAATTATAACTAGAATATGTCACTCAATTTATCTGACCGAGGGGGAAGAGAGAAAAGTCCATCGAGATAAGAGCGACTGATTAACTCATTGATCGATTAGTTAACGGAATCAATCAACACCGAGACTGAATCGGGTAGATTTTCTCACGTAACAATTTCAATCCAACTAGAATTAGTACTCACTCACCTGGATAGTTCTAAGCCCTAACCAAAGTCCTCGAGGACTTTGAACGCAGCGGAGTTACAAGAGGAAACCAAACAAACCGAATTATGCAAATTGTTCGGATCAGAATTGCGGGTGGCAGCGTCTGCAACCACGAACGGAGAGAATGTAACTAGCAACGTACCAACGACGCGACGGCGACGGTTGTAGAGGGAATGAGCGTGGATTATATTGTCAGTTTCCTGCTTCCTCTTGTCTCACACACTCCGAGTTTACATAAGCTTCTCACTTTCCAGAATCCAGTTTCTAATCATTCGGATAGTGACTCACCTCCGAGCGTTCCTGCGATCGATAAAAATCGCTCGGTGAGAATAGCGAAAACTTTTTCAACCTCGAACAACGAAGAAAGTTTTTCAGGAAGAAATTGTACGTATTCCGATTGTACGAAGTTCAAACATGAATTTCACGCCTCTGCAGCGAATTGCCCATCGATCAACAAGAAAGAATCAACGGACCTGAACGCCGCGAAAGATCGTTTGAAATTGTATTTTCCGCTACTTTATCGCGTCGAAAGAGCTGTTGATACCATTTTTCGCGAATGTATTGCATTACAACAACGTTACAAACTCCAGCCAGCTCGACTCCTTTCGGTTCGCCGGACTTTTCCGTTCTGCGGGTAAACTTTTGAGTAAATCTTTGCGGATTACGAAATTACAAGATTGCGATAGTGATTATTACATCATAGCTGGGAATTGCGGCGAGTGCGGGCTGCGCTCGGTATATATAAGAGGTAACGCCGGGTCTGTGTCTACCGTTTCCCCGACGATGCAATGCAATGGCTGCTAATTACTATAACGTCAACGGCGCTCCACTGGGAGCGAACATTGCTCGGGGGGCCTCCGAGCTTAAGCTGCGAAACCCCGAACTGCAAGCAGACCGCAACTGCCCCAGGACTTCCTGATATCTCTCTGTTGCTACTGCTACTGCGTACACCTTGTAGATGTATAGGATAACGACTAGCTCTCAGCTATCTCTCTCTACCTCTTCCTCTCACTCTCTCTCTCTCTCACTCCTCGTCTCTGTGAATCATTTACGAACATGAGCGCTCGGTAAACCGTTCCACGACAAGGGGAATGAGTCGCTCTCGAATCAGACCGACTTCATCAGGCTCGCGGCGGTACGATATCCGTTTAAATTCGAACCAACATTCTAGTGGGCAAAGGATCATCTTCGAATATACTACTGAACCGATCGAGGTGAAAAGTTCATCGCTTGAAATTTTTCGAACGGAGCGAACGAGGATGATTAATCAACGTTTTGGAGAAAAACAATAGTAGACAATTGTACCGACGAAAAGTTGTACGGTGGAAGTTTATCGTTTTACTAACTTCCTGCCAATTTTCGAGCGATCTTCCTGTTCTAACGAACTCGAAAAAATCGGAGCTGGATTAATTGGAGGTTGAATCTGTTGATTGAACCTTTTTATTCGGCCCAGCCGTGCTCCGGGCGGCTCGTGCAGTGATTTTTCTTATCCAGCTGCGAACGTTCTCTCGTCGCGAGTGTTTCTTTCCTGGAGAGCGGCTGATGAAATGTTGCTTCTACGTGGATAGAGTCAACGATTGCGGGTGGGTTATTAATTGCTATATCGAAGTGTAATTTATCGCAACACGTTCGGGAAAACGGGGCTTCGACGTGGCGCGGCTAAGCCACTTCCCAGGCGAATTACACGATCTAATAAAGCACCAGGCGATGTCGAAGACGCAGCGCGACACGAGCCAGGAAACAAGGAGCCGAATCACCTTCTTTACGATTCAATCTCCACCATCCTCCTGGTTGTAAATATACGGAGAACCTGTGAGGCTATACGATGCGTGGGAAATATGAGGAACCTCGAGGAATTCTCGTCAACTCCTGGAACACAATTTCACGGTCGAAGGAGGAAAAAGCGCGAGGCGACGCGGACGCGACGCCCGAGCCAATAAATTGAGAATCAATGCCTCTCTTCAGCGCGAAATCCTTCAGAATCCTTGTCATAACAATATCTTTCGGAAGGCTTGAAGAAAATCCGTAGTACCGCGTGGAGAGAATTGATAATAATAACGGCTTCTGCAGTTTTCTTCCCCCGCGCAATAACGAAATTTGAGGGAAATAGGATTAAACAGACGTGCACACACACACACTCGAGCCTCTCCGCAGCTGTTATTCCCTCATTTATTTTCAAAGGACAAACTATATTTCGCTGTCACTTGTCAAGGCTAGCTGACCCCTCGAGCCAAGACAAGTTTGAAGAATCGCTTCCTCCGGGCGCGCGGGCTGAAACCGAAACAGTGCGAAAAGTGATGATCCCGGCGCGCGGCAGACCGGGATACCGAATTGCAATTTGAATTTCCCTCCGCGACTGTATGTCCGAGTGGAAATTGAATAAAACTGAAGAACAGACGATTTCTGGAAAATTTCACCCTCCGAAGTTCAAGCCTCGAAATTATTTCTGATCACGGTAATAGCAATTGCGGTTGTTCAACAGCTGGGAAACTACTTGGCTAGTAGGATAGGTAAACTGTTCGCAGCTAGTTGAAGCCTCCTCTTTCGCGCTCACTGGTAGCGCGAACTATAGTTTCATTGCCGGAGGCCATTAGCGTTGGGACTTAAAAGTTCGTTGTACATCAGCTGGAAATTTTGCGGTTCGGGGGAGATACGGGGATGAAGTTGGAACGCGAGAAACAGATGAAAAATATCCGCTCCTGCTATCTTCTCTCTCATTTTTTTCTCTCTCTCCCTCTCCCTCTGCACAGACAACTTATTATCGTTAGGATTACCAGGGTCATTATCATTATAACCATAATTTCACGCTGTATGAATCACGGAACGCAATTTCAACCTCGAAGATTACTCGGCTTAGCATTTTTTATCAAACTCGTATATATATATATGTATACGTATATCGTATCTCGAAAACCCCAGCTGACTACGCTTTTTAATCTTCTCCATATAGTTTGCTGCAAGCTTCTGCCTCTTTATTATCATTATTATGCAAAAAGGGCCGAGATTATTGCACCGGTATTATATTACTCCTATCCATCTCCGAGTCCGACGCTCAGCTTCTGCCAATCCAACTCAACCTCGGGGTTAACAATCTTGGTGCTATTTCATCAATATATTTGCTGAAATTGCACGGAGCAGAGCTTGCAGCCGGGAGATTAATCCTCAAGGCGATACGACATGCATGCCGGTCGTAGCTATCCCATTTTGTAAGTAAATAACTGGCCTATGAGTGGATAACTGCGCGTGCTTTACTCCTGTCAAGTTAGAAGAAGAAGAAGGATAAGTCCTTCTCCTTCCGCATGGGTTGGGTGCAGGTTACATCAACATAAACATCCGGTGCAATTTTTACTGCAACATTTGTCCACCGCCGTTTTCCCACCGCGCCGCACCCCCTTCCACACTTTTGCATCGTAAATCTCTTTCCCTGGTCGATAAACGTTTAACGGTTTCTGGCTCCTGGCTCAAGGCTCAAGCTTGGTGCCATGCCCCGATTATCCTCGCTACGAGCCTCACCTTTTAATCTTCGCTGAAACGTGCGAGAGCTACATGCAAAACCACCTAGACGACCTCGGCCGCTATAGAGACTGGAGCTAGCTTTTTCGACTAGGTACAGATTTACTCGAGAAAAAAGGAAATCGTTGCCTCGAGCTAAGCTCCTGGAAAACCGCAGTTTCCGGGCACAATTATCTCGTATCTGCAGAGTTCAAGATTGCCATTTCCAATGTTTTTATTTTCCCTTCCTCTCTGGCTCTACGAAATGATCTTGAAAAAGTGGAAACTCCGTCTCTTTGCTCTCCAATTTAAGCAGCATTATTTCATAATTCTATGCATGCATGTAAGCATGCGATCATGCATTGACGAAGTGAGTTTTGGCGCGATGTGTCAGCTGGATCAGTTCATTCGGCATAATTTGAAATCGTATTTCATCGATAATTTCACACTGCACAGCTGTGACAGACGAGAGAATGATTGTATCCGTATTCAAGGTTTGCGTATCCGAATGCCGCCAGGTTACATAATTATTGTTGGACTGAATTTCCCGCGACTTAGTGGGACTCGAGTCCTTCCTTCTGAATTTACTCTCCCTTTCATTTCGGGAATGGAGTAAAACGATGGGATGACATGTTTTCTTAAATGTAACCACCGAAAACGAATCTCTTCCAATCTCACTTTTCTCCGCGACTCAAGTACATCATGACAAAAGTATACCTAGATGCTCTGCCACTCTCATTTCCTCGGTGCAATTTGTTCCACGATGAATATTGTACGTACTTACATGCGTACTCCCATGCGGAGAGATGCTTTCAGGGAAAATTGCGGGTGAAAAACAATTTCACCTTATGGTAATATATAGTGGTAAAAAATGGGAAAACGAATTGAGAAAACCAGCGGAATTTCTTTGAGTATTTTTCACGTGAACATTAGCCAAGCGAATTCAACGAACCCAAAACCATTCATTATTTCGAAATGAAGCCACATCGGGCGTCGAAAATTGACCCGTAACCCCTGTGTTTGTCCACGGGTCGGTTTCGCGTGTGGCCGCGGTAGGTACATACATATTTTACCGTGGGCAGGTTCCTATGGGTACCCGGGGAAACGTGGAAACGTTTCGTGGCATAACGCTCGAATGAAAATGCCAGCGAGTCGAACTGGTCAATTGGAGAATTTGATGAAAAGCGGCGAATATGACAGCGTATTATTTTTCGGAATCCTGGTTCTTTTCCGGTTGCCGAACAATTCGCCAACTATTTCTTGCCGGCAATGAGCACACGCCACCGGCAAGCTGACGCCCACCCTCGCTATTTCTCACCCTCTGAGAATAATTAAAACGGGCCAAATAAAGCAGCCCTTGGCTCCATTTAAATTTACGTTCATTGCCTCCACCCACAATATACATCGCGCGCTTCCAACGGAATTCCCAAAACTTTATCGCGGTTACTGCCTATACAGGGACCTTTTCCCGCTGTACCAACTCTACGCCTACCCTCCAGGACCCATCGTTAACCTCACATTTAAACGGGAAAAGGACGCCATCGTTCAAACCCTCATTGCTTGATTGTCGGTAGTCGCTGAGATTCCGCACCCGGGCGAAATGGAGGATCGTAAATGCCGGTGCAGGAGAGACGAGGGACGTATAGTCGTCGTAATTGACGATTAGGTGAATTAGACAAACGGAGATAGATTCGCGCGTCGAAAATATTACCGGATCACCTGTGTTCTCGAAAACGATATAAGATCCGTTCTACGGAGGTTGCTCTACTTTCGTCAAAAAACCACGGATTCGGATCAACTAAATCGTGCTCGAAAGTTCAGTATCGTTTCTTTCTGATACCTCACCTCCGAATATTGCCAGCGGCGATATTTGAACGAGTTAAACGATTATCGAGTGATAGCTGCAGAATTGCGCATTGCTCGGGTTTCAAACTGGGGATCGTCCCTTTCGGAAAGCTCATTCAGGTTTGAACACTCCGAGCTTACTCTCTCGCAGAAAATCGAAGAGGACAGCACATTTCTAAAAAGGCATTAAAATTTTCAAACGAACAGAATTAGTCCTGGCACAATCGTTCAGCAGACGATCAAAAATCAAATGACTCGCTGAAACGAGGCCTGGAGCGAAATGCTGGAGGTATTTGAAAACGGGAAGATTTTTAGTATCCGAACAAGATTTAGATGGTCCAGATCCGTTGATATTTGACAAAGTTATACACCACGTTTTAAACGGATCAGCATATTGCTGGGGAAAAGATTTGGACTGCGGTTCAGATCCTCGGGATATTTGTTTACTCCGTTCTTACGGGACATCGTATAGGTAGGTACGAGATATACCTAAGTATATTCTCTCGTGCAGAGAAGTGAGTTTTGAGAAGTAGACATAATCTCGATTAGACAGGTTTCCCCGTTTCAGATTGTGGAAAAAGAAACTTCCCTGCCACCTCTCAACCAATTTCTTCAATTTTCGTATTTTCCCGAAAGATAAAGCGCGTGTTCGCACACCGACGTCGAGGATGGGTTTCGACAGTGTGAACAGATATAAAAAGTCTTATCGCTAACAGCGTGCTGGGGAACTCAGAACGAGAATAAGCAAGTAATACGAGAAACAAACACACCGTCGCTACCGGAGAATCCCGGTGAATCCCACGATTCAATCGCGAAAACAAACTCTTTCTCACTTTCTCCCGGCTATATAACATTTTTATCTATATATATACATTTATCCAACGATCAATTTATTATACCCCAGAAATGATCCATTCTACATGTCAATCACGCGTCAATACGCGACGATCGACGATGATTTCATTATGCCATGATTCATCAATTACTGCACGAAGGAAAAGAGTGTCCGTCGCAGGAGCCGCGCGGGGTTTGGTCAAGAAAGCGAAAATTCCAGTTCAAACATATCTCGGACAACACGATTACGAATTCTCTCATTGGTTTGTGGTACCATAAAGTTCAGAGATCGGGGGAAAAGAGCAGAGATTTTTGTCCTAAGTCCAGAAGAAGAACTTAGCACTGTTGCGTCTTAGGAGTAGAAGCACTCCGTAACTGATCAGCCGGAGACGAAGATGAGAAAAATATGTTTCCTCGTGATGTTCGACGTTTCAACAAACTTAACAAATGAAGGGAAAACAATTACCTCGTTCACTTTGATGATTGAAGATTGAAAGCAATGGCTTCTAGAAAATTGGAGGCAATGATGCGGCAGCGTAGGTCCTTGGTGGAAAAAAATCGAATGAAAAAACCTGCATAAATGAAATAACGCGATGGAACAGCAGCCTGTCCGTCCAGTCCTACGGAATAATAATTGCTTGTTTTTATAATAAACTCGTTAAAAATTCAAACAACCAACATGCAAAACACCCGCCATTGTTATGGAAAGCAGCTAACAACCGGCTATAAACTGGCTCGTGATATTCAACGAGCTGGACAGTCCCTGTTATCACAGGAATAGAATCACAAAAAAATGAAAATTCGATAATGAAAAATTCATTCGGACAAGAGGAAAGGAAAAGAACACTCCGAGCCCCACGTATAGCAATTTTTGTAAAAACAAAACATTCCGTCTCGCGAGCGGTGTCCTGAATCATGCGAGAGGAGAGCAGAAATCGGAATCTCGTACAGCTGATTTCGCTTTTTTTTTACAAAGAGAAAATTTAATTTTTTTCTGCCCTTAACCTCCGGAATGATAAAAATTGTAGTCACAGAATGAAGTTGGTATCCAATTTATCTCCTCGGCTGTCTCGATTCCCAAGAGTGAAGATGTTTGACAAAAAGAGAAGCGATAGGGCGCCTCAGAGGTCTGGAGGACGAATCTACGATTATTTTCAAAGGTCGCATGAAAATAAATCCCACTCTACCGAAAGAACTTTTTATACCGGGTTAAATTTCGGCTCTACCTCCGCAATGGAGGTCAAGTCGAAACTCACTGCAGCTTATTCGGAGAGCTTTTGATTTTTACCCCTAGTTCTGTGTATTCCTGCCTCGACAGTTATGTCCAAAGGACTATTCTGAGGACCTCTTCGTTTCGACGGAGAAAAAACTTCGGAGCGAGGGAAGGGAAGGGAAGGGAAGGAAAGCTAGATTTATGGAATATAAAATTCCACAGATTTCTACGATAGTTAGATGCGTAAACAGACGTGAGCTGCTTACGAGATAAATAACGGAACAACTCTCTGCATGACGTCTCGAAGTTTCAAATTCTATCCGAAAGTTGCGAAGCATGTATGCACATACATCCGCACCCAAATCCAACACACAACGCTGATTTATTCTATTCGCAATATGAATACTGACTCGCATATTATTCGCGGATGACGAGATAAAAGGAAGACATCAGATATGAAGGATGAAGTATATGTATGTATGTATGTACATACCTACCTCCCTCCCAGCCCGCTAACTTGGACAGACGGAAATACTATGACAAAAGGTGAGCCAACGTTTGGGGAAGAGGATTTCTCCCGTGCGGCATACGTGACGTGGGAGATTTAGGGGTAGGCGTGAAAAAATGTTCGTAGCCTGTATACGAGGCACATGTATATAACCACGGCGCGGCGTCAGCCGAGGGCTAGAATTATTAAATCCACCCCAAACTTTGGAATTCATTCGGTACCTCGCCGAGCGTGCGAACATCTACACAATCGTCAAAAATCTCCATACGTTTTGAAAAAGGGTTAAAAAAATATTATCTTCGCGGAGCTCCGCCTGACTAGACCGAGAGCCACTCTCCTGCCTCCCTCTCTCCCTCTCGCTCCAGAAAAAACCCTTCCAGCAGATAACAAAAAATTCAATAATTTACTCGGTCCGACTCTTCATCCAATATTTATTGCCCATGCTGCAAAGATCCGAGGGGTAGATACCCCCCGCCGAGTGTCTCGTCGTCGATTATTTATTATCGCCGTTTTCATAGAGTATTTGACAGGCTAGATTCCACCGGGCAATATCGATGCAGCGCGGCGTTAGCAAAATTGTGGCTCAGATGCGGAAGGAGTGGCGTGTGACGTTATAATATCCCATACTTTGCTATTTTGTGTTTCCCTTTTTTTTCCACCGACCCGTTACCTCGCCGTGCGAACACATACTCGTTGGAAACCACCGTGAACCATGAAAAGAATGTAAAAATTTACAATTTTCTACCCACTACGCTCTACGCGGGCTTTACGGGTATAAGCGTAACCCTGCAGCAGTTTGCGAAGACGAGGATAAAGCTTTCCTGTTCCACGGCTTGTCGTACAATGGGATGTGTTCAAATATGAGCACGAAACGAACGAACGAAATCCTATAAACTTTTCGTGTTAAGGAACCGCCGATATTTATCATATAACACTTGCGGTGAACGACATTTAACAGGTCGTGGAGCGATACCGCATACGGACCAATCGTAATCTCGCTGCAATCGCGATCTCGCGTAACACACAACACGCATCTACGCGAAGCGAAAGGGGGGCGGAAAGAATCAGAGTTGTCGATTAACTGGGGCCACGTTGCAGACCGGAAGTCTTTGGTCCCGTGAATTCGGAAGTTACTCTTCGTCGCTATAGTATACTTGCTCGCCTATCCATTGACGAATTTTTGCCCCTTTGTGTTCGACGTCTGGTCAAAAGGCGGTCTTGGTCGGCAGAGTATCACGGAGTGACGATCGTTGTCGTGATAAATTACACCTTGTCGCTCCGAAGTCTCATCAGTGACCCCCTTCGAGCTACAGCTACACCGCCCAGCTCCCGCTTACCCGATATTACACGCTAACGTGCCAGCTGCGAAATTAATGGCACTTACTTCACCTATCTATACATATCTATGGACGTATCATTCGCAAACATTTAGGACGGAGGTTGAGTCGCTGCATGCGGATATTGTGGAAAAAAATGATAGCGAATCGTCGTAGCTTTTATATTGCACTGATTATCAGTATTCGCGTCACTCTTTCACCTGGAGAGAAACGGCACCGTCGAATAATGTTTTCCAAATTTCGTATCTGAAAACCTTTGTATAAACTAGGCGGACGTTTGGCTCCTTTTGATCGAAACGGAGTCGATTCAAGTTGCAATGGTACACGCTCACGATAGCGATCGGTTTGGGAAATTTGAACATTAATTGCTTCAAAGTGAACCACAATTTCAGCCCAGATTCGTGCGCGAGGAGGTATTCCCTCGACGAGTAGGGCGCGAGTGTAGTCAAGATTTTTTCTTCGTTTGTAGAAGTTTTCATCGGTGAGTAGAGACCGCGTATTTCCGAACCGAGAATCGCTTGCCCAAAGGAGTTTAGAGGAAACTAAAGGGTACCCATTGCGCGACTCGGTAGAAACTTTCCATTCGCTATTTATTATGAACTTGGAGGATCATTTGGAGAAGAGCACTTTTCTACATTACAGTTGCACGAAGGTTGTCACGTATATTTGTACGTTTCTCGTAACGTCCTTCAGGCTCTAGGTTCCCAGGACACCCCGCAGAGCATGAAACAGCGTAAGATATCTACGTAAAATAAATATGGCTCCACGTGCGGAGACCCAGAAGTGCCCACTCGGGAATACCTCCACCTGTCCATGATAATTGCATTTATCCTCAAGATGACACCCGCTATCCAGAATGATCGTAACTCATAGATAAACGAAGCTAGTCGCAGTATAAGAATGGAATCTCATGATCCTTGGAAAATTTCTACGCTTTTGCAGTCCGATCGATCGACGGTTCATCATTAGCTACGACTCTGTAGCAAATGTACATTTTTTGTTTTTTGCCTCTTTCCTCCGCGCCTCGCAGATATTTCATCCGGTGAGCACGCGCGGCGATAAAAAGCTTCGAAAATTTTATGAGTTTCGAATTTATTCTGATCAGGATTGCGTTACATGTCAGCGATAGTTCAGGATTTCGTCTACATCACATCGTGAAATGTTGTATAATATATGCCAGGACGCTGCAGCCATTCCAGCCCTAAATTTTTCATCGAATGCCTGATAAATTATGACCGTCCGGCGCGGTTGGATGGGGAAATCCTGATTTAGTCGCACCGAGCTGGAATCGTAAAACGTGTACGGCTGGCGTGGAAAATCGAAGCTGGCTTGCGGCTCCGTATCAGTTGTCAACGGGAGGAGCAGGGCCGGGCGGCGCGAAACACTCGTCGTCGTTGGAATTACACCGAGGAAAGAGTATTCCAGAATTTTTATACGAAAAGCCGCTCAGGTCTTCAGGTAGGTATATGTACGAACATACGCAAGAATTCGTTTTCGTGCATTTTTGCTTTTTCCCATTTTCTCATCGACGGATCAGAAATATCCACACGAACGTGTTTGTTTGGCATACACGAGAAAACAAGGCTTATTTTCCACGGGGAATCTTCTTCGGGGGTTGGAAGTCAGCTCGAAAGAACAAAATAAGTCCGGGACGTACCAGAGCGTCGAGATATAGGTACCCACCCCCACGTGAATAACATATCAGTGCCATAATACATCAGACACGCACGCGTCTCTTACCAACTTTGTTCCCTTTCTTCGGAGCGCCTTATGTTCTTTCTTTCTTTATACTTATAGCTTCTGTTTTTACTCTTCTACCTTCTGCCTTAACCGCGCCGTTCTTTGCCCTCGGCTCCAGTTTTTTAGTGCCCACCTCGTTTGTAAAAACCGTCGATTCCGCCGAACTTGTTCGCCCCGCACTCCAAACTCTCTATCATCGAATTTAAACCCGTTTCATGCGAGTTTCTGGCTCGTAAAAATCCGCCAGATGTAGGTAACATGACTGCAACGAGACTGACTGCGGCGTGCTGTAAAATAGATTGAAAATTCTTCCAATTTATTTTACCATATCTCTTTCGTAAGCTCGTGAACACGGGCATTCCGCAGTTCAAACCATTCCGCATTTTTGTCACCTATATATACTGGAGTGGCGAGGGCGCGAGATGCTCCACTGCAGGACAAAATCCGCGATATTTTCAAAAACTCTCTTTTACTTTCACCGCCTTTTTGAGTGCCACGTTGCATTTGGCAAAGAGCCCGAGTATAGTCGTTCGAAGGCGCGTGAAAATAGCTACTAGAATTACTATACATACATTCAGAATTTCAGGAGTTGACCTCTTTCCGCAATCACCTGATTGCGAGGCTCGATGCGGTCCTGAGCATAATATTCGAAGCTTTTTCGTTTTGGACACTCCAATTTCCTTCTCCATTATATTCAACTCATTTTTCTTCTTTCTCGTGCAACCCGCGTAGCGTCTCTCCAGTCGTTCTCTTCTCGTCGTCGAACATCTCCGCCCAGTAGATAGATTACAATTACGAGTAAATCAATTTCTGCCATGAATTCTACTCCCCGAACGACGAAATACGAGGGCAGAAGAAAAAGATCGTTGATTTAGAAAAACCGAAATTCGCCAAAAAAATTACAAAAAAATAAAAAATAGCCGGATACGAACGACTGGGAGTCAAGGTGAAAATTCTCGAACTCTTCGTATCTTAACGATGGGAACACGGTCTTCAACGATTTCATCAGAAACAATTGTGAGTCAATCAATATTTTCGTAAGAAAATGGGAATCGTAAGTACATCGTAAGTCCGCGGTGGAGACAAACTCGACCGTGATTTACGATAGAAATTAAATTTCGAACACCGCGACGCAGCATACTTCTCTCAGTTTGTATCTTCGAGACCACATTGTGAAGTACAGAAGATGCCCGTGGAATAATCAACAACAGCGTCGATGTATTCCCAAGTTAATTTACTCAAATGTCAAAGTCTTGAATGGTATTGACAACAAGTTTCGAAGCTCGGCCATTTTTCTCCTCTTCCTCTTTCTCTCCTCCTTCTTTCGTTGTAAAGGGATGGCAGTCTTTCATTCTTTTCACCCTCCATTCTCCGTAATTACGTCAGTTAGGTATAAAGCGCCGTGGGGGTGAAAGTGTAGTATATATATAGATATAAAACGTCGTCGCCCTCGTCCGGTATTCAAAGTCCGGAAGCGACTGGGCTCTATACAAGAGAGAGGAAATTTGGGGAAGGCTTGATATTCGCGGGGGTGAATTTCCAGGCATCAGGGGTAAGGACGGCTCGAGGGCCATCAAGAGATGGGATATCTCTGGGTGATCTGTCAAAAATGACTCGCGAAAATACTGTTTGGCTTCCACACGCGAACCGCTACGTATAGGTATAGTTATACGTTACACGCGCGGTACACCGCGTCGCCATTTCGGAGGAGTGCCACCTGGAATCAATCAAACCCCTCAGAATTATCACCGGAGTCCCGTTTCGCCACGAAATACGAGTATACTAATTCGGCTTCTTCGCGGAGCGAAGGTATACTCAACCTAAGGATTGGGGGCAATCACCGCTGTAATCTACTTCCTATTTTAGGACCGAAGCTTTCCGGTCCAGAGAATCAGGGCAGCGATTTTCCGGCCCTTCGGTAATCGAGCGGAACGAAAATTGAACTGCCCCAGGGCTAATAACGGGTTCTGCAGTCCATGTGAAAATGTGGATTTAATTTGTGACTGTTATAGAGCGTTCGAGGGACGCGTTTGATTCGATGAACGAGAAATAATCCCCATCGTTTTCTCTCGTTGAGAGAAGACGAAAATGGGAAGAAAAAATTGCAAAATTTATAGGATGGGGACGAAAATAGAGAAGCGGAGTGTATCCATCGCGATGCGAATATTCGCCGAGATCATTGCCCCCGGATTCTCTGGCTCGTTTGGCAAATTCCATTTTATGAGATGGGACCGCGCGCTATTTCGGCGATGCACGAAATTCGTTTGTGGAGAAAAACTATACGGGGAGAGTTTTTTCCATCAATCTTTTCCGCGTCGATATACACTCGGGTACTTCGATATAGAAAAACTTGCCGCGACCTTTATACGAAACGAGACTAAACGTCTGCAGCGGTATACCGATGAAACGCAGGCGAAGTCTTGTTGGAAGTACACAGTAAAGCCCCGAGATAAAAAAACCGAGGATAGGGTTCAAGGGAATAAGAAAAGGTCCGGAGGGGCGAAGGGGCGAGGGGGAGGGCGACGGCGGGAGGATTTACACCGTTTCAGACTCACCACTTTCAAAAAGTACTTAAAATATACGCGCCCTCAACGGGAACCAGCTTCCAGTTTGACGTGCGCGAAGAAAAGCTCTTCCCAAAGCCTCGCTAAGTCATATAATACTTGGTTCATATTTAATGAATACTCACTGCATTGTGATTCAATTTCTATAGCAAAAAGACGATGAATGAGAATAAAAATGCAAAGCAAATATATTCAAGTATATGTAGTAGGTACGTACCCGTCTACTCAACCTCCAATTTTTCATGGGCCTTCGAGATATTTGCGTTGCCGCTTTTCATCTTCGAACAAACACAACAAACAAGAGGAAGATGTCTGATCAGGCTGATCGATCGCTTTGCGTTTCGATCCCAGTGATTATAAAAACGACGAAAAGGAACCGCGCGATTGTTGCATCGATCGTATGAATTGAAACGCAAGACCCGAGCGTTTATATCCGCAGCTTGAACGAATTCACTCACGTTTCTCACTTTCGCGTTATCATTCTCGAAAGAAGGCTGGAGTATAACGAGTCGTTTTTGCGGACTCTCATTTCTACCCGGAGAAAACTGCGATAATAAGAAAAAACGGAGAATGAGAAAGAGAAGAAGGAACCGAAAAGAAAGCTACGAAAAGCTCTTGTTTTAGAATTAGTCTAACAAAGCTTCGCTCGGTGTATATTTCACCCGCTTTGTATACACTGCAGTAAGCTGTCATTCACTCTCAAGTACAGTACTTTAAGCAGAGCTTAGTTATTACACAGGCTGATCGACCAACGCTTTTCTCCCCCATCGAGGGCGGGAGGGAGGGAGGGAGGGAGGCAGGGCGGGCGGTTATTTCTCTCTGTATTTCTCAGATCGTTAGCAGTATCCCCGTCTTTGGTGCCGACGTCTTAACCTAATTGCCTCCCGCGTTTTGCCCTCGTTGTTCAGTCTCGGTAGGTACGACCCGCGGGCACCGCCGATATGTCGGATATTTGTATGCTAATTCGGTAACAAGTTGGCGAGGAAAATTCAGCACGATTTTTTATCCGCGGTTATAATGGTCGAAAGAGCCGAAGGAAGGCTGAGCAGGGTGAAGGTACAGTCGCTTACTCCGTACACCCCACCCTGCGCTTTCGTTTCCACTTTTGACTTCTTTGTTACATTTTCATTTATTATACTGGAGAATGGAATTTACTTCGCCTCCGCGTCCTTCGGGCCGAATATCCCGAGGTGAAAGATATCCGGTGGATTTTCGGCAGCGAATTTTTTCGCCCGAAGCTTTTCCTCCAGATTTTCCAAGATCGAGGAAAAATTAGGCGAAATAAAAATGAAATCGTGTTACAAAAGACGCCTACCAACTTCCGCGGAGGCTCAACTTTCTAATCAGAACTTGGTAGGCGCGCGTTGACACATTCTTCTTTTCTCCTTTCACTCTTAAGTGGTAGCCCCGTCTCGCTTCCATAATCAACAACTGGCGAGACCCCTGGGAGTATATTTCTTTTCCACCAGAGGCGTCCGCTTCGATCGTAA
Source organism: Phymatocera aterrima (assembly GCA_963170745.1). NCBI lineage: Eukaryota > Metazoa > Arthropoda > Insecta > Hymenoptera > Tenthredinidae > Phymatocera > Phymatocera aterrima. The sequence goes on from OY720660.1 coordinate 23,293,276, forward strand.
CTTCGGAACCTGATTCACGTCTCAAATTTGGCAGAGATCGCTAACCTATTTTCCTCGGCCAATGCAGGTGACCCTGCAAATATTTTTAACGGAGTACCTATAGGCTGGGCTACTTCTACGAAGGAAAACAGTGGAGGGCACAGTTTGGTTTCCTCTTTGTCGATATTCTACCGATGCGATCCGCGGGGTGAAAAACGCGCTGGACCCAAAGTTGCCCGAGTTCAATTTTGAACGGAAATTTCAAGCTCCTGCGATTCAACGAAAAGGCGACCGAAAAGAGAAACGGGTGTCATATATATTTGCCGAAAGCGGGAGGCAAACATCCCGTCGGGAGAAACAAATTCAGGAAAAGCTGTTCAAACAACAGGCCTCGTTCTGTTGTACAACTGCGAAACATCAGCGAAGTCGCAACCCTTTGTTGGTACTTTTCTTTTCTTCTTCTCTTCTTTCTCGATCTTTGTAGTGTACGCGTTCATTTTCACCCTCCAACGTCTCTCCGCCGAAGACTTTCTCCGTCTGTGGATTACACAGCGATTGTCGAAGGCACTAGGGTACCACTGACTCACTTCCATGAAGGTGTATAAAAAAAAATCCCTTCCATAAACGAAAATTCACCCCTAGTAGTGGCAGCCGAGGTAATTCGTGCCCCCCTCGCGGTTTACCGCAACGTGTGATGTAACTTTGAACCAAATTCTGTGGAATGTCGAATGATCCTCGTTCCTTACCGATCGATCTCTTCGGCCCAATGTAGTACAGACATTGGGCACGTTCTTCGTTCATTATATACATATTGTATGGAAAGAAAGTGTTCATCGGACATCGTGACGAATTGATACGACTTCGAGGTAGATCGGCGATAATTTCTTGTACTGCGATATTATCGGAGATTGTGAATGTCCTTGATTCTCCGCAAGTTATTTGTGGAAAAGGTGTTTTTCTTTCTCATTCTCTTCGAAATTGAAGAAACTAGAAAGGAGCGTGATATTCGATCAGGCGTGTAAAACGAAGGCCTCTTTTCCTCTACGAGTATGAGAGGGAGTATGAACTGGCACCGAGATGTTTTTCGAGCAGCGGGATTTGACTTCGACAATCAATTTCTCTGATCGCTGCACTTGAAACGAAAAATGAAAAGGGAGGAGAGAACACGAAAAGAAGGTAGAATATTAAAAATTTGTTCTTTGATGTCGGCGGAACAGTGAAACGTATTTTTCCAATCTAATCCTTACATCGCCCCGAGTGCGCACAGGTCCCTCTGCCATTTTTATATGAAAATTGTAAATATGCAAACAGATCTCGAATTCTGTAGGAACATTCCAATCAAAGCGGTATTGAAATTGTAGAGAAAATATGTACGAACACGTCTGCCGCGCTTCACGTACAGAAGCTCTTCTCTGTTATTCTATGCTCTTCACTTTTATAACATCACGAGGCTGAAGTTCACAACGTTGGGGCAAAAAATCATCAGCGGTTCCGAGCTGGAATCGTCGCGAACAATGAATTGTTCATATCGAACGATTTTCGGCCGAAATTTGTTCAATCAAGAAAAATCTTCATCCTTTGTTCCCGCCATTTCGAGAATCACCGTAGTAAAAAATGCGTGGAAAAGTGTGAAACGCAATTCTGTCATTTTACATGTTTTCTAAACGTTTATCAAATTCCACGGGGATTTTCGCGATGGTTTTAGAAGCGAATTCAAAGTTCTGCAGCGGAAGATGAAATGCGATTTCTCGCGACATCTGCGCCTCGGCGAAACAGCTGATATTATTTTCGACAATTTTGTCGCATCAACGTGAGGAACTTCGGCCTCATATAATATCATCCCGGCTCTTCGATCATTGTTCTCTCTCGTTATACTATAACTACCGACTTCGTCGATATTTCTGAATGAATAACGACGAAGATAAAGTGAAGCCCTACTCGATTTCCTCTCTTGGCCGGGGCAGGAATGTTCAATCGGAACGAGGCAGCGGGGTTACCAATCAATGACAAGCTCTCAACGGAGTTAACACTTCGGTAGATTTTTGAACGTCATCAATCGCTGATCGTAGATTGTCCGATTGATGAATTTGAATCGCTTTAGTACATCCGGATTACAAACGGGAAACTCCGTTCCGTTTCATCCCATTCCATTCCGTTCGCATTTCAACCGACAATGGTGCAGCTGCGACCGAACGGCTATGAGAAGTAGGTAAACGTATTTCAGGCAGGCTCCCAGGCTGCATCAGGGCGTTCGACAATACAAATTACTCGGAATGGAGTCTCCGGCGATCTAGTACGCGGCTCTCCACAAATTTCAATCAACTGCAGATAGTTTCGTTCCACCAGTTCCGTTCTTTCCTCGCAATGAAAATGCGCTGGATTTTCATCGTTCGTTCGTTCGTTCACCTGACTGCCGGTATGCACTCTCGAAGTCGCGGAGAGAAAATAATTCGCCATTCGACCACCAGCGTGCGTTCTGAAACAAAAATTCAAGCATCCCGAAGAATTTTACGTGACCGCGGATGCAGGCGCGGAAAATCCATGGAAGACGAACGCCCAGAATATAAGTACGCGGCATCCGACATGGAGGAAACCAATCTCCCCGCTCATATCCATACGCAAACATATCCTGTGCACGTCTGTTCCGTCACAGGAAGCGAAGTGCGCCTATTTTCAAGCCGAAAAGGTTTACCTACCTCGCGGGGGTCGCGTGTACGTCGCTCCACTGGCGTCGGGTCACAGAATGTTCTATAATCGTGGCAAAGCTGTTGGAGTTTGGGGAGGGAGTTCGCCGATTCTTCGACAGCTGTGACATCACTTTTTCCACCGTCCCCAAGGTGGCCATGGTCTCACGGTTTGAGAGAAACAGTGTTCGCGTTGGGATCGTGGAATGGTGAACGTCGCCAGGATTCTTCATCATACTATTATACGATGGGTCTTGGGTCGGCGCCAAAAACTCTGGGAAAACTTGTTTTTTTTGGCGGCGGGGGGGGGGGGGGGGGGGGGGGGGTCTTGTACATAGGCGAAGAAAGTTACGTGCCAGCCTTCTTTTCTCGTCAAGGTATGGATGACCGGTGCCAGAGGAGGACGATTACTCTCGGTATCGTTGTGACCGAGGCTCGGAATACTTTTCCGGTACAATATTATGGAGGAAAACTCGTTCGATGCGGCTCACGATTAGTAGATGGAAAACAGTGTCCTGCGATTTACGGACGAATAAGCTTTGCGAGTTGTCTCTCCGTTCTCTTGATCGTGGAGACTGGATATGTAGTTACATGTCTGGATCTAATTGTAGGAAAACGGATCAGGAAAATGGATGAAAGTTAGAGAACTGGAATGAATAAATATGAAACAAGCGAATAAATTGAATTCCAACAATCCGGTTATCGAGCACGGGCAGCCCTGGAGGATCAAATATTAATCCGGGAAGCCCGATTATTCGATGCGACAACGAAGAAAATAAACAACCGACAACTCCAAGTTCGAACGTCGAGCGTCGAGGTATAACAGCGGTGCATCCGACTGTTCTGGCAGAAATAAATGGAAAACGAATACCACGATTTTCAGATAAGCTGGGGACATATCATTCCTGCAGCATAGTGGTGAGAATTGGAAAACATGAGAGTCGGAGGCTGGAACTTCGATTTCATCGCGATAATTCCGTTAGCGAGGGAACCGTTCGCCACAAAGTAGCGCGAGAAAATCGAACCGTATTCAGCGTTTCGAAATCTAGGAATTCGCGGCATGAAATTTTTCCGACGACGCACGTCAGGAAGGAAGGAGAACGAGAAGAAAAATGTTTGCCGATCGTGGAATCCTGTGACGTTTGTCCACGATCGGTGGAATACATCGTTCGATACAATCGGGGGTGGAAACGTGGCTCGGTTATTGCGGAAGAGAATATAATGAACATCGCGAAAATACGATAACGATACGTGGATTTGATGTCGATACGGGCATAAAATCAGCAACTCATTTCCATTCGGTATAGTTACCGCGACGTCAGGTTATGCCTGGTCTGGTACGCGGTAGAAGCACTGAAACTGGTAATCCGGATATTCGGAGGCGGTAGGAGGAGGATCGACGTCAGTCAAATTTGCGGCAGTATACATAACAATGCGACTAGAAATTTACAACGTATGCCCTCCGCGTACCTCCATTCGCGTTTATACTGCCCGAGAGAATATGAAATCCCGAGAACGTCGGGCATCCTGGATGTACTGCGGCATCACAGCCCACGTCCTTCGTGGTCCTCGCTCTCGACGGTGGGAGAAATTCGCTTGTTGATCGGCTCCGTAATCCTGCAGTGCGTTATGATATAACCGAGTTCAAAATTTCACAATCTAACCCGGATACACGAGGATTGGCTTTCGGCGGAGATCCTTAGCACTCAAACTTCATCTCGTTCTCGTTCTTCTCTCCGAATTTCCTCGAGGTAGAGAGGTACCTTAATGCACGGTGTATCCAGCGAGCGGAGAAGCGAGCCGGAGATCTTTCTCACCACCTGTTGCCATGGCTACGGAGCTACGTGGGGGAGGAATATGGCGACCCTGTTACGAGGGTGATCCAAGGGCGGCTGGTGTAGCGCTCCCCATTATTTATACCAATAAGTCTTATGTATTTGCATAGATTTGTTTTGGCAAAAGTTATTATCTACCGCGTGAGTTCTCCCCACGTAGTCCGGCAACGCCCATCGGAGCCACTCATACACCCGGAATTCAACGCGGGGTGGGAATCGGGCTAATTAGAAACTAGATTTATAATTACCAGCCGTTGGGGGCGGCACGTAAGCCAAGCGGGACAAGCTTCGCTCTGATAATTTGTGGCTGCACGGTTTGTGTACCGTAATTTATACTTTGCTCGGTAATTATCTACAGATTTTTACTCACCGAGGCAATCTCACTCGAGGAACGAATCGAGCTTGATGGGTGAACAGAGAGTTAAAGGGATTCGCCAAATCCTATGAGAGTGAAAAACGATCGCTCTCTTCTCTGTGGCGAAACTTGCTCGCGATGCGCGGTTAGCAATAGCTAATAGCTACCTACAACATTAAACGTGGATAATAAATTTGCCTGATGAGTCGATTCCCTCGGAGCTTCTTTATGGCACTTCAAATGTACCGCGAAAAGCACATTAGGTACTTCAATCCGGCGTTTAATCGCGGATAATATTCTCGTTTTTATCTCTGATCCCGGAAAGCCGTCCTGGCGCCTAGCCTGGCAGCTGCATAATCCAAACGCGTGCGAATACGGCTCCGCCGCTAGTGCGCGAACTTTCGTTGTCACATATCGAAGCGGGCCAACGTCGATAAAGTTCCCGCGGTGCTAAGGTGTCAAACCTCAACGACATTCAGTGGGACGATGCGACACGATGAACACCTTCGCGTGGCAACCCGATATCGTGGATTCAAGTCGAGCGACAAATCATTCCGGCATTCCATATTATCAGATTTAACTATTATATGGCATAGCTACGGCACATGCGTTTTACTCGAGTAGTCACGTTGATGTAGGGCGACTGGTACAATGCACGTATGTACCGGCGTGTACTGCAGCTTGTTTAAACGACGGGTAACCATGGACTATAAATCACGTTCTAAATCGCTTTTTAAATCTGGAAAGGGCGAGGGATGTCGGGTATAATTTGTCGCGCCTACTACAGAGGTATTTTTGTTCTCCTTTCTCTACAATTGACGAATATCTCAGCGAGTGACATAGCGGAGTGACGTATTACATCGGGCATGGAAAAGCTCTTTCGCGAATCAAATTATGTTCGGAAACGACGTTTATAATTTTTCATGGAACCTCTATTCCCTGTCAATTACTTCAGTGTCGAAGAAGAAAGGAGAGGAAGAGGCGGAAGAAGAAGCAAGAAAAGAGAGAAGTATTAAAAATTAATCACCCCCATTCCCGCGGGTGTAACCGGATTACCACTGCAGGTTCCTGACAGGCGGGTATCGGCAAAAGCGCTGCCGGTTTCGTTGAAAGGCGCCAATCTAACTTGCCCTGTTACCAAAGTTAAATTGCCTCCCTTTTAGGCGTCACGTCGCACACCGATCGAGGATGGTGCGAGTGCCGGCCGAAGAGGCTGAAAAATATGTCGAAGCCATCACCGTCAACGAAGGTGACGAACGATAAAGATATCGTCTTTTTCTCCCACAATAGTTACTAAGTTATCCAATCCGACGTGAGATAATATCGGAGCAAAATTAAACTTCGTCAATTATAGACGCGCACTGGAAATTAAGAGAATTTTCAAGTGATTTGAATTATTACCTGACTACAAGATTCGTGCGCCGGATCGTAAAGAGATTTCATCGTCGCCAGGGGTCCTGATTCCAGCATGACTAATTACTGCCAGGTCGAAGAATTAGCCAAACGAGTCATTGGAAAAATCACAATCAGTGATCTATGCATAGCTGCGAGTCCCGTGACGCGTTTTCATGGCAGACAGTAACGCAGTGATCGAGGCGTTGGCTTTAGTTTGAGCGGTAAAAACTACAGATCCAACTGATTGATAGTTTGACCCGGATTTGCCACCAGAATAACTGATTGCCAGTGAGCTTCTTTCGCAGCCGAAAGATCTTACGTTCTACTCGCAATTATATCAGAACGGTGAACTACCTTGTGCTGGGAGCTCATTATTCCTCTGTCGTTTGGATTCAGTGAAGGAGAAGCTTCTTATTCCTGTATATTCAAGTGAAATGAATATAAAGCGCATTACGCTTCTTGAGTTTTATGCAATTATGCGACTAAAATTCTCATAGAAAGATACAAGATGAGTTTTTCCCTGATTCTCACTCGAATTTTGAATAATGAAAGAGACAAGGCAACGTTTCTTCTCGATTTTGGTGAATCTCGGATCACAGCGTCGATGCATTCTTCATGAAACATCGCATCCCAGACGGAAAATTGATTCGATATCCTAGTTTAATAATTATCCGAAAATCTGTAATCGTGGTAATTCCGCCGATAGAGAAGAACAGTATCACGGCCTGAAATAAACCTTCTTTATCGATCGGGTATTGTACTCCGTCACGGTGCCGAACTATCAGGACTCTACGGTTCGTAGTTGGCAGATACTTCGGATACCTATAACGTAACGAATACGTGTACACGTCGCTGGTATACACCTGTATGTATATATTTACGGGAGCGTTTGCATATTCCTGGTACCCTGAACTCTGCGAACCACACGGCGTGGCGTGACGTCTGTGAATAATATATAGAAACGCTCCGATCCCAACGACTCGTTAAAATGTAAATAACGTACATCTACTTTCATCCCTCGTCTTCGACCGATACAAAGGATCCCACCTTGGTTTATCCTTTGCCAGGAGGGGTAGAATTCTATGGATGTATAATAACACCTAGGATACATTTTATCACCGCGTTGGTATAGTAACCCGAGACAAAGATGACTCGCTCAGCTCCTCCGGTTCCGCGCTCCTCGTTCTCCATCACTTTATATTCTTCTGTTTTTATATTTTTTCAAATAAATGTCCTCGAAGTGGCTAATTCCAGAGGAAAGCTGTTTTCTGCCCGAACGACACTCTATTCAGAAGCGACAAATTCGCGGTGGCTTGACGCCGGGAGACCTTTGCGCCCTCCCGTCGAGTGGACAAGAGCAAAGAAAATGGAGAAAAAGCTCCAGAAAAGTAAGGAGAAAACTGGAAAAAAGAAAAGTGACTCAAGAAAAACCTTCGGCGCCTGATAAATTGAGTTTCATTCTTTTAATGGAAGACATTTCGGCGCGAAAGAAGTTTTCACCGAAAGTAGAGGACAATAATTTCCTCATGTTTCTTTCCACTTGGAAAAATAATATCGTTCCAAAATCACGTTGGATATTTTTCATCATTTTTTCTGTTCTTCTTTCTCTCTCTCTCGGTCCACTTTTTCCCAAAAGGACGATAATGATCTATATGAGACACGTGATACGCTCACCGCTTCCTTTTTCATCACCCAACTATTGCTCGTTGATTGATAGAAGAAATTTCATCGACGTTCCACAAGTTTTTCAAACTCCCACGTCTATCTCTCGACTGTTCTCAGTTCGCCTCGGACGTCCATGTTTTCGAACACCCATATCTTTGCCGAATGGAGGCACGATGCAGAAGGTGTAACAGTATAGCGCATCAAAATCCTCCGACGCAGAATTTATGAAGAAGAGAAAAAGAGGAGAAAATTAGGAACGGAAAACTATCGAACTTTCACGTTTTATGTAACAATTTATCACCCTATACCTGCCAGCTTCTTCCTGAGAAGAATTTTCGTAACTGAAATGGCAAAATCACTAGCCAACGATTCCGCTATAACTTATGACGGACCTGAAAATCCTATTCTTCGAATCTAGTTATCGCGAAAAGAAAGAAAGGAAAAAAACCTACAATAATTTATCAGCTTTGTGCTTTTTACTTCACCAATTTATTTTCCTCTTCTGTCTTCTTCTTTTCCTCTTTTCTCCTTCGTTCTTCCCCTTTTTCTTTCCTTTCTTTTCCGCCCTTTCAGAACTCGGTCCTTATTATAGATCGAGCCCATTTTCTCATCCAATCAATATCCTCTGCAGACTTCCTCTAATATTCCGAGTTCCAATTATTATTTGTACAACAGGTCATCCTCTCGTCCCTCCCACAGCCGGGGTTCACTCCAAGCCTTCACTTCCCTCCCGCCCTTCCTCCCTCTGCAGCCGAAAGAGTTGACGGTAGATTGTTTCCATTATCCAGCACTGAAGAGCGGAAGATATCATTCAAAGCGTACAATTTACTTCTATCCGGTATCATACCTCCGGATAGTTGATCAAGAGGAAAGTCTCTCGTGGTCAGAATATTTGATAAAACGAAACAATTTGCAAATTTCCCTCGACTGTCCGTTTGTCCAACCAAATATCACGAGCAGAGTAAAAGTTCTCGTTCGAACGGTAGCCTTCGTCCCAGTAAAATGACAATCCAAGGATATCAGGAGATCTGAACATGGAAAAATGACTGAAAAAAACCGGTGTGCGTTAGTTTGGTCGAATGAATGATAGTAACTTTGGAAGGTGAACATCTTGAATCGTAGGAGCGATGAATTCCCGGTTAACTATCGTGACGTGTCTCTGGTTTCAGAAACGGAGCTTCAACGATTACAACATCGGATCGGGTGCCTATTCTGCCCGTCCCTTGGTATTGATCACGCGTCAGTCGTACCCACTACCCCACGTTCGAAGGAAAACCGCGTATAGTGCTCCTCGAGCGCTTTGTCCTTGGCAACCGCGTCCGCGATTGGCTCGACACCCCCGACACTCCGACATTGTAAACGAAAAACAATTCGCAGCATCCCCGTCGACGAACAAGCCTCAGCGCAACTATATTCTCACCAATCTGTACAGTTATATGTATGCAAAGCGGCTTCACGAATGACCGAATAGTCCAATTGATCGAATAAATTCGAGCGAAAAGCTGTAGAACCTTTCACGAGGGAATCGATCGCTCGATCAAGTTTCATTCTTGAACGATATACTTGTGGAGAAGGTCGAAGAGTATTTTTCTTAACCGATTATTGCCATTTTTCTTGTTTCTCTCTCTCTCTCTCTCTCCGCACTTTTTTCCAATTTCACAGATCTCTGATAACCTACGTCTACTATGTACCTATATTCGTGTATACGTTATTTATGGAATTGAGTGTTAAAACGAGGCACTTCTCCCGGTCCATGAAACGATCCGAAGCTGGGCCAACCCGATTCCCCTAAATAGCGTCATATCTCTTTTACCGATCCGAAAATCGAGTTACCGAATACTCATAAATAAGGTACATAAACTTTTTTCCCCCTCGGCGACGCCTCGGGCATCAAATGCGCGTGTCGATTCGTCCCCGCATGCTCCTGCAGGGTTCCGATTACCGATAATAAACGCAAGGACACCACCGTCCCGGTTTCGTCTTCTTCCCTTCTCGAATATCGTGGAATATTTCCATGCACGGGAAAAACTGGAGAAAAAAAAACTGTCATTTTCACCTTTCGTTTCACAAATTCGCTACTCCGTAAAGAGATCGGATTCTTTCAAAAAAATCTCGCACATGCGGAGTGAAAATCTGCGAATAATACGCGTCCTTTCCGCTCGGTGTACGAATAACTATACCTACATAATATATTCAATGCGCAGTAATACTCGATAACAATACTTCAGGTGGGTGGCAATCGTCGAACAATGTGCGCTGAATCAGAGAAAAGGTGGCGGAGGAGGAGGAGGAAAGCGGGAAGGACGCGGTTTTCGGGAGTTTGGGAGTGCGGGAGTGCGGGGGGCGCGGTAGGCACACGGGGCGGGAGCGCCTTGATTTTGTAAAGTGTCAGATATTAATTTCCACAATTACTCTGAACCCCGGGCGATGTGTACGCGTATCTACAAAATCCGGAGCAAAGGGCAGAGGGAAGTGAAGTGCTCCAGCCCTCGACTCCTTCCCAAATGTTCCAATCCTCGGAATTCACGATAAACAATTCACACCCTGCGCCTGGTTATACTACCGATCTGAGTGCAAATTGGTAGCGGGATACGTGTAGAGTACCTCGACACACAGGTATTGTGTTCGTAAACAATCGAGGAGCGTCCCTGTTCGGGGGATGAAGGCGGAATGATCCACCCCTTCGGGGAACGCGCAGGGCTCGATACGTTCCTGCCCGAGTAAATTACCAGAATGTTAGTTATGCCAAGAACTTTTGGAGCGGTTAAGAACCACGGAGCGACGTTCTCGCGAGGGGGGGAAAGAACGTCTTTCAGAATTTCTCCGAGCGCGGATTAGGGGAGGGTAGCTAGACTCGGAAGAAACGATCGATCGCAGTCTGAAATCGAGAGCATGGCGAGGAGCTGGGCGAGGACCGGGGGGATTTCGAAACACTTGTAGCCGAGTTCTCCTTCCTCACAGAGATTTTATAACCTCCTCGAAAGGGAGGGGAGAATAGTTGCGGAGGTGCGGGGAGGGTGCAGTCGATTATGTGTCCTTTTGAATTTGGATCCAGCATGCTGAGGGGCTGGTATGAGACGCGTACACTCGCACGAACATTGTGGAAATCGTAGTGGAATGGAAACGGGCGGCAGAGGTTCATGAATATTCGGCGTAAAATTTTCACATGATAAAACAGGCAGAGACGCACGGATCAAACGAAGCGGTTGAGTGTAGCTGTGTGCATAAAATTCACTCACCCGGAGTTGAGATCGCTGGAGTAAAGTAAGAGAACTCAGTCACGTGCTAATTTGTCAACTGTTTAACCGACCTTTCTCCTTCAACCGTATAACCCGAGTTTCAAGGCGATTACCGAAAAATTACGCGGAAGAGACGATCCACGCTACTACCATTCGATAACGGATGACAATTTATCCCTGTAGCGTCAGCCCTGAGGACTATTCCACCGCTATACTTAACCCCACGGTAATAATCGTCGTTCGTAATCACCCCCCCCCCCCCCCCCCCCCCCATTATCCTGCATCTTCATTTGCCACCGCGTCAACAGTTATCATAAGTGAAACGCGGCCTACAGCGTTGGATCGGGGAGGGAGAAATTATATGTGGCGCACCTATTCGCGAACGGGGGATGAATTCTCACAGGGATTAGGTGAATGTATCTAATTATACGAAAATTTGAATAATTACTCTCCATCTTCCACTTCCCATTTATCTTTCACTTTTAATGAGTTTCTTCTTTACTGTCTCCTCCTCATTTTCCGAGCAGTACATCGCGTTTCTCCGATATCTGAAAAAGCTCTGCGCCAGCTTTCACGGTGTTTCAATATTCCCTCAGTCGCAGGCCCTGCGTCTTCCCACGTCCTCGCGGCATTAAAGGATTAATCGCCGGTTGACACTCAAGTCTTGCGAAGTTCGTCCAACCACTTGGACAAAATGTGTCGAGCTCACGAGCTTCATATACCGTCTGGGGATACTCAAGGTTGGAGCGTAGATTGAGGGTGAGGGCAAAGTCCTAGGGCGTCTACTGCTCAGGGCGAAAGTGACAGTGAAAGTGGAAGTGGGAGTGGGAGTGGGAGTGGAAGTGGAAGTGGAAGTAGAAGCAAAAGTGGACGTTTTCGTGTATATATATCACCTGGTTAGGTTATAGACTACTATGCAGAGGGGTAGCTGCCGCCGCCGCCACCCGGTTCCCGACGCGTTCCATAAGTAATGCATCCCCTACCTGTTGCCACCGGCGCGGCGTCATAAGCGCTTACCTTCGTAAGGCTGGCCTATTAATTTCACATTTTGCGGCAGTTCGAGCCTCCCCCTAGGCTTCATTACTGAACGCCATATCATCGAGAAGATTAGCCTGTAGCCGGAGACCGCTAAATTCTTTATGAAAATCTCTGCCAATTCGAGAGAAAAGCTTCTCTCGTCAGAGAGTTGGCCAAAATCGTCATCGACGAATGACCGGATGCGCAATAATTGTCATTATCGCGAACCTCGAGGGAAGTGCAGAATCGATGTGCGTATCGCGGTATACAGTCTCCGATCGTTGACATCAACGGGCGAGAGTCTGAACTGAGATCGAAGATGCCGAAATACGTGATAAACTACAGCGGATGGTAAATATTTTGGAGATCAAGTCGGAAGCCGGAGCTCAGAGCCTCGGTTTTCCCTTTATCACGGAAATGGTGGGATTCGCGCCGTTCACCGCTTCCTTAAGGGTATTTTTTTTCTGCCCAAAGAATCGCGGTCTGCGTGATATAGCATGGGAGCGAGCTTCGCATCAACTGAAGAAAACTATGATCGCTCAGCTTTCGCACGAGCGCGTTTCGCACGAATGTCTATTGGCTGATCCACTCTGTTTTGGTTCACGAATAATCCTGGGATTGATGCGATTAAATCAGAGGAGTCTGGAGCGGCTACGGGTAAATACAATTCTCCTATCCCATCAAGAACCGCGCCTGTATTTACCTGAACGACGATGGAAACGGCGCTGCTCATCTCATGCGGATTCAATAATCAGGATGCGATCGTCGGCGCGCTGTTCATGCATCGCTGGAGCCACCGCAGGAGCCAATTATTGATATTGACGAATCTCCGCGTATAGGTACTATTCGACGTCGAGGCGAGGGGAATTCAGGGATGAAATGATAATCGAAACGTCGACCACAGATCGCCGGACGATTCCTAACACCGTCGAAACGTTGGGCACTGATTGTAATCCAATGCGATAATAATTGATTGCCAGTTAGATTAGACGAGAAAAAATGATCAGACCATCCGGAGATTGAACCCCGCAGGACTGCGGCAGGTGGACCGTGTTCGTTTCATGGCGGGATAGCGGAATAACGGGACTTCGGTCCGGGAAGACCCGTGTAAATATTAATTCTTTTATCTTGCAATTCTAGAACTAAGCAGAGCTTTCGTTCACGCTCAGTCGAGGGGCTTTACCTTCGGGAAGAACGTGCCTACAGCAAGTTTCACGGTCGTCAATTAATTGCAGCTAACTGCCTCGACCGTAGCAAGCGGCAACGGTCGGCCAGCTTCCTATTGTGTCTCGTGCAGGATTGTGTAGCCTATAATCGGCGCATGCCTCGGTGGTTAACCAAACGCGTGCCAGAAACTCTGATAGGGGTTGTAGTATGGGGATACGATAATTGAACGAGTGATTCCGTGTTGTACTACCCGTATCCGAGTGTATCAGGCGCCGGTTCGCAGGGGCGAAGATTCCGTCGCCTTTATCCAAATTATAGACCAAGGAGTGGCAGCTGATTAAAAATTGTCCGAAATTTATATCGCATAAATAATTTTTGCAATATCGCGATCGCTGATCGAAGGAATTATCAGCTCGTTTCAAATCGCCGCGGTTCCGATGTGCGGGCTGTTGGCAAATTACATTATGCTTATTGTTAGTATGAAGTACCGCGAAAGGGAAACGAAGAATTGCACGGAAAGAATGTACAGAATTCTCCTTCTCTCGACCTCATCAATTGGTATGGGAAGCTTTTTCAGGGAGGAGGATACATCTCGTTTCGGTTCGTTTTTCCCGCTCCTTTGCCGTTCGCGACAGCCTCCGGACTCGCGACGCGCTGATCTTGAATCTGAATCTGAGAAATGGTTGTGTTCGTTAAAATCGTGAAAGCCGCTTACGTAGCCGCTCACCCTACGGTGTGGTACAATGACAAACAGAGTGATATTCCCTCTTTTTTCTTTTCTATTCGTTAGCGAAGAAAATTTTCGGAAGCACAGAGATTTTACATGGAAAATGGAAAATCACGGAATTTCAAATCTGGTTGAAGTGCGGAGGCGGAAAGAGAAGAAGTACGCAGGAGAATGAGGCCCTGGATGACGAGGAAGGGGCGGAGGGAAAATTACAGTCAACAAAAGACACACCTATACCTATACACGTAGGTATATATTCGCGGGAGAGGATTATCCCTGGGCCGTCGGGGTAAAGAGCCCTTTTAAAATTCTCCCCTTGGTAAATTAGCTCCCGCCTAGCCTGGACGCGCGGCTATATCTCGGGGAAATTTATCAGCCAGCGAGTAGGTAACTCTGTTGTATATACGGGTTCGCCTCGGCATTTTTACGCAAGCGGGAGACAAAAAAATCGCCGCAACAAAATTATGCTGCTTATTCTGTTTTCATGCAGGCTCTGGTCCCCTTCGTGTACCATATTCGCAAGAATATGTTAGTTTTATGAGACTCCTCCTTCCACCTCGGCACCGCACCTTCAGCTCGGCTATATTCTCCCTAGAGCCGCTTGTTTATTCATATCTAGTGACAAAAATACGAGAGTAGGTACCGGCTCCAACGTCTTTTCCCGCCATCTCGAGCGACGCGACGTCGCGTTGCATGATGCTCTTTGTCGATACACAACTTCGTTGAATCCCGCTTCATCCTTCAGATGGACCTTTTCCGTCCTTTTTCACTTTTCACATTATGAATATTGATGAAGCTCCTTCTCCTTCTGAGCGATATTTTGGGACCTTGGTATCGGCGGATAGGATGTTGCGAGCTGTTTGAAAGGAAGAAGGAATTTCCAGAGGAAAGAGAATCGGGGAAGGACTGCGTATTTCGAACAGAAGTGGAGAGAAGAGGAGTATCTTCGGGTACGACTAAGTAGAAGTTCGTCGAATTCCGTTTATCTCGACTCCGCGGCGAGAAGAGTAAAATCTGAAATTCGGAAATCAATGACAACATTGTGGGAATAAGAAGTTACGCAAGCGCCCACGGGAGTGAAGCGAGGTTCGGAAAGGGTGCGAAATTGTCGGAACCGAACGCGGCTCGATTCGGGACGAGAGTGGGCACGTATATCTAACCAAGGAGAATCGGGACAAGAAAATTCGTTGGGAAGTTGATAAATACCTACGCGGACGCGACCGGGGATGTTACTCGAATATTTATGAGGGTTCTCAGACTCGGCCGGGGCGCGCCAACTTCGCGAGAGAAAATCAAACCCGGGCCGAAACCCGACGAAATTCGGCAAACAAAACTTGTTTCAAATGAAGAAATCTCCGGGGTGAATAAGAACAGAGGAAACAGGCGAAACGGGCGGAACGATTCGTAACGTCGAGCAATTTCGCGGTTGATATATACGGGGGGCGTCCACGCGAATGAATGTTTAATCAATTTTTAAGACGTGAAATATTTCACGAAGTCGGAATACGCGGGGTCTGACCGAAATCGGAGTGAGCCCTGTGCATTCGTAAAATTACTCTGGGCTACCGGGCCCGGTATCGACCGCTTTTCATCAATCACTTTTGATGCCGGGTCCTCTCGACGACCCAATAGACTCGGGTAGCCATTTGACAGGAAGCGAAACGAACGCTGATTACTAGCTTTCAAATTCAAGAGGAGCCTATAGCACAGCGAACTTTGGAAGGAATAGACCGACGATAGTTTCAATGAATTTGAAAGCAGGCCCATTAGCGCTCTCATAATATATATTAATGTATATCGTATATTCGGGAAAGCTTCCTTCGCGAAGGAAAATTTTCTTCCGCGGCAGACCCTGCAGAATTAATATAAACTTTTACGTGCGATTTACCTGAACCTGATTAATACGAAATCTCTGATGGAGAGGGGCGAAACGCGTGACGTTTATTACGTAATATTGGGGGATAAAATTGGGAGACATGATTGACAGGTGGATATTCCTCCGCTGGAGAATAAGGGCGAGAGTAGGGCTCGGGAATTTGATGACCTTACTAAATTTCTTTTATGGAGAGAAGAGAGAAAATTATTGAGACTCCTCTAAGGAAATGGGAAAATTAATTAATTGCAACCTATATATATGTATATATATAAAATACAGTTAGGTACTCGCCGAGTATTATATATAGGTATATATATATGTACCGCAGCCGAGAGTTCTTAAACTTTAGCACTTTCATATATCCACCGTTCCGTCCGATACGTTTTAATTCTTTGCCCACTCTAATCAGAAGTTTAATGAAAGAGTTCAAGATTCTAGGGAAAAGATCGAAAATCTTTTTCTCACTGCTCTTATGAGCTAACAATTCGAACGATCGAATCCAAGCCACTTGACAGCCGTAAAGAAATATCGGGATATTTTCATGCTACTTTTATTGAACGAGCGATCGTGTCCCGTTATCTAATCCGGCGCCTGCAGAACTCTGTGAAAAGGGAAGGAAAAAGTTTCCAACCGATTTAGCGAGCTCCGGTACGGAGCCACCGCGGGATTTTTAACGAATCGATCGAACGACTGCGGCTCCAATGCGGGATATCAAGATTCAAGATTCGCATTTTGAATCGGAGCTCGGATATTCGAATAAGCCAGCCACGGTTGACCCTCTTTTTTCATTGTCAGTCTAAAATCTCAATTTAATCGTTCCGTCCGATCGCTCCGCACTCTTTCGCCGTGAAGAACACCGCGATTTCCCGGTCCGACGAAAGATGTTTTTCAAAGCTCCAGGAGCTTTTACCAAACGACAATTTCATGGGTGCGCTTTATCGCTCTCACGTACTGCTCAAGAGTGGGAGCAGCGAGAGGGGGGGGGGGGGGTGATCTTTCAGACACGCTTGACACAAAATCGATACCTGATCCCGCGCGGGAGTTTTCGACGGGGATTTCGTTCTCCACTTTAACACCTTTATATATACACTAAACCCCAAAAACGAGAGTGAAAGAATAAAATGAAGGAAAAAATGCATACTTACATATACATTTACATACGTAACACAGGTACCGCCGCGCGCCGGTTTACATAGAATTCGCAAGATATTCAAATCGATCGGAGGCGGGTCGCAAAAAGGGTGCATCCGATTTAAAAATCCCGTCACAGTCTCATCGATGCGCGAGTGAAATACAAACTGCGGAACCCAGTTACATATGTGCGGGAACAGCTAGAGGGAAAAATGGAAAAAAATTCAACGCAACGAAAGCTGCCTCGGGGAAAGCCTTGTGGAAATACGTTTGGTGGAACGAATTAGGAAGAGCATGAGCGCTGGCTGCGAATGGTTTGACGAACGAAATAGAGGATCCAGTCACGCAATGCGACGGGACGCGACGCGACTGGTCCGGTTTGTTCAAATGAATCCGAGGTGTTCGTTGCAGCATGAAAATGTGCGAAATTCCGTCATCCCCAGCTGCCGGGCTGCCGGAGAAAATTTCACGCCGATATACTGCTGTTTGAAATTTGGCTTGATTTCCGCCGCGAGGAAGAGCGGAGAGGGGGGGGGGGGGGGGGGCGAACCCGAAAACGAAAATGCTGGAAGAGAATTTTCCACTCGTTCGACACGCTACAAACCACCTCCCGTCGTTTTAAACCGACGACGTTATGTGAAACAGTGTAGTTGACATACGCGTTAATCCCGGGCTTATAGAACGATCGATTTCTGTGCCCGTCAATTTTCTGAACCGATCAGACGTTTTAATTCCCCCTGTGTAATATTTCTTCCGGTACGTACATATCTCAGCGGCGGAAAAATAAAGTTGGGTGAACCCGTGACCGGTGAAATGAATAAGTGAACCGCTGCGAATGATCTCGCGAGTATAACAAGATTCTAAACCATAGGGCGGCATTTAACCGACAACCATTCGGAACAATGAATTCGATAGGTCGGGGTGGCGGCGTGGCTAACCCCAGATCATTGATTTATCTCGGGGATAAGGTTTCATCCGAAAGTTCAATATTGGGCTAATAAATTCTGGAAATACTGTAACGAATGAGTAATAAGCCGAGCAGTCGAGCCTGTTCGGGGTATTTGAATTCTGTGAGAGAAACTTCGGACTGAAGTTGAATCTGAATCTTTACAAACGGTGCAGTATACCTAAAATATGTATAATTCAATGTATTACGGATAATCTTGAGAAGTTTTCTGTACCCCGCCGCTGCCCGACGGAGCCGCCTCGACGCTTCCGGAGGCAGCTAAATAATCGCGTGGTAACCGGGCTCAGAACTTTCGAGCACGGCTGCTTCGCGCGTGTTCTTGTCGGGTCACAGGTGAATGGTTCGCTGCTCGAAGGGGAGCCTGAAATATATCTCGTATTCTCAGTCGAGCCACACGGGGCGCGCTACCACCAGCCTATAGGGGCACGAGCAAACAGGCGAACCGCGGCGCGGTGGTGGCAACGAAATCTATTGCCGAAAATAAATCAATAGCGAAATTGTTGTCTGTCCACGCCATCGCATCCCGGTAAACGTCAATGCGCAATCTACATACGAGGGGGGCGGGAGGGGGGCGGGGGCGGGGGGGCCGTAACCACCGAACACTTTTTCCCGTACCCCGTTGCACAAAAACAGAAATTTCCTCTCGGGGCTCGTCTCTTTTATATTCTGCACGAACGTTTTATGGCAATGACACTCCCTCGTGGTATAAATACGAGTCAACCTCCTCCGGAGAGGTTGCAATAGTTACTCGAATTCCTCTCAGAGGGGTGTTTGCAGTTTGACTGCCTCTTGGTCTGAAGCCTGCATTCTGCTTTCTACTTTCTAGTTACCTCACGATAATATACCACGGTGCAGTATTCTCGGATTCTCCGCTTTCGGATGGTCCCCATCGGAGCGAAAACAAGAAAGGGAAAAGGAATGAAAATTTTCAGAGAAGCCACCTTTACTCCGACTTTGGCTCCCAACGGAGCTGGAAGCACACGGAAGATAAAAGAATAAACAGAGACTTCCCTTCTTTCTCCTTTATGGAAAGAGAATCTTGTTCCGTCACATTATGCCGTACATACACACGTCTATATAATATGCAAAATGCACTACCTACTGCGGCTACGCAAAAATTATTATCCCTGTACACATCTCTCGCTCTGATATTCCCGCAGCTATTATACTTTTGCCGCGACGATGACAATACTTTGTCTACTGCAGCCCGGAATAAATTGGCATCATCGTTTTCGGCTGTGTGCCAGAGAGATATAGACACTTGACACGCGAATCAGCTAACGCTCACCGAGTGATGATCTCCTCTCATGCTCGATCACAGTCGGGGGTCACACGAACTCAGGGGATTCGAGAACATCGTCGGTGCCCTCGATTCAGGTGATCCCCCCGAATACTCGGAGCTCGAATCCAACTAATATTGGAAGCTCGACCGATCGCCGAGTAGGTATTCTATACTAGTCAGGCAGCTATGGACAGATATGCACATGGAAGCGTCCTGAAGACTTCTAGCCACTCATGTGAAATTTCTTCAACCGCGATCAATAGTTTTGGGGTAGAATCCGTCTTTTACAGTTTGTCGAAATGCATGTCCGAGCAGCGATCACTCGTATTGGGAAACAAACTGGGATACACATACGCCTCTGAATCACTGACTATATTCCAATGCGATAACATTTTCGGTGAACTTCGGTGGAGGAAAGATCTCTCCCTTCTCGTCCGCCTCCGTCGGCGGCAAAATAGCGTCCAAATGGGTTCTGGGAGATATGAATAGAGGAATGGAACTAAGGTATATATAATAAAATGAAACAGGTAGAAGAAATAGGTTGGGAGGTGTTCCGTTCTCGGCGATAAAATTACCTCGCAGTAACACTCAGTCCTCAGTTTTACTACGATTGTAAAACTAGAATAGCGAGGACGAACGACTCGGAGGATAAGGGCACCGTCTCCGACGTTGTATTAGGTCAGCATTCGCTGGATGGAAAAAGAAAAACTGGCGAAAGATTTGTAGATAGTTCTGTTTCATCACATTTCTCCTCTTCTTTCATCTCCGGAGCTAATACTTGAGCCTGGAATCAGAGCTGCGGAGACTCACTCTTGAGACCGAGTTTGACAAGCGACAAAGCAGCTCCAGGCTTCTACCTCTCGGCCAGCTATTTCATCGATAAATCTTCCCCTCTCTATTATTCTTGAGCCGTGAGCCTCCGACAATCTACTTGAAACCTGAACTGAGCTATTTCATGCATAAAAAATCCCTCCTAACGGTTAGATAAATTCATCTCCGAGCCAGTCGAGAAAAAATCTATAGACGAAAAATACTCTGTTTTAATGCCGAAACTGGCCCGCGTGGCCCTTAATGGAAACACATGTCGGAATGACTCATGAGATTCATTTCTGATTTTATTTCAAGGGTTTCCGAAAAACACACGAAGAGGAAGAGGAATCCGACTTTAATAATTTATCGCCGATTCGCGTGCAAGATGGAATCGCATATATTTTTCACAAGTTTCGTTAGCGAGAACGAAACGTTAGTCAAATTCTTCAAAACCTTGACAAAGTTTCGTAATATTTTTCGAAACTTCGTTTCCCGTCCTACGACGTATAGCATTCTATGTATGTAATTACTATGTAATACACATTTTCGTACGCAATAAGATCTCATTGAAATGCGAGCTTGCTCGGTCGATCGCTGAATAATAATACTCGGGTTGCGAGTATCAGCAGAAGACGGTGAGTTCCAAAGTTCTATAAAAGTTTCTTATCGCTCTGCACGCGGAGACCGTGAAGTCTGGAAAGATTGTTGAACAAACGAAACGCAAAATGAAACAATTAGTTGCCAATCTGCACTTTTATTTCACGACTATCGCAATCCGACGAACAAATACAGTACGACCTTCGTTATCATTATCGCTGCTATCTTTCATTTTCATCGTAACATTATTCAAATCCGTTATCACGAGCGCTATGCATATCTACATCGGCATATAGGTCGATGTATTATAACTATAAATTGCGAATCGTCGATCATTAATATGGTCCGAATGAACGATCGACGAATCAAATGGATAATTGACAGCGGCGACAATCAACTAATTGAGTTATTATGCTACAGAGAAAAAGTGCTCATTTTGTAGAATTTTTGTACATGTCTATCAGTCTGGCGGCTTCGCGAAAACCAGTTTCAACCGCTCCATGAACATTCCCGTAGTAGTGACTGCTTGTCGCCTCCCCCGCGAACATGACGATCTAAAAATGCGGAGATCATCGTCAAATAAAGCGACATGGATGAACGATTATCGTTAAACACGCCAGTGTCCATTCGAAAATCACAAGGGAAATACGTGTTAAGAGGCCATAGGAGTCGCCGCTGACGATCTAACCTAGCTAGCACAGGGAATTCTCATCTCCCATCAAATCCAATCAATGTTTTGCACGGGTGAAATACTTGGCTAGTTTCTGCCATCGTAGATAATGAATCCTCAAAGTTTCATCAGAATCGGTCGAGTCGTTTGCGAAAATTTACGATTCTCGTTTACGAAGTGGCTTCTGCACATGTAAGATAGCGAGTCCTATGGCTCCCTCAATACATTGTACTTGCAAATTTGTTTTTGGTACTCACTGGTTTGTCGTTGATGAGTAACGGAGCCGCCAATTGGTTTGCCCAGACGTCAGCTCTCTCGCTTTCCATACTCCTGAAACTGTAAGTTCCTCGGAAATTTTCGTTGCTGTACCAGGTTGAACTGAAAATCGGATTGCCGGATGTGAAATACGTGAATTATAATCCTGTTTGTCGCAATTAGTACCTGTATACTGATTTGCATGTTTTTCGAACTTTCAAAGACTCACCGTTTTATGCCTACGGGTCTCGTTATGTTATAAGACTTTCCTAAGAATTTGTTCAACAGTTCGCACGTTTGGTTGAGAACTTGTTCTTCGGGCAATGTTTCCATGTATCGAACACTCGCTCCGCTTAGCCAAGCGTACAAGAACTTAGGCTTGTGCTCCAGCCTGTAAATTCCGATGATGTCCACCAACCATTTCGTATTTGGCTGCGCAAGGAATAGCAATAGACAAAGGTCCGAATGATCAGTGATGAAGAACTATCATTCAATATGAATACAGCGTGATGCTCGAGAACGGGTCATTCCGAGGACTTCGAAATTCGCATGGCAGGAGTCAGTCTCCATTCGAATAATTCAGATAATGAGAAAATATGAATTATACTCACGTCTTTTTCGTACTCCATTCTATCGTTTTCATCCCAAAGGAATAGATGACCACTGAGAAAATCGTCGGGCCACCACGGTTCATCGTAGGCAAGATAAATTTTGGCTACGGACCCAAAGCCTAAACCCTGTGGAACAAATTTCCATGAAGTATTTTTCATGCAGGTACCTCAATTGCTGCCGAACTAATTATCGAGAACCTGGCTCGTTCGTATACCAGACAATTGCCTAGACTCACTCTGATAGGATTCACTTTAGACTCTGGCAACTGTGGCGTGAATAGAGTTGCGTATTTTTCTTTCAGCACGCCCAATGACGGCGTCATAATGACGTGGTCCGCTGTGTACTGCGTTCCATCGCTCGTTTCCACCACGGCCTTTCCTTCTGTTGAACCATAATTCACACTCACGACTTTCGTATTCAGCAAGGTGTTGTTCAGAACAGGAAGTTCTTCCTCGGGGTTCGGCAATTTTCTCTGCAATGTTCAACGTAAAGAATCTCTGTGAATTTTCGAAACTGCACTCGCCGGAGCTCATAATTGACATTCGAACCCGTCTTTGCGGTCGGAATTGGAAACGCATCGGCTCGCAATACCATCAAAATGTCAAGAAACGTTCCATATCCCTTCTCTTTCCAGTTGACGACCGTACTTCCATTGCAATTCCAAGCTTCTCGTTGTCCCCGTAAAGATACGTCGTGCCAATCGTCTGAGGGGTCCAATGCCAACGCCAAACCTTCGAACAGCTTCATGAACCCGCTTGCCAAAGTCTCGTTGACGGTTGGATATTTCTCAAATTCCTTATTCACGCTGTAGACATGGAACGAAACGGGGAAGAAAAAAATGTCCGATTATCAAGCCTGCGACGGCTGTGAATAACGATTTCGCAGATTTTCCCTGCAATCATAATCTATTACATAATCACGTCGGGTGCGACGACACGTTGACTTACATTCTTTCGAGATATTCTCCCCACGAAGAATTGGTGTCATTCGAATTGTCCACGGTGCCGGAAGCTTCTTCGAAGAAATCGATTAATTCTCTACCGATCGAATCCGGTATGCGACCACCGTCGGAATAATAGACTGTGGCTTGATCCCGCTCCGTCCGCTCCGGGATCTCCAAGTACCCGAGAGGCCAGACCATTTCGAAAACGATGTTGTTGGTCTGTCCATGAACCCATTGACCACCAAGGTCGATCCAGGTGTCGTCTAAAAATATTTACAACTTTTCTACGACGTATAGTTTGAGATTTTCGATTCGAAACGTCATGCGTCATCCAAAGACTTACGGAACTTTACGGTATGAACCCGCCCGCCGATTCTCTTCTCAGCTTCTAGAATTGTTACATCTTCAAATCCATTCGCGAAGAGTTTCGATGCTGTTGCTATCCCGGCAGCTCCAGCTCCAACAATGATAATTTTCGGTTCATCTGCCGCTGTCAAAGTGATCGAACACAATACTCCTATAACGTAAAACCACCGCGAATTCGCGCATTGCATTTCGATTATGGAGAATTGAATGAAAATTTGCAGTTTCCAATTTATCGAATCAAATATTTCCCAGTTCGTTAATCAATGTTATCGATGCGAAATTAGTTCACCAAGTGCAGCGCTATAGAATCACGATAGTAGGAGGGTTCGTTATATAGAGAGGCAGATATCGGTGCACCACTGTCTATCATATGTATATATTGATATATATATATATATAATCTATTGGCCTATTATATGTACGGGGTGTTCCGTATCAAACGCACGTTTGCATCCTCGCGAAATTTCAGACTGAAATCTCCTCAGCGAAAATTGTCAGGCTAGAACCGTTCGACCGTGAGAGCTGTTTAAGGTCGGCCAATCCAAGAGCTCGTGTGCACCTAGGCCAGTGCCGTGACAATTGTGAGCCGGCCGCGCGCGGCATATTCGTGACAGACGAGATACAGACCGTGAAACATTTGCAGCGCTGGTGCATACTCGTCGTTACGCCGAAATCGTCGCGGCACTGACCTAGGTGCACATGAGGTCTTGGATTGGCCGACCTCAAACAGCTATCACGGTCGAACGGTTCTACCCTGACAATTCTCCCTAAGGAGATTTAAGTCTGAAATTTTACGAGGAATCCGCTGTTATGCAACCGTGCGTTTGATACGGAACACCCTGTATATATACGATAGAATTGGACTTGAGAACAAGAAAAATCGTGATCACACGATCTGTAGTTCGTTAGATCAAGGTCTGGAATAGATATTTATTGCTTATTATGCAATCGCGAGTGCCCGCCGTACACTCAATTGCGATTGTGTAATTGACATTGTGATCTTCTAAAACAGCAAACGATCTGACATGAACGCGAAGCGTTTTATCCGGTATATCACTCAAATTTACACAGCCGATGAATTCTACACAAGATTTGTGATCAACAGAAACGATGGAGAGCTGCAGTAAGAGCGGAGACAGTTTACGAAATGAATAAGCGCGCCTAGATCTCTAATAAATGAATAGCACTCAGCAATGAACCAATTGAGAATTTCCGGTCTATGAAGCAATTCAAGCTTCCGGAATTGAAATTACGAGGATGGAATACAATATCAGATTGGAGTGCACTGTGACGTATGATGGCTGAAAAATTCCGATCCGCCGATCAATATCCTTCCGTCTATTCCTGACCAACAATGTTTAACAGCAGTTTTTAATTTGCTTGTTTCAGATACTAACAGACTAACCAGAGTCCCGAGGGGACAGCTCGCCCATGACACTATGTCACTGCCACGGAGGCCACACCGTCTCAAGCCCTGAAATCGATCATCATCGTGGTAGTTTTCCGTCGAGAACCGTCCGTCACTCAAAACTTAGTATTTCGTTAATCCAAGGGAGAAACTATGCCACGACTTTCGATGTCCGGGTCCAGCGGACCCTGCGAGTATAGATAGAACCGGAATTGAACATTAGTCAGTGACACCAGGCCGGATTTAATTAACGCGAATCTTCCTTTCGCGAGGGACCTTGAAACTGGAATACCCTTGGCTAACCCCCGTTAACTTCTTGACCGTTGCCTCGCAGCCCGCGGTCGCCGGATGACGGTAAAGACCTGAGCGCCAAAATCTTTGTGGGAATTTCCACCTCCGCAAATTCTTCCCGTAAAAACCTTCCTCCACATTCTTCGGTCCAGTTGCCTCCCTCGCGACTAACCACTCCGGTATTATGCCCGGGTCAAATTTCTCCTCGAAATAAACAGAAAAAGAAAAGAGAGAAAAGAAACTTTTGGATGCGGACGAAGCTAACCTCAACCGGGCAAATTGAAAGGATTTTCATCGAAAGGATAACGGACTCCAGTCCTGGCGGAGAAATCGAAGGTCCGTAGCCGAAGGCGGGGAATCCGAGTCGAAAAACTTAGCGGGGGAGGAGGAATAAGTATCGTATCTCTGCGGGCCCACCGTGGTGTTGTCCGCCGGGGGCGTCGGTAGCGGTGGAGGTGGTGAAGGAGGTGAGGGTGTGTGCCGACGGCGTGATTTGGAGCGCGGTGGGGGCGGCAGGGGTTCCACCTGCCTCGCCACCATCAGCTCCTCTGTCGCCGGTAGTGCGGGGGGCTGTGGCCCAGTGGTGGGTCTCCCCTCCTACAAAAAAAGGCAGGGAAATGCGTCTGCCTGGGGTCGTGGAGGACGAGGACGGGGTCGCGGCCGCGGGGGTATCGTCGGGGGCGGTGGTTCGGGCGGGATCATTCTCGGTCCCAACGCCGCCCCCGGTTCCTACCCTCCGGGACTCCAGGGCGTCGGGCCCGGTCTGCGCGAGGTCGTGAATATACTTGGGGAAAGGAATCAGGCCGGTACTTTGACCGGCGTTGGGCCACCGCCGGGTTCCTCCGACCCAGAGGACCTCGGGGACGAGGAAGAGGGAACATCTCCGAAGAGGCCACCGAGACCCTTGTACAGGAGGCTATTCAACTACGTTCGCCAGGCCTGGACCGGAGTGAAATTCGCCCTAGGTACTAATAATCGTGAGAATCTTGTCTTGCCTTATGGGGTTCGCATCCCGAATCCGACATTTTTTTCACCACATTTTCAGCGCCAAGGATATCCGGAACGTTGAATAACTAGACAATCGATTCCTCAACGAGGAGCGTCACGGCGCGGCGCCTCGGGAATCCCCGCCGTTCCCCGTCATGGAAAACGACCGGACGGGGCAGAGCGAAGTAGGTAAAATCATTCCCGCGGCAGCGGCCGACGACCTTCAGATCGTCACATTTGTTGCATATTTAATTTCATAGTATACCGTACACGCCAGCTCGAGAACCAGTCTCCCGAAATTTCAAGTATCCTCCAAGGGCAGAGGAGAACCTTGAGGCTGTTTAAAATTACCTACCGTTTTGCCAATCCAAACATTATACGCTAGACCCTGCACCTCTGCCACAAAACCAGAGTGGCCACAAATGTCTCGACTGTATCCGCACCGCGGGACCCACTTCGCCGTATGTTTAATTGATATTTGCATATGTTTATTCATTCATTCATTCATTCATTTATGTATTCACCTTACGTACCTTCAAACGTGACGTAGAGCAACCCCGAGCTTTCCCCGGAATATATTTGTCGAGATTGGGTTACAGCTGGCTCTCTGCCTCTGCCGCGCTACCTACCTGCCTTCATCTTCCGCGAGTAAACATCGTTAAGTGCTCGACCTAGCACCGCGGCTGTTTGTTAACATGCTCGATTCATCCCACGTCCGCTGTATCGCTTCAGATGGATCTGTGCACTTTGCAGTACGCTACAAAGCGCGGTTACGGCAATTGCACACCATTGTATACCTACTCGCTGCGCTCGTTGAGCTTAGTTTCAGCGGACGAGGAGAAAGCGAGACGGAGACGGAGAGAAAGAGAGAGAGGAAGAAATGGCTCGGTAACGAACTCCGTAATTGATCGCACCAGCTGACTAACTGACGCTTCATAAAAAAAGGGGCAATAAATCAGCGGCTGGGTTGGGTAGGTGGGTGTGGGTACGTGTAGGCGCTGTTGAAAGGAGAAAATGGAGGGGATGAGGGGCACCGACAAAAACGGCGTTCGAAGAACCGCCCTAATTCATTTATTCCAAATGACGAAGTGTGTAGAATTTATAGAACCCATTCTTTGGAAAATTTCACCAGCTGCATTGATCGAACTATGATTGAAACCTGAATCGCGGGCTGAACGATTCAAATGATTTTCAAACCAGACCAATTTATCTGCACTTTTTCCCTTCCCTTCGTTTCCCCTCTCGCGCCCTGTCCTTGCCCCGCGTCGATGAATTAATTCTATGGCCACGCGCGACGGTTGTCCTCTCTCTTACTCTCAAGATTATTCTTTACGCTTGAGTAAATTACTCCAGCGAATTGGAACACAGCTGGACCAGCTGGTATGCGCATACGTGTGTATTATACATGCATGCGTACCCAGCTGCCCGGATATAGGTACGTGCTGCGTCGACGACGTATGTATCCGTGCATACCTCCACCTTCGTTGAGGGCGGGCTAGAGTCGTCCATTGTGCTGAAATTTAGCGTACGCTCGCTCCACTTCCACTCTGTTTAATTCACCGCTATTCAAATACATGCATTCGCGTCGCAAGGGCTTTTTTGGTACTCCGTCGCGTTGTCCCTGGAACCGTTTCACGGTATAAACGAAGCTCGCCCGAACTTCGGATTGGATTTAAATAGACAAATTTACGATTCGGTATCGACTTCCTTCGTCCTAGTTTACTAGAACCCCGATTTACCTCCTTTCTGCTTTGAATATAGTTGGCTCTTATTCCCGCACATGTTCGTACATAGTATACTTCTGGAAGCACCGATTGCGAGCACGAGCGTCAGCCGAGCCGCCATTCTCGCCGTTTCTTTCGTGCTCCAGTCTGTGGAGAGGGAAGGAAAGAAAATTTCCAAATAAAACACGGATGCGGATGGGGATGAGGATGGGGATGGGGAAACTGCCACCCGGGATGGTCTACTCTCTCATTATCTCGCTTTGTACGCTTCTCTGTGCAACACTTCGCAGAGTTGCAATTCGTTCAATTGTTTCACTTTTTCCTTGTTTCCTAATTTCTTCCCAAACAATTATACACGTTGAGGGAAATTGCAAAATAACAGCTAGTCCTCCTCTTCGCCAATTGAGAGTTTGAGAAACGGTAACAATCTGCATCTGTGTTCGTTAAAAGCGGACGGATTTTTGAATCAATCATTCCCTCGAAATTATGAAACAGAATATCCTCTGCGAAGTCAAAGTCCGGCGGTGATGATGTAACATTGTTCGATTATAATTAAAAACGATCATCCACCGGGTTCGAACTTTGGAACAACAGATGAAAACCGTTGTCATTGAAGGATTAATCACAACGCGCCAAGGAAAAATATATTGTGAAAGACAAAAACGTAAAAAGCACCGCCCTCGCGCTCGCATTATACATCCTCATTTCCGGATGTACCAGAGCGGCAGGAATTCGCAAAAGGGCGAGAAATGGTTCAAAGGTTTCCTCTTTCTTTCACTCAAATGGTTCCTCACGGCTACCTGTTGGTAATATTTCGAATACAAAGCCTTTGATGCGCTTATATACCTACCTCTCTAGAAAGCTCGGATCGTCTGTAGATATGTACAACACCCTGTACATGGAGGAAAAGAGTGATTCAAAATTGTCGCAGCCTGAGGAGGGGTCACGGCCAGGGAAAAGACCAAAAACTGGAGATAATATAGTTTTGTGAATTATTTCATAGAGCTGCTTCGCCCTCGCTGCTGTTTTACAGCCCATTCCTCCCCAAAGCCAGCGGGAGTTCGATGCTTCCCCTAGATAGTCGGGATTCTGAAAAAGAACTTCGAGGGAGGATGGGCATCGCGAAACACCCGAGGGCCTGCAAGTTCGGCGAGAGAGAGAGAGAGAGAGAGAGAAAAAGAGAGAGAGAGAGAGGGTGGAGTTCGTGCCTTACACACGCAGAGGCCACTTTGTTACAAAAGCCTACTCCAGCACCCCTCCTGACCTCCGACTTCTGCGAGCTTCCTGAAGCTCACCCCCTGCATGCTTCCCCTAGCAACGCGGGGATGCTTTTGGCGCAGCCGTCCTCAGACAAGACACCAGCCTGAAGTGAAACACGCGAATGCAATACCAACCTCCTCGGGCTCTCTTAGTCGGCTCACCTTTAATCGTTTCACCCCTTCACTAATTTTCTTTGAAAATGTGCCAGTCCCTTGATATCTCTTCCAATTGTCTCGCTCTCCATGCCACCTCATGCGCCCCCGTCCGTGTGTGAATGTGTTACAGATTATGTCTCCGGGCTGTATACCCAGCCAGTGTTCGCGAATGCTAATGAAGCTCCAAATGTAGCGGAGACAGAACAACCACACCCCTATTTCTGTCGGCACCAAAAATTTCCGCAATCGCAATCGCAATTGTACCGAGTGTGCAATTTCTTTTCGCAAACAGCCGAGTGTACGTATCAAGATCACGAGGAGGGATGTGAGCTCGAAGAAGAATCGACTCATCTCAATTTGACGATGAGGTCTTCCTGCGGAATTGGAAAGGACAAATTATTCAATATCAATAATATATGATTCACGCGATCAACGCAATGAATCGCTGCAATTATATATCATACAGAATGACAAGTTTTTAGGTTATCTTGCTCGCGGCGAGATCGCGTGCGTTTTCTCCCGCAGCTCGATTTTAGCTAAAAAAGAACAAAAATTCGAAAAAAAGGCCTAATTGTGAGAGGTGCAAAGTGCGCAGAGGGGTCGCAGAGCTGCCGACCGTCAAAGCTTTGACCCAGTTATTTTTTTCTTCTTCGTCGGAGGGCTGGTCTGCGTGCGGTATGTAGCAGCTCGGCTACAGAGGGTTGTAGTTGGTGGAGAATGTTCTTCGTATTTTCGGGTGAAAAAAAAAAGAGAGATGGCGATAATTCTTCGTGTTTGCAGCACGCGCGGACGCCGCGCCGTCGGTGCGAGCTAATGGGAAAAACAAAATGGGCGAGAGGAAACTTGAGTAAATTTCGTTCCCCGTTTTCTTTTACTTTTTTTTTTCTTTCGTTTTTCTCTTCAATTATCCCCGTGCGAACGTTCATCCGAAGGAGAAGCATCGATGAACGGGTACGGGTGTACGATAAGCTTCGATGGAATCAATTAACGAAATCCAATTACTCTGACATCTCGTCTTTATCTTTCGCAGACTCGGAATATGAAGAAGAACAAACGCCGAGGTACCGGCCTGATTCCCTCGCGAGTCTTTGCCGAGCCACAAGGTTCACCGAGGCCGAGCTGAAGCGCATCTATCGAGGCTTCAAGGCGGAGTGTCCCACGGGAGTCGTCCGCGAGGACACTTTCAAGTGCATCTACTCCCAGTTCTTCCCCCAGGGCGGTAAGTCACTCGAATTAGTCGCCCCGAGCGTTATCACAGAAAATATTATCGTGAACATGGATACGACAAAAGCATAAACTCGGGTAAATTCTTCCACCCCGAGTTTCACACGTCACCCTGCCCCCGCGATCGCTACGATCCTATAACCTGTTGAATTTTCTCAACAAATTCACACATACACCTACTCGCTGCGCACTGCTCGGCTGTAGAAGATCTCCGCGTGAGAAAAGCCTCGAGTACGGGGCCAAGAAAGTGAATAATTCTTACCAACACGACGACCTTGGGACCGCCGCGTTAACCTAGAAAATAGCGAGAAAATAGGAGATATTGCTTACCCACTTTGAAGGCTGGGAAGGTCCCCGGGATCAACGACTACTTCAACATTGATCGGCGAGTGGGTCGAGGGACCGGGAGAGTAGCCCGGGAATCCCCGTTGAGTTCGAACCCAGCAGCTACCGCGATGCCGCTGGCCACCCGGCACCTCCTTCTCGCCTCGCCTGGGGAATCCCCAGTAAAATAACAAGTTAGGATATCGTTGAAGACGTCCTAAATATACCTGACTATATCCTCGAGAAAGATTCCCACTCACACCGGTCTCGTCCGCGGCGTTGCGAAAGCGATCCGAAAATCGGCGTCGCGGGTCAAAGTACGTACTTGGATTCCTCCGATTCGCTCGAATCTCGGAGTGCGGAGTGAGCGGGGGAAAAAAATTACTTACAGGCATCGGTAGCCCGGAGTCTTCGAATCCTCGACCAAAACCAGCAAGAGACAAGAGCAGGGAAAAAAAAGAAAAAAACAAGAACAGAAGAACGAGGGTATGCGTGAAAATCAAAAATAAAGCCTCTTCGAAACGAAGAGGTGAATTTTATTTCGGTTATAGTCGACCGTGGAGGATTCGCGTCGTGATCCCGATCCGTGATGGATCGATGTGATCTCGTTCCTCAAATTGACGCGAAACCATTGATCCGATAACAAACGAACGACCTGCAGTATGATAATTACTGTGAGTGTAATATTGTACCACGGACTGGACATCGAATCGACAGCGAATCCTCTTCGTGCAGCGTGATTACCCGGTCCTCGTGTCCATCACGGTGGGAATACTCGGCTGAAGCAACAAAAAAGAGGCGAAAAAACGACAGGGGTTCGTTACCTATTTGTTTGTTTGTTTGATTGCAACGAATCACATGTTTTCGCTAGAGAGCAAACTCATTTTCGCAATACAACAATTCTGTCACCGCCTGCGGATATACCATATTCGTATAATAATGCGACAATTATCCTCCGCGTACTTCCCACATACCTACCTCTAGATTCGATTCCTTCTTATTTGCCGGATAATATCATTTTTTATATCCCTTGAGCTGGGGGTGGATGGCTCGAGTAAACCCCCACGTGAAGGTTAATTCCTAGAATAAGTCTCGAGCTTCGGAAGGATAAACGTCCTGATCCTTGCGGGAGGAGGATTACGACACTAATTTTCAGCTGCAGAAGACTACAACTCCTTTTTTTTATATCTTCAACAATCCCCTAATCTCAAAGCCTATACCTCTAACTGAAGAATTCCAGATAGATATTGCGGCCACGCTTCGGGAGAGTGGAATCGCGTAGATAGGCGCCTACATATCTACCTACATATATGTGCGAATGTATGTACGTGTCGTGATAACCGGTCATCCAGAACATGGGCACCGAGCGAGCTGTATATCTGGGACATATGTCTCCTTGCGAGTTATTGTTAGTTCGGCTTAATCCCGGGGAGATTAGAACAGCCAGTCCGAACATCAAGAGCCAGGAGTAAACGGAGGACCACAGGATCGACCCTAGATCAGATGAAAATCCAACCCCATGATACTGAGAGAGAGAGGAAAAGAAAATTGAACAAAATTTTCACTCACTTTCAACGGAACGCTGGGAAACTCCGTCGCATTACTCTGCATCCTCGGATGAAATTAACCTCTCAGAGGTCGATCCCGCAGCAGTACTCCCACTTGAGAGGCCATTGGTGTCGCCGCTGGCAATCTAACCTAGCTAACTTAAGGAATATTCGTTTATCATCAAATCCGTTCGATGTTTCGAAGGATTGAAATACCTGGCGCCAGCTCCTGCCATCGTACTCAACGAATTCTAAAAGTTTCATCAAAATCGATCGGGTCGTTCGCGAAAATTTTCGATTCCGGTCGTCGAAGCGGTCTTCTGTACAAGATCGATAGCGAGTCCTATGGCGCCTCGAAATTTGCTTGCGGAGATCGCACAGAATCCCGAGTATTCTTCTCGGAGTGTGTCTACCTACATGAGGGAAAATGCGTGTTCGAGGTGGAAAAATTAATGGCATTTACCGGGGATGCCGAAGACCTAACCGCCGTACGTGACCCGCACTTCTATTTGCTTTACTCTTTTCGACCACATCAAAGAGACAATTTTATAACGCAGTTCGCAGCACGCAGGGTTTCTGAAGTAGAAAACTGAATCAAATTATGAAAGAGAGCGCGAAAAAAGGAAAAGAAAACCGGTTCAGCGTAAAATGCATAGAATGCCTTTGTCCCCGGTACCTACACTTGTACTACCTGCACACGCAGGCCGTGGCGTTAATCATCACCATCGACGCGACGTACATGTACACCAGGCTATTGCAGCGATGGGAAAGCACTTTCCACGTAGAAAAATGGAGAAAAGTGAAGCTGCACTTGATTTTCACGATGATTCATTACTCACTCGCTCGCACTGCACCATCGCGTCTAGTACCTGTCATCATATTTCAATTATAAATTCATTGCTATGCAAAATTGAGCGATCGGGTAGATGATTCGCTGCGCCACAATCATGTACTTCGTTACGAGCGGATGTATTATAAGAGAGAATATACAGGCATCATGCACGTTTTCGTCGAAGATAAGTCGAAGAGACATGTAGGCACCGAGGCAATAAATTGTGCAATTGGAATAAAAATAGGAGGAAAATATGTTCCATCGCGACAGCGTTCAGAGGCAGCCTCCCACCCGGAGGCCGGGACGGAAGTAGGTACTCACTACTTACATAACCCGATCCAGTAGTACTTCTCCTCGTCCTCATCGTGTGTAGGTACATAAATACTTGGCGCGCGTGTATCGTACGTAAGTAAATATGTATATATACAGAGAGTCTGAGAGACACTTGAAAGTCTCGCAATTTTGTTACATACACATATGCGACGGCGTAGGTATGTACTACATATACATACATACGATTCCTCTCGGCAGGAGCATCGGGCGTATGGAATAGATTGATGTAAGTATAGAAAAGAAGAAATTGCTTGGGAAAACTAAAGTTTATCCACTCGAAGACATCGCCTTCAAGCTGCCACTTCCAAACGATTTTCCTCTCTCCTCGGCTTTATTTTTCGTTCCGATGGCGATGGCGATGTTTGTCGTACAAATGAGCTTGCAGTCTTTGAAATTTTCATGAAACTGCAACGCGGCTCTTTAATTACTTTACACGTTTGCATCTTGTTACCATAAAAAAAAAACCTGCCCCGCCTCTCCTATCGTCCTTTGGAAAAATCTAATTAAAATATTCCTCCATCCTTTCATGTAATTCTGTTTCTTACTCGCCTCTTTTCATCTTCTTACAGCAAACACGAGCCAGTACGCTCACTACGTCTTCAACACCTTGGACCAGGATCACAGCGGATTGCTCAGCTTCGAGGTAACTTTTTTCCTACTAACGATAGGTCTTCTCGCCAAACAATTGTCACAAATTGGATATTATACCTATACGTGTGTCTGCAATCGATCAAATTCGTCCCACATCGAACTTACTAAAACGTGATTAGACCAAAAGCCCGCCATAAAAATCATGTGAGTGAATCATCGATCAGAGCGGTTAATTTTCTTTTCTTTTTTGTTATTATTTCCGTTTGGTCGACGGTGACGAAGAATATCTGTTTCTTCGCCGTCTTCGGAATCCCCGGTTTCAAAAGAATGCGCGGAAAACTGCGCGTGAAACAAAATATGGAGAAGAAAATCGCCAGCCCCGCGTTGGGCGGAAAGAGAAGCAACAAATTTTCACTTCACTCAGCGTCTCTGATTTTTCGCCATATCTTCTCATTTCGAGAATTCCCGAAATGGAGGAAATACGTTAGGTCTTTTTTGTCGAAATACTTCAGCAAAAAATCGCTGAAAATTGCTATTTTTCACCACTTTTTCTTCCAGACGGCGCATAACGTTATAACATTTCACGCGATTTTGTTGCATCAACGTTGTAAGCTGCAGCCTCGTGCGAAATCAAGTTACCATAGGCGACACGTAATAATAGATCAGCTTGCGGCTGGGTATGGAGTTGCAGGGTTGGTAGGTACGCGAAAGGCGAGCGCGACGCGACATACAAGGACTCCTATAATTGAGGTGGCAGTTTCCTTGCAAATTTATGGGTTTCCATGGTGTGTATACGGTCTTCCGTTAACCGTTATTCACCGAAGAGGAGACTTTTGTCTCCGTTCCTTAGTCAGGTGAAACCGCAGCCGAAATCCTACCACAAAATATCATCCCCTGACCAGCCATCGGGCCTGTATATTACGTTCGTTCCGAAGCAATTTTTTGTAAATTCTATGATCGATTTTTCGCATCTCGCCGTGGTTTTCCAATTTGCTAAATTTGTGTAGCGTGCTCCTTCGCTGCGCTGAAAACACTCGAAAAAAAGGCTCGTTTGAAATTATTGTAGCTTGAACGGAGACCGTTGGGTGGTGCGGTTTGCTCTGCAAGATGGATTTTTTATTTTCTTTCATCTCTTTTATCTCATAGTATACACATACATATACACAAGGTTTTTCCTTTCGAAATCCCAAAATGGCGGATGGAAATTTGCATTCACCCGCGCGCAGAGTCCTGTTGAGAGCTGCCTTCAGAATAAATAAAATGTTTTGCCCGGAAAGGAACGCGTCGAGGGTGAGATCCTCGGAGGGAAAGGCGGCAACGTAAAACTTAGGCCGACCAACCAGTCCGCGATTCAGCACGTCCTACGCTTAAGTACACCGAAAGATGCAGCTGAGACGATTCCGTTCCGACAGACTATTCTATGCCGATAGAGACGACGATAGAGGACCGAGTTCAGCGCATTAAGAATTTATCCCCGGATGGGTTACGCCAAGGCAAAACTTCGATCTTCAACCGCCAGCCTTAGACTGGCACTTCATGGTTAAACATTAACTTGGGCATCTTGTGGGCGGATCAGGAAATGGAATCATCGGACAAAGCCGGGCACTGGGATAGAGAAAGAAGCGAAAAATAAGAGAGAACTCACATTTTCTCTAATTCGACTTTCACCCTCTCGCCCAGAAAAATAAACGACGGGGGTGTTGGAATTAAAAAAATTAAGTAATGCGCGCGTGATTACGAGATCAGTGTAAAAGTAGCCTGGGGGCCACTTCGGAATGTTTCTCGCTTTGTTTGCAATTTTTTTCAAACTTTTTCTCCCCTCGCAGCCCTCAATCCGATTGCGAGGGCTGTCCCTGACCTCGGTGCGTAGTATATTACGGAGAGCTTTGGGACTCGAATGCTACTGTGGTATATAATATACTGTAAATGGTATATACTGTATATAACTCTGCAATTTTGGAAACGGCACCTTTTCCTCAACATCACGTCATCGCCGGCTCCCCTCGGGGTGCGAGGGAGGTAGCTACGCTATACACTCGATGGAAATACATACCTCTCTCTCACGGAGAAGGCGGTGAGCGTATCGAGCCCATTTTGCAAACCCGAAATCATAAAGTAGAGCTTATAAGTAAGGTCCGAGCCATGAATTTAAACATCGCGCTCCTCGGGGGTGTTCGAACCTTCACGGGGTTATAATCATATATAATGATAACCGAGGACCGACCATATTTGGGGGAAAATAAATCTGTATGACAAAAAAATGAATTTTAGCTGAGAAATCGCGACCGCGGAAAGGGAAAAACGAATTCGCAAACCAATCTCGTTTCGACTGCTTACATTCCCGCTGGCTTTCAGTCAAAAATCATGAACTACTCTCACGGGAAAGCTCTATTACTTCTGTCCCATTGTATGTACTACGTGCGACGCTTTACGATCGCGATGATGCAGTCCTCTTCGCAATCGGTGAAAATCTAAAACTCTGCAGAATTTCAAGTAGCGGTAAGCTTGCTCGAAGTCTGTTACCGTAATCTTCTTGTATTATCCCGTTCGCATCGAATTTCAGACAACTCGCGGATGAATGCAATCTATTCCACTATTGCTCCCTTATTTCACCGAATTCTTGGAGAATTTTATGAGCAAAAATTCGGAGCTTCGGAGACTGAGATATCGCATCGCCGTGAAAACCGTCGGCTGACAATAGACGGAGTGGAATGGGGTTTGGTTCGCAGAGAGTTCCGTTCCGAAAATGAGATAAGCTAATACCTGTGGAGCATCGTATGCACCGGTGAGATGTGAGAGCTTTTTCGTGTATCCTGCGCCGGCCCGCCAACTTGACCTCGACCGTTCGCCGCCGGGATTCGGCGGAATAATTTTCTCACGTAATACCAACGACGCACGATTCGGGATCCGCGCCGAAGTTTTCATCTCATACCATCCCGGCCGATATCCTGGTTATCGCCACTCGCGTGAACAATTTCGAAGCAAAAGTTATCAATTCATTCTCTGGGGGCTGGAAAAAGAAAAAGAAGAAGAAGAAGTGGAGGCAAAAGAATTCCGAAACTAGTCCAAGGAATTCCCAGCTCTAATTCCGGGAGGATACTTCTCCGCGATCCTTATTGCGCTTTCTTCAAAAAATCCTCAAACAGTTTCTCCAGCGCAATATTTTTCAGCTTCCTCAATAACTTCCGTCCACCCAAATTCCATCCCTTCTCATCGACGGTGAAGCGCGTGTTGTTCGCAATCCCTAATCGGTCACGTGCCCCTGGGAATCCGCTGGGTGTGCCACCGCGACCGGTGTAACACGCAGCCAGTTCCGTTATCCCCTCCGTGCGGGAGTTCGCCGGCTTGCTAACCAGTTTGCAATACCAGAATGACAGGATACTCCCATTGCCGAACGCCGATCCACCCCGTATACCGCGATCTACACGAATAACGCCACCAAATCAAAAATCCAGATCATCTGACGCGCATCCGTGACCCAAAGACCTCTGCAGGTATATACGCAAATGAACTTCACCGGCAAAAAGATCTCCGGAAACTCGGGGGAAGAATAATAAGAAAACAGAAGGCTCTTCGAAACACCCTGCGAACTTTTCCGTGGCCGATGGGGTCTAAGGTCACATGCTCCTGCGATAGAACAACCACTAACCGCAGTTTGGGACCGCTGATTGCTAGAGGGAAAGACTCATGCGGCTGTGGTTTGCGGCGCCCTGTGGTGTTACGTGAACACACATGGCGGTGGCTTTAGCCAGCCTAACTGCCTCGCCATGGGAAGTGGCTTCAGCCGGGATTTAATGGACGAAGCTATTTATTTTCTCATTTTATGTTAGCCAGAAGCAAAGATTGCGTGTCCCATTTGGTCGTTCGATCTGGAAACGTTGCAATATTTCATTTCGCGATTGGTCACGCTGCCCGAGATACTTTATCAAATTTGGGGAAATTTTCGCTTTGAAGATCGTTGAGCGTGTACAATTTCAGTATCGACCGACTGCCGAGGCAGCCGGGGAATTCCGCGTCCCGCGTATGTATAGATCTTTACATTGCGGTAGAAACTAACTTGACGGACTTAGGTCACGAAGTAAAGTCTTGGGGTGCTCTGCAGTTTCGTGTATTTCGCAAGCCTTTGGAGCGAGAGCGCGCAGAGATACTTTAGGGGTTGAGGGTGCAAGTGGAAGAAGGAAAGGATGAGGGAATTCAAATCCCCGGATGCTAAGCAAGATTGAGTGTGGGCACCGCGCCGAGCACAACGTATGTCCTGGATTAACGGCTGAGCTAAAATTTACACAACCCCTAGACCTCGGGCGTCTTCGGAAACGATAATTCGCCTTGTTTACATGCGAGTAAAAGGGAGAGGCACGTTTTCTACGCGGTACAGGCCTCTTCATTAACTATTTTTCTCTCGATTCAGCTCCGTTCCAATACTCCCCAGCTGATGATCGAACTCGAAATCATGCGAGTCTCTCTCTCTCTCTCTTTCTCTCTCTTTCTCTCTCGCTCTGCGTTGGTATGTATTTTTTATTTTCTAATTTTCGACGTCACGATACTCCACGGTATATCATTATTACGATAAAATGAGGGTGGAAAATTCATCGGTGCCTTTTTTCGGATGGAAGCCATCTTCGGGAATCACAGATCTGTCACCTTGTCACTACCAGCGATACCTCGCTACGTGCTACTACAGAGCCTCGCGGGTTCTCCGTTATATTACTACCCGCAAAAAAGCTCGTCTTACACCGACTGGTTTCTTCTCCGCGCGTCACGCCGCGCATACCCAAAAGAAACTGTTAGCTGCTCACTCTTTTATTGAAAACCTCTTGCGGAACATCTTCAACTTCATTTTCATCATTTATTTGAACTCTGGTTTCCTCCTTCGGGAGTTCTTCCGTTTGCACGATCTTCGTCACGATGCGATGTCGGGGAAATCTTGTATGGTATGCCACGTATACTGTGTACAACACTTTGAAGAAGCTTTTAGCGCGTTAAAACAGGATAAGTGAGCGATTTATATCCGACGGAAATGCTGCAGATATCCATGATATAGTGTCCGTAGGGAAAACGAAAAGAAAGAAAGAGAACGGGAGAAGGAAAGAGGTAAGAAAAATGAGCGAATAAACATACCTACCCTAAAAGAAAACAAGGCTGAGGGGAATAGCTTTACTGTGAAAGAAGTTTCCTTGCCGTGTCTGAAAGGTTTCAGCGTAGAAAAGTGGAAGTAAAGGGACTGCAGCCTCACGAATCGGTACAAAAATAGTTGGAAAAACAACAACCCCCAGCTATAGTAGCCCCACGACTCGCTGGTCGCTCGCAATTCGCTCAGTCAAGTCCGCGAAAATGTCGTTTACATTCACAGACTTTGATATACAAAACCAAACTGAGGATCTATTCGGATCAAAGCTATTGAAGTTCACACAGATTCCTTTTTCCGTTACACATCTTCGTGCATACAGGGCTGCACTCCGTGCAGGGGATTTCTACCGCTTCTATCGTCATTATAAAATTATATTCGAGGAAAATTGAGCTTTCGAAAATATGTGCATATTATGGAGCACCGATTCCGTCCTGGCGTTTAAGCTCCGTCGAAATAGCATACCTGTGTAGTACGTGCTCTCTGACGTTGGCGAAGATCGTCTCCACGCAGATCATAGGACGGATATTTCAAGTCTAGAGTGGAGAAACACGTCGAGGGGCGGAGGCCAGGGACCGCGGACCGTGAACGCTCGACAAAGTGAAAATTTGACATTTCAACGGAACAGGACTTTGAAAGCTTGGAAATAAAAGGAATGGATTTTGAATAAACTGGCATACGAACTACGGGACGTGGATGGCGGAGCCAAGAGTGCTTCCGGTCAATTTCTATTCGCCTGTAGATTATTGAAAAATGTATGTATATGTATGTATATCATAGGTATTGGTATACGTATACATATATGCATGTACCACGTAGATATTCATTTCTCGAGGTGGAGGATACGAAACACGTATAACTGACAGAAGTCGTTGCCATGGGAATCGCCATATCGATCTCATCCGTCCTAGTCCCCCGTTCGGCGTACTCCGAGTTATTACCGTCAGTTATACGCTCTTGTTTTGTTTCATTGCTTCTCCAGTCCTGGACCATTGCCCCACTCACTTTGGCAATTGACTGTTTAAGAATGTCGAGGCGGCCTGGCCTGACGGAGACGCCCGTCGAATTGGCTCCGGGGGATACCGAAGATTTCTGTATTATCGACGAAGTTTCCTGTCCCGAAAATTCCGGGCTCCGTCTCTAAATGAAGACTTTTTTTTCCTCGAAATATACTAGCTCTACCTACATCAGCCGGAAAATTTCGTGGATCGGGAATCTCGTTGACTATTAAAAAAAATCCCTGACATCCCCGAGCTCGCTCATTGTCAGAGGGCAAGAATTTCCCCATAATCACATCCTCGGAAGCATCCAATCAGCAATTTGCCGTTTTTCGAACGGCCCCCGGCCGCGGATGAGGCAGATTCGGATACTTTTATAGCGGGGAAAACGTGAGAGTGAATATATTTGAGCTGCTTCCATGAACAGTGGCGTCTTTGAAAGTGACAACATTACGACTTCCCTTCCCTTCCCTTCTTCGTCCGCCTTCATACACACAACAGTATTATATGTCACGCGACGTACCGCGTCCGTATCCAAAGTTGGCGTGTTTTCGGGCAGCAGCGAAGCTCACCCCGCTCTGAGCCGCCAGCTACCACAACTATCGCTCCCTCCTATACGTGTATACATACGAGGCTATAATCACCTAACTAGATTAAATTACCCGCCGCCCGTTACCCAGAGCCATGAAGCGATAATCCGGCACTAATTAGATATTCCTGTTCGACGAAAGGCGAAAGGTTGCATCCCACAGAATTCCAGGTCCACGTTTTACAACGGCGTGGATTTATTTTGCAACGATAAATTCCTCCTTCTCCTCCTCTTCCTCCTCCGGAAAATTGTACCAGCATGCGCTCGTAATTCGACTGTGCGGAAATATTCAATAAGCGTAACTAAACTCGATTGATTTCATCCCCACACAGGATTTCGTCACGGGTTTGAGCATTCTGTCTCGTGGTTCGATGGACGAGAAACTTCGCTGGACATTCTCGTTGTACGATATCAATGGCGACGGTTGTATCACGCGGGACGAAATGACGGATATCGTTACCGCCGTTTATGACCTAATGGGAAAGTTTGCTGATCCAAATCTCGACCGCGAAGGAGTACGGGACAGAGTGGACCGGATGTTTCAGGTATGACAATTTCCATCTAATTGGCGAACGAGGGAAAAATTCCACGCTGCAGAGGTAGCCCCTGCGACAAGACAGATGAACAATAACTTA
The DNA here is from genome assembly GCA_963170745.1 of Phymatocera aterrima. Lineage (NCBI taxonomy): Eukaryota > Metazoa > Arthropoda > Insecta > Hymenoptera > Tenthredinidae > Phymatocera > Phymatocera aterrima. The sequence goes on from OY720660.1 coordinate 23,334,871, forward strand.
GAGAGGCGCAAAAAATTTCGAACTCTGGAGTAAAAAGCAATTTTCTTCTGATTCTCGAAATGACTATAATTTTTCTGTTCAAATTCCTAGCCGCACCTAGGTATTCATTGACGCCGTATTTCTTTCCGCCGTACTCGTCGTCCTGCACCACCGCGGTGGTGCCTTCGACGTACTCGGTACACCCACAACCTACGTATAGCTATAAGTAGCGGAGCGGTTTACGGGCGAGCAAACATTGCGCGAGCGATCCAGAAGGCGAGATAAAACGAGACAGGACTCTCGCGGAAACGCGAGAAAACCTGAAAAACGAAATATAGGTGTGCCGTTACTCCTGGGAATAGGTTTTCTTGCACGAGGACGTAACAGGAAATGGATTCTCCTTCGAGGTATAACTCACTTCCGGTTATGGACGGACCTGTACCCTGCTCCCACTTTTGTCGATTCTAAAATAGCGATCTTGATCGTGGCTCTCACACAGCTACTGCGAGCAGTTTCATCGCTGTTGTACCCTTTTTCTGCGGAATTACATTTTTCATGATTCCCGAGACCCAGCGAGACCCGGAACTTCGAGATGTCGTGTAATTCCGTGACTCTCTAGCATTTCATGAGAAATTCAGTTAAGGTACGTATATTTATGCAGCGACCCCGCGAGTCGACGAGGCTGGGAGCCAATCGCGGTATAAATCGCCTTCGGCAAGGTCTCCCAATTAGCATTCTTGAGAACGGTATTCTACTGTGGTAGGTACTCCGCAAACGGCGCGTGTCTTCTTCTGCGGCAGCAAAGTGAAGCAGAGCCTGCAATTAGCAACAAGGCTACCGTTTTCTTCGAGGCATTTCTTTGCCACGTTGATTCATGCCGCCGCTATTCGGGACTCGTTTGTATTTTCGAGGCAGAAAATTAACAAATCAAACGGAACTCCAGTTTTTAATGATCAATTTTGAAATCTATGTATACTCATCGCATGAAATCAAGTCGTCAGAGAATCTATTCGCCCTGTATGATCCGAGTCGATCCCGAAGTCTCGCAAAGTCTCACGATCTCACAAATATTTCGCATGCAATCGTCTCAGAACGCTCGAGCCTGGGCATAAAATTAGTGATAAAAAAAGGATAGGTGCTCGAGTGTCCGGAGACCAACAGCTCCGAGATCACGAGATTTTGAGTCCGATTCGAAACAGAGAGCCGATGGATTTTTCACTAGTTTATTTTATTCTAGCTTCTCATTATAGAGTATAGTATGAAGACCCGCCGAGATCGTCTCACTTCTGAAACGCTCGTGTGCTTCTTCTCTCGTGAAACGTAATTCCTTTGCAATCTTCACAACGAACAGACAAAAATGCACAGTCAGGCTAAAAAAGCGAACCGCAAAATGCCAGTCGAGCTTTTTTCATCCTCCATACGCGGTCATCGGGCGCTAGATGTAATTGACTGGACCGGGGATCGTAAATGGGGAAACAGATGGAAGAACGCGAGAAAAGGAAGTAAAGATAGAAACGGAGGAAAGGCATGGGAATTTTTCTCGAAAGAAGAAACGCCCTCGTGCCTGCATTACGTCTAACTTACTGGCTACGGGTACGCAGGCAAACCTTACGTACGACTACCGGAGCGACGCGGACGCGAGGTTTCGCGTCATCAACCCAACCACTACCCCGGTGACGATGAAGAGACGAGGGATGCATTAGCGAGCTGCCTTCCGTAATTATGTTTGACGAGCTAGAAGCTTTACTTTGGGTCTGCTAATTACTCGCGGAACGCGGACGACGGGTGTGTAACCATGCAACGCGAAGGCATGAATAAATAGGCGAGGGGGATGCCGGGCTGCACCCTGGACCGATATCCTTCTTTCTCGGCGCTTCTTTTCCGCGGGCAAAGCTTCTAGCTTCCAGAAGCGCGAATTCGTTCCAAATTCACGCACTGGGCTCTCTTATACGTGGATGGATGCTGCGAGCAGCGCCTCGATCGGACAATTTTCTTTATTTATCGCTTCTGCATTTTCATGACTCCTCGTAACAGTCATAACTATTCTATCCTTGGCGCGAATACTTTCTCGTATCAATGAAGTTCGCAATAGTACAGAGATATCCGGTAACCCGGTGAGAGACTATCGTGAATTGAGATAGAGGCGAAAAGCGTGGACAGTGATCATTCGCGTGACTCGTAGAAGACGTAATCTGTTGAATTGCGAATAGAAGAGCTTTAACATTCGATAAAGCCCATTTAGCTAGCCTCGAGATGTAATGTACCCCGACTTAAGAATCGCCATGATCTTCTAATGCGCAGGTATAACGTGAACACGGTGTTCCACCGAGCCACGTAGCTTGCTGTACTAAAATCTAGTCGTAACCTGGTGTGGGCATTGCCCGTAGCGTTACATAGTAATATGCAAGCGGTTCACCTCGGTTTAATTTAAATTATCCGTATCTCGCGCTGCTGTCCCGGGGAAAACGCGTTCGTCCCTGCAACCCAGGCATGTAGATACGTACCTATGTAGTGGCCGCAATTTAATTACGCTACCGAATGACCATAGCCTATAGATAGGTACGGACTGGGCGCCGCGCTGTACCTCCGGGCTACGCGTCTAGCTACCGTCGAACCGAAATCGAAAGCTCCTATTCGTGGGAGTGTGCGACCACACAGAAGATGCACGAAAAAAGAGGGATTTGAAAACGTGTTTCGTAAGATCCCCTCGCACTTTCTTTCGGTTTTATCAGTTTAGTATTATTTTAACGAGAATTTCACTCGATACAACACATTCAATCCGCGTGAAAATTTGCGAGTCATTATTTTCGCGCGTTTATTTTGAAACGCGGTGTACACAAGTTTAGCGGTAAACCACGTCGTATTGGAATCTAGCTTGAGAAATCTAATCTCGTACGATGTTGCTTGTTTTTGACATGTTTCAGAAGATGGACGGCAACAGGGACGGTGTGGTGACTTTGAACGAATTCCTCGAGGCATGCCGAGGGGATCCCGACATCTCCGCGAGTATGGCAGCCCTTGATACGGCCTTCTGACACTCGGCGCGATTCCGATACACACCCTGGACCTGAACGTCGCTCCATCTACGATAATCGTGGATCGATTGTGCCTCAATTTTGGCCTCAGTAACTAAAAAGGAACTATGGGTGACCCGGGTCCGTCCTGCCGGGAGCAAATCGCTATCAAAGATGCTCCGGGCCGAGTTTCAATTTTTACAGGGCGATCGTGCAGGCGGCGAATATATGAGGAATGCGAATTAAGAAGAAAAATAGAAAAGTAGAAGAAGAAGAAGAAGAAGACGACGGCGTGGAATAAAAGTGGGAGAATGCAAGGAATCTTAACTTTTCCATCAAGAGTCAAGCATCCGCTCGAATCAAATCTCCGCGGGTACTGCATCCGAAGGGATTTTCCCTTCTGTATCCCGCCGCCGCACGTGAACCGAAAGTGCTAAAATTTTGGAAACTAAATGTGACACTATACAGCAGAATATTCGTGACGAACTAAAATCACCGAGACATCTTTAAACGATAGGCTTAAGCATACCTATTCCACGATTTGAGGCTCGTGATTTCCGGATATTCCGGGCGATCATTCGTTTCCAAATTCGGAAACGTGAACACGGTTTTCGTCATTATTCTTGATTTTTCGAACGTCTCATCGTAGGTGTACGATGTATGTTTCAGCAAGGAAGGAAAAACAAAAAACGACGGTGCCAAATGTTATTATTTTATTTATTACGGTTACGATTATGATTACGATTCCAAAAAGCAAAAAACAAGATAAAAGACGGGGAAAAAAAGAGGAAGAAGAAAAGTAAACGTGAGGAACAGAGTCAGATATATAGTACACGGGTATAGGTAGACGCGTATACAGGGGTGGCCGAAAATACGTAGCTGCACAGCGACGTACGAGGGATGAGCAGAATTTATTACAAATTAATCCACCCGGGATGATGATAAAATAATTGAAAATCACTAGCATGGAACCGCGGAGTCGCGACTCGCGACTCTCGAGTCCATGTTAACGACTTGCGAATGTGATTTGCGACATCGCCTGCTGCATAGCGGTCGCGTGGTCATTGGCGGACGTGAGAGCGAGCTTGCGTACGCGCGCACGTAGGCCGTACCTATGTAGCTACGTAAGCGTATGCGTGTAATAGACATTGGCGTCACAATGTAAGCGCGCGTATGCCTCCATAGGTATACACAATCGTGTATGGATGTATGTATGTATGTATTTATGTATGTACTATTAATTTACATGCCAACATCACCGGGAATCCGGAATCCCTCTGGCCATGTGACGCACGTTAATACCTCGTGACCCAGTTGCGTAGCGTTGGGTTGGCGGTGATAATTTTCGAGTGAAATATCGCCATAAATTTCACCACATTTCGATGATTTTACACCTTTCTATGTAGTGATAGTATAGAGCACTCGAAATTCCGGAACTTCCGGTAACTTTCGGGCGATTTGTTCAAGAGTTCTCCAATCGCGGGAAGACAGCGTTCGAAATCCTCGATTTCTGTTTACTTCTTTGTTTCCTAAATTATGCCAGCGCAACACAAACTTTGGGGAGAAAGACGAAAAAATTGTTCGCAACGTATATTTCACCCGTGATTAATTCGTACCGAATGATTTACGAAAAGGGGCAGGGCTATGGGATGTATAGGTATATGCCTGGTACATACGTAGGTACAACGGTATCTCGAGGGTTGAATCGAGCGTGAAACAACAATTAAGGGGTGACATGTTAACGGACGTCGGGTAAAATGAAAGCAAATTGATTGAATCATTTTTTCCTGCGTCACAAATGACAAATTCATAATCCGGTATCCCCGACGAAATTACTGGCGTGGAGCGAACCACCCCCGCCGGGGCTTCATGTGTCTCGTGACTACGGACGCGTATTTCGTTTCTATAAGTCCTCTCCGCAGAGCCAACTTTGGCGTGAATGTGAATATGCACATCGAAGTAACGAAATAAAAGCATCAGTGCACAATGTAGGCGCGATTGGTCGCGCGAACATTTCGGTCTCGAGATAAAAAGGAAGAGAAAGAAGATCGAAGATAATGAGTAACTTTTGGAATTGAATTATATATTATTCACAGTGAAGTGAACCGTTTCTTTTTTTTTTTTTTTTTTTTTGCTCTCCGTTATCTGATCGATCATATGTGCTTCGTTTTCGGTATTTTGGGTATTTTTTGACAATCGCAATTAGAATAGATGCCGAAGAATTCCGCAACATTATATATTTTGATCGGTTTTTTTTTTTTGTCTATCTCTGTTTTTTTCCAATTAATGCCGAATCAAATGCATTGTTGAGCGATCTTTCGTTGCAAATTTTTCCGAGAAACAAACGAGTCCTGATTCTTTACGACTCAGAATCGAACCTACGGCGCAATAAGTTTAATTCAGCTAATTTCAGAACAACTAAAATACAAAAATATAATCGCACGGTTACATCAGAGCTAATCCGGTGGGGAAAAGAATTAAGTTAAAAGTTTATTACCTATTCTATACTCCACAGCTCCGCGCTGCTGCAGTCACGCAACGTTTAGGTGTGTCGCATCGCATGGAGTTTGAGTGTATGATATATTATATATACAAAGGTATATAGATTATGGTTACGATTATATATTATTATAGGACTCGCGCGATAGATAAGTATAATAGCATAACGATATTAATTATCACAGGTATATAATATATGAATTTACATTTAAACTACATAACAAACAAAAAATATTTATTTTTGTGACATATAGGTATAATTATAATGAATTAAATAATAAGGCATGTATACTATACTATATTATATTATAATAATTATAATAATGCTAGGATACATGTATAATGTATATTCAGCGCGTTATGTACCGCCAAAGAAGAAAAACGAAAAAAAGGGACGGAGTTTCCGAAAATCAGAAATTGTCTTCGCGAAAACATGAACAACTTATACAGTGAAAATATTTACCATCCTATACATACAATACAGAGAAGTCTTTCAGCGGTGCAATTACGGAAGTTTGCCATCAGGTATACATATAACTGTATGTAGTCGTACGTGTAATAGGGAGGCAACATTTCCTCAACCCTCGTTTGTTCGCCTCTCGCGATATCGTTTGATGTATTTCGAATTTGTTATTTCAACGTTCGGTACGCAGTGAGCGAGCGCTAGAAAAACATTGATTCATTGTCAGTATCCGCAGGAATATTTCAGAGCTTGTAATCGATCAGGGATTCGAATATCATCCAAAATTTGGCCAAACTAAAACGGATAACTTTCTTGACAATTATTTTCATTTCATCGTCCGGTGATTGATTAATTGGGAAACGAAATTTCACGAGCGAAAAGAATTATACTGATTTATGGAATAAGAATTACCGCAAAAAAAAAATGAAAAACATGAACTCCCGTGACATGGGGCGTAAAATGAAACCCTGATACGCCCACGTATGATAAATATAGGTATTATTGGTACATAAATAAGGTAAAAAATGTAAATTATGATATAAAACATCGGATGCTATCTCGCGTATCAACCGAATCACTACCGCATGTCTTTGACGTTATTTCGTAAATGTATTATAACAATATACTAAAGTATAACTGATTATATATGTAAGAATTGTATCGTCTGGCGGTCTAGACGACGGAAAGTCGACGACGTAAGACATATGTATATTTTATCTGGATTACTATATAGATATTCATGAATACGAATATTAATTATATATTACATATGTATGTCCCAGGAAACCGAAACGAATTGGCGACGACCTGAAAATAATTCGTCACGCCATCGTCTAATACCGTTTTGCGGTTTCGGAACCGGATGCACCTTGTCAATTCTCATAGAATATCCGTGGTTATGTTAGGTTACGAATCCGGATAGAATCGAATCTCAGAATTCACCGTCGAGCGTTAGCGATTCTGATGAACAGCGATTCTAGTTGTTGATAAGTATAGTATCTGTTCCGTCTGAATTCTTTTCCGGGGAACTTACGAAAGACAATTTGGATTCGCCCGAATCAGAACGCGATGTGAGTTCGCCGTATCTCCAACCGATAAATACACTCTCGGTAATTTGCATCCGGACAAATTTGACTAAACAAATATTATACATTGATCTGTTTCAATTCGTAACTAAGAATCAAGGTTTGCTCTCACGCAAGAAGAATTTGGATTTTTCGAGTCATCTTCGTGTTCGTGGTCTTCCCACTAGGGGCGTTTCGGTGCGAAAGTCTCTCGCGATTGAAAATGCTCCACGTCAGCATAAGAAGTGCGTCCGATTACTAGTAGAGCTTGCGATCATTGGATTACTCATTGAGTACAGATGCGAACCATTTGAATAATATACTTCTTTCCGAATATTATACGTAGCCATTGGCCACATGAAATCCAAAGTGGAACAACAAATTCAGAAGTGATGAGATTCGAAACGTGTAGTACCGGATGATCCATCCGGTATATTAGTATCTCATCCCGTATCATACCAGCCCGAACACGCACCGCGGAAATTTATCATGTGAAATTTCGGATACGACTGTAATGCGAGCATAATTTCTTGTTCTGACAATAGTCGGATACGACCGGATGCAAGCCTACTTACAAAATTACGGACGAGACGAAACTATCCCGAATAGGTCCAGATCCAAAAGTGGAATCGAAATCCACATGCATTACGGCCAGGACGGCTTACATTCCGCATGCCAACCGGTTTCTATCCGACATTTTTAGTAAAGCTCTAACGCAAGAATACACTGGAATAGAGGAATCGCTGTATTCTTTCCAATTCATGCCAATCCGCATTCAGCGGGCGTCGTTTTAATCCAAAAAAATTCGAAAAATAAGATACAACTGGTCTATTCCATATTTAGAATTCGAACTAATAGACTTCGATCGTACTTTATCCGTAACAATTCCGATACTGAAATGGAAAAACGGAATTCGTAGAAATTCAAAATTTCCAATTCTTTCGAATTTGTTTCGGTTTACTGGGGATGTGAAACGAGAAGGACATACAACATATATATACGTATATAGGTATACCACCTAGGAGATATAATACATTCTATAGTCTATGCAATCTATTAGTTACACCCTGTAATACTAATTACTATGTATAGATATATATGAAACTATTATATAGCTGTCATTATAGCTCATCGTAGATTTCTTCAACTCTTTGGATAAATAATACGCGAATATTATCCTATATACCTGCTCGTATTCACACGACGCGCGGTGTTTGACTCTTCAAATAGGTATCCTATACATACATACCTATAGGTACATACTACTAATGCTAATTATCACACTGTGTTATGAATTGTCTCATTATACTATACCTACCTAATACTCATATAGTATATATGATCTACAAATTCTATATATCTCTCTTGAATTTATATCGACTATTATTATATATTACCTTATACATACACTTTTAATGATTCAACCGCATCTAGGGCTCGACGAAATCTAAATACCAACACATAATAATATTAAGAAAATAAAAATGAATGGAGTATAATTGTCTAACGATTAATTCATACGTAATTATACTATATATAAATAATCATACCTGCAATTATTCCAATTACTGACATTCACAAATATCTCAATGCCGACACAAAGTTTTCAACTCGATATTAATATATTGATAATAGTAATAATTATATACATGATATTGTATAATAATTTGTAAAAAGAGAGAAAGAGAAGAAGAAAAAAACAGAAATTGCTGCGAAAAGTACCTAATACCTATAATACACACACCGAATATACACATAATACAAAATTTCGTTCGCTCGAAATATATTTAGGATATACCTATACCTTCCTTCCAAACGTCTATAATACGAGCCGGCAGAAATCATGTGATTGGCATTTGTCATCGACAAGGAGGAAAAGAAGCGAAAAGAAACACACGCACGCACACGCGCTCTGCAGTCACACACAAACGGAATTTAACCGAACGATGCGATACTGCACGCGCATAGATTCAATGAGTATCATTTTTTTCGCAGTTAAGATAATAACGCTTAAACTATAATATAATTCAATTTGCAATATCATATCACAGGATGCACGCGCGTTATAATCGCCACATGGAGCTTCTTAGGAAATACATGCGTCTACATATTTGAGAAAAAAAAAAACCCCCCGTTATCTCTGTACTGTATTCTCTCATGCGCCTACCAACGCTCGACTAACTTGTGAAAGATCTCTAGAAATTAGATATATTGAAATCTATCTACATCTTCTATACATATATTAGGCATGCATACATACATATTCCAAAACCTATAACACGTAAGTCTCTCAGTCCACGAAGTGAAGTGAAAACGAAAAACAACAAAAATTTACTCACAACATTATGAAATATATAATCAATGATATGGTGATCATTGCCTAAACTACCGCCTATAAGAACATAATTTCCGAATACCTGATTAGATAGAATGTTAGATATAACAATCGACAGACATATTAATTTCTGATCATTTCAGTGTTCATACCGCAGATGAATTATATACTGACAATGAGATAGGGAACTAAATATAGATTTGTTAAAAATGGATTGAATGAATAATCGATAAATAAAACCTCGACTTCCGATGGTCGCGTGAAAGTTTTCTGGCTACGGATCCAATCGCAGAGTAAAATCTATACTGTATACTTGAGAATTTACCTATGTAAACGTATATTAGAAATTTATAAATAAAATTTACACGATTTTTTGTTAGACAGTAACCTAATTGATACCTAATGGATGAAGAAACCGCAGATTCTGCACTAACCGCGGTACCTAATTTCATCATAGAGGTAAAACTATCGATATTAATTATATGTGCTACGCTTCATTCTTTTCCCATATTCCGGCGTAATGCGCGAGGCGTCGTTTTACCTTTTCATCGAATAGTTCGTGAATAGTTTATTAATATATTGTATAATTATTATCAAAAACGTCCTGGCACGTATGGCGTAGGTATGTATCTGTACATACATACATTCTGAATCTTAAAAAACATCGGTTATTCCATCGCTTGATCCTAACCATATACATATAACGAGAGAACATAAATATCAGAGTATTCTTACGGACCAAACTTCACATTGCAAAGTGTGTTTTGCAATTTTAAAACAAAAACCGCGTTATCAAATTTATGAACAAATGAATCTCATAATTTGTACGTAGTGTAGGACAGTATAAAGAGTACATACATACATCAAAGCTGAGATGTCTCGCGCACGAATGTCCAGATTTTTTCAATACGCTATATACCTACCTACTACATAGTATAATTAAATTGATTATTTAAATGTTCGCGCGGATAATATACGTATGTGTATAATTATTTGATTGCTTAACACAGATTGTTTATGTAAAGGCGGAGGCAATCCTCTATGATTATCAGGTGCTGATGGTGATTAATTATAGTAATCATTTAAACGTCAAAGATGTGAACAGTATAATACCTATATAATATTTTCAAAGAATAGACATAAATATGTTAACTATAATATGGCATACAAAAAATATAATACGCGCGCGCGCCCACACACACATACACACACAAACAAAATACACAGAGAAGACACACAGAGAATAGATAAATAAATATATAGATAAATAAATAAATGAATAAATGAATACGATGTTATTATACTATAGATATATTTAATGAAGGATTTTAAAAATGAAGTTAATCACATGGCGATATATTTTCAGTGTAAATCAAGTGTATATGTATATATCGTGGCAAGACTACGTATTTAATAGCTTTAATCTTGCGTCAGGTTGGTAGGGATAACACGTATTTCTAATTGCAAAGTTTACCTTATACTTGTATTCATTATTATACATAATTGTAGAATTATAAAATATAGATCTTCAGTAGTCATAGTTTGATATTATCATTACAACTTATGCTCGCAAAGTTCACCCTACGCTCTTCGCAAATGTTCTAAAAGTAGAATTTCGAGCGTCCAAATACCGGGCCGACCGAGGCAACGCCTGCACTACTTGAAATCGTTATTGTCCTTTCGTTACCACAAGGAAGTAATCGTCGTGATTTCAAATTCCCGCATATTTCGACACTTGAAATTAAGGATATAACAAAATTTGTAAAAATGAAACGAAAAGCCTGCACGTCCTAGCAGTTGAAAATTGGTAGCGAATGCATAAATCGATGATAGCTAGTAGTATAAGAATGCCCTGGTCGGGCCGCACGCGGACTGTTGACTTGGTCGACAATACAGAAATCGCGTTGACATCCCGGAGCCCAATGAAATTTTGGATGGATTTTATGTCCGAATTATGCTATGCCATTAGCTAGAACGAAAGAAATATATAAATAATAGATCAATATCTACACTCTCGATTGAATCAATTCTCTATATAACATTATTGCATTGCTACTTTACCTACATAATATAATAATACATCATATGAAATTGACCAACGAATTTTAACGTATAATATTAAAATAATATATGGCTATACATAAATATTATAAATTAATTAACGCGGATCCATATTAGATATTCACATTCAATTATACTCTTGTACTCCAGCTGAAGGTTTTCTTTGCAGATAGGATATGTGTGACCCGAGAATCGGAGTGTCAAGTGTGTAAGATAATTGTTTGGATGTTGATTGTTAAATGTTTAGGCTACGTATACCCAGTTTAAAATCTCGCCTGCAACAACTGAATCGTTTATAATGATTATCAAATTTGGATGAATCAATAATTTCATTTCATTTCTTTTTCATATTCTTGATATTATTGATAATGAATTATAAATTATGAAATATATAAATCGAAGAAGGGAACAGCCGCGTTTATTGAATAAATCAATAGCTTCGTCTACAATTATTATTATAATATCACGAATCAACATTATTATTATAACTTTTTCAAATTGTCAATGACGTTAACATATTACCCAGAGTCAACTGATATCCATATTCATATCCATATTCACAATAAATATAGACACTTCATAGAAATATCATATCGGCGAGATTTGAATATTTTTAATGCGATCAAGTATCCGATAATGAATTGATTATTACCGTTTGACATAATAATGACCGAATTGTAGAACTTCAGGATCGAAATAAAAAGATCATCGCGCTTAACCATATTCATTGAAATATTTTTAAATTATTAGAACACTTATTATAGCGATCACGTATGTTCATCACACGCGAATCAACCCGCATTATACGATTATAATTATTGTTGTAATTATTATTATCTTTATCGAAAAAAGAAGCATAGGAACAACTTATGATGCGCAGCCGAGCCCAAATATCCTATACCTGGTTAATTAATATTATATTAACAATTGTATTATATCTGGGAATATGTAACTATTTTATAAATAAATAAGTAATTACCGTTTTATCGTCTTAAAATGATGATCTCTGCTCCATCATGATTCCACCATGAAAGAGTCATTATTTTCTCTTCATTATGCAGCTATGCGTCGACTCGACTGAATTTGCGTGAATAATCAATTATCAAATTGAGTTGAATTATAAAATTTTTGAATATCGTACACGACGGACGATTTTCTTACTCCGTATCATTGTCTTGTTCGGACTTCTTATTACCAAGAAAAGTTTAGAGCAACGATTTCATTATCACAAACGTGAACAAAGATATGAATGACAGAATATTTTCTCATTTGTTCTACAGATTATTTCTAAACAATGGAGTTATACATACGTTGGTCTGTTGTTTGTTATTCATTCGTTTCATTTTTTTTAACCCTTGACAAATACCAATAAGGAATAAGAAAAAAACGAGAGAAACACTTTGAAATAATTTGATTGAATATCTAATTTATTTACTTCTGTACATTTAGATATCTGATTCAAGTAATAATTATAAGAGAGTTAACAGTAGGAAATAATTTAAAAGTTGATCGAAAATTTCTGAAAATTATTATCATTGAAATGCTAGAGACGTAGATTTGCTCTCAGCTCTCGACAAAGAAAGAAACACTCACCGACTGCAGAACGCACTTGTTATACTATCGAATACCTAAATTGGGTAAATTATAGTGCGCGCAGTCTACTAAATTTATGAACTGAGGAAATTAATTATATTAAGTTATGAATTAGGCAAGTTCATGTTAAAGTATGTACCTGAAAGTGTTACGGTGGCAATGTAATTAATGTAACTACATATCATCGTAAAATCTACGTTCATTCGTTTCTTCTTCACATCTAAACTCCCAGTCAAATTTCAGCAAACAAATACAGGAATAATAATTTGATTACCTATAACAATTAGTCTTACATAGTTCAATAATAATGAGCACCAAGAAAGACGTAAAAATCTCTTGATTCAATTTTCAATTTCATCCCCTTGGTATAATGCTACGATGCATTATTCAATATTCCTTGAAGTTTTTCACTCATGTATTCCCAATATCTTCTCCTTATTTTGTCATGTTCCTCCGCCAATTCTTTACACAACTGTAAAAAGACAAGAAAAAAGAATTCAGGATCAAAACGGTGTTTCGAATATACTGAATATTTGAAATTTCTATCGAATTCTTGCTTCGAGAATCACATTTCTTAACTTTTGCCTTATTCTGCAAGCCGAAAATTTCATTACATCGTTTGAGCACATGTTTATTATCGATTTTATTTATACAGTAGCAAGATTATGAGTAGAAAGGAAATTTCGTTAAACTAATTTTTATTCTACTTCACTTCAACAAATCAACTGATGAAAATAAATGGTAACAAAGTGGATTTGTGCTTTTCTCATTACCGCCAGTGCACGTTCGATACTGAAAGAGGATTCCGGTTGTCCTATATCGTATCCGTGTCTTTCCTGGCAAATATCAATCATACAAGCCAATAAATGTACAGTTCTTGATCCTTCGGCATACAACGCTTCGCAGCTTTCTAAGACTTTCTTATTCCTTCCAAGTCCGCCTTCAGGGTCGTGCTGCAATATACTGAAAGAAGAATACCAGAATAATAAATGAAAGAGAAACGAACAGATTTTTTCGATTAGATTCGAAAATTTGGATCTCGTATCGATGACCCTAACTAAACTGAGGACATTGGAGCATTCGTTCCTTAAATTATATAGAACATAATTGGAAACCACGAAAAACTTGTATCAACTTAGGCAACAATATTCGATTATATTTCCTACCCTCTCAGATAATTCCATGCACTCTCATTCCCCTTGACCAACTTGATTTTCTTCAATGCGAAATCGACTTCCCGCTCCACAACATCTTGCTCAAACTTAGTTGTGTTGCTTAAAACAAAGTAGCGCTGATTCCAGGCCGAGTTGTTCCTCACATCTGCATCCAGGAGTTGTTCGACGTACTCAAGTTCACCGTTGTACAAACTGTACAAGAAAAAGAGTAAAAATCCCCAATTATAAAATACGAAGAAAAAATGATAAAGAATATCATCATTTCTTCTTTGTTTTTCTTTGAAATTAGACACAATCTGATTGAAAATGATTCATTAAGATAAGCATCTGTATTTTTCGTTTATCGTTAGTAGAAAAACCACCTCATCATGCGATAATATCTCAAAATATTATCAAAAAATGAAGCTCACTCAAAAGTTTTAACGAGCCATTGCCGGTGTTGCCAGGCGTGATAATTCTTGGCATCTTTTTTGAGGATAGTTTCGGTTAAAGGTAAATCGACGCTGGGATCTTGCAGCCATTCGATGACGACTCTTCTGTGATGCCAAACTTGATAATTTTTTGGATTATTCCTCGTCATTATCTCTATATACTTCAATTCTTCTCTCAAATCTTTATCCAATGCCTTTAATATCTCTCGCCTGTATTGCCATACCGTATAATTAGCTGGATTTAACGTTATGCAATCCTCCGTCAGGCCTAAAGCTCGCTCAGACTTTTCTTCTGATTTTAATATCGCTCTGAAGTAATCGTAGGCGTCTTTGACTAATGGAGATTCAAAAGTTTTTACAAAGTTAGCCATAATTCGTTGGGCACAGATTCACATCATTGACGTAACAAAGTAAAAAAAAATAATGTCAAGTATTTTCACACCTGAATTTCACAAAGAAATGCAATTCAAACGATTTTACATGTCTATTCGTTGTAGGAATAGCTGATATCATTCATCCTTAAGAATTTTAGAACAATAGGTTATGATATTGAAAAGAGATTTAAACAATATCTGTTCATCTTTTCCAAAGTGAATAAATGAATAAATAAATAACTAGATGGATGAATGAATGATAGGAATAAAATGCATTTGAAATTGAATTATTATGTACTCAATTCTGTATACATTTCTCGGAATAGGCTATCGCAACGATAGGAAAAGGCCCGTCATCCTGTGGTATGGGTTTAACATCCTCCCAGTCCTTTCTCTCGCTATAAAGAGCCCATGAACTTTCAATTTCATCTTCTTCCGAAGAATCGGACATACTGTTATATCCTAGCCGGTAACAATAACAACCGGCACATAAAAAGAATATCTAGAATTCACCGCTTCACACGCGCACCGATGTACAAAATTATAAATTACAACAATTTCCGTATTCAGATGATTCAGATTCTCACCGTAGAACAAAGATTGAAGATCAGATTAGCAGCGCAGCGAAAATATTTTCGAGGTTAGAGAGTACCGACGGAACATGCTGGAGGCGCTGCATTGGCAATAGTGTTTGAATAATCGGCAACAATGTTTAACAGTATGGAAAGTAGTAGTGCCATCTATTGTATAAGATACCAGTAACGCAAATGCCGGCAAGAAAATTAGTAGTAGTGGAAAAAATATACAAGTGAGAAAGAGAGAGGGAGAGAGAGAGAGAGAGAAAGAGAGAGCGACTTGTTCTCCAAAGTCCAACTTCGTTTAGTGTGTAGTGCAGATAAAAAAAATGGCGGATACGGATTTGGATATCGACAATCTTATACAAAGATTGCTTGAAGGTACATTTGAATAATGATTGAACAATTCTTTATTTATGTTTAATGTACAATTTATTGATTCAACCCTCTAATTATATACATCGATTCTTATTTCCCGTTATATTCCATCTTATAAAACGGGTGTGAGATATCTTCCGTCTAATGCTGTCGCTCAAGAGTCTTCTAAGTGTGTTTTCTGCTGCCAATGAACAATCGGTCTATGATTCTGTCTTTCTTTTCGTCTATTACTTAGATCTTATCTGCCTTTTCAATGACTCTTGTTTATGTTGTTATTGTTTTTTTTCTCTCTCCTCAATTTCGGTACACAGAAATCAAATTACCGTCTAGCTCTTGTTTAATTGTTAGTAGACTATATATAATGTGGAACAAAATGTTCTTCTTTTTTCCAATATTGTTGATGAATAATGGTAGTAGAAGGAATAATAAGAGACTAAGAAAAGAATGCAATAGATGTATCTGTTGATGAAAATGATTGTTTATCGTGTATTGTTGTATTTAGATATTTATCACAGGCAAAATTTGACGTATCATACTCTCTTCATACATAACATACCGAACTCGCGTCCTAGTGCATTGATTTTACTCTAGTTATTTTCTCATAAAAAGATAAAAACAAACAAACAAAAAAATGATCTCTTTTTGTTTTTTCTCTCATGCTACATTTTGGGGGATCTCCTACTTATCTCTGTCCCACTGTCTCTCTGTATGTCTGTCTCTCTGTCTGTCTCTCTGTTTGCGGTAAAGTATATCAAACGCAGAAAGAACAGGTTCAAAAAAAAGCTAAGCTAAAAGACATTTTTACCCCAGATTTTGTCGGTATGCGAATTTTATATATAAATTATTTTTTCAGTAAAACAAAAACCGCTAAAAAAAATCACAATTTTTTTCAAATATTTTCAATATCCTCTCACTACTATTTTGATATTTGTTTTGAATAGTTTTTCTCTGAATAGTATTAATGCAAGATTTTAATCAGCACTCCCCTATCTTTGTTTCTACTCAATTATAATTACATTCCAGAATGATTATATTCTATTCGTTATAAATAAATTTAGAACAAAATAGAGACTTAGAAACAAAAAGCACTCTAAAACCTATTCACTACAATACGCTACGTGCTGTAATTATTTCAGTAGTAGATAGACGACACACACCCATCTAATGCTAGCCTAAATGTTTACTTTACAAGATTTGTACTCGATATAGATTTTCACTATCTTCTCTCCTCATAGAATCCACGTGGCTTCGTTTCCCTCTCAGATTAGACTAGGCTTTAAATTCAATTTGGCTATTCTGTTCTGTTCTGTTCTGTTCCGCACACTGAAGTTGTATCAAATATCAGTTAAGTCCTTACGCACATTCTTAGGATTATTTGATAGAAAGACGTACAACATTTTACCGACGTGAGAATTTTTCTTTATTGCCGCATGTGAATCTATTTCATATAAACTGTAATTTGTACTTATTTTCTCGCATATATTCCAATCTATTCGTTCAATAGTCATTCCCGCATTTTAATCTCACACAACTCGGAATGTTTACCGCTTGAAAATATACAGATAGAAGTTTTTTCAAATAATATATATTTATAATACATATGAATAATAATATCATTTATCTTCTTCTTGCATAGACTACGCAAGAAAAAAAAAGCCTACTCTGTGACTATACGATAGTAGCTGCACCATTGTGCAACCTATGCATTTCAGCGCCTTATGATAACAATATGATTATCACGAAGAAAAGTTATTCAACCATATTTCAAACGCTTTCAAAGTCGTCTATAAATAACAAATTAACACCGCTATAAGCTGGAGAACATATGCTCACATTTGCCAACATCATATGTACAGCATACTATAAATATCCATCTATAGTATATTCTATTTCTACTCTAATAGTTATTCAAATTATTCAAATTCGTGGATCAATTTTAACAGCGATTATATAATTGACACATATTTCGATTTTGTTGTTCTCAGATGATAATTGTAGTCGTATTAAAAAACCAAACTGAAATAGTATTTCAATCTTAAGAGATATTTGAACGTGAATAGAAGTTTCTTTAAAATACTAAAATATCATCGAGTCACGGAAAGAAGCTTTGGGTTCCGTTCCAGTACTCCTCTGTCCTTGAGATACATTTAAAAGTTTCTTTTGGCACAACGTCATACAAATTTCGAAGACTAATTCTCATTTTTTTTTGTCTCATTCTACCATTTTCATTGGAAACGATACGATTACGTTATAAATCAAGTAGTAGCTAGCCTGTGGCAACTAAAAAGTAGTTATAGACCAGCCAAAATAACGAAACAAAAAAGATGACAACAAGAATCGATAGATTAGCGTAGAATTTGCAATTCGCATTTCTTTCATCCATAAAGAGAAGAAACTATGTATACATTTACGATTCCCATGTATCTCTAATCCATGTAAAAAAACTTCCCCGTTGAAGTCTACTCTAGACCCTGTTCTTTCCATTCTTGAAATTAGAATACTTGTTCGATTCAAATTCTTGTATCTACTTACAAGAATACCAATATTCATAATAAAAAATTTTCAACATAGTGAGAGGATGCAGACCAGGAAAATCGGTGATCATGACGGAGGCAGAAGTGAGAGGTCTCTGTTTAAAATCTCGGGAGATATTTCTACAGCAACCGATATTACTTGAGCTTGAAGCACCGCTGAAAATATGTGGCGATATACACGGCCAGTACACAGATCTGCTTCGGCTTTTTGAATACGGAGGATTTCCACCGGAAGCAAATTATCTGTTTTTAGGGGATTACGTGGACAGAGGAAAACAGTCTTTAGAAACGATATGTCTGCTTCTTGCCTACAAGATTAAATACCCTGAGAATTTCTTTTTATTACGAGGAAATCACGAATGCGCCAGCATAAACAGGATATACGGTTTTTATGACGAATGTAAACGCAGATATAATATCAAACTATGGAAAACTTTTACCGATTGTTTTAACTGCTTACCTATCGCCGCTATTATTGATGAAAAAATATTCTGTTGCCACGGCGGGCTCAGTCCCGATCTCCAGGTGATTGTCATTGTTGATTCTCAAAACATATTGAAAAACTGTTTCATCGAATATTCGTTGCTTAGAAGTCAGCGAAATCGAAATTCATTTGAATCTTCATTTTTTCAGGGAATGGAACAAATCCGAAGAATTATGCGCCCAACCGACGTCCCTGACACTGGGTTATTGTGCGATCTGCTTTGGTCCGATCCTGACAAAGATGTTCAGGTATGTTCTTCGCCAAGAATGAGAGGAAGCTGATTATTTCGTTACACGGAATGAGGCTGAATTGTTCACAGTGTTAGGAGAACAGAATTAGCTGTTTTGGTGTCGAAACAGGGAAAAATCGAGAAAGAATATAACAAGAAGGGGATCGAAAATCAATTCTGTTGAAATTTTTCGTCCATCTTCGATATGCATCGTTGAATTCGATTACACTTGTAATCAGAATCTTCTGCCGCGCTGAATAATTGCCTCAACTCGAACATACCTAACATGTTATTTTTGTCTTTGATTGTTACACCTATCTTTCTGTACTGTTGAACAAAATTTTATCAGATAACACCTCACGTATGTACCCAATGTAAGTGCAAGAAAAAGAGGAGCTGAGGCTCAACGTTTCACTAAGTGAACGAATTTATGACCTCTGGATTTGTGTTCTCTATAACATGGAGAGTATAGGATTTTGTATTTTTTTCTCCGTTCTTCCTTTCTAGATTAGATAGTTTCAATTTAGCAAACTTTTAGGTATTGATTTTATTCATTGTTTTATAATTCTTTTGTTTTTTCAGGGATGGGGTGAAAACGACAGAGGTGTATCTTTCACATTCGGACCGGACGTTGTTTCTAAATTTTTAAGTCGCCACGACATGGATTTGATATGCAGAGCTCATCAAGTAGTCGAAGATGGTTATGAATTTTTTGCTAAGAGACAACTCGTCACGTTATTTTCCGCACCTAATTATTGTGGAGAATTTGACAACGCCGGCGGTATGATGAGCGTCGATGAAACTCTTATGTGTAGTTTTCAGGTAATTAAATTCATTCATTCAAAATATGCAAATTTCTTTATAAATTTCATTGGTAAACTGATTACACATCTTCAACTTTTGAACTTACTCGAAATGAACAACAACTGTGGATTGAAATACTATTTCTGTTCTAGTTTATCTTATTTCGCTCATCGTGCGCTGTTTTATTTTTCGTTCACGGAGAAGCGATCATCTCTTATACTTATCCATATTCCTATTCTTTTTTCTTTAATAATAGATCTTGAAACCCTCTGAAAAGAAAGCTAAATATCAATACAGCGGCATGACTGCGCAAGGTGGCAGACCATCGACGCCGCAAAGGAATCCGACGAAAAAGAAATGACCACCTTCCGCTGATCCTGCGTAGCAGCAAACACTGTCGTTCTAGGTAAGACAATAACAACACATAGAAAAAAAGATAGAATAAAATGAATAGAAATTTTATTGATTATCTTTTGTTTACACTCAAAATATATCAATAAACCCGTGCTAGGGATTCTGAGACTGAAGTAAGATACGTAGATGTTAGAATGGGTATGATATTTAAGAATTCAATATATATCCCAGTGTATGCGGAAAGAATTAGGCAAGAGAAAAAAAGTTTTCTCAGACTGCTATCTCCCCCCCTGAGATGTTATTGTTCTCCCGTTTATTATTATTCCCGTTTTTATTATAAGTAGGGGTTTTTTTGTTGTCATACTTTTCATTAACACGTTCATTATTATTACTATCGTGATCACGATTGTCACTATTATATCCAATCCTATTATATCCAATTATAATAAATACAGGAAGAAAGGACGTGAGAGTTCAATTAGACACATTTTGAAGGAATTAACATATAACTAGTCTCTACAATTAATATAAATACTCAATTAATGGAAGGAAATAATTATATTTATTAAAGTTATCAGCTATTTATTAATAATTAATTATTTATTTGAATTGAATAAAGAATTACTCTCAAATGACGATGAGTAAATACAAGGTAATATATTCATTAAATTAATAGAAAATCGTACAAATATGAGAGAAGGAAGATGGAGGTGTTAGGGGTGTTCAAATAATGAATCACATGATAGTTAGATATTATAATGCATCGGGGACGCTTTCAGTCAACTTTTTTTTTGCCGGATTGATCCAATTTTGAGACTCATCGATATGATGGAAAATGAGAGCAAAAAGAAATTTACGTACAGAGTATGGAGCGACAAGAAGAAGACAATTCGACTAGGATTCATGTAAATTGTGAACTTGATTATATGTTTTCTATATGTTTCAGCATTGGAACGTCTCACTACAGTACTAAATTCTCAATATACAATACAAAAAAAAAAACTTCAAAATAACTGGTATAAGAAAAACAAAAACAGCCTCTTCCTTATTACGTTTTAATTGACATTGTGAAGAAGAAAAAGATATATATCAAAAAGATGCTTCGTTGCGATATAATATTAATTATTCAGAGAGAAAATACTATTTTGTTCCTTATTAGAGATTGAATTTATCGTAAATAGGTACTACCCACTATCACTTCAATTAGAAGAAGAAAAAAAACCTGATCATTTATAGTCTGTGTATAGAAAGAGTACTATTACTAAGAATTAGTAAGTTACCTATGTTTATTACATTCTCATAATTCCGTAATTTCGTAATTTTTTGCAAATATTTATCGTATTACATGACTATTTAGACTCATGGGGCCGGACATTTTTATAACGAAACACATTCTTTTCTGTTCAGCGATTGCGAATCCTCAAAGAATTTATTCTTCAGATCTTTATCTTCAATCTTTTGATTTCGTTTAATTAAAAAGTATCGGCCACATCGCATAAATAGTCATCTGAGATGATGAAAATTTGAAAAATATTTCGTAAATTACTGAATTGTATTTATTGTCGATTAAAAATTAAAACTGATCATAGAATTCGTTTCTTTTTTTTTTCGTTTTCCACATTATAAATATCGTTTATATAGTAGATAAAAAAATGATGGGTAAGCCAACCAGCTTCACTTGTATCTTTGCGTTTAACAGCATTTCAATATTTTCATTCATGTATTTAACTCTTTATTTATTATATCTATCTACCTTTATCTATCAATCTATCTAAAATTTAATCTAATCTAATATTACAAATCGCCAGGTTGTTATGTAGTAGTATTGCGCCTAATCTAATTATCATTATCTATTTAATTATTATTCACCGTACTATATTATATAGGCATAATATAGGTACTATACTAAGAGAATAGAAAGAAGACAAACCAGCGTAGCGTAACTATGAAAAAATGAAATGACCATATATATATACAAAAAAAAGTATTACAAACTCGGTATATAGTTTTTGTTCCTTTTTCTATCGAAGCCTTGTATCTTTTATAGCTTTACGAATCAATAAAAGCTGCTGGCGAAGCGGAAAATAATTATCCTACATTGTTGTTCGAACGCAACGTATAATAGCTACATAAACTGGTCTGTGGTATAATATATAATGACATAAAAAAAGGGTGCAGTGCTTACGTCAGAATAATTTGGTAATTGCGATACCCAAACTTGCCGATCATGAAATCTGATTTTCGTTATTGTCTTTCTTTCTTTCTTTAATAATTTAATTTCTCTAATTTCTTTTTAATGTAACAAATTTTTGAGTTTCTTTCCCAGTTATGTTATACTATATACTGTATGTAATGGAGTAATTATAATAATACCTACTAATTATGCATTTAAAACGACAACAAGAAACAGCATAAAAAGAATGATAATAATGTTAAATATTCAAAAATAAAACAGACATAGAAGATTATAAATGGATAATAAATCAAACTCAAAGATGGAAAAAGAAAACAGTATTTTAATGATGCTAAAAGACGATGCTTCTATATAGGTATATTATATTATAATTAGATTGATATGCCTTTATTCGACGTGTATTTTAAGGGGATATATTACCACATGTATAAATACTAGAAAGAAAACAAGTAAAAAAAAAAGATCAGAAATGGAAGAATTTATGATAACGATGATCATTAATCTTATTAGGGGATGGACCCTCAGCTATTGTACAAAGTTAAGATATTACTATACACCTACCTATATCTTTTTTTTCATTGGAATCAGGGAAGGGAGAAAGATGACTAGTGGAATCCGAAAGATTGAGAAAATATAAATGAACGGAAAACCAATTGGTAAAATTAATCGTTAATGTTTCAAATTGAGAATTGAATAATGTTCAATGTAAAATCTTTTATTTTCATTCTTGTACTTATTACTATCGGTTCTTTCATATTAACATTAGATTTTCTTCGATCTTAGGTGTAACGTTTCGAATTTGACCTTGCATTTCGCTGTTTCTACGTTCCATGTTGTCTTATCATTATTTTCACTTTATTCTGATTCTTTCTTGTATTTTTTCGTTTCTTACCGTACTTCGATCGTAGATTCTACTCCCTGGACCCCCTTAAAAATAAACTCGAATTCAAATGTTTTCCCTTAAGGTACGATTATATTATACATATGAAAAAAAGAAGAGAAAAAAAAGATACATATATATTGTATATTATTATTATTATTATTATTATTATTGTTGTTGTTATTATTATTATTTCCAAATGTTTTTCCCAGTTGCAATTCATTTATTTTTATTTATCGTTAGGTATACCAGTGTAAAGTAATTCTATTATCATGTCACGTTACGAAATCCGTAAGTTTTTACGTTTTGAGAAACGAAATTAATCGATTATAATCAAAAATATTCAATTTTTCGGAAGTCAATCTTTGAATTGCAACAGGAATACTACCTAGTTAATAGTAATTACGTTTAGTGTAACATCTGAAGATGCGGGGGGGGTAAAAAAAAAACAAGAAAGAAATCTTTCAGATAATAAATATGATGCATATTGTTGTAATCCCTGTATTTCTTTTATCTTAGTCGATTTAAGTTTTCATATGCTTCGAAGGAATAGAAAACTAAAAGTATTTGGGAAACAATCGGCTACGGTATATTTTTCTTTTTTCCAGAATCAAGAATTGACATGTCCCGGCTATGCCTACTTTAAATTGAAAAATTGCCATAGATAAGAACAATAATGAGGGTTTGGCTTGAGACCAGCAATCTGCGGAAATAAACAAATTTTGTAGTGAACCTACTCGAACGTTTCTACACAAAATATACTCTCACGTTATTTTCATATTTGCGATAGTTTCAGGGATACAATCATAGAATTTTGGAAACCAGTTGAACGTTATGTCCGAATGGACAGAGCTCAAGCTCAATTCGCGCTTACGAATTACTCCTGAATCGACGATAGCCTTCGAAGTGTATTTAAATTACAAAAAAATCACCGTTGACATTCTTTCTGCAGACATGATTACCGCGGTTATTAAGAGGGACAGGGATTGAAATGTAATTAAACACACACAGATCATATTGATTTTTAATAAATATTTTGATTTATTGATAACATATTGATGAAATTATAGAATAATACTTGCATAATTCTTTTGGAGGTAAACGAAATAATGTTAATAAATAAAATTCCGGCTGGCGGGAGGGCGGGAGGGCGTGAAGTCAGTCATATATACTTCGAAGTTTGAATTTTGAGTAGACGATGTGACAACGTGTTTTTCTCTCTTGTTTGGTTTGCTTTTTCTGTTTTCTTACGTTCCTTTCAATTTATTTTCGTCTCACGCTGTTTTGATTTTTCTTCTCTTCTGTGCAGGTCGTGAAGAGTCCCTAGTAGACGTGAGCTGAAAACGAACAGAAGCGAAAAAAAAAGGAGGAAACTATCAATTTCTATTATTTCAAACAATTTTACATCCAACATATGATAGGTATAGGTAGTGTACTACATACAGGACACGTACACTCTACATTGACTTTTCTCCTTTTTTGAGGGGCGTGGGGTATCCTTCTTTTGTATTGTAGGGTTGCAAAGATGGAACGTGGACTTATTAATCATTTTGAACAACTATTGCAATAACTCCATTCTATGATCTCGACATGGGGAAATTCATTCTTTCGTTTTCAAATCGGGCTAGTGCATGTATAATAATATTAGACCAATTTATTAATTCTTGTTGCATTCAGGGCACTCGTATTTGTAATATTTTATTAGTCAGGTCGAAACGCTGTGGATATTAGGTATAGTAGATTACGGATCAGTGTCATACATTCTCAAAGATTGAGCAAAATTTTTAAAAATACCGTAAAATGCTGGGGGGGGGGGGGGGGGGCAGGGGTGAATGACACGCTTTCGAAGATGATCAATGAAATAAAGAAACATTCTTTTTGTAAATGGGTGGCAGGGAAAGACTATTCGCGCTTTTTTATTCTGCGTTTTGATTCCAGTCTTTGTTTTTTAACAACTATTATGGATTATTGACAAGCGTTCTCCATAAGCAAATATTTCTCTGACCTCACGTTATCGCATTTACCAATGGTTGTACCATGGCGCCGTAAAAAGAACTCGTGGACTGGGCTTTGAATAATAGCAATATTCCGGGGAATAGTCTGAAATAATACATTGCAATATGCAGTCTATAAATTAGCGGGTTATATTCAACTGCAGCGCACGTAATTTTTCAAGCAGGAAAAATCTCCAAGCCCGCGATATGAAATATTGATTATAACATTTTTCATGCCACGATATAATTGTGGCATTTTCATCGTTTTTCGATCTTGTCAGTATTTTTTTTCTTTTTATTACATACTGTTATTCAAAAATTCGATTTTTCTGTCCTAAATACGATCACACTCAAAACGGGGCCATAAAACCAAAATCGGTCCTGAGATACGTGGGAAAATTCAAATTCGAGTGAAAAAATTACAGGTTTGTATAAAAACTGCAACCAAGGGTTCAATATCAAAAATTTCCCATGGAAACTAAAAAATTTGCTGCTCACTTAGATTTCATAAAATCAAACTGGCAATATAATCATCGTCCTCCAACAAGTCTGTAAAAAAGTTTCATGAAAAATTACAATTTTCTTAAATTAGCAAGTTCAAGGGTCTCTGTTCTCTTTTTGTGCGCGTGCCTCGTGACAAAATTGTGACATTTGAAAAATGGACAAGAAAATTGTGAAAAATTGTATACATTCGTTTAATACATACTTTCCACAGTCTTTATTTCTAATTACTATTTCATTACTATAATGAAATTTCAAGGAAAGTTGGAAAACTAAAATGGAAAACAAAAATTTTTGCTCTGAGCATTTCGGGGCATTTGTTTATTTTATAGTATATAATATCCTGGAAAAAACATTAACATGTTATATGCATACTTTCTCCTATTAAGTTTGACGCGGTGAAAAATACTTTTTTGTGAAAATGTACCGTCAAATTGAAGTGATGGAATGAATTCACAGCTATTTTTCAGGCTCAAATTTTCAGACGCAACAATTAATGTCATGATTTTCGACGATTTGGTAATCACAGATCGGATTACGGATCGGAAAATTTGAGCCAAAAATCGCTGACAAATTTGTCGAGTCCAGCTGATTTCGAATAAACAAATGATTATCGTCAATGTTTAATTTCTGCGTCCGAATTCAGTCAAGGTCGTTTGATGCGTCCATAAACGATTTCACGGTCGTCGAGGCTAGACGCAGTATACAATTAATTCTGGCGTCGCGACGCGATCTTCTCCCGGCATTGCGTGAGCGCCCGGGGTGTCAGGACGCGTCGCGGAATGTCCAGCGTCTATCTTTACTTTATTCGGCAAGTTTGCATTTTGGTATTCTTGAATGGAAATCTAGAAATTCTTCTTTTTTTTGTTTTCGAACCGCTGCATATTCGACCATCGGTGAACACCAAGTCGAAATTTTGATATTTCTGTATACGTCATGATGATCTCGATAAGTTTTCGGCAATTAAATTTAATCAGAAGACGAACGGAGTAATAAAATCTTTAATAAACGACCGTACCCAATGGCCTGAGGGGATGTCTGCTCCACAGGTAACGACGTTTCACAGGGCTCAGGTAACTGTCTCTCAGATAAAATGGAGTCCTGAATTGCGCGTAGCTAGGGATGTAGGGCGCGTAGCTTGGGTACCACCACGGGTCTCTCGAGAAAGCGCTAATCGGCGCCGATGGCAATGGCTCCAACAAATCCCACAACGGCTTCTTGCGCAGGAGAGATGGGAACGAAGTCAGAGCCGCCAAATCGTCCAACAAATTTCCTAGTTCGCAAAATACAATTTCACATGTAATTTCGAACATGCGCAATAAGTATACGTACAATCCACGTTATCTCGAAAGTTAACGTTCCCAGACTATATCGGTGTACTGAGATTTCAGAGATGAAATTTGAAAAAAGAAAATGAAACGAAAAATTGTAATTGAAACTCGTAAATGCAATCGATTCAGTTTTCGGAGTCATTCGTTCCAATTCCGAACCTTGAAGACTTCCAGGATTTCCTGATCAATTTTAGTATATTGTAAAGTTTGTGCAGGACCAAAATTCGCTAAACAGTAGAACAGAGTAACATAGATTGAATTTCGGTTCAATATTAGAAATAAATAATTGGGATTACCGTGGATGTCGAAAAGTGGTTTCGTCGAGAGGGGAGTTCCGGCTCGGTTTCTGTGTCGATTCAACAGCGGCGAATTGGAAGGGTACGCCCTATCGATATCGCCGAGACGGTCGAGATGATCGTTCCAAGCTTTTTCGGCATCGAAGTCTTTAGCTGTTTTACAAAAGGAGATATAAAAATAATTTGAAAAATTTTATCTACGATCTATAAAATAAAACGTCGATGTAAACGAAAACTACATTTTGAATCTCTTCGTTTACCAATTAATAATTTCACTAGTAATTATTACTATACAATACAAATTAAAATACATTCTTTTTAAATTTCCAAGTTTTATTATACATCCCCTCAGAGGCTGGCAGGCGCCTGTATGAGGATAAAAACTCTGCTAATGAGAGATTCAAGCTGCCTACCAACAGGCGCCGCGTAGATAATGAAAATCTACACCTATTGCGTCTGAGGGCATGTTTTCCATTTTTATGATAATTAAACTTTTGATTCGCACGAAGAAAACGTTTCATCTTTGTATTTTTATCTATCTCTTTCCATCTTTTTCTCTTTCGAGACGTTGTATTCGTGGTTTATCAACAAGGTGATCGTATTTTAGGTATTTTACCACTCGTCATGAGCAGCTAACAATTAAATAATGGATATTATACAGTATGATTCGTAAGAACAGAAAATCACATTTCAACACAGCTACTACAACTACGCATTTGAATTGAAAAAAAAAGTTCATTCCCCAGTTTTAGTCAACGGCTGATGGTTTCTTAAACAAATTCTGTTTTCCCTATTACTTTCTTGTTTTGTTTCCACAATGATGTGGTACGGATAATGGCAATTTGGCACAAAACCTGTTAATCAATTTTGTCTATTTTCATTTTTTTCCGTGATTGCGAGCAGCTGCCAAAATAAATCGGTCTTTTAGTTCATGTTTAGTATATTTGAGCTGGATGCGTTCAGAGGGTTGGTTTTTAGTCTTTTTTTTTCTCTCCATGTTTTGGCTTACATACATCATGCAACAAGCAATTCTTCGTGCGATTTAGAATTTTCAAAACGTATATGAGGTCGCCAAGCTAGGAATGTATGTATATACATACATACGTCAAGATTTTCTTTTTCAGAGATAAATAAAGATGCTCTGTGAAAATTGTTTATTAGTAGAACATTACAAATTTTGACTGAATTTTATAGATGAGAACGAAATTTTCAATAATTTCAATGTTACTCCTTCATCTGTTTTGGAAAATCTGTCGGGGAAATGAGATAACTGAGGGGCTTTGATTTCCCGTTCAATAATATATATGTATATGCTGTGTTTTAATACAAGATGATGAAAAGAAAAAAAAGTCATCCATGTCAAATCATGTTATGAAATTTGAAAAGCCTCTAGATAACAATGTTCTGATGAAGCAGATGTCACTTATAAAAAAAAACCATGTTTTAAAACGACATACTAACCTGCGATAAAGTCCGTGTCAAAAATCTTCATATCATCCCGTGGACTCGGGATGAAGAGAGAGAAAAGAAAAAAAAAAGTATTTTTCAACGCACTGCAGCACTGACTCAACGAAAAAATTGTTGCAATTAAAAACCCAAAATTCACCATCATCGTATGTTCCCTCAAAATATGAATTTTCTTTTAATTATCATCACATTTGTTTTCGTATATAATTTTGCTGTACCCAAACCTGATTCTTGTCTCATGTTTGTCTTTTTCTCGATTGTTTTCGCTCTTTCTCTGTTAGAAAATTTGAAATCTTTACACAAGTATAATACTCATACGAAGCTACAATCTCAAATAAATTATAAATTTACCTTGAAACTGGAATTTGAAAATAATTGTTTCTGTAATTTCCGTGTATTGAATAAATAGTAGATAAAATTCTATTGCTGTTAATCGTATCATTCTTGCATTATGCATTATCTTTGAGGGTGTTAGGAACAAAAAATTACATATTTTTGGTTGTTGGTTCGTGGATAGCTTAAGCTAGAGGGCGGTATTATGTGGAGGAAAGAAAACATGCCATATCCTGAAAAAGACAGAAATTTTTTGGATCGTGGTATGAATTAATCAAAATTAATATTGTTGAATATTTTTTTTTGCAACAAAATTTTTTCAAATCTTTTTCTTTTCTTTTCTTTTGTTAGTAACACTTCCGTTTCCGTGCATTAAATTATTATTATTATTATTTTCATTAGATCGTTTTATTTTATAGATATTTCCGAGTTTCTGGTACCGAAACAATTTTTCTTCGTCGCAAAATCCACGTGACATCAATATATAGGTATGTATAAATCTTCAGATGAAAAATAATTATCGGTAAAAAAAATCGGAAACACAATTAGGAACACGGAGCTTTATTAAAAATTTCCAGCTTTTTCAAGTTTGGCGGCCATCTTGAATGGTACGTTTTTTTTCGGATGACTACTTGTAGAGTCAGAATTTTCTTTATATTTTCTTTTTTCTTCAGACATATATACATATATATATATATATATATATATATATGCTAGATGTATTTTCGGCTTGCCTCATTCTTCTTCAATCCATACCCAATTGGAAAATTGGATATTCTTTATAATTGTATGTATAGTTATACATATGTATATAAATCTTAATCGTTCGATCGTTGAATCAGAATATACAGGTACACAGACAACAGGTGGAATTCCATAGTACGAATGAAAAATAAACGTTGATTAACATTTTTTAACAAGACGTGTTACACGTTGGTGACAACAACAAGGTCATGACATCAACGTCGAGTTACAGAAATCGTTATCTTCAAGAATCTGTATAATAGTCAATTATACAGCGTACGTTACGTTACGGGTCTATAATTTCACGAAATTTCCAAATTACAATTATCTAGTAACTTTTTCAGGGGATAATTTTTTCCAACTATTCAACTCTGCTCTTCGGGAGTTTCAGAATAAACTGAAAACAGGATATACAGGAATCTTCTACATCGGACTGGTGAAACGTGACTTTCTATAGAATTTCTCTAACAGTATAACGTTGCTACGATTTCTTTCTTTAACTTCCCACTTTCGGGTGATCTGTTTTCTTTTTAGATCACTCAATTCCAATATACGATTGATAATTAACCACTTGCTCGGCAATTCTCCTGTAAAAATCAAAATCAGAACCATCCAAAGTGAAAAAATGTAACTTCAATATCCTCGGGATAAACACTTCAGACACTGATGTGTAATTCTGCAGATGATGCGTACGACGATATGACGATATAACAGGACGAACACGGTCACAGATTGACGATCACCAATATGTATGTATTACACGAAATTGTTAATTCACTCGTTTTACTGCACATGGGTTTTGTTGTCTCGTATGTTTGTTTTTCTTTTCAAAATCTAGCTGTAAATACAATTCTCTGATCCTGCCTGATCGATACTCGCGATTGAATTCACTTTCGCGGGCTGTTAACCTTGCATGCCGTTCTTTTGATCTTGTTATTCATTTACAAATTTTTCAAAATCTTTCAATAATATTCATAAATTTAGTGCTAGATGAAATGTATGAAATATACTATAAGTATATACCGTAGGTATACGTATGCAAATATTACAAGCGATTCTGTGATATTCTTCTATTCGAAGTATTCCTCTTTTACATGTATCATAGTATTTTGAAACTAATCGTAGACTATAATAGAAATTGCTCATGCTCTAATTCACAGAGAAATTGGTCAATGACAGATCTTAGTTATCCGACGTTTATTTCTCATGGGAATACCAAATTTAGCCAAATTTTGATTTGTTTATGAATACGGGCATATATTTGAGTGTTTCGATATACAGCTAAAATATCTATTCAGTATAATTTCTATATTTGTTCGTATACTATACTATAAATCGGGTCCGAAGGTGATTCTTCGCAACGGATATAGAAGATTTCAAATTTTTGTTTTGTTTTTTATATTTCATAACAACTTAAAGATACAAATATAGAGTACGTCAGAATAGAGAGAAAGTGAGAGAGTAATATATTACGAGTATAGATAGGTATTAGTTTTTCATATGATATGATATCGTGAGGTGCCTCATTAATAATATTAATTAGCATATTATTAATAACATTATAACAAACGTATTATTACAGGTATTTCATTACTAACAAGTGCAGGTAGACGTATAAATGTAATAAATACGGTGTTGTTTTTTTGTGTTTTTCGTTTATCACTCATTCGTGGATGTTATCGAAGACATATATATGTATATTATAGGTATAAATTTTCGAGTGTAGGTTTCTATTTTACTTTCGAGGATGTTAACAGATCCTCTCTCTATTGCACAGATTCTATACGGTATGCGTTTTTGCTTCAATTTTTTGTATTTGTTCCGTTCTTTTTTTTCTCATGGTTCTTCAAATCGTGTTTCACACTTCAATTATTTCGCCAATCTGACAATTTGCTGACTCGTGTATTTAACTTTGGAAAAACGAGTAAGAATTATCGTCCACCGATCATTACTGGTACGTACATATGTATCCAATTATACATTCAATTCCAAAATCGATCTACATGTACCGTATGTATTCTTAACGGATTTGTTTGCATACCTGAATTATATGAAGTAAAAACGCCCGTATATACAACGTATAACAATTACAAATTATTAGATCTTACGAAACAGAGGATCGTTCGGTTTAGATTTTCAACGCCCCCCCCCCCCCCCCCCCCCCCCCCCCTCCCGGTATATATTATACACATACATATATCTATAATTTAATGCTGATGGACAATCGATCAACGTGCAGTATATAAGTATATATATATGGTACCTAATTACCATATTATTTTGCGTCGAATTATAAATATATTATGAATATCATACAGGACGATTTCACTTGACGGTACAATGCGACGATTATGTGTATAGATTGGTTTTTTTTTTTTTTGTTGTTGTTGATTTTCTTGTATTTTCGTTTCTCATTTCGAAAGTATATCATGAGAAAGAGAAACCCAATCTTATATGTATGGATAATATTCTTTCGAACATGATCTCTCTTTTTTTTTTCTTTCTTTTTTTGTTTTTTTCTCTATGGTTTTAAAATTTTTTTTCCAAATTTTTGATTGTTTTTTGGTTTTGTTCTTAGCTGGTTTTAGTACGTACCGGGGTGGAAGCGTTCAACTGGCTTGTACTGGTGAGGGTACAGCTGCCTGGGTGAGTAACCGTAAATCTCACGGTGAACCGGGAGGTACCTGAAAATAGAAATAAAAATATCCGTTTTTTAGAAAAAGCGAAAACTCAAAAATGACACCGCCATCTCTTTCTGCCCGATACATTCATTGGGCATACCGACGACGCGAGGAAAATTGCTACAAAAATATCTGTACACCGTTTGAAAAAAAAAGCACCACACATACGAATCTCATTTTCCTCACTGATATACATATACGCGCGTATATGCATGAATTAAAATACCAAAATTGAGTAAACTATTGAAGAAAAATGAGAGAAAACAAAAGAAAATTGTTCGTTACACGCAGAAGAAAAAAAGAAACTCACCTGTAGCCAGGCACGTTGATGCGGTCTCCAGCATGGGCTGGGTCATCGTAGATGGATTTGCCCCAGGGCCACGAGGTGGAATGCAGCTCAGGGAATTCAGAGCGGTAGATACCGCGGGGTCTGTGAGTGTGTTCGGGAGCCCTCATATCGTCGGTTCCTGTAAAATGTAATCGAAAAGTTTTTGGACATTTTCTAGAAATTTTTAGAAAGAAATGGTTTTTTGACTTCAGGGGGGGGGGGGGGGGGGGGGAATTTACACTTTGTTTTCGACGGCTGCTCAACAGGGGTCACGGGTTGTGGAGCGATTATTCTGAAATTACCTTTGAGCGCGCGCACGTAGCTTTGCCAGAATTTGGCTTTTTTTGTGATGGGCTCGTTGCGGCCAATCATGGCCAGGTTGCTTTTGAATCGCGCGTCCATTTTGCCGCTCTACTGAACT
This sequence comes from Phymatocera aterrima, assembly GCA_963170745.1. Classification (NCBI taxonomy): domain Eukaryota; kingdom Metazoa; phylum Arthropoda; class Insecta; order Hymenoptera; family Tenthredinidae; genus Phymatocera; species Phymatocera aterrima. Next base: position 23,368,387 of record OY720660.1, read on the forward strand.
GCTTATCGTCACACTCGTTCGCTGTAAACAATTTTCAACTCAATTATTGATCAATACAAAATGGAAACATCCGACGATGCGATAATTCGATGAATCAATAGACGAATGATTCAGCGCCTCTGATATGACGGCATAATTAAATACTCCTAGTGCAAGCTCAAAAAAGAGAGAAAAATCAAGGAGGAGAAAGAGATTCGAATATTTGAATAATGACGAGTCTCTGTTACTCGTAAATGTTATTGCGAATCGGTCTAAAAATATAAAAAAGCTCCTCGTCTATATTTATCGAGAAAAAAATGCCTGCGGGGGTCGGTTTGGTTCTTCTAAATATTTAATAGTTAGCTGATACTAAATATTCTCGGTGCGGATTTCCGTGTTTCCATTACGCGTTACTATACTGTTCTTGCGTGGAGGCATACGATATTGCATAAACGGTGTAGTCATATTTACATCCTTTATCGCTTGCGTATGCTTTCGGTGACTTTGCATCGCGCTAAAAATACATATATTTGGAAAATGAAGTTTTGGCATGTTCTTTTTTCCTCTTCTATTCGAGACTTCGAGTAGTGTGAATGTGACATTCGATAATTATTATATACGTGATTTGTGTGCGCAGGTACGAACTATAATACAATGTATTATATACATCTTTCAGCTTGGATCGGAAATCGACGGTACCGATTACTCGATTATAGCGTACAATCTGTCGTTCAATTCACACGCCCAGCGTCGGAGTTTATTTCTAAAAATAAATTCAACTAAATATTCGCGATAATCATTTCAAAATGTCTAGAGCCCACTCGAATGAAACCTCTGTTCCGATTGGCCGTGACGTTTAGTTAGATGGCCAATCCAGAACGGCGTCGCAGACACCCGAGTCGTATTTTATTTTTGTTGACGCAATGGTTAGCTCTAATTTTAGCCATTTCTCTTCTCGCGATTTTCCTCGTTCAAATTAGCCGCTTCCGTGCGATTTCACATATTTGCAAATTCCAGAGTATTCAGAATGATAGAACGCGACTCCAAGTCACTACTGCAGACTTTCCATCCTTCGTCTTCTCTTTTCTCCTTCGTATTTTTCCCCTAACGAAGCGACACGTCTCCGAAATCGTTGAATTTTGAACGCCTCTGCGGTTTCGGAGATTGCGTACGTGACAGACTAGGCAGAAAACTTGCCCTGAAATTTTGCGGGCAAACAAATTTGACAGCGGTTACGAAGTACGCGCGAAAAGGGAGGAGAGAAGGAAGGGCAAGAAAAAAACGGGAGTAAACGGAGATGCAAATAAAAGACGTGAAAAATCTAGGCGCCCACAACGCACTGTATGTACCTACGCGTCTCGCGTGACGCAAGAGGCCCAGATTCGCGGGTTTCTAATTTTAGGTTGGCCGGGGCGCGGCCATTTTTAGTTCGAAACAGGTGGACATTCAATCCCGACATGCCCTGCGAGCGACGTTGACTTTGACCGATTTTCCGGCCGCGAAAATGGGTTCCTATTCTTTCACAGTCCGCTGATAATGACCCAATGAACTATCTCCGTCATTTGGCCTGATAATTATTCTCCGTTTTTCTCGATATCACCGTTTCCGATTCACTTTCCGCAGTCATTCGTCCTTTTTTCGAAGAAACGGAACATTCTTCCGTAGGTATACCGATCGTGTGCGTTTGCCGAGAAAATATAAAAATGGCTTTTTTTGGTTTTCCTATTTTTCCCAAGAACGGTAAACTCAGTGTCACAATGTGAGAGGTGATCGGTACGGTTTTCTCAGGAGGCACGCAGGAATTCAAACCTACCCCTGAACACGTTCCGCAATGATTCAATATAATGTTGCGGAAATATTGAGCGATTACTAATCTAGGAAGAGACCGAAGCTGGTATAGTATAGTGGAATATTTGAAACGTTCGAGTGCTCATCGTAAGCGGGTGTAAATTAACTGTCTTCTAAATATATCTAGGTGTGGCCTGGTCAACAGAAACATCTAGGGCGTAGGTCCATAAACTGAAATACATTTTAAAGTCGGCGAGTTATCGCTGCTGTCTCCTCTCTTATGATATAGTATATGTATGTACCTCATGCTTTCTCATATATATATAAGGTATCATACACACGATTCGCTGCCCGATGCATAACCGTCTCGCTTCCACGCTCGCATGATCAAATATTATATAAAAGAGAGCTTAGCATCACAGAACATATATTCACTTCAGCTAGCAACCGAGTTTTGTAATTCATTATCAAATTCTTGGCACGCAGCAGCCTCGATGCACGTGGCGTTTAGTCACCTTTCTACGACGCGAAGTCGAAATCTTCTTTTTCCAAAGACAAATTTTCATAAGGGCAAAAGGTGCTTATGGAATACAAAAATGTGGAAGCGAGACAATTTATTGTGCGCGCGGTTTCATCCGGCATTATGCGCATCAGGATTTTGACGGCGGAGTCCATCAACTATTTCCAACCGATTTTACAATCTATACAAATTTTTGTAAAACTCGCATTGCTCTTGTGTTATGATATCGCGGGATATCGTCCGATCGGTTAAATCCTTTGCCCATTGAATAAACAGGTCAGTAGGTTAGCTTTGTTCCCGCGGTTTGTCTATATTTTCAATTTTTCGATAGAAAATTTTCACGATCGAAGATTAGAAATTAGTTGATTTGTTCGTTAATAGGTGAAATCTACGCTGTTAGAAAAATGTGTTGGAGGAGGCCCACCGAAGTTTGTGTCGCCTGGTGAAGCCATTGCGTTGTTTCATGTTGTACCGATTGAAAAAGAAAACAAGAAAACTGTTCGCATCAACGATAAAACTTTGATCGACAACCTCCTCCAGCTCTAGCGCATGTTTTTTTTTCTTTGTTCAACGGTGTAATATCGAGTTAAAAAGGACGTGCGAAATTATATGTCGGGGTGTGCAGGGCCCGATGCAAATAAGTTTGTACTACTTTCTCGTGCGAGGTTCTACTGTACTGCTACCTGCTAGTGTACGATATGTCGGCTGACAGTAGTATAGGTATGTGTAGGTCCGGCAAAGAAGTAAGCCAGCAATCGTGGCGCGCTCTATTTTTAAATCGAGCTTATAAATACGCAATGTAACAATGTTATATAACTTCTCTAAACAAAATAATGAACATTGATGATCATTATCCGCCTAAACAATTGGATGAACCGTTACCTCTTATTACAGTATAAATAAAAGGACTAGAATAAACTTTGACAGAAATGGATTCTATAAACGTCGATCGACGGTACGACCTACTGCAGATATAATTCAAACAGACTTTCGAGACATCATTTCTCTTCTTCTTCTTCTTCTTCTCCTTTTTCGTCTGTCGCTCGACTATACATATTTCTCTCTCTCTCTCTCTTTCTCTCTCGTAATAATTTTAGCGCGTGCGGTCCGTGACTTATGAAAACAAACTTATTTATACATTTTTATTCTCCTCTTCTCAAATATCACTAATTTTTCTCCGTTTTCGTTGGTTTTTTTTATTTATTTTATTTTTTATTTTTGTTCTTCGTTTGTTTCTTCTTCTGGTTTTTCTCATGGATTGAATTTACATAGAATTCCTCTCTTCCCAGTTGAATTTGTATCTTTCACTTTTGTAATGGCAACAAAACCGTAAAACCGTGATCATTACAAGAATATCGGAGTTCAATCACCATTTCAAAAACTCATTTAATCTCAACGTATAAGCTTGGAACAGAAACGCATGAAAAACAAAACAAAAAACGAAATCGAAAAGGAGACAAAAAAAAAACCTCAAAATCAGATGAAAGCAAAAACACAAAGGGAGATGGTGAAAAGTGTGTAACAATATTAATTCGTGCAGCAACAACAAAAAAATTAAAAAATAAAAACGGGTTAGTCTTTATTGAATAAATAATTATATATTAGTCGATAACAGTAGTTATAATACAGAGTATTTTTCATACTATAATTACAGGTTGAAGTATAATTGCGAAGTTCCACACAGAAACAAAACCAAAACAGAAAAAAAAAGAAAAACGTGAACAAAAAAACGGTGTCGATATGTTTCTCGACCCACTGATATCTACATGCCACAGTACTATGTGTTTATATATATATATACTATGATATATGCGATAAATGCGTAAGTATATATATATATATATGATGAAAAAAATTGATTATTCTTCGTTTTCAGCTGCACTGCGTCGTTTGAGAAATGAGAAACAAGAGAAACGACAAAAAAAACCCAATTAAATACAAATTTTATGAATTATTATGATTATTATTATGATGTTTATCATTTTTATCATTATTATTATTAATGAAAGTACAATATCGTGGGATAAGTTAGTCCGTGCACTCACAACAGCATCGCATGTAGGTAGATATATATATATATATACATATATGTATATAACTTTGTTGATTTTGTTTTCTTTTTTTCGGTCTTTTTCTTTCTCTCTCTCTCTCTTTCTCTCTTTGTACAAAGTTGCGTGTTTATTAAAATGCAAGTGATAATGATAAATTTTTTCTTTTTTTTTTTTTTTTTTTTTTTGTTTCCTTCTGGTTTAGTTCAAGTTTAAATTCCTCGGCAAAAATCAATCGATAAAGTTGAATCGATGGAATTTCAATTCTTTCAATTTGTTTTACCTATAGATTTCGGATGACCGTTTGGTTCGGGGGTTGGACCTTACACTGCGTGTCCGCGTCGAAAAAAGCTTGACTAGTATACGTTGCTCGGTGCTGCCGCTCAGCGTGAAAATTTGAAAATTCTTGCGAGACATTTATGGCAACCCCCACTAGCATACACCGATTGGTCGAAATAACCAAATCCTCCGTTCAATGGATTCTTCTATATTATTACATCGAACTCGTTCGGGTACATCTCGTCTTAGATATATCGTCGCAAGATACTGTATTACTCTCCCCTGTACGTTTCAAATTTCATAGTTCATCTTCGAAGCTCGACCGATAATATTACCCTGAAAGTACTTCCGGGCGCTCCTGAAACCGAGTTCCATTGCTTTCACTCGTCATCCTACAATTCTCATTATATCCAATGCGCAATTATCATCGAAGGCTCGCTTCCGCGTATTCAAGAACAGGAAATTTCTTCCTTCTCTCTTCCTTCTTCCTTCACACTATAACGATATATTTTGTTCTCTATGTAGGTATGAACTCAGACGAGTGAGACGAGCTATGGATTGAATCGATTGCAACTCGTGGGCAGAAGTTTTTGGCCTTTTCAATTTTCAGACTCAGTGCAGTATAGACACGTGTGTACGCAGTAGATCATACGATCACCAACCGAACCCAACCCACCTACGTATATTCGCGAGACTTCCCGTGAGGTGACGTTTTACACGGAGAAAACCAAAAAGGTCTCTACGTCATTGGACTAAAATAATATAATGTACATAACCGTGTGCAAAAATTGACAATTTCATAGGCGGAACAAATGACATCCGGTGAAATCCAGTGGTAATTCCAAACATTCTGAAAGACTTCTTTTTTTTTCACTCCTTGCACCGCGCGTACATAGATACGCAGAGGAGCGTGTAATTTTTCACAATCCGCCGCACGTTGACAGACGAGAAAGGTTCCACCCCGAAGGTCAGAGAACGATCTTTGTCTTGTCCTATTAATATGACTTCATAATTGCCAATTTATTTCGCACGTCCCAGCAATTCACACCTGCGGTGTAGATCGTCGGTTTCGTTATGCAATACATCGCGACGTATAGGACCAAGGTGTCCGGATTGTGAATTGTTGATCCTTCGCGCGTACATGAGAATCACTACGCTGCAGCTGCTGCGCCCTGCGCGAACCCAAAAATATGCGATCTGTATCGTGATTTTTATTTTCGCTATACTTCTCCATACGAAAGCTCTGGTCCAATTCGCAGAGAGGCTGCAGTGTCGCATTTATATTTTCAATCGGGCCAAGGACGGCGATTGTGTGTTCAAATTTCAATAATAAAAACGTGAGGCTCATGCGACGATGTTTCTCTCTTTTCTCTCGTGTCAATTTGCTTCTCTTCTGTTTGTCGTTGGTAGGTATATCGGGTGTTGGTATAGGCACCTCGAGGCCAAAGAGGATCGGTTCTATAGATCCGCTCCCGTTGCCAAGATCGATCCCCAATTGTAAATATTCTAGCCTCTCGGCGTGTATAGATTTGTCAGTGTTTTTGAACGAGCGCATCACCACCTACTATTAGGCGCGATGCTAGATGTTGGTTGTGTTGACCTTCAAAACTTCTCGCGAGGGACATTGCCCGTTTTACATCCAGCTCTATAACTATATCTGTGCCTACATCGCGATATATAAACTATACCGTTCTAATTTTAAATCATCTTACACCGTGAAAAAATTGTCGGCGTAAGCTAGCTCGCTCGCAAGATCGCATAGACTGCGCGTCCTAACTAACTACCAAACTTACCAACTAACTAACTATAGCTATAATTAAACTACTCACTGAGAAAACGTCTCAATTCGTATACATAGCTATGCTCCCACAATAGTGGATCTATCGTTATGCACGATAATCATTTGTCGGCAGTTATACCTACCCGGCAGATTAATCGCGGCCATTTGTTGCCACGAGATACAAATTCGCATGAGTTATATTCAGCTTTGAAAGTTCTTCGAGGATTTGTATGCATCTGATCTCCTGAGAATTAGGATATTATACATATTGAGTCGATTTTTAGGAAAAAAAACATAAGAATTAGTCCATACGTCTGTTCTCTGGACATTAAAAAATGTGAAATTCGAGATATTATAGCAAATTATATAGTTTTTCGGAACCTCGGTCTAATTTTTCGTAAAATTTCGAATCTACGTGGATTCTTCAACGAAATAATTGTACAGGTGTCGGAAAGCGCGCTCTGATCAATTGGATTCGAAAAATCATCTTAATGACTATTGATCAAATAATTCGTAAAATATAACCTCAAATCCCGTTTCGCAGCGGAATAAATATATCGAAAATTCGTACGGTATTCATTTTGCCCTAGCTGGCCAGAGCGCACCTCCTGACAGTTAATTGCATAATTGTTTCGCAAGAGATTCCAGATCGATTCGAAGTTTGGCCAAAAAATGAGGCCGCATGGATTCTGAAAGACTCTAAAATTGGTCACGTGACGCCGCGCGTGCCCAAAACTCCGTAAGTGAAACTAATGAGACAAAATTCGCTGTACAAAAATTAACTGTAATAACATATTATGTTTTTTTCATTGCTCTGACATTGCGTAGGTACTTTGAGGAAGACGAAGTCCCATACCAACTCGATGTGCAGCACATCTTTCGTTACGGAGTGTGCGTTACAACACGTATTCTACTTTTCGCTGGCAGCTGACCTAGTTTTCCCTCTTGGATTCAGTCTCATTACAAAATTAGATGCTCAAGGCACCCCCACACGACGGAATTCAAAAGTTTAGGTAAACCCAGTATTAGTGGGCATGGAGTTACATACATACGTACGCACGAGTGTGCGTGTGATGTATGTATACGCATCCGAGCGAGATACGTTTTCATCAATGTATAAGTGATGCGTGCGAATACGTGTAAACTGCAGCGGCAGTGATTTCCGCCGCGCAGGTCGGACGGTGCGCTAATAAGGCTTGAACATTTTTTCAACATTGGTTTTTTTTCTCCTTTCCGTTTCGAGTAACGAGCTTTCGGAATATTGTTTGTAATAGAATGGCGGCGGGGGGGTTGAAAAATCTATTACGATAGTATCGCCACACGGCGATTGAATCACAAACGAGAAATACATTAATTTTACACCTACATACCGTATGCGCGACCGAAAATAAACATCGTGCAGACGGTTTAACCTTCGTGATGCAGAGCTGGATGCGTCATTCGTCATTTGTTTAATTTTAGATCACCATCGCCATGATCGTCAGCTTCTCATTCAAATTTCGCAATAATATACATGTAGCTCGTAATTTCGTGAAATATTGTACGTCTTCTTATTTTTTCTTCTTCTTTTCTCTCTCTCTCTAGCTCTCTTAAGATTTTTGGCGAAATTTGGTCAGTGAAGGAAATTCTCGATTTTTCGGCAATTTCGGGAATCCTCGGTTCAGAAAACACAGATCGAATAATTCAAGACAAAATTACACGCAAACAAAAACGTGTGCTTCCACGTTGAGCGCGAGAATTTCTTTCGCATTTCACATTATTTTATATGTCTTCTATTTTTTTATCTATATCTTACAATCCGAGGATTCCCGAAATATTCGGGTGATTTTGTTGCGGTAACATCGGAAAACTTTTGATCAAGCTTCGAGAAAGCTTCTCTCAATTCTGCAAATACATTTCTATCATACTGACGTCGGCCCATACATCAATATCCGGCGATGTGTGCAGTTATAACATTAGATTTGCACTGGGGCTACCGCGGTGAAATAATAAACAGCGGATCACGATGTTATGATTCAAGAATATCTGAACCCCGTGACAGCAAGATAGGTATTTTTTCCTTCAAAATTAGCCCGGTGCTTACGTTAGATTGATCAGCTTTTAATTCTCAATTCGAATGTCATGTACCTTCTGATTATCTCCGCTTATATTCATCGTCACAGATTCATTGTTCAATCAAGTTCGATCGTCGGATATCTCCGGATTCCTTACGGAGAAATTTGATCGAATAAATAAACCTGAGCTTGCAATCTTATAGAATCAGAAGCTGCACGGAATTTTTCGCATGGGGCTAACTGCGCATATACATCGAAGAAAGTACGTTTTCGATACGTAGATGGAATTGATCCCTTTTTATCTCCCTTTCCTTCGTTCTGCATGTTTTTTTCGTTTTTGGACCGTTTTTTTTATATCTTTCAGAGAAGATGGACGGACTTGGCGTCTGGAACGGGACCGTCGTGTATACATACGAGTTTTAGTAGGTATACGAGGCAGACAAATGCGCGAAAATCAATAAGACCGTCTTTAGCCTAAGCTCATCTGTAGACACTGATCCTTGCTAAATTGAAACTTATGAGTTTTTCCCTGCAGACTCTCCTGCGTAACGGCTTTTCTTATTTTCTCTTCGGCATAGCGGTATGTACCCAGCGCCGCCATTTTTCCTTCGCGTTAAGGAGATCCTCGTCCCTCTTTCTATCTCGTTTTCCTTCTTTCCTTTTCTCGATCCTGTCGTCCTGGAAACACATAGACGTTACAACGAAGTACCCGTACCTATACTTAGCCACCGGGTCAAGGATTCCTCAACCCTCAACCCCAACATTCTCTTTCTCTTTTCCTCTTTTCCTTTTCTCTTCACTCTTTCTTTCTCTTCGTTGATTATCCTGTAAAACGAGATCCTCGATCCTCGTCGAGGACAGTCTCTGATGAACCATTCCCCCCGTCACAAAATGAACAAGATTAATTGACCGGGTGATATTCTCATGCTTTTATAATGAAACTAAAACTACGCAGGTAGGCATAGATAGGTATACTTGAGCCTACAATAATCTGGGATGTGATATTTGATCGTGAAAATTCATACTGTGAAATTTATCTCTTCAAGACAAGTCGAAGTAGACGTTAGGTTCTGGTTGTTAGGATAATGGGAAATATGAAGTAGAGATTTGAAGCGGCAACATGTTTTTATTGCTTTGAGAAAGGACAACCGAGCCATGAAACCGCCCGGACCCAAAATATTTGTATTTTTCCTTCTTTGTCCGCCCAGTTTTCGTAGCCACAATTTTCTTTGTACCTTCGACAGCCGAGCAGTCATGCACCAATATTGCCCGAATTCCCCAGAGAGAATTCTCCCCACATTCCTCAAAATCGATCTCTTTTCTTCAATTTTCAATCTTCAATCGGGCATCATGTGGTACACTCGCATATCGAACTCGAAATGAGCGTTCTCTCAATAAAACTTCCTTGAAAATGTAACAATTTTTCCCCTTCCGACATATCGATTGACGACGATAGTGATCCGAAGCTTGAAGAACTGACGGTGATCCATAGTCAATTATCTTTCCGGTAATTCTGGGGAATCAGAAAATGAACTTCTGACGGAATAAAATTGGCAAGATAAGTCAGAAAGATGGGACGAATCTCGAGACTCTTCGTCGCCGGGGTGGTCGCTCTTGCTTCACCTTCCTTCTTTGAACATTTACAACCCCTCGGTGCCTCTCTCACCTGGACCTTCGGCAATATAATAAAATTTGTCAGCGCACATGTCTTTTATCCTGTTAGGCAGGAGTCTGGCTACTAGTCTAAGGACCAAGAGAACCAAGAACCGAGGACCATGGGGATAGGACTAAAGTAGTTGCTCTAGCCATTCTGCTGAGCGTTTAAAAGCCGCAAAATAGATCTGGGTGTGTATAAAAGACTGCGGATATTTCACGCCCATTTACTATTGTCAATGGGCAGATGGCGGAAAATAAAAGGTCGTAAGTCACGCCTTTGAAAAGTCACATTAGCCACATTTCTCACACTGCACGCATCTAGATATCGCGAGGCTCGAGCCGGTCCCTCGTAAGCTTTCCAATTTTCTTCCCCTTTGTTTCAATTTTATATAGAGCGAAAGAAAAACGAAAGTGAAAAACGAAAACGAAAACGAAGGCAGGGAAATCATTCGAAAATACTTTACAGGGGTAGAGCTCTTGCTCTCATCGAGGCATTTGCGGTTGTCGATCAATTTTAGGCTCCGGTCTTTGTTCAGCTCCTCTAAAAGCGCCGTAGCGTTTTAATATTAAGCGTTTAATTAAATCCCATCAATCTTTATTACCTACCTAACAAACTTTCATATTGACTCTGATTTCATGACGTCATTTCGATCCCCCCCTCAGAGGGGCTATGAATACGTTTATAGTCCGCAGGACTTCTACGATCTTCCAGACTCCGACGCGCACTACTACTAGTAGTCACATCCCCTGCCTCCTATATTCTCTTTTTTCCTTATTCCTCCGCTGCGTCTCGTCCGCAGCCTCTCTCTCTCTCTCTCCGTCTTGATCTGTCTCCCGCCTCTTTCTACATACTCCGTGAATGTATACCTAGAGAAAGAAATTTCCCTTTATATGAGAACTTGAGGAAAATTGCTTTGCCCCGAGATGGGTAAGAGGTCAGTAAACTCCTATCTAACACGAGAGTCGCAATTTTCACTCGAGTTCTCGAATTACTACATAGGACCGATTGATTCAGCTATCGTTGAAATAAAATGGAATCAGAAGGTGCCGAGTATTCGATCATGAACACTGGGAGCATAAATTATTCCTCACTTCCGAGGAGAGCCACGAGATACGAGAAATCACTTCACGGAGAACTTTCATCGATTTTTTAGTCTTCCAAAAGGACCCAGGACTCTGAGAACCAAGTTCACGAAAACCACAAGCCTGCAACTATAGAACCGATCATAATTCTATTCTCGAAGATTGATTTTATTGCATTATTATGGCTTAACAGGGTCTCGGATTCTCGCACATCGATTCTTTAATAACCGCGCGTCAAGTATAGGTTCGCCCACGGAGATATTATATCCATCATATATATCCACGTGTAAATGAATTTCGAACGCGTGAGATCGCTGGCCACTTGATCTCTCGGAATGAAAAATCTCGAGAAAAAATTCGTGAGGATAGCTTCCATATGCGACCTACAATAAAGCGAGCTACGTCTACTTTATCCGTAATATCTCTCCCACAGCCTTTGATATGCTAATGAAATAGTTACGCTGTTGCCCACACGCCACAAGGCGAATCATCGGGGAACCAATATTAGTCGCACCGCTAAGTTTAGTGTCAACTATAATAACGTGTATATCGTACGGTGGGTACTGCCCTCTACAGCTATAACATGCCTCTAAGTACCAACCTTAAACCTACCCCCCCCCCCCCCCCCCCCGGTACCATACTATAGATACGACGCGTTACACAATGTAACTTGCAGATCAATGTATGTGTGCGTGCGTGCGCGCGTGTATCTTTTCGTATTTAAGCCAATAGCTGCGGTGGCGAGGGGTTAGCGCCGCGTCGGGTAGGTATGACATGTATATTACAAACTACGTTTATATGAATTAGCGTTGACGGTTTAGTCCGCAGGGGGGGAGGAGAAGGCTGAAAGGGTGGCTTCTCGTACGCTCGCCACCCTTCGCTCGGGACTTGTATGGAAACGTTATTGGAACCGAGTGGAGCCTAGAGAGCGGGAATCGCATGCAAATTTACATGAATCGACACATTTCTGGGTAGGTACATACCTACGCGAAGGATCTTGAAAATTTATGTTCCAGAATCTGTGAAAGAGAGGAGGAACGGGTACCGAGATTCGTTGGTACCTGAACAAAATCTCGAATCAATCGTTTTACTATTATCGGTGCAGGGTACATAAATTGTCGTAACATTTGACGGCGACCGTCTATTTTTCCTGGCTTCCTCGGTATGCGAGCACTGCGAGCCCACCGCGTGTAAAATCGAAACCGCAAGGGGTTTAAAGCGATTTAAAAACGTGTTGAAACCGGGCTTTGGGTCGTATTCAATCACCCAAATGTATACCTTACACGGCGAGGTTGGTCCGGTGTTTAGCTAAGCGAATTTTTCACTCGATCGAGCGAATAATTCGACGGGAGTTTTTATGTTTTCATTTGGAAAAGTGCATTTTCAGACTGTTTCCGGTTAGCTTGACATTTCCCTTCATTGCAAACACCAAAAACCAGAGGGATTCACCCTCTTTTCCATTTTTATTTCGAGGAATATAATCAGATATTAGGCCCGCTCGACGCTGGGATACGTCACTGCGTAGGTAGGTACCTTTAATTCAATTGACGAATCGGGCAGAACGTACTATATGTATAGTTCGTGCACGCGCAGTAGATTTTCAATTAACGAAAAAATAAGCATCACTCACACCACTCTTCCCTAAAATTTCCAGTTGTACCTACCTACCTTCGGAATCGATAAAAATCAAGATTCTGTGCCGTTTAAAAATTTCAGTCAAAAATCGCCGCAAAATTGATTCAGTTCGGCTTATGTCGAATAAACAATTTCCAAAACTCGCCTGGATACCCTCAAATGGTGAAAACCCGGGATTTCATTTAATCGAAAAATCGAGAAAACCGCCATCCTGATTTTTTACCCAAGGGATGATTTTTCACTGCGGAAGTGACATTCGGTTTTTTTTTTTCATATTCTCTTCTCTTTGTCACAAACTGTTTGTGATCTTTATACTTATAACATATTATACATGAAAACCCCGCGTGCCCTCGTTTGTATGTTTAGGGCGGAAATTTTAACTTCTTCTCAAAAGTGATAAATCAAATATTATTTTCAACTGCACCTGGAACCCGGTAGCCGGTAGCTAGTTGTAACGCCTCGATGCGGTGTGTTACTGTTGCGTGGTTTCGTACCTACTAAACTTTATATTATGTATACATATAACAGGCCTGCATAGATGTCGAATTGCCACGATGCGACGCGTCGTTCGAATCTATTTAACGTCGGGTACAACAGCAAGGGAGAAAGAACCGCCGAGGGCTGAGGGCCTTTTCCGAAAGGCGTGTCCTTGTCGACCTCGCTTCTCCTGGCTCCTGTCCTCCGCCCTGTAAAAGAGACAAAAACTACAAATAGTCTGACGGACGGCTGCAGCCGATCCACCATCCTGAAGAAAATCGCTAAACTTCCCGCTTCTCACTTTCTTCCCGATTAACATCATCGAATGAGAGTAGCGACCGACTGCGAATGAGGTTAATTTTAAAAAAATCGGTATCATTTGTGAAAAAAAATCGTTCCATCGGATGGAACTTCGATTCCCAAGAGAGCGAGATAAGTACGTGGCAATTGAATAAATTTCGAATTGGTAAGATAGAAGGATGCAGGCCATGATAATTTGACTCTAATTTTTATTTCCTGTTTCAAATTTGAGTGAAATTGGTGCATATTCTATAAAACTTCATTGTGGAAGAAGGAAACGGCGCCGGGAGAGACGCACAGCGAGAGATAGTTGGGTACAAAACCGCAATTACACGGGGGACGCATTTTGGCGTTTGGCGTTTGGTGTCCTGCAGACAATTGGCCGGATGTTTCATTGTCGCTGAATTTTCATTGTTAAACGTTTAGGGCGTTTAGGATATCACAAAAGGTCCAGAGAGGCACGGAGAGTCAACGAAAGCCGCCGACTATTCTAGAGGAAATATAGGTTTTAAACGCGGAAAATTTCTAGCTTTGTACTTTACGTCAAGGATAAACTTAAACCCTAGCTAAAGGGCGATTCGTTGTTATATTATTATAACTGTGTGTGTGTGTACCTTATACCTAGATCCACGTCTGCACGTTTACTCTGCTTGTGAGTACAGAGAAAACTACCCCCGAAAACCTGGGCTAGAATTCAATTTACCTGATAATACCTGCTTCGGTGACACCTTTCATTCGCAGACTGTTATTAAGCATTGTGGATTCTTAACTACGACAAACTTCCTACGAGATTTTTTCCAAAATTAGATGAAGAGGAAATGAAGGAATTTAAGAATCGGTCACACAGTAGCGAAACGAAATTGAACACTGCTTCGAATTTGTTGCTCACAAAATCCATTCGAAGATCCAAAAATCACAACACCGATCGCTCCGAAAGAAAGATTTTCTTTGTTCGTATCAAATTCCTGAAAGGTTTGATCGGAGATTGAAAAACTACGAGACACGGGTTATACTTATGCTTATCTTCGGTATATATTTCAGTTTGTTGGTCTCCAGCGATCTCAAAATCGTGAATGCATAGGTATCTAGGGATCGGAGATCTCTGACGCACAATTCCAACTCCAGCTCTGAACATTATACAATAAAATTGAATAAGCTGCACTTTATCGAGCTTACCAACGTATCTTCTCCTTCGTTCGCTCGGCAGTGTCTATATGGAAATGATTTTCATGGGACGAAAGTTCGCTGATTTTATATTTCCAAATGAGAAAATCTTGCGTGGTAAAAAAACCATGGAGAATATTTTAATTACTCGGAGAAGAAGAAGCGTTTCACAAACGGTTCGTTTCATAAAGTTGTGAACACCGCCCTCCGGCTTATAAAACTTCATTCTTTTTCTTCTCCTCCATCCCCTTTTTCTGCAGTCCGCAAGCATTCTTTATACATAAATTATATCCTCCGAAGTATTAGGGAAGCTAATTAAGCCGCCCAAGGTGGGCACCTACCTGAAACACGCCCAAGAGAAGCTGCTTCGTTAACTACGGGACGTTTTAAAACTCGTTAGCGTAGCGTAGCAAGAATCGAAACGTTCTTACGTTCACGTCTGATAGCTTACGTATTAATCAAAGAGCAGAACGATCGCGCTCAACATGACGACTTCTCTATTCGTAGGCATAGTAGATGCAGGATAATTGACCCGTCATGCACCGCGGGGTATCCCTAATCGTGAAAATCCGAAAGCCAACATTCCCAACCGCACACCGCATTCCGCGTAAACATAGTGCCTAGCTGTATATAGCTATGAGTATAGTGATAGCCACTAATGGTGACGTCAGCGGTGCACTAAGTGCTGGCTTGTGTTACCGGACGCTACGTAATAGAAAGCTGTCCATCATACCTCATACCTTCCTCCGACCTACCTAGGGCGAACCATTGTCTTTCCGCGTTGCTGATGCTGCGCGATACTCCGGGCTATACCTCATACTTGAACCGATATTTTACCAACTCGCGATCCTAATTCTCTCTGCGCAGTTTTTCTCCCGCTCCAATCTCCATCGATATTCTGTACAGAGATATCTCGTATGGGACCGGATGTGACGATTGGGAAAGATCTTTTACCACTTTGTAGAAAATTTGTCCTTCTTTTGCCGTACTGCAGAAAACTATTTCTGTTATTTCCCTAACTTTTGCCCTACTCGGGTGATGAATAGATGAAAAAACCAAGAGATTGGACAATTTTTGTGAGAAAGTGATAAAATTTTGTATTCTTGTTACAACGATACTATTATCACTATCATCCTGGTAGGTTTTCTTTCTGCGTCCTCGAGGCATGTTTCCCGGGCAGCGCTATCGACCACTGTCGCGTTTAAGCCACGCCTTTGCCCAGGTGAGGGTTGAAAAGCCGCCACCCCTTGGCGTTTACGTGTCACGTCTAGGTATATCATGTGTGGGATATTGCCGATGTTTTTCTACCCCCTGAGCAGCTAAATAGGCATCTCACCCGGGTTTCTCGAACCCACTAGACGCAGACGCCTCACTCTTCGGCCATTTTAGAATAAGAATTGAAAAAATTGCGTAAATTTCTACCGCCCCCTCGTTTCTCTTTCGTGAAAATCACTCGCATTCGTGAGAACTGAACCAGATTTCGTTTGAACATTGTTCTAAATCCTATAGATTATTTGAAGGTTCGAAGGGGAAATTGTAAGTGCTCATCATGTGTCGTGCGAACTTGTTATACTTTGCCCTAGATTTCAACTATTTCCATTCTTTCTCCGATTCTTCTTCCTTTTCTTTTCAGAGTTTAGACAAAAAGAAACAGAAGTGGTTTTCATTTCTGTGCCCAGCATAGCGAGTGTCGCGTAGACTCCTCATTTAAGGGTTTGCGGGCATTGCTGAAAGGACAAATTCTCTCAGCTGTAATTGATTCGTGTCTCGATTGCGGCGACTAGTTCCCCCCGATCTTTCTCGTATTGATTTGAGATCGCGTCACGAATGTGCTTACATTGTTTCGGTATATGGGCCCTACAAAGCTCAATAAAATCCGGCTTCAATTTCTGCTTTGGCGGGAGATAAAGGGAACCAAAATTTTCGCCAAATAGGTAGATATATTCAGGATCAATTGAGCGCAAAATGTACACGCTGCACGCATTGACGCCTTTTACCAATAGATTTACACCGTTAGCGAAATCCCAGATAATCCAGGCTCCCTCGTTCTTGTGTTGTATATATACCTCCAGGCTCAACTTACCAGCTACCTACATACCTCGAAGGAAAACGTTTTGCTCATATACTTGAAGTAATACCTCAAAATACTATTTCCATCAGGTTATATTCCTATACTATTGAATACCAACGTGAAACTCCGGCCTTGTGTCATACTC
Organism: Phymatocera aterrima; assembly: GCA_963170745.1. Classification (NCBI taxonomy): domain Eukaryota; kingdom Metazoa; phylum Arthropoda; class Insecta; order Hymenoptera; family Tenthredinidae; genus Phymatocera; species Phymatocera aterrima. Next base: position 23,385,366 of record OY720660.1, read on the forward strand.
GCATTCTTGTAAGGATTCTCGTATGCAAAATTCGCTGATGACCGGATTCACTGATGATGCGATTGAGACGTTTCTTCGATCCGTGAATTATCCCCGTTTTTCCTAAATGATTGAAAAGATTCCAACAAAATGATATTGGTGTCGATAGAAAACGGGGATAACTACGACTCGGAAACCATAACCCATATACAGATATATATTTGTGTATATTTTATATCCTAGGAACGTAAAGAGACTTTATAGGCATCACCCACTGATTGTAAATTGCTGAAATATCAGTGTAACCATCGGTTAATGGTCAGCACGCGTGCCAGCCGCGCTGTCACGCACTAAGTAACCCCTCGGGGCGTGGGATGGCGTCGCGCACTAGGTGCTGCTACTAGGTTATATATGGACACATATACATTTGATACACATCCTGGAAAACAGGGTCGCTCGAGGAGTAGAAGCACGCCGAGTATCTCTGCAATCTCATATACATATATTCTCGTTATACTTACAATTGAACGATGAAAAGGCTGAACCTGATGATTGAAATTTCGTTCGGAATTCAACCATCTACATCAATTCATACCGAACCTAGTTCGTCTCTTCGCGATTCTCTCTTTCGATGAAATGAACCTGGATCAAATAGCCAAGAATCCTGCATAGGCTCTCGCTGCTCCGAATCGGTCTCAAAATCTTACCGAATCTCTCGATTTCGCATGATGAACCAATTTTTTTCCAATTGTATGTCTCGGCGGACGTTCGAAGACCGGCATACCCGAGAGAAAATATACGGATCTTCTACTGGCTTTTTTCGCGCGCAAAGAGCGGAATTGCTGTTCATATTATGCGGCAGGCACGCAAGACGATGTGTACTTATATAACCCAGTAAAGACATAATTTCGTAAGATTCCCCTTTTTCCTATTTTTGACGTAACGTGTACAATTTTCACGCGAGAGGCAGCGGTACAGGAACGGATCTTAGAAATATTGAAGAACCGTATTTAGGATTTGCAATAAGCCAGACCGTTTTCAGTTTTTCTAAAGCCTTAGTACACTCTACAGAGCGCATACAACGCAAACCTGTGAAAATAATAAATAATAGAGCGATTCAAAATTCGGATGCGGACGATGTAAGAAAATATATCGATGAACATACCAGCTAGCTACGCTGGGGCAGGCTCTGCGTGCCAGGTTTACCTGCAGAGAACACAATGCCTACTCTATGCCTTCGTATATACCTAACCTACCTTATACTTAGATACGTCATACAGGCTACAATGTTAGTTTACGGGATTAGATTCAGAAATATCCCTTTTCGTGAAGGTATAATGACACCTAACATGGAGAAGCAAGAAACCTCTTCTTCTATACTTCAGCCAACTTTTTCTCCGTCTAATTTTTTTTTCCCCCGATCTTTTCCTCTTCCTACCAGTTTTCGCACCCTCGTATACTTGATGATGGCTCCTCCTTACAGCGAGCCGGAAGTAGCTACGAACTCGCAGAAGCGAAAAAATATACGTTGTTTTTCTCGTTTTTATTCTCCTACCGCGATTTGCTGATTGACCAAAAACCGCATCTAGGCTGCAGTTTTCACGAAACAAAACGCAAAAGTGGTGTACCGAAATCAACTGAATGGAACAAGATTCCAGTTATTCGGTGCGTGCCGTGCAACATCAGTTTCTTGTTTTTTTTTTTTTTGTGCTTCAAAGCGCCCCCGACCTGACAATGGGCACTAGGACGGCACAGGAGGCTCGAGGATGAGACGGTGAAATGTATTCCCCGAATTGAGAATGATATCGCATTCTATTGTTTGATCACTTAACCCGTAGCTAACAGCGTGTTAACTTCTGTATAACCAAGACTTGTTTGTTTAATCGACCTTTAACCGTTTAAACGGGAGGGCGGGGGTGCACGCGCTCTGATTAAACACAGACCTCAACGCCCTTCTTACTGCATGCATATTCTGATCTCGCATAGCCTGTTTCTTCCCACCACTATCACGCTGCGGCACTTGCCAGACCGTTGAAGAAATTCGTATTGCCACTCACGGAAGCATGTCCAGATGGAATTTGTAATAGACACTCCATCAAAATCAGCAAATCCTCGAGCTTTCACGAATCTTAGGAGGCCGATGGAGTCACCGCTGGCAATCTAACCTAGCTAACACAGGGAATATTCATTTATCATTAAATCCGATCGATGTTTCGAGGGAGTGAAATACTTGGCCACTGTCTGCCATCGTACACAACGAATTCTCGAAGTTTCGTCGAAATCGATCGAGTCATTTGCGAAATTTCACGATTCTCGTTTTCGAACCGCGGTCTATGCACGTTTAAGATGGCGAAACTTATATGGCACTTCGGGGACGGAGTATACCTTCCGGAAAAGAAGAGACATATTGTATACAGATACCGGAAAGACTTGCCTATTTTCTTTCACACCAAAATCCTCACCCTCTTGGATGAATTTTTGTCAATAACAATTTATACCCTGCATACTTACGGTACGAAAAAAACGTATGAAAGGTGAGTAGAGGTAGGTGTATGTACCTAGATAACATTGCATTATGAAGAGTCGATATCAATTAGGATGGCAGTTCCGGTCACGTGACCCGGTGTGGTACCTTTTCCTCCTGTCACCCCCGGTAATAACGCCGCGTCGCGGTCGGCACGTGACTGCCTTTCGGTTAAAAACTTTGCTTCCGGTTTCGTATCGCTCAACGACAAAAGAACATCGCGCATCACCCGCGTGTCTGTTCCCCGAGTACAGCCACCGGTCGCACGACCTCCGGCACTACGCTTAGAAACCCTTAAGGGTTGTGGGCTCGCGACTCATTCGCTTACTTACTTACATCGTGTGGCCGTAACACCATTGCGTCATTTGTTATACTTAATTTTATATGAAAACAGATTACCGGGACCAACTCACTGCTGAATGAAAGCAGAGGCTTGTCAAAACAGGAGAATTCGACACGCGTGCATTTTCAATATTTCGTTTCCATTTTTTTGTTTTTGTTTTTTTTCCCCCTCCTTCTTTCGTCTCATCTTTGATTTCTTGACTTCTGATCGAAAATTGGAATGTTTTTTTGTTTCTTACATAAATTGCTGATTGTTCCAGAATCTTTGTCCGTTCACGTATACAGGTAGAGGTATACAATGGTTTCTGTTATATGAACGGAGTTCGAGCGATTCTGTTATACAGTTTGGAAAAGAGCCAGGGAATTTATAAAATTTGAAATGTTTGTAATTTATAAATATTTGTATGTATCATGAACTTTGGAAAAGAGCCGCGGAACGTGACACAGAGAATATATAGTTACAATGGACGTATAACCATGCAATAACGTTTGACAAAATAATAACCTCACTGGGTGTATAAAAACGCAGTGAAATTAATCAAAGCAGAATTCAGCGACCACCGACAAAGCATATTCGCCGTAAGAATTGATCGCTTCCGGTTCCGGTCTCTTTATGGTACACTGCGGGCCCACCGATGTATTAAGATTACTTAATCAATAAAACCGCGCACGGAGAGATCTAATTCAATTTATTTTCACTTCTTTTCCTTTCATCCCATTCTCTTTTCCCGCATTATCTTCTATTGTGCGTTTCGCTTTTTCGTTTTTCTTCTTTATAAAATTGACAAACTTAGCGAAATCACAAGAAAAACCGTAAAATATTGTTCTCAAGAATCAGCTTCTATCTTTGCGTTAATTACAGTAATCGGCAGAATTTCGTGTACCGATCAATATACTTGACAAGGGTCCAATTAGAGTGGACAACGAGTCCGACAAAAAATTCAACGTCCGGCAGCGCAGACTGAGAGAAAAAAAAGGGAAGGAATTGAGAAAAATTAGGAAACAAGAAGAGTATCTACCTACATATATTAGTATACAGTAGAATGAAAGTTAGTAAAGTTTTTCAATTGTGAAAGTTTTCGCTCCTCTTCTCTTTCCTTTTCCCTCTTCTCTCTTCTCTCTTCGCTCTTCTCTTTTCTTTTCCCGACCAACCCCCGGTTGGCCCTCGCTCTATCTATCGTGAGCAATTGTATTGTGTACAAAGTTTGAAAAACTCACATTAGCGTGTAAATACGATGTTGAGTCGACCGGTTTGTCCGGTTTCTGCGAGTATCTGTACCTACATTGGTACGCATACATACATATACATCGAGGAGTTTGACGATAGAACGGAGAAATCCCCTCATGCCGATCACTTTGGTATCGGTTTTGTCCGCTTGTATACGTACCTATATACATATGTGTACATAACTCTATACATAAAATACACGAGTGTAGAATGAGGAAAAACATCCAGGATTTAGGAATCCGGAAGCTGGGGACGCGGCGCTCGACGTTGTATTCTGTCCGTAAATACAAACTCACGTCAGTGTTCTAGTCGACGATGGAAAGACGAAGGAGAGACAACTTCACTCTGATAGATCTACTTGTAATGAGAAAAAGTTGATAAAATTCAAAAACTTGTTCATGAACTCCATTTGTCATATTTGCATGTCGCTCCTTCTTCAGCTCCTTTTTATTTTGTGCTACCTGTCTGAACGAACAGACGAAGTTCGCTTCCATACAGGCGGCCGCCGGTAAACTGTGGTTCGCGCGAACCAGAAGAAATGAACGAGATGGAAATTCGATAAAAATTGGTAAATTGTAAGAGAACGGAATTCGTTGGGCGCCAGGCAGTTTTGTACTACCACGATGCTATATTCTTTATGAATTACGCAAAATTCGACGTATCAATAACCAAAGTGTACTCAACTAGCTTGGGGGGAGTCGTAGGGTCTAAAGCTAGTTAAATCGGATGTAAATATCCGATGAAAATCGAATATTGTTAATTTAGCAATACCGTCAGAGACAATAACGAATGAGATCAAAAGTCGATACAAGGAGAAATAATTTTCGAAAACTATTCACAATAGAAATAAAATGGAGAATTTATTGGGGGCACAGATTATATTGGATATTAAACACAAGGTATAGCTTACTGAATTCTACAATACGTCAAACTCAAAATATTCGAGATCAAAATTACGAAATTCTTTCGAAGATTGAAAAGTATACAAAATACAAAATATTCAATAACATTTCCAATTATACAAACCACATCAAATTAAGTAACGTAACTGAAACGTTCAGCTGTTTCCAGCATCGAGAACGCCAATTTTTCCAATTTTTGTTTATTAAATATTTTCAAATCATGCAAAGGTTACGGGGTACGGAATTTGCGTTACTTGAATTCCAGAATTTTTATCAAAAAACGTTCGATTACTGCCAATATGATTTCTCAGAACCTTGAAATTTTTCTTCTTTTCAAAATTTGAATTGAGCACCACTGCATGGGAGATAATCTGAGTTGGTAGATCTTCGGCTGAGGCGACTTACAATTAGTGCGGAGACTACTTTATATTTTGCAGCTCCGATCAACGATTTCGATGACAGAAGATACGGCCAGTTTACTATCTTCCGTTATCTGACCCATCAGCTGTTTTTCTTGACTAATAAGTTAGTCTGAGGCTTCGATGACCCAAGTCAAAGTGATTTCCAAAGATTAAAGGGGTTTTTCCTCGAAATCCAAATAAGATGTCCGACATGCGAAACATACGAAAAATGGGACACAAAAATCAGAACTGATTGTGAAAATAGCCAATTATTAAGGAGTTCTGAGCACGGGGTCACGTGACGGCCGATCTCAGAGTTTTTCAGAATCTCGGTCTCATTCTCTGGCAAAACTTCGTATCGATTTGAAATTTCTTGTGAAATAATTATGCAAGTGTCATTGAGTGCGGTCTGGGCAGCTAGGACAAAATAAATATCGTACGAATTTAAAAAATATTTATTTCGCTGCGAGACGAGATTTGAGGTTACGTCTCACAAATTATTCGATTATCAATTATAATAATGATTTTCCGAATCCAGTTGGCCAGAGCGCACTCCCTGAAACCTGTACAATTATCTTGCAAAAGAATCAAAATCGATTCGAAGTTTAATGAAAAAATGAGACCGAGATTCTTTAACTAAGAAAATTCGAGCTGGTGGCTTGACCTCCCGTCGTCGATATCGTTCATTGTTTCTCAACATTTATACGCGATAGGTAATTACAAGTTGGGAGAAAGTCGGAGGTCATGACGTGCATCGGAATACCACGTTTCAATGCATACGTATAGTTGAGGTAACGAACAAACGCGGAGAAAAAAACTAGGAAAAAAAATCGCAAATAGGGTCAGTCGGAATGGCCAATCAATATAACAGAAATAAATTGATAGTTGCCGAACGGCGGGACGTCCCCTAATATTTCCGAATGTAATCGAAGGGGTGTGCGCTCTTGGAAAAATGCAAGAATGAAAAAAAAAACGAAAAACGAAAAAAATCTTCTGACAATACTGCCAAGGGAGCGGGGGTGGGGTGACGTGGGGTGGGGTGTACATATATATTCCCTTCCTAGGGTGTTTTATTGGTCGGTTTCCGTAGGGTCAAAATTTTCTCTATAAATATATACCTACTGTACATGTATATTGTGTATATATACCTATATATACTCTGCGGGCTAAATCTCAAGCACAATTCACAGGATACACGCTCTAAAACTCTCCTCCTTTTTCACATTCATCCTCCTAATTCTTCTTCTATTTTTTTTTTTTTTTTTTTAGAAGGGTTGTTTTCTCTCTTTTTCAACCCTTCATCGCAGGGCTCAAATTGTTTCACACAAAAATAGGTTGTATGCATGATGGACTGAAATTTTTGGATGAAAGAACATCTCGATTTTTATCGTGATGTGAAGTCGAATCACCCCTCGGGATCCTTGTCCTCGAAAAACGTTTGAAAAATTGAATTATTTCGACTATCTGGGAATGAACCGTCGATGAACACGCGACTCTGCACTCGTAGTCGGAATCAACTAATTTTTTACGCGTTTCCGAATGAGAAAAAATTCTCGTCAGCCCTGCTTTTCACTTCAGTTTTCGTCTACATCGGTCACAGAGATACGATTATTCTTTGCCATCTTCTTCCCGTTTTAATGTTTCTTTTTTTATTTCTTCCCAAAGTCTTAGTATTTTTTACACTTTTGGGGATGGGGCTCTTTTTCATAACCGCCGCGGATCCTCGGCTCCGTCAAGAGTAACGGACTATGTCCAAACCCAGATAACTGGTGGTCATATAAATCACAGGGTCCGGAGTTATACCGCGTCAATGTTATCGGCGACTTCCGGTCGAGTGGGCAGCCGTTTGCCGCTCGCCGCTCGCCGTTCGCCGTTCGTCGTTGGTCGTATAAGTATATAACGTTATAGCACGGCGGTAGGTATACGATCTAATATATGTATCGCATGTAGAAAATCGTACACGATGAACGATCTCCGCCTCTATACTGTAATATAACATAACCGGGACATCCCCGTCATGAATCGCGGAGGTCACCGCGTGGCATATGCTGGCCGCTGTCCAGTCCATTTACTTTGCTACGTCACTGCCGCTGCCGCGAGTGCGGACGGGACAAAACCCCGAGGAGCAAAGGGGAAGATAACTTCACTTCACTCCGCTCTCTACGCTCCATTCTGTTATAGTCCTCGGGTCCTTAAAATAGACGAACGCGTCAGAGCTATCGCTTGTAATACGCCTACGCACTGTTTTGGACGTATTGTACCTATACATAACCGAGAAATTTCAGTCGAAAATTTCCCCGACAAGTCTTATTCCTTGTTATTACTTGAATCTGAAAGGTCGCCCAGTGATTTCGGAACTCACATTGTTTTCCGCGTGCCCTGAAAATCGAGATTCAGGACTTTTTGCCAAATGAATGGGACGAATTATGATTTGCCATTATTTTTGGGCTCCTAACTCTCCATGTATCTTCGTAGACTGCAAACAGATATTTTTCGAAATATACCTATATGTATGGTATATACTGCGTAGGCGATGAAACCAGAATCGCAAGATAAAGTTTCAAAATGATTTGCGCGACACGTTTAGAGGACAACACAAATGTTGAGTAATTTCTGTTTTCACTCGTAAATCGATCGTCACATTTTTCATACCCACATTATGACATCGTGGTTCTGTATTTATAAATTTTTGGAAAATTGCCATTTCGGAGGATCGGTTCATTTTCCTGTTTCTCCAGACCGTGGTTTAAAATTGTGAGGAATACAGCTATTCCTTGTATTCTTTTTCATCGGTTGCTAAAGTGACGCGTGCACCGGGCATATATTCCTGTCTTCAAAGAGTTCCGATTCACCATTCGCTTATCTCATCGTCTTCGATATACTTTTCAGACTTGGATGTATCTATAACTCATTGGCACAACAAACGAAAAGCTTTTCTCACATGATTATGAAGCTTATTTTTGTTCGTTTGCGAAAACTTCAAAGTCGATATGCAATACATCCTATCTGATTATATACCTTCGTTCCAACGGAGAATGAATGAAAAATCACTCAAGTATATCTGGAAAAACTCTGACCAATTGAATCGCGAAGAACCAGTGGTATCACAAAAACACGAAAATACGAACCGGCGTAGAAAAAAAATCTTAAACACAAAAACGCGGAGTCGTTGGGATCCCAAATTGGTTGTTCGCGACAATTATCATCAGATTTGCAATTCTGCAGTTCTCCGCACTCGAGTTCTCGAGCTATGGAAGAGCCTGATCTGACGATATTGCACAGCTCTCAATCAGATGTATAAAGAAATGCAACAAAACTATCTCACATTGAAATACGACGTGCCTACAATACACACACCCGCGTACTATTCTGCTGAAAATTCTTGCCCATTGATTCTAGAGAAGCATATACATTAAAAAATGGCTCATAGACATACATAGTACATGCATGAAGCTCGTTAAAATCAATCAATAATTGCAAATTGCAAATTGCAAAAATTTGGTTCCTTTTTATTCATTTTTTTCCGATTCCAGTCCCAGTCGTCGCCATGGCAGATTCTTACGTTTGATTAATTGTTTCGTAATCTATATCGTCGCGCGCTGGTCAACGGGCTGGCTAACCGAACAATATTCTACACCAAGGAGCAACGACGTCGCTACCTTCGGTATTATTCATAATCTAGAACAGTCGTATGAGCGATATTAATGAAAGATCCTCATCATATCGTTCCCGATCGATATGGATGTTACAGACGACTAATAGGACTGATAACGATCTATTTTCACGTCAAACGTTCCATCCGACCGACGTATTATAGATTCATACCTACGTACTTTTCGGAAGCTACGATTTTGTGGATTCGTTTCCGATAATCTCTACTTTTCAGCTCATCAGACTCACGCGCCGTTCAATTCTCGATGTGAAATAAATTGCGAAGGAGCTAACGATCAACTCGAAATTGTATAACTAATATAAGCGAAACTATATCAATCGCCGATAACAGTATATGAGCCCAGACTTCCTGAATCGTTAGATACACACACGACGGCCATATACCAACGACAATGCTTATCGCTGGATGAATTATTCCGTTCGATAGGAAAGAGCTGAAAGAAAGAAAAGAAAAAAATCGTGACTGGCTGTACCTATTTTCTTCATAAATCGCCCAAGGTTCCAATATCGTACTCTATAAGATACATTGAATTTTGAAAAATGATTATCTGATTTTTTGTTTCGACTTGATGATTGATTTTCATTGGTTTCGAGGTTTCTACGTGCCACATATTTCTTCACGTACGAGACACGCAACGAAGAATTGAGCTGTTAGATTCTCTATCTTATCGCGTACATAGGTACCTATACCTACGAGTATAATGCGATATCTATATTACAGTTTATACACGCGGAGATCAGACTGGCTGGCTGACTCGAGTCTATATTCCGTGGCTAGACAGCGAGAAATGGACTTTAATATTTTGCCGCTGTTCCGCGTTTGACCCCCAACCCGTTGCAGCCCCCAGACGTTGGGGTGCCCTCAGGAAATCTAAACCGGTAGCAAGATGGCCGTTCGGAAACGGAAACCGGAAGCGTGTCACTCAAACTATACCGGGCATCCGGCGTCCCCCGAAAATCGAATAAGTGTGCAAGTAGCCAAGTAGTATAAACAAGTATGAGCGTACCAATTGTATATGTGTGATAAAGTATCGCGGAGACTTGGATCCTCGAGGAGGAGGATATTCTTGACGATCATATGCGCCGCGTATTAGAATTCTCGCGGAGGATTGGGAATTACTTGCGAATATTATTCGAAGATATAACATCACTTTTTCCATTTTTGTTCACTGGATTTATTAAATATGCGTCTGATATATTAGTTTACTATATTATATTATATAATTATATTATATGTATAATACACAATGTACATATATACAACCTACAACAATAAATACTAAATGTAAATATATAGTATATGTATCATATTATGTATAATAATATCTAGTGAAAATTATAATCGAAAGGACGAAGGATGGTATTCTTTTCCCCCATGAACCAATAGGTCGAATTACTTTTGTACCTCTTATATTTGTATTCGTCTACCCCTCTCTCTCTCTCTTTTTACAATTTACTACGAAAAATCATACGGCCGGTGATTATAAGTAACCTAACAACATCGAAATCGTGAGAAATATTGAAATTTTTTCAGGCCCTCATCGGCCTCTAATACTTATATTCCATATATTCAGGACCGAAACCCATGTGAATTGATTCCACAATTTGGATAAAAAAAAATATTTCTTGCGTTAAAGACTCGAAATTTTTGGCAAAAAATATCGGATACCAATCGCAAGATAACGCGCGGATTGGGAAACCGGTTTCTCCCAATTTCGAGGCATTTCTCTCCCCTTTCCTTTTTTTTTTTTTATTTTGTTACGGTGATTTTCCGATACTGCGCCCAGATAACACGAAACGAAAATTCGCCTTGCAGATATGTCATCTGTGCAGCCCGTTTTCCATATCTCAAAGATGTCTTTCCACGTCCGATGGAGGTCCATCTAACGGAAGACGACTTTTAGACGGTGAAGAAACCGAGACATAAGACGTCCTATTGACGAATTGTCGTTTCTTGTTATCTCGATCGATGTATTGCAGAACTTGTAACTCAGATAAGATTCTCAATGAAACGAAAAATTGTCCCGAAAAAGTTGGAACCAATATCCAAGTTGAGGTTTGCTCCCGTCTATATGTGGACTAATTACTGCAATCGGTGCGGATCAAATGACGAGGAATAATCCATTCAGCTGCAGTTTCGGCGCCGTAAAATTTTCAAGAAAAAACTGCGTTTGCGAGCGATTTTTCAAATTTTTCGAACATCTTTCTGTGCAGTCAAAACCGCGCAGCTGATCATATTGTTTCTCGTCATTTCATCGTGTCGCCGTTGTTCTAAAGTTCAGCCTCGTATTCCATGATGCAGGAATATATATATATATATATATATATGTATACACATGTAGGTATATTCTTTTCCTTCATTCGCACACGCGTGCGCCGAATAGATAAGTAATCTCTGTAATAACTGCCTTATCTATCCGCGGTCTTAAATAACGCCTGGAGATATGAAAACACAATTGTCCGTCAATTATCTTATTTGTTACAACACCAATTCTTATATCTTCGTTCATAGTGTATATATGCACCGATATATACCCGACAGGTATACCCATAAATATGTACGGGTACATACATTAATATATTTTCGAAAAAGAAAAGCTTTCCACTATAAGTGTGTGTTTCTGTAAATGAGGTAAGTATTACGTCCTATTTTCGTTCGTCACTGGTCTCCATACATATTACAATAGTATCATATATAGACTATATGGGTACTGCAGCTCCCGCTCCCGATCGAATTGTTCCAGAAGAAAGATTGCAGATGAATTAGTAGTTTCCCGTTTCTCATTTTTGTTCTCAATTTGACTCAATCGATCGATTGAAAGCAGAAAGAAAAAGGAAAAATGTACTAGAAGGAAGTTCGATATTTTGTGAAATAACGGTAAATCCAAACCACGCGGCGTTACATTATATACCCCACCCGGAAAGTTTTGGGCTGTTACAGGGAATTTAGCGGGTGAATGTGTAACTAACACATGAATGTATAATATAAGGTTGAACTGGCTATAAACTAATTTGAACTCTGTCTATAGGTGGGTATAGGATATATATAGATATATAGTGGATTTGTACAAAACTTAATAATACAAGTGTAGGTGATCATGAATACGTTAGGAAATACTTAAAAATCACAATAATTAACTATCTAATCGTATTACATATTATCGTTGAAAATTTACGATATAAAATCACTTTTCGTCGTTCAACTATCGATCAAGTATCAATTAGTGTTAGACTCCTATAGGTTGAACTCAATCATTTGACTACTTATATCCAAGCATCCGGCTAATTGTAAGCGATCTCCTAATCTCGTCTTATCTCTCATCTCGTCTCCGCTTTGGCTGCATCGATTATACACGTACGCATACATAGACTTAGACCCGATCAGGTACTTCATCCAATCGTTCGTAGCTACACGCGTTGAACGCTACTGCGTAGGTGTAGTACCTACGCTGGCAATCGGAGGAAAAATGAGCCGGAGGCGAAGAAACTATTTCTCACCTCTGAAATATCCCGTTGCGGAAATCTGATGATTGATCTGTGATCAGGCATGTTACGAAATGCTCAAAGTCACAACACACACATTCTATTGCACTCTGATTCTGTGTTGGATTAGGCGCTCGAATGACCGACAAAAACTCATCAGAATTATGGAAACGAAAATAGGTTTCAAATTCATTGGGAAGAGAGTTTACCACCAGTAAGGTTTTTGCATGTAGGGAGCCATGGGCACCTGACCAGAACCCGCGTACGGCGTAGATTCCATTAATTTTGACTGACACGGTTTACCGTCGCGAACCAGAACCGGAACTGCGACTCGCCTTGGCGAACATCCGCTCCCGCTTGCCTCCACCCTTTCGGTGGCAGCCCTTTTTGTCTTGTACCTGTGATTTTGGAACCAAATTTTCACCTGGGTTGGAGTCAGCCTGATTATGGAAGCCAGATGCTCGCGTTCGGGGGCACTCAAGTAGCGCTGCTGTCTGAATCTTCGTTCCAATTCGTAGGTTTGTGCTTTCGAGAATAGGACACGCCGCTTACGTTTCTTGTGCTCGCTTTCGTGTAGCTGAGACTCGCCCTGATTTTCTTCGTCGAATTCTTGTTCGTCCTCTTTCGATTCGTGGCCATTTTCTTGATGGGATGGAAACGAGAGGTCGGATATTGTCGGGCTCGTTGAATCCGGCTGCTGCGAAACTGTAAGAATGAGAAAAAAATTCATTGGAAAAATTATGCGGGAAGAATGACGTTCGCACAATGCACATATGCGCGACGAATCTCTATATCTACGGTTTCAAATTTCAAATCCGTGTCCATCTCCGGAAGACGCGTATATTTGCATACTACTTATACTTGTTTCCGAAATGGTTAGTGGGTATTCGTTTCTTCCGATTACCCTGACTGCATGCACGCAAAAGATGCGAACGTAAGCGTTGCGACGTGACCTTTGTCCCGATAGACGACATCGACTATTTTCTATTTCCGAAATAGGGAGAATCTCCAATGGGAGAAAATCATTTCCGGATCTTTTTCCCTGGTACCGAAATCCTTGATACGCTTCTTCCTAGCCCGAACCGAAGACTTTTTCATTTCTCATTCTCGCGAAAAAGAAGAACGGCGTTGCTCTTGAATTCAAACTGAGAAAAATAGATGAATCGATAAAAAAAAAAAGGAAAAACTGATAATCAGAAGTTGCGGCTATGACCAGAAAATTTATAGAGAACGATGCATGTAAACAGCTGCATCGTCGCAGCCGGGTATCGAATCATCGATAATCGTTAGGTCCTGATTGCAGGCAGATGTGCAGCTCCATCGATTTATTAATTACCAAAACTTGCTGTCTAACAGTCTAACCCGCTCGGCGGTCTGCCAAGCACGACTATAGAGTCCGTCCGACGTTTTGAGTCATCGTTTAGACAAGAGTTCATACGTTACATATACTTTTCCAGAATAATGGGCTGCCGATTTTATTCGGGGATCGACGGAGCTCGATATCGAGCTTTTGGGTTCTCCGATTAATACAATCGGAAAAGTTTGATTGTGGTTTGCGAAAATTGCGAAAAAATATTTACTTGTGTTCTTTACAAATTCCGATTGTCATATTGCAAGAAGAATTCCCGGGCGGCTCGTGATCCCATCCGTACGGATCGATTAACATTCTGAATTCGGATTCATCCATAAATCATCTATCCCTGTAGATCGTGTTTTCTGTTTATCTGGCACGGTGTTCATTAATCGCGTAAATATTTCTCTCCCTTCAATTGGAACACGGAATGCCCCGAATACAGGAACAATATGCTGCTGCGGATGGCCCCTAACCCCATTGGCGTTTACGGGGTGTATATAGGGGAGAGTGTGAACTAATATAAATCCTATTTGATACCTACATAATATCGTACAAGCCCAACGGGACTGACTGGGATAGAGAAGGACGCGGTGCCAGGAGGACGCGAGCAGGATCACTCGTTGCACAGTGGCGTGGTCCGTGGGGATGTCGTATCGTTTTCATGGGAGATTAAGCCCGGGACTTTGGTTGTGATTTCATTATTCGCTTCCCGAGAAGCGGGTGTCTATTGGAGTACATGTATACATAGATTGTCCCCTCATTTCTTACTTCTCGTCTAATATCACGTCAATATCCGCGCGCGTTCATATGCGTGAATGTGGATTTAGATGTTTATTTTTAAGGCCACGGCAATCTACCCTCGAACGGGTCCGTGTGCCACTTATTCCATTTGAGAATACTCGTTTCAACTTGCGCCTTTCTCTCTGCGGAATCTAAAAAGGCATTAACTTCACGCAGTTTCATCTACGGGAAAATCGAATTTGAAATCGTGCAGCAAGCATTATTATTACGGGCAATGATTGCCGCCGTTCGGCTGGATTCTCCGTGGAGGAGAAATAGCGACTCGTGTCCGTGCGTAACGAAGGACCTTGAATAACGACCCCGTGAGGAGAACAAGGTGTAAAAAATTGGAGGCATTGGGAAACGAGCGTACACCTACCGCCGGGTAGAGGTACCTAGGCAAGTCCGAGGCGTCGGGGTATAAGGCATGAGGTAAATTGTGCTCACAATGACAGCGGCTTGGGCGTGACAATTTGAATTCATTGAGAGCGTATTTCAGTAGAGCACATCTGCGCCTCTCGGACATCTGCCAATCGGCGGTACCCAGTCAGCCAATCACGGTTCAGATTTCCACGAACCTTTTATAGGACCATTAGATCCTGCTTAGGTCGCCTCGACCAATTGTAGGGTGTTGAGTAAATAAGGGTTCTCCGCGATCTCTCGCCTCGTGCTCGTGCTCGTGTATGTTCGATACAACACAACCGAAAACAACACCGCCGCGGGCTCGAGTTTCACGCGCATAATTGGTACACGATGATTTTTTTATACTTCTCTCTCTTTTTGTTTTTCAGCTTCTGACTTCGACGAGAATAATTTCGCTGGATTTACAACACGATAGATTTCCGAGGGGAAGAGAGAGCGGAAATTGAAGTCTCAAATTTACTGTACGGTCGATTCTTACCGTTCACTTCGTCCAGAGGTTGAGGTATCGTCGAGGGAAGCGACGGACCGGTTGGCCAGCCCAAAATCCCGGGGGGTGCTGGTGGTAGGGTTGTTCTATTTAAATTCGCGTGAACACTCGGCTGGAGCATGGCTGTCGTGTGTTCGAGGAGTTGTTGATAGGTTGATGGAACTTCATTGACGGCGGGCAGCACCGTCGTTGTTCCTTGAAATCAGCAAAATCGCGGATATGATTATTAATTTGACTTTTTCTGTGGCCCAGCTTGCAGGGAAACGGGATTCTTCGATTGCGGAAACGAGGAATCACAGAAAAAAGGAAATCACATTTTCTAGGATTTGATAATTTGCCATTTTAATCTTACCTTGAATCTCCGTTTCTTCCGGTGCTGGTTTAGGGTCGTTTAGCTCCAAAATATCGCTGATGTGGAAGCCGGATGTTCGTGCCGGCATCTTCATACTTTCCAGTAACCTAGAACAACGGAGAATCGTCTTAACTATCGGAACAATCGCACGTATACTGCAGGAAATCGGTAAAATTTATGAAATCACTGAATTCGTATAAAAAATACGACACACAAAGATTCTCGCTACGTGAAATACAAATCTCCTACTCTTTGCAACGCTCTACACATAGATAGAAAAAAAAGAAAAAAATAACGGACGAAATCAGGAACCGAAAACTACGTCATCGTGCACCGTAACCTACGAATTCTTCATTTCTCTACATTTAGTATTCGTTTTCCCTTTTCTGTTTTCTGTGAAGCTTACTACGTAATGACAAGAAACAGTTTGACAAATATAATCCAATTTCCTAAATGAAAAGTGCCAAAATCTTGTAGCACTTGTCAAGAAGCCACCAGCTATTTCTAATGCGATTAAATTTCTATCTTTGTTAATCCATGCCGCTGAACGCGACGGCGGAGTATAAGGCCAACTGTATAATGCATAGTACCTACAGTAGGCCAAACAACTGGAAGGTACACCGCATCTACCTGTCCTCAAGCCCTGTGCTCAAGGATTCCCCAAATTAACCTGCGCCCTAAGCTCTAAGCCATTTCCTCCATTATCTTGACACGTATAGCGTCATTCTCGTACAAAACCTATCGAACGGCAGCAATCGAACGGTTCTACTCCCGCTGTTTTGAACGGATTCCAATCAGTCGCTGTGTAGTTTGTTTCTCGACCTTTCGATGCCGGGACATCGAGTTGTGATCAAATTGTCAGATAATAGGTTGATAACACGTAAGAAAATTTAGAAACTGGGAAAAAACCATTTTGAGCCGCAGCTAGTGTGGTACTCGCAGATTCATTAGCTTTCCTTGCAAATTTGTTGACAGATATTCAATCTTGAAATATTTCCATTGTACATCGACATTGCTTCGAAGATGGGACAAATTTTTTGTCAAAGTAAAGCGTGGACGAGCCAGATCGTTTATCCGCTTGACTTGATCGTTCATTCGCCGAACGGTGAGGCCGTTGTTTGCCCGGAAAACGGTGGGGTGTGCTTTTAATTTCACCCTGATGGATTACCAGGGAAGCTTCAGGCGTTGAAATCTCCGAAATAATTTCTCCTGCGATTTCCGCACGAAATGCCATGCGTAGCTGCCATGTTTTTTCGTTCGCAGTTCGAAAAAACGATCTCGAAATCGGTGAAATAAGAAAAATCCGCGGCAATCTTTTCCCTTCATATTCTAATCTCTGCTCTATCAAATTGGAAATGAATTGTCACACCTGGAAGGCTAACCGACGACGAGTAGGTAAGCGACGGCTGGTTCAGCTTCTACTCTGCAAGATTTACGCAACTTTTGTGCTTCGTCCTTTTTTCTGCCCTTCTTCACCTCCACCTAAACGTCGACGGACGACTTAGTTTCTATCACAATTCCCCATAGCCGAAAATTGTTCATTTCCCTAAGTGGCGCGTATCATGTCGACAGGATATGGTCCAATCTGTTTACCCCGGTCTTCGCGTGTCCGTTTTGATTTAGGGTATAGCTGCTCGTTAGAGCGAGCCACTCCTGTGTCTATACTCACCTCTATCGAAGATTATTACCTTCGGCGTTGAAAAAATGGGTATACAGTAGGACGAAAAAGTATAACACTTCATTCTTCGTGCATATCTATTATTACAGCATTTAGGAAAAATTGATTCGTCACCGAACCTTTCGTCCCACTTCACGCATGCATATTCAAAAGGTGCTTTTCACACTGCGAAACGTACAAATCGTGTACGACAGAACAGCACTCTATTGGTACGAAAAAGGATATTACAAAAAAGAAGCTTACAATTCTGCGGATGAATTTGATTTTCATTCGAAAAAATCAACTCTGAATAAATTTCGAAACTATATACATGCGACAGACTACAACTCCCCGTAACTACTTTCGGTTCTGGAGCATTGCTGCAGCTCGATTGAATTTGTCGAAAAAAATAGTCGATCAAATTTGCAGAAAATTTACACTTAGGATTAGGATGCAAAAAAGATATAACTGCAGCGTAAAACTTGTAGAATAATGAAGCTTTGAAGACTTCTTGGATATTTTTCTTTTACCTAGAGTTCAAAGCGAGTTGACTGTACCAAACGTGGTTTAACAAACTCGCCGGATACGGAAGTAGGGGCCATGGTAAGATCTTATTTTTATCCGCCATTTTGAGTCTCTTATGTTTTCAATTTTAGTTGTTAATGTAACATTTCATTATCACTATGTTGAGGATTGAATTCTCGATAGATGTTACACTTATGACACACTATGTATTATATCGTACCGTTTAATAACTTTCGTGTATCAATTTCCAATGAATTTGTCAAGGCTTTTAGCTTTTCGTTTTTTGTTTTGACTTTGATTTCTGAAAATACACTGTACGGCTTACTAATTTCGAAATTCAATGAAAAATCATTTTCTCTCGCGATAGAAGCATAATATTTCCGCACACACTGTTCATTTTCTCTTCATTGTCACCTTGTCGATTTTCAATTCAGGCACGCAAAACCTGATTCAACACTCCGCAGCGAAAACTGAAACTAGAAGAACCGAAGAAAAACAAAAAACTTTGACTAGGTACTCGGAGAGTATAATCGTACGTCACGAGACCGAGAACTCCCCGATTTTATTTCTGAAAAGTGATTGCGCCTATCCCGTAAAAGAAATCCTATTTTCAAGTGCGACTTTTTCAAAATGAGTTGAGGACTTCTTGTACTTTTTGAGTGTCCCCGACGAGCACTTGACCAATAGTGTTCCCTACCTCCGACGAGCTTCGCTCGCGCTCGAACTCAAGCACCCTCAAACTCGGGGCGGCGTCACCCGAGGGCGGGACCAGAAACTTTTGCACCCCACGGCGCAAACCCCCGAGGGAAATTTCCTCGCCTCTGTGTTCCTGTGTGGAGACACTGCATCCGCGGGCGTCAGGGCGTGAAATGTTGCTTGTTATTGTTGGGAGTCACCCGAGTAGCGGTAACCGTGGAAAGTGAAATTCGTACATAGATCGTCGTCGTGCCCAGCAATTTTGAAAAATCCAAACGAAACGCGATGTTGAAAAACGATGGTCGCAGTGAAAAGCGGAGTTTATAAATTAAACGGTCGATAGTTTTCGGACGAAAATCAAATCCCAGACGGCGTTCGAGCGCAGAGTATACCGAGGAAAAGTCATCCCTTGGTAAAATTTCTCCCTTTTGAAGACGGAGGGGAAATCTGACCGTAAGTTACCGATAGGCGGGGTTAAAACCCACCCCGAACCAGCCAATGGACAGAAAACGTGAACGACCAATAGGGGAAGGCGCATTCAACCCCCGAGTTCAGTTCCACCCAATGAGGCTCGAGTATCGATTAGAACTTTTCACATCGAGGACATACTTTACTTTGAGTACTAATGTGAATGGGTATTAGCGGTCATTCCATTTTTCCTTTTCTGTTCCACAGAACTGGTTCTATATACTTGGGTACAATATGGATATACCTACGTATGTACCTGCGTGCATGTATTGTGTACGTACTCGGGTAGGTATACGCGAAGGTGTGTTGCGCGTGACTTTTCCTTTTTTGTATACGTACGCATGCATATATGTGTGTAATATAAGTAGGTAGGCATCTATCCATGATCGGGAACAGCAGGGGTTCGTAGAATGAACAGGGCGCGACGTTCGCCGGGTTATTTAACATAGGTTCGTCGCATTATTCCACCGACCTACTGCCTACCTGTACCTGTAGTCGCTGCTGAAAAAGGACTCGATCTCTTGCCTCTTTGAACCCCTTTATCGAGCACGAGTAGCTGTCCACAATTTGTTACAGGATATGACACAAAAGTTATAAACCTAACTTATGCCCGCGGTGAATTGTCTCTTGTCGATCTTCGCCGATCGGTTACGAAAACTAGGTGAGAATTAGCTTTTGGCAATCGGGTTGAAGTACGGGGAGAATGCTGACTGTGATTTTTAACAATCCTGTGACATATCCATGGATAGGTAAACTGTTTCGTTGCCGAGTCGCTGGGGGCGGAAGAAGGAATCGTGAAAGCCATTTCTCCAGCTTTTTTTAAACCTGACATTTATAGATTTGATTTTTATATCTCCCTCCCATGGCTATTCACTTTTCCAGTTTCCTGATGCCCCCGTAGAATCCGGACGACGTCCTCAAGGGACAATGTATACGAGTACCGACCACCGAAGTATAAAAAGGTATGAAACACGGAGTTTTAACACCGATGGGAATCGGTCGAATCGGAACAGGTAGGTGGTAGCCGACGCGATGATATATACCTAAGGAAGGATCGTGAAGGGCGAATATCCGGTCCATACATTCGGTCCATTTTGTAGGTACCTACAAAATGTTCCGTCTCTTATACCTTCATATCGCTTTATTCTCGCTGCGACGGGCTTTAGAAAAAGTCAAAAAGTGCGGAAGGGGGCGGCGCGCGGTACCCGAACTTCGACTCAGGGAGGATGAGAAAGAGGCGATTTTTACCAGACGAATTTACGACTTCTCGTACCATACACCAAACGTTGGGTCCGATATCCCATTTTATACGTTCTCGAGATGTTTATTTTTTCAGTGAAAGATCGCAAAATTTCCATTTTCGGTAGTATATTCTTGACTTTCCGATTTACCGGTAGAATGACGAAAACTTCGGCAAACTGATAGAGATCTACTCGTACGTCGGCTGTATAATAATCGGATCCAAGAGAACCGGGTGTGGTATACTTTGCTCGATAGAAAGAGAATAATATGAGATTGTAAAAGGTAAAAGAAAAATGAAGAAGCTTCCCGGGGGCAATCGAGCCGAGAACATTTGTCGAGTTCTCACGACTGTTTGGCGATATCTGTGCCAACTTGTTTCAAGCACGCAACCCAATTTGTCTACGTCTCATTGGTTTACAACCACGACACCACCACCAGGACTCCACGTAGTATAACGACTTGAAACTCACGCGACAGCTAGAATGACAAGTCAAAGATCCGCATGAGGCAAGATTCTCGATCCTCATTTTTCGTATCCCTGTATCCTTCGAGCTACTCATTTCTATAATTCACCATCGCAGAAGATTGAAATTCAAAACTCTTCAAATTTGTATAGTTTTCGCAGGTAAACCGGAATTTCGTACTCTCTTCCTTCTTCGTGCGTATCTGATTCTTACTTCCCGCTTCAATCAGATAATATTCTGCAAAGTTCGACTCTGGATTTGGATAAGCAAAATGGGATTAAACCACCGAACAGGATCTCCGAGCTCCTCTCTAGCTCGGGTTTAACTCGCGCGGCCACTTTAATCCAATGTTTATTTTAAACACTAATGATCCAGAGGATCCCCGCCGTACCGCAAACGGTCAAGTTAATCGCCGACCGGTGAAGTCGAGCTAGGATTACAGGATTTGAACACGATGCAAATAGACAGAACCACAACCACAATTCGACTGCTACCCTTCAAACTCTCCGAATCTCCTTCGCCATTGTAAAAATTGTCTTTCAACATCCATTCTCTCTGAAATTTGACATTGAATTCTACGTTCTTTTTCGAATAAAAGATAGAATTGACTCGATAGAATTCCGTTGAAAGATTGAAAAAAAAAAAATGAAAAAAAAGAAGAAGAACAATCAAAAATCGTTGAATTACTGAATTCGATTCGAGCTTCCGCTCGCAGCGACGGAGTCTGTGCTCTGGCCTCAAATTTGGCGGATGGGCAAGAGAGAGAGAGAGAGAGAGGGGGAGATAGAGGGACCTGGAGGGGCTGTCGGAAAATCATAGAGCTCATTGTCAGGTGGCAAACAGCGAGAGACGTGCCTTGGTCAATGGGACTTTACCCATTTAAGAAATATTTGGAAAAATGTGAATTAACATGACAATATCGATACCTGTTTCGGCCGGTGTTCGCCCCAAACTTATAACCTGAAAGACCGCACTTTACTGCCCGTACGTGCTTGAGCAAAATTTCACTAAATTTTCTCTGGATTCCTATGTAACACAAGAACACGCGAATCTGTCGTAAAGCAATCGCCGGACAAGTGCACTCTTCCAGGCTTCACATTCTTCCCCATTCTTCCGACCATTCGAACCAAGTGTTTGAATTTCGGAAACGTTCGAGTATCTCGCTACTCCTGATTCTCAAGAGTGCACTTGTCGGTTCGGCTCCCAAATTTCCCAAACTGTACACGCTCTCGTCTCTTTTATTCCTTTCGTGTACCTGGCGTGATAGAGCGGGGAAAAAAACCGACATTATTTTCATCTCCAGCAATGATTTCATGAATTTTGGTCCTAGGAACTTCAGAATTGTAATCGAAAGAAGACATGTAGTCGATTTTCGGAGGTTCGTAGATCATTTCTATCAATCAGAATCAGAATCTAAATTTTTTCAACGCTCAGCGTTAAATCTCGAAAGCTCGTGGCTTAGCCTTTCCAGAAAATAGTGTCGCCGGTGATTTTTTGAAGGCAATACTGAGCGAGAGAGGCCTAAGAAACTTCCGGCGAATGTGAAAAGGGGTCGCGACGGGTTGCAGTGCAGGGTAGACTAGAAGGTACATACCTACCCGCAAAATAAATAGTATTCAATGGAGTAAACTGGCTGGAATAACTTCTTAAACGTTTCTTAAACTGCTCCTTTAAGTTCGGAACCAACTGCCCGTGAAAAGTTTCCGACACGTTTTGGCTCTACCTCGATATCCACTATAGTTTTTCAAAAACTGTGCTTCTACTCGCACTATACTCGAGTATACTGACTCTGACTGAAGGCTCGAAAAGTCCCGCTGCGCGTAGTACTACCAGGGTCATACGACGGCCATTGAAAAATTTCTTAGGGTCAAGCTGTGCCTTTGTAGCGATTTTATGAATGAACGTAAACCTTAGCCGTGTTTTTTTCTCCTTCTATCCTATTCTCTCTCTAATTCTCAAGAACGGAACGGACGAATCTCGTACTCGCAGCAGCTCATGAAACTTCTATTTCTCGAGAACGCTGTACGTCGATTCTCAGAATTTTTGGGCAGTTTTTTTGTCGAATTTCCCGAATTAAAATGAAACGGGAACGAGTCGCAGGCTGCAGACGAACGATATGAAACATCGCGGCCTCGGTCCGCGTGATTACATTCATATATAAATTTATCGTGTAAACCCAACAGGTGCTCGCACTTAAGCTAAAACATATTATGATTCGTATCGACGGTGCAGTGCAGTGCAGTTAGCAGTGTAACATCACGTACCACTCTACCCGGTTAGAGTGAAACCCTAAACACGATCGGCGCGTCACCCCTCCAGCGCTCCAACGCTGCACTCCTCGATTCCAGGATTGTCAGCTCTTAAACGTTCGTTTCCGTTCGGGGTGGGTGAATCTTCCCAATCAATTACCGGCTGTACTCATAGTGTGTCCAATTCGCCGGTGAATTTATTGGACAATATTAATCTTATGCTTCAATTTGCCAGAATTCGGATATTCGTGGGTCTCAGAACGTCAATATTTTCTGCATTCGTAAATTGTGACGCGATGACGCGCGTGCGTCTTTTAATTCTTGCAAATGTCCCACCCCGTATAGCTCTTCGGAAAATTCTGGCTGATATATGTATTTATTGATGGACAAAAATCTATCGAAGAATCATTCGATATGACATGTTTCCAAAAAGTGAGGATTCATGTTTCTTAATTCTTTACCTGTAGTCATCTTCATTGCTGACATAATCCGGAGGTATAAGATGCCAAGAAGCATCATAGCAGTCATCGTAGGCGGCGGCCATGATGGTGAAAATTTTATACAGCAATTTTTTATTTTTCCGTTTTCGCTTACACGTTTTCAAGATAATATTATGCACAAATTATATCCATGAAGAACTGCAGCTACCGAACCGATTCTCTTTTCCGGTATATCGAAAATATGAAAATCCTATAATTATTATTCGTCACAGTCGAAATCGACTGATTTTTGGCAAAAAGTCCATCAGAGCTGACGAACCGCGTGTCACCTCGTGAAATAATTTTGCAAATTTTCCTTCGGTGAAACTTATCATTCAGATTATTCTCATATCAAGGATATGAATGTAACGTTCATATCCTCATCATTTATATCCCTCGATTTTAGTTTTTGGTTCAGATTTTCTCCTTCTACAGGTTTTTCTATTTCCTGTGCGTTTTATCGAAGATGTTAATCACGTTATTTTCGCGTGTGTTTTTTTTATATCAATTTCTTCCTCAACACTTGGAAAATAGTCCGATTGATCGTTCATGGATTTCCATTTCTTCCAGACTTTTTCTTAGATTATCGTTAACTCCCGAACACTACAGAATCGTACAAATCGCGCGAAAGCGATCGAACGTTCCAATGCTTGATCACAGACTGATGGAACATATTCAACGCATTGATTACCTATATATTATATTGAATCGAAAATATGGCTACCAGATAGGTGCTCTGGTAACCTTATCTTTTTGATAACACCTTATATAGATTACTTCGACTACTGCACCATGTTGGTATAACGAGGATGGATATACCTATCCCTGTACACAAGTCGAAAACTATACGAAAATTGTTATATACCTTGTTCTTCAAACTTTATTTATTATCCATGAAATATGTGAATTCCTTATTCCCATTTCGGTTTCACTTTCTAGGGCACTTTTATTTTCAACTCACGACTTTCGATTTTTTTAATACTGTACGGTGTGCTATGGGCACAAGATTACGCGAAGTAGACCAAGAATTTATCGATTGCACACTTCATGCTCTGATCTGTATGGTAATTGAAACATAAAAACAGAAAACGAGTGTTTTACAAAGTTGCATGAGTTATCGATGTGATTTAATCGATTTCACATTTTTTTTCTCTTTTTCTTTCATTCTTTTTATCTACAATATCACATCAACGTTAACTCCGATTGCGAGTGTCACAGTATTGCTTCGTCTAATTTTTGTTCTCCTTCGAAATTATACTTATAGAGAATTACTCCCGCACGGCGTATAAAAATCCCGGTGTTTACATTCGTGATGAAAAATATGCAGTGAAAAGAAAATGGAGGAAAAACCGGCAAGATTTTTTTACTATTTCCCATCGGGTAATACACGTCGCTCTTCAAGATGAAAAAGAATTCAAAATAGTGAAAAAAATGTGAAGAAGATTATGAGATTTATAATCTAGTACATATACGCGTTACGTCAAACGACCTGATTTCTAGTATACGTCAGATATTACAGCCACAATTTGTACGAGCGAGCTGTCTCATAATCTTTGAACGAAACGGGAAAAATCGGCCACACTGCGTATAGCAATAAATCAATTGAGCCGGTATTCCAATAATCAATCAGAGATCACCAAAAATGATGCATGAGAGGCCTAGGAACCTTAATTTTTTAATGACGAATAGACCCTCGAAGTGAAGTATCTAGGCTTAAAGCTACAAGTGTTCCCAAACAGACTGTACTCTAAGCCTTGATAAACTAATATTCCAACCCTATCAGTGTGTTGTACTCAAATACTCAATAATGCATCGATTTTGATAAATTCGATTCAATTCCAAACATGGATATACCTATGTTAGATATATCACTCACATCAATCTTCAATCGCCTGCAGTTTGCTATATCTATGCCGTTGTGAAGATCGAGTCGTCAAGTTCTATAATGTAGCTGATTCTCTAATTATCCGGAGTGTGAAATATTTTTATTTCAATTACTTTGTTCTTCAAATCTGTAGATGCATTTAAAATTTTTGTTTTTCCTTTTTTTCAATACCAAATTTAATCCGTTCGAGGGACTCGAGTATCTGTGATAGTGGTACTGAAATAATTGTTGAGGTACAGGGGCGAGATCTCATATATTTTCTCATATTATATAAGATACTCATTTCGTTGAATCACTGGGGAGCTTCTAGCCTGACATACATATCATTTTCATCAAGCGTTTTACACCGGTGACATATGGTCGTAATCTATTTGCTTATCAAAGTCACTGATAAGGGAAGTTTTTTATTCTTTTTTTCTTTTTTTTCTTTTTTTAATTACCAGATCGTATCGTATATATATATATATCACGGACAGAGATAGATGTATACAGAAATTGTTTTTCTGTTAGAAAATATAATTTTCTTTTCATTTGTGTATCTACTCATCTATCTATGCGCAGTGATTTTCAAACTTCTGATCTTTTCAACTTACAGAAGGTTTATAGAGGCATATATGTGCCTCGATTTGTTACAGTTGGAGATATAATATTTTTGAATTCTTTTCCCCAAAGATCCTTCGTTGATTTTTCCTTACTTCCGCAATTCTCATTATTTCCACATATAAATTGAAACTGTGCTAAGATGCTGTCTCACGATTTTCTAGCACGTGTAGATCTATTGAATATATTAACGTTAGCGGATACAAAAAATAACACGAACGATCGAGGAGGATGAGGGATTTGGGATTATTAGAAAATCAAGTCTCGGACAAATTTGTATTCATTCCAAAATAATGTACCTTTTACTTCGATCTAGAGTGAACAATTGTATTTGATTCTCTTGAATTCGCATATCCATATTATCTGATTTAAAATTTGCCACATCAATTCAAATTAGTTGGATGTAGCAGGATGATGCTAACTTAGCATCAGAAGTGGCGCCATCTGCGTTAAGGCGTCTGAATCATTTTGCACCTATACGCTGCCGTCTAAAACACAGTGATCTACCCTTGCGGGGTAAGACCCGCGAATTTCGAAAGTTTGGGTTCGAAACCGCTCAAATTCATATTCTAATTTGAATTATTAATCATGTTTTGATTGTAAGATGCCAGGATCATATCGAAAATGTGAAGAATCGTAATTAATAGCCTTTAAATTTATAATTCCTTTAGTGAACAATTCAACAGAGATGTCAAATAACGGCAAATATTCATCTCGATAATAATATAAGCGTACGCTATTTATTTTCGTCCAGTTTCAATAACTCTCATTTTTGGCCTATAAATAGACCATTTCACAAATTCTGTGAAGCCAGTGTTATCTTTTCCGTCGCCCCGTTGAATTCGTCGCGTTGATCGTGGTTGCAGGTTGCCGTTGCAGCGTCGTAGCAGACCTAGCAGACTGCCCTCGCAATTCGCATCGCACTGACGTGTCCGGTGTCAGGTAATTGCAAATGGCGTCCGCAAACGATGATATCTCCGCTGCAGAGCGCGATATTGTTAAATTAAAGTTATCGCCTGATAGAACAGTGAAAAACAACGATACCCAAAAGGATATCAAAGTTTTCGAACCTCATCTATGGGGTTTTGAAACCAAAGAACTCTACAAGATTGCACTCAACTTCTACAAAGGCAAGTATCAATCACATCGGACACACGCACTCTTTTATTCAATGACAGTTCTTCACCTCTGTTTAACTGCGTTGTGAGCGCACGGATCGAATATTTATTAAAAATTTATCAGATATGTATGTGACTGGCGAAAAGATTCACGGCTTTATACAGTGCATGAACTCCGTTGAATATTCTTCATGTCTCCTCATTTTTATGGAAAAACTCACCTGTTTTATTTCTCCTCATCACTCAGTATTTTCGAACCCAATGTCGCAATAATCCATTTTTATTCGGATTCTTCTCATCGTTCTACGTTCGCTTCGAGATTTCCTCTTATATTCTATTCAATATTACGAAAATTACGTCGACGCATTTTATGACAACAAAAAAAATAATCAATCTATTTCATAGGTTAGTTATTTTCCTGACAATCTATTTCATCTCTGTTCCTCTGTTTTTCTGTTTAATCAATAGAAAAAGAAGGTAAAGCGGTGCATTTATCTTACGAAGATAAACTGAAGCTTGTCGCGTTTACGCAGCAAGTAACGCACGGAAAATGTACAATAGAAAACGCGCCGCCTCTCGGAGTGTTGGATGTGATAGGAAAAGACCGACGAATGGCGTGGCAGAACCTGGGAGACATATCGCGTGAGGAGGCAATGGAGGGGTTCATAGTATTGCTGGATAAGCTGTGTCCGTTATTTAAAACGGTAGTAGAAGCGCAGAAGCGGGATTTCGAAGAGAAAGAGAGACTGAAGAAGGAGGAAGAATTGAAGCGAATTTTGAGAGAGGAGGAGCTCAAGGAGATCGAAGAACAACAGAGAATAGAAGAAGAGGAAAGAATA
This sequence comes from Phymatocera aterrima, assembly GCA_963170745.1. Lineage (NCBI taxonomy): Eukaryota > Metazoa > Arthropoda > Insecta > Hymenoptera > Tenthredinidae > Phymatocera > Phymatocera aterrima. The sequence goes on from OY720660.1 coordinate 23,413,515, forward strand.
AAACGGGAGAATCAAAGGCGGCAAATTCAAGAAGCTTTAAATCAGCAAACTTATCATCAATTCAAAGCTTATGCGGAACAACAATACCCGGGAAACCCTGAACAACAAGGCGTATTGATCAGACAACTTCAGGAACAACATTATCATCAATACATGCAACAACTTCATCAGAATCAACTAGTCATAGAAGAGCAGAGCTCAGATACGGACAAGAAAGATAAAATGTCTGATATTTTGAATAACGATAATGACAAAGTTCAAGAATCTAATGAAACTACTCCCCTGAATGACAACGAGTCTGACGATGCCGAACCTGAACCCGACTGGCCTCCGATATCTGCCGCCGAAATGTGGACAAGGTGGATAACGACAATAATAATACTCTCGTATCCGTTGGTTTGGATTTAAAATGATGCCCAAGTTCATGATGTTAACGGAGAAATAATATCAGCCCTTGTATTTTAATCTTGAATGTAATTTTTCGCACATTTAGGATGTGAAACAGCTCATATCGTTTTTGTTTCATTTTTCGCAACGTTTTGGTTTGAAAACAGCTGATATCATTTTTCATCTGATGTTATAGACTATGACAGTACGACAAATAATAAAATATGTTTCAATTTGTGCAGAAATGGTGTGGACGAATTTAAAGAGACGATAAGAAAGGAGGCGGGAGATGCGGTAATCAAGGTTGGCCACGGTGAAACAGTAACAGTGAGAGTGCCGACGCACGAAGACGGTTCTTGTTTATTCTGGGAATTTGCAACAGACGGATACGACATTGGATTTGGAGTGTATTTCGAATGGTCCAAGCCTGAGAGTAACCAGGTCTCTGTACATATTAGTGAATCGGAAGACGAGGATGAGGACGAAGAGGAATATGAGAGCAGAGAGGATTTAGAGAACGGAGCGATGAACGGAAGTTCAAAGTCTGAATATAGCAAACCGATGACACCGCCGATCAGCATTATAGTTCCTGTGAGTTAAGACCACAAGTGTGTTTTTGTGGGTTTATGTTAGCGTTTTAAACCATTTTTTTTTCCAAGATAATATTTAGTCATGTTGTTTTTTAACGTCTATATTTGCTGAGTAAGACGGTTAACAAAGGATTTCACATGTGGGATGGCGACAAAGTTGAAGATATGATAATATTGCGTAAATCGAATTTTATTTACGTAAATGACTATCGTACAATGGAAACGTAGATGAAAAGAGACGGAAAAAATAATGTCAGAGTTATCCCAATATCCTGGCATCTTTTTCATTTTATTTGAGTATACTTTTTCAATAGTTTCGGATGTCGGAAAGATATGCGCAACTTCCTAATAGTGTTTCAAATAAAAATACACATAGAAACACGAGTAGGTTCATGATTGTTTGTTTTTAGGTATCTTTTGTTGAATATTATATTCGAATCCATGTAGTATATCTATTATCTGCTTATTCTTATTATTTTTCTCATTCACCATCTTCATTTATCTTTCCCCTCACTCCCCAGGTTTATAGGAGAGATTCCCAAGAGGAAGTGTACGCCGGAAGCCATCAGTATCCAGGACAAGTAAGAACCTAATATGAATATAATAAATAAATGAAATATTTCGTTTAGAAAACGAAAACAGAATGAACCTAACACCCGACAAATATTGAGAAAAAAACAAATACTTGTAATCTTTATCTTCTTCTTTTTCTTTGCAACAATAACGAAGCGAAGAAAACATATACGTGTATCCTAATTTGTTTTGTTATTTTTCAGGGCGTTTACCTTCTGAAATTTGACAATTCCTATTCGCTTTGGCGAAGCAAAACTTTATATTACAGAGTTTACTACACGCGGCCAGGCTTCACTAGTAATTAGTAGTATTATATTAATTGATTAATTATTTAAGGCAAATATAAAATAAACACAGATATAAGATTAAGAATTTAAAAAACCATCAATTATTTAATTACTATAGCTGTTCAAAATAAACACACTAGCCTGCAAACAAACGAAAATGACTGTCTACGCTAGTCTCAAAAACAAAAAAGAAGGACAGAATCTGATAGCGTTTTCGATTGGGATGCTCTGTGTTGCACTGAGAGCAGTTTTCCTAGCTTTCTAGTATTCTCATTGGTCAGTGACTAGGGAAACTGTTCTCAGTGCAGCGTGGAGCACCCCAATCGAAGATGCTATATATTACACGTAAGTACGTGTCGCCTCGATTTCTTTTGTTCTTTTCTTATCCTGCAAACAACTAATTATAATGATAATAATAACAATATGGCACAACTATACCTACAAAACGGGAAAGAAACAAAGAGATATTCAATTATAAGAATACCGTATATAGTAGATAATGTATTCGGGCGTTGACGTTCAGAATTATTATGTTTATGTTTGTATATTATGTTCCGTATTATAATAGATATACCATATATAGGTATATATACAAATGCATAGGTATATATCTAGGTATATTATAGTTTTTACATGATATAATGAATCATAATAAATAATAATAATAATGATGATGATGAAGATTAATATAGAAATGTTATTGAGTATTTGAAATTGGACAAAATGAAAGAAAAAAATAACGGGCAAATTAATCCAATTTTTTCTGCTCTGTTAACATTATTTTTACACGATATATATACTACATACTTATAATACCTAGATATTATACGATGTATCTCTGTTTGATATTTTGAAAATTAGTTAGTACACTGCAGTATAATTGCATAGAAGACTGAAATCTGTCATGTTCACGTAGTATAACAAAATCGTGGAAAATGATGTCGGCTGAAATTTTTCGGTGTAGCAAAAATGTCAATATTTCTGCCACTCCGCGTATCCCCGACGCCCGGCGTTCCTCCTTCGTCGAAAAATTTGTACCGATATTATTTTTCGCGATTTTATTACGTCAGCATTGCAAACTTCATCCCCGTCATTATGTGTATAAGCTTTGGATCGGCACATCTGTTAATCGATCTCCCTACATCGGCTATATATATTTCTATATATTTCTATAATATTTCTATATTTCTCTTACTCACTGTGACACAATTTCACATGAATATAATGTAATGTAATGTATGTATGTATGTATGTATGTACTATATACTATATATAGAAAGCAACACAAATATATGGAATATGCATATTATATGATGTCTGGGCTACATGGACGAAAAACTTATCCGATTCAGAATTTCCTTAATTTATTACTTTCGATAGATAGATTCTGAATGTTTATATTCAATTATATATCATTATTTTATTATATACCTATATATATATTCATTATAACTTTCGAATAATGATAATAAGTAGAAGAAGAATATTTGTGTTTTCAGCAAACATAATTACCTGCAGTGACGTCATTTCATGTACATATTTCTTTGGTTTATCATTATTATTACTGTTGACATTATTATTATGATTGTTACAATTTACAATTGAATGGAATACCAACAAATATTATGTACGGTAGGTAAAGGAAATTCGAATAAGAAAAAACTGTCCAGGTTTCAAAACGTCAATGGAATCTGAACGGGCTGAACAATCCTGGTCATCTTTGTTTCTGCGGCAACTAGAAGAATGTGGTTTCAAAAATCGGGAATATCTTAGCGCGCGTCTGTGAGAACGAGCGTTTGAAAAATGAGTTTTTGAAAACATCCTGTCGGGATCGATGACAAAAGGGAATGTCGCGGGATTGCGAAGTAATGCTCATTTCAATACCCAAGATGACGTAAAATTTACCAAAGACGACGAGGTATCCTCTATTATTTTCTCTGGCTTTTTTTTTCTTTTTACCTGAATCTTTCGATCAATTTTAACATTTATTGACATACACATAGATAATATATATCTATGATGTATATACAGTAATAATGCAATATAAGGTATGTATATGTATAATATTTATTATTATTATCATTATATTATAATACATACGAGTATAGGTATAGTTAGATTAGGTACACTTTGACTGAACAACATTTTGCTGTAACTATACGCATTTATCATTTTTACTTTCTTTTTCTTTTCTAAATTTCACCATTTCCCCCAACGTCTTCGCACCGCTTTTCAACTGTTGTTTCTGTGTTTCTCCATTTCTTTCATTTAGTTTTCTTATTTTCTTTCATTTTTCTCTCTGTTCTTCTGTCGTAATTCCTTTAAGTTTCCAAGAGCACTTTTTGAGACGGCATACGTTCGGTTTAAATATTCATTTACATTAATTTTCGTTTTGTGCTTTTGATTTTCACGGGGACGCGAAAAATTACGATGATTCTTATGTTGCTAGATTCGAAAATATCTGGAACTGTTTTCTTTCGTCTTTTTTTTTCGTTTTGTTGGATTGTCTAATAATTACAATTTATTTCATTTATAATACACTAAATCTGTAGGTATGCGTGGTTGATTTTTATGTGCGGATTCAATTATCATATACATACTCTTTTGTTTTTGGTTTTTTTTTTTCTGGAAATTTTACATTCATGAATTTTTCTGTCATTATAATATGCAAACAATTCAATGAGATTACAGATTATTCTTATTGTTGGTTCATTTGACAAAAGTATATCGGCATATCAATTTATATAGTACATACATTCGATATTATAATACTATATGTAATATTATGCGCCGTATATTTATTAAATTCATCGGTAGATGCACGTATGTACTACATATTGCCATCTTGCAGGCAGCTGCTTGAAAAGCCTAAATTGACGGTAGGAATACTTCGATGCACTGATAATAGAATCGCTTATACCTATATAATCAAAATACACACACATATAGGTAGGCTGCGCTTCTTTCAAAGTACAAATACTGCAAATACAACAATTATAAATTTTTCGTTTCATTTCTTTTGTTTTTTTATTGTATATTATATATAGGTATATAATATATATTATATGTATCATATATATCTGCACATAATTGCATTAAGGTGCTATCAAAGACTCACGGCATTCATCAATGAGTAACAATGCATTCAAGAATCCGCAACAATCGGGATTTCGTGCAACTTTAATAGCACCTTAATAATTAATTATGAACATAATAATGAATTTCATAGCTTTCATTATTGGTATATCGATTATTATAACAGTAGATCTGTAGATACATATATAGGTATATATACTAATTGATAGCTGTAATACATATATAATGCAAATGTATGTATTTATATAATATTGAGCTTTAATCAATGCGGGTATATTATAATATATAGGTATATAGATGGGAAAATTCAGAATCACTTTTTTCATGTTATATTTTACCTTTGTATCCGGATCCTTCCACATTTTTCCCCTTTCCTTTTTTCTATATTTTCTTCTTGCACCGATCCTCCGCGGACATGCAGATAATAATGTGTACATACCATTCAGTAGAGATTTGATCGAAGTTATCAATTATATTTATATAACAATGATAAATTGATCAATATTTTGAAGGCAATTATAGTTGACTGTCATATTTTTTTCCACTCCATTTTCATTTCCTCTTCTTTTTATTATTTTCCGAAACTACGCAATACGTTGTTAATATACATATACAAGTCGTGAGGGACCATTCATGTAATACGTGTTCGCAAAAATTGACGATTCTGGACCCCCTCCCCTATGTAACAGTTGATAACAGTTACTCAACCCTTCCACTCCCTCAAGTGTACGGTTGTGCCCCCCCCCCCCCTCCCCCCCAGCCTAATTAGTAATTATTCATTTCGTTTTATAGGTTCATATTTGATACATAAATCATGATTAGGGAGTCCGAATTTTTTATGAAATAAAATTGAATCAGCTTTAATTCTTAGGGAAAATTTTATTCTTTTCAATATATTTTCCTCCCTGATCTAAAGAAACTATTTTCAAACCGAACGTAACATTGCCACAGACCCCCTTCCAACCCTTGGCAGCGCGTTTAACGTCGCATTATCCAGAACGCTCCCTACTCCCATCGAGCGAACGTATTACTTGAATGGCCCTAATATTGTCTTATTATTTTTCATCTATATAGTGCGTACTATACTATATACGTGGTTATATGTGACATATACCTATATTATACACCTATCCATAATAGCTTCATATATATATATATAATATATATATATATATCACAGGGGATTTTGACGTTGCACACAATATAATAATATATATAAATATATACACACATATATATATATATATATATATATGATACATATTCGTGAGAAGAAAATTATTATGCGCTCGTGGTATAATATAATATAATATAATAATAATAATAATAATAATAATAATAATAATCGTAATTGTCAATATTACAGTATAAGTTTTGGCATATTCATCTATTTTATGGAGGTATATTGTACATGTATATATATATATATACACATATGTTATATTATATATAGTATATACACAACATACAGGTGGTATACGTAACACATGCATAAAATAATCTTTCATTGAAATTTTTGTAGATTTCATAATTGATGCGTTTGCAATCTGCTATGTATGTAACAAGTATAGATGGCAAGCATATACATTATTATGTTCAACTTCCAGGATTATACGTATATAATAGACCCATATCTATACATGATTTTTTTTTCTCCCGATTCGCTTGCGATGAAAAATAATTCAACCTACTATTATTGCGCGCGGCTGCGTCAGCTGCTGATCTACTCGACCTGAGAGTTATTCAATTGAATGATTAATTATTAGGTACGTTCTATTATTCCAAGTATATGTATAATTCATTATTATATCATTAGTATTACTATATTGTTGTTATTATTATTACGCCACAATAATAGCTTTATGTCTATTATGTATTAATAAATACGATCCGCGGAATTACAATAGGTAGGATGTAGTATATATATATATAGTTTTGAGCGTCATAAGGCAATTCAGCTTGTATTTACATCGCCGTGTAACTATACATATATTATACTGTACGCATATATATATATAGGTATTCATTTATATTCGGATGGTCGTTATATCAATTTTCGGCGAGCTTCGACCGAGCCGCCTCCCATGTCGATTCCAAATAAATGAAAAATATATGAAAAATTAAAAAAAGAAAACCCTTTCTTAGAGTTGAAGATGAAAAAATGTGCTTTGGAACAGATTCTTGTTCATTTATTCGCAGCCGATTTGGGATGGGCGGCTCGGTCGAGATTCGCCGAAAACTCGTTCAAGGATCCATCTCCAATATACATGTATAGTACAATATAATAAGCCCGATAATCTATAGGTATATATAGAGTATATATTTATTCGCGCGAAAGCCTGCATTGAAATCAATTTCTACATTCATTATATTATTATTTTTCGTTACTCCTCTGTCTTGGTCTCGTAATATATTTCCCGCTCTGAAGCATGAAATTCAACAATAACAAGCTATAATGATTAATATTTATTCATGAATCAATGAATATCATTTCAAAGATTTCTTATGCGTTACGTCCTAAGGCCCCGTTATTAAATTCATCTCACCGGATTATACAGCTATATGTATAACTATAATATACATAATGTACTTTATATAATTTACAAACGTTCAGGTATAAGTTATAGGTTATTGTTTGATAGAAATTAAACAAATTCAATTAATTTCATCCGAAATGGAATAAATCCCGCGGGGGCTCGATCCGGATTCGTGAAAAGCTCAACGTTTCGTTTCATCGAAAAATTCGCAGCTAAAGAAAAAGAATCGCTTGAAAATTTATTGGATTCGGCTGATTTCGAATGAACATAGTCATACATAATATGCATGACTATGTTCATGCAATAGGTATGATTACTGCAGATATCATAATCATATAGTATAATAGCAATCGTTAATTAACAAATAACACTGATCGCTGACATTGAATTAACAAATTTTCTTACGCGTAAAATTTGTTTAATGATCGATATATTTATAGTTATATCGCCTAGAGGACGTATCATGTATTATTGTAGTATATGACTCTACGAATATACCATATATTACATCAACTTTCATGTGTCTATTTTCATTTTCATGTTTTTTTGTTTCGAATTGTATTTTTGTACATAGGTAGGTATAACATACCGAGAGTGCAGGGAGCTTTCTGTCTGCAGCCAAAAATCGACACACTCATGACACAGCTATATGATCGGTATTTTCCATTCACTCCGGCCAATCGGATTGCTGCGTGTCTCTGAGTGTGTTGATTTTTGGCTGTAGATGAAAAGCTCCCATAATTAACCTGCAGTGGAAGGAATTGTACCACATAATTTATTCATTAATCAACGCAATCAATCAATCAATTCATCAATCATATAGATAAATGGCTGTAATTATAATAATGTACATATCGTAGATCTTATATTATTAAGAATCATAGAATATTATACGTACAATAACGTAAATATCAAAGAACTATCTTTACTAGTATCACGATTTTCTTTTATAGGTATATAATATGATCGCCTCTCGCCAGTTCTTACGAATTCGTTGAACTGTCGCGGGTTTAGCTCTGATTGTACATGGAGGCTCCTAATCAAATTTCGGCATTCCGGTTCAAACCTATCTTAATATTCTTGCTAATTTCTCATTTGTCCAAATCATACGTTTTCCAGTCTCGTTGCGTGGAAATTTTTTAGCCATTGTAGAGCGAGGGATATTCTTCGTCAAATGGAACTAATATCACTTCATGCGCGTAGCCTAGCTGCAGGGTATACCTGTACATGCTTAATATGTTAGTTCGCATACTATCACAGCAGCGAAAGCCAAGCTTATTAGATTATACTTCTAAACGGAATGTGGAGTCATTGCTGGTAATCTAACCTATAGCTGACACAGGGATTATTCATTTTTCATCAAATCCGATCGATGCCATGTTTTCAAAGAGTGATTAAATACTTAGCAACTTTCTGCCATCATGTTCAACAAATTCTCGAAACTTAATCAAAATTGATCGTGTCGTTGGCGTAAGTCTACGATTCTGGTTTTCGAAACGGTTTCTGTAGTCGCTATTTTGTAATGTACATACAGAAACCGTTTCGAAAACCAGAATCGTGAATTTTGGCCAAACGACTGGATCGATTGTGATGAAACTTCGGAAACTCATCGAGTGTAGGTAATGGCAGAAAGTGGCTTAGTATTTCACTGTTTCGAAACATTGATCGGATTCGATTAAAAACAAATATTTCCTATGTTAGCTAGGTTAGATTGCCAGCGGCGACTCCAGTGGCCTCTTTACGCCGTCCTACACCGTTTCATTTTAACTTTAATTTTACTTATCAAGCCATTCGAATGCCATTATTACACCTAAATTCACCATTACCATAATTACTTGTTTATAATATTGAATGAATAGATTCATTGAAGAATAATTAACACAGTGTGCAGTACACATACGAATTATTAAGATGTTTTTCTCATAATGTATAATTTTTGCTCAAAAGTTTATAAGAAACACTAACAACATTTTGTACATCGTTGAGTACACCCTAATTATATCAATTAACATAGATAATATTATAAAAAGAAAAACCCTGAAGTATATGGGTATGTATATCATTTAGCACAGCACATCGAGCAATTTTTAATTTTCAAATTTTTAAGACTATAATATTAATTACCAGAATAATCAGCATCGTACGGTGATTATTATAAGCAATTAACCACATTACACTAATTGTCGAATATCATTTAGTTAATTATTCTACTTATATCATAATAACAGTCAAATCGTGCTGTGGACTTGAGCGATCGACGTTGATCAGGAACGATTTATACCTAAATTTTGCCAAGCTCGCGCAGCCTGTACATAATAATTCGCTGGCATAAAAGTAGGTAATAGGTTATATAATTAGTGCAAAATACTTTCCTAAATATTCGAATAACTTTTGTTCTCTTCTTGTTCGAGATACGTATCACAATAGAAGAGACATGAACAGGTAAATAAATAAACAAATGATCAAGTTTGTACCTTATATACATATGCAATAATTAAACTTCGTTACCTAATCCGGTCGAAGAAATTGGGTCGAGTCGCCTAACGATCATCATTACCGGGGTTAAGATATTGTAAAATGAGGTAAGCAGCACTGAGGTGAAATATTTTGTCGACATCGTCGATAAGAGCTGTTCTAACGTACTCTACTCGTTATAAAGACGTCTCCATGTTAATGTTTGTCATTTTTCTGTTATTACTACCTGAGTGATGTCTTGGAAATTCAATCCTGTCGGTTAAACTTCTCCTTAAATTTCTGTCTCCGTTTCTTCTCGAGGAATTTCTTTCCGTCAGTGAACGCGTTAGCCTCGAAAATCGACCGCCAGAATCTACCTCAGATTCCTGGCAACAGGATCCGGGACCCCCACTACTTCCGGTACCGGAAATCTCCCGGGTAGTACCTACAGTACCGTCCTCGGAAATCGCCCTCCTGTACTGACTCGGCATTACTATTCTACTATTTTGAACCGGTATCACAACGTCGTAGGGCATTCCATCCCCTTGACACCTTCTCTCGACCCCCCTATTGCCGGAGAATAAATATTCAGGTTCTATGCTGAAAGTGCGGTGATGCTTTTTGACGTGACAAGTCGTATTTCTAACTTCGCGTTCGGTGAATGATCTTTTGAGACGCGAAAGTACCGGAAGGTCGAGTGCGTCGTCATAATTCGGTGGATTCTCACTAGGCACCAATGTTCGCCCACCGAAAGGATCACTCGGACATATCTCCTGTATTGGACTAGCGAATATCAGGGTTCTCGAGCTCTCCCTCTTCTCCATTGGAACATCCCCCCGTCGACTGGAACTCAGACTGTCTAAACTACCCTGAAAAATTTGTCCTCTGCGTACTCCGTTCTCCACAGTATTCGAATTCACGTCTATTCTTTCCCAATGTGCGCCGCAGCACTGCGGGTTGCAGGTTCTACCTGTTGACGAACTGCTAGATACCTGATCACCGTTATGCTCGGTACCAACCAAGTTCTGCAACTCCTCAGGCGTCACGAGAGTATACCTTCGTCTGTGCTGCTTGAGAATTGACTTTATGCAAAAGTAGGTCCTCGAGTTCGGGATCTTCTTCGCTCTCTCCTGAACGGGGATATCGAGTTTCTTCGGTATCGCACCCCGACTAATATTTTGCCCGTGTTTCAAAGGCAGCTGCTCGACCGGTGACAAAGATGGATCGTAACTGTCGTCTTCCAGGATCAGTGCTTCAGCTCTGCTGGAATTTCTCGACTGGATTCCGTGTGCATGACCACCTCCGAAATCCAAATCCGTTTCATCATGCTCCAAAATATTCTCCAAGCTTTGGCCATTCGCACGGGCAAATAACATGTTTGCGCTGAAGAGTTCCGAATTTGTTCTCAAATTGGGCTCCGAATTCTCCCTCGTCATATTATGTCGCTTGTTTTCAACTCCCGCATCAGCTTGGCTGAAATTCTCCATAGAACTTCGTCCATATCCACCACCGATCAGTCTGACCTCTCCAGGAATTTTGGCAAGGACTTCTTGGACGTTTGGATTCTCATTGCAGTTCGCGCACGTCCGAACGTTCATCTCTGAGGTATTTTCTTCGGACGAATGATCATCGCTTACTTCTAACGAGCGGTGATCGTTTCGCATTTCACGATTTCCAACCCTCTTCAAAGCCCCGTCTACAGCTTGAACTGCCGATGCTCCCGCTTCAGGAATTTCACATTCTTCGGCGCTGTGACAAGGACACTCGCAGTTTGAGGACGGATTACCGACGTCTGGACACTGCTCGACGGTCACTTCTCCCTGGAGATCGTACGCCCTCTCGTAAAGAAGTGCTTCTGAATAACTTGGAACCATTTCCATGTCTGGTTCCTCGCTGACAACTGAACGAGCCGGAACCGGTGCCGGTTCCATGAGGAGCGCCTCGCTGTAGCTCGGTACCAGCATGTAGGATCCTGGAGCACTGAGCTGACTTGACGAGGCGTGAATCGGTTGACCGTTTGCAGTTGGAGCGTCATAATTTATTCCAAACAGTTTCGTGATCTGTATAGGATTCGAATGCAAAAAATCTTTCATCTCAAAGTCAGGAGAAAAAGAGGAGAAAACAAAAGAATTGGTCTTCTTGTTGAATGATCTCTCTTTCTCTGTCTACGCAGTTATTGATAACCCACCTGATAGTCGGTGTACTGTGTATTACACTCGATGATAATCCTCAATGGCCAGCTTAGTAGGAGGGCGCTCAGGCTCCAGTAAACGTAAGCATTAGTGAACCACGGTTTTCCCAAAACTGCGACAAGGGATGTCGGGTTGAAGTTGTAGCCCAGATCGAGGCCTTCTCTCATCTCCATGTAATCGTCTCTGTGTTCCTGTGTGAGCATGCATGGAAGAGTGAAAACGAGCGAGTCATAGAAGAGGTAAAATTTATTGGACGGTCGCCCGCACTTGGATTAGCTCAGCTATATGGTATATAAGGGGAGAGAAAGAGCCGTTAAGGAGTGGCGATAAAACGGTCTTCAATTTTGCTCCTATTGTTCGGCACAGCGATCGATGACCAACATATTACAAGGGATCGGGGATGTGGATTGAAATGTCAATTTTTTACTGCAGGTTAATCCATCCGCGAATTGATCAGATCTCGACACTTCCAGTCAAGGGGAGTTGAACGACGCATTCATCTTGTTCATTCATACCTGTTCGGCGAAGAATCTCGATCTAGCTTCTTCAAATTCGGTGGCAGAGCGCATATTCGAAAATGCGAATCCTTTGGTTAGAGATATTTTTGTTATTGGCAGTTTCGGGTCCAGTGTTAACTCCTTGCTGATATCTTTCACGCCGCAGTAGCCGTAAAAGTAGAAAGATGTTGCTGCGTGGGTGTTTACTCTCTCGTAATATACCTGCGTTCGAAAATATCATAACTTTAATAACTCAGGTAAGTATATAGCTGTAGGTATGTGTGTATATGTACGTGAAAAGAGGAATAATTTTCGTATGATTAACTTCGGAGAACACATTATTCAGCTACGACTTTTCAAGTTTAGTATCCTGCATGAACGTACATTTCTTATACTCGACTTTTCAGAGGAGCCACACATACCCACCCGCCCCGTTATTATAAAAATTCAGAAAAATTACAGATGATTTATTCTCAGGATTATGTAATCGGATCAGTTTATTCCAACAGAATAAGGACCGGAAGATAAATGGAGATTTGATGTACGGAGATAAAAGTAAATTAAAATTCACGAACGCGATGGTACATTTATAAAGAAGAAGAAAGCGAAGAAGAAGAAGAAGGAGAAGAAGAAGAAGAAGAAGGAGAAAAGAAGTAAAAACTCAAAAAATTCATATTATTCCCACATTCAAGGACCTATAATGGTGGCCATATTTTACGTTTTGCTGCAAGCTAGGATGAACCCGGTAAAAAGCCCGTGAATTAGATAATACGTATCGTAACATGTGTAGGTCTATAAATCACGCGAGAGTTTAGCGAAGAACCTTGAAAAAATGAACGAAGGTCTCAAAGAAAACCGAGTACCCGTGACCGAGATTTAAAATCCTTCAGGCCGGTTAGACCGCGGTGCCAAAATTCTTGCTCCTTTCTTTAACCCAGCACGTATTACATAGAATGACGTAGGACCATGGAATTGCATTTTCAAGCAACTGTTGGCTGACATTTCTTCGGTGGAGGGAAATCTCTGTTTCTTCGCTATTTCGGGAATCTCCGGAATAACAAAATGCACAGGAAAATGCTGGACACAAAATTAGGAGGAAGATAAAAGATAAAAAAATGTACGGTCCCACGTTCGACGCATGGAAAAAGACCCAGATTTTTGTTCGTCGACAAGATATGAGCCAAAAATTGCTTGGAAATGCAAACTTTTGCGACGCTTCGATGTTGAAAAAACTGATATTATTTTCCGTCCGCCTCACGCCTGGAGGATGATATACATACTTGATACTTGAATTATTACTCAAATGTTCGTTACGAGGGAAAATGTAAGGGGAGGAAATTTTACTCGAACCTTGCAGGAAAATGAAAGGGAATCGTTGAGGCTTCGATAGGTGATAATGAAATATACCTGAGTGGTGGTGTAATTGTCACCATTTCTGTAACGCGTTATCTGACGTTTTCGTCTCACGTAATGATAAGATATAGCCTTCCACCATATCGTTGCCTGGGCCATCTTGAGTTGTGCTAATTTAGTAAGAATGCTGTCCTGGCTTCTCGCGTGCAAAAGGTCGATTCTTATCGGTGAGTGGTAGCACTCGACCAAGTAGACAAGGTAGAGCATGCCCATGAAAGCAACCTCAAGGACAGAAAGGATACCCGAAAGTTTTCAATGACGGTTTTATCCAGAACACGAGTGATCCTCGATAAAAAAGGATCACATCAAAATTCATTTCACTTTAAAAATTCTTTCTCCATTTTTCATTTCTTTCTTCTCTAAAGGAGAACAGTGTTTCAAAATTTTCATACAAACGAAGAAAAAGAAAAATCAAATTACTAACCGGTATGTAAACGTAACCATCGTCGCATGGCGAAACGTGCTTTGTACTTGTTATGGGATACTTTAAAAAGTCAATCACAACCTGCAATGAGATGACGTAACGGGTAATTATTATACGTAGCAGCTGGCCCTCGTGTAACTTTTCACTGGAGAAAAATTAATTTTTGCACTACGTAACAGCGTTATAGGTGGCTGTATTTACAAAACACGTCATAACTTCACGGAGAAAATTCTATAGGAAAATTGACCATAATTTCATAGCGATCGAGGAATATACCTTGAGTATGAGGTTCTGTCCAGTATAGTCTTGGAAGCGTTATGATACAATTCTGACAAGGTTTGCGACAATTCTCACGAGGTGGAATTTCTCATAAAATTCTCTCCATGTTTGGCCACGTTTCAACTGCAGACTCTGAACTCCTGACTTGCAACTTGCGCAGTTTTCACATACTTAGATGCAATATGAAGGTATGTGTCTGTAATTATGATAATACTCTAGAGCGTGAAAATATTCACCTTCGTAACATTCGCGCATCGGCACCACGTGACGGCTCCTAAACATCCGTAAATCAAAACGGACAAAACAAGACACTTGCAGTTTGCTTCTTTTTGTAAGGCGCCACAAAAAGTTTGCGGAATTGGCCGCTGCTGTTAACAATTCAAAATATCATCCAATTTGTTGTAATATAAGGTTCGCTTCCGGGATACTGATTGTCAATTGAGTATACAGCGAGGAAAAAAGCAAAACATCAAGAATTGAAGAATCCAGACGTGTTTTCGAATTACAAGATGAACCAAAAGCTCGATGTTTCTTATTTACTTAGAGCAATTTGCCGAAAGATTTGTGTCATCCCGCCGCGCCGGGGATTTGCCGCGGTGAGCACGTGACAAGATTACCGTGAAAATCTCGTACATTTATTCATTTAGTTTAGCTCACATTTTGAAAATATGAATTTCTCGAGAACAAATCGGGGGCGAATAGTGAAGAGCAATTGGATAAAGTCTCAAAATTAACTGACACACGTTAAACAGATGAATTATTCCGAATTGAAACTTATTTAGACGCGTTACGTGAAAATACATGATTCTCGTTGATTACTTACCTCTTCAGCCTCCTGGCTCATTTTGAAGATTTTTTTGATTGAAAAATTGATACGATCACCGATATCGAAAGCACGTTTTAAATTTTTTAATCAACATTATACTTCACCGTGGAAAAACTCGTATTATAACACATCTTTATCATTATCATTGGCCGATTTCATATTTTGTTGGCCTGGATTCACTTCAACGCGTTATTGGATATAGATTTTTATTCATTTTTTTTTTGTTCGCATTTGATTTTGTATTTTATGTTCTCTCGAGTATGTGAAATATGGCTGAAAACTATGACCACGAATAGATGATCGCTACTTATATATTATGTATACATATTCATGTATGTACCTACGTATGTCGAGCGATAAATAAAACTGACAGCTCGGACGTGTCTGATTAATATCGACACGTATGCACATACATACATACCTCTCTACCAGTAATAAGCTTGGCAGGTATACTTCACTAGGATGAGATTAACAATTCATAATAAAGTCGGGTTTAAATTGCTTCTGTTTACACATTTACATCATACTCTCGACTCGAACTGATTGTCGCAGCTCTAATTGTAAGTGTATTAATTGATGACTAGATTTATTTTACGTTCATTACTGTATTAATTAACAAACCCTGGAGCGTGCAGCGGTAGCTTAATGAAAATAAACAATGAACATACGATTTTTTAATGTTTCTTCGTCTTCTTCTTCTCCTTCTTTTTTCGACTTAATCATATCGTGTGCTATGGGAAATTTATCACAATTTATCACCTCGTCACCACCATTCACGTGACTACTCGAGCAATTTAGTTGAAAGTTAGAATCGGCGGATAATGGGACGCGAGAATCAGTCAAAATTTCGTATTCTTTATTTTCGTAGTCCGTAGCCATGGGTGGGATCCACCTCGAAAGAACGTTTAAGGGTAACTGCCGACGCCAGTACGGCGCCCCTGGTATTATACCGCGTAGAAAACATCCGCCGAAAACCACCCCTAGAGAAAATAAACCTCTACTAACCATCCGGCTAGCATTCGTCTCCGAGTAAACATCATATCTATACTATATATATTCATAACAAGACAAATTTCTCTTTCATTGTTATGCATAGTACTAAGTATTTCTTTATCGAATATTATAATCCGTATATGGATCCAGTTCCTGATCCAAAGTGCGAGGATACGATTGTATACTTCTGGAAGTTCGACGTCATCACCCTCGGTTTTCCATTTTGCTCTATAATTATGACTTTTGAGTGAGGGAAAAAATTGTTCCTGAATTCATCACCGTGAAATTACAATTCTTGTCTGACATCGTACCTGTGAGACTACTAGGATTCATACGAAAGTTGATTCCCGCCGAACGTTACATCGCAGATTGAAATTTTCAAACTGATGCAGACAATCGCGAAATCTGTAAATAGGTTTGAAAATTCGAATTTCAAATGAATGGAATTTGAAGATCACCGATTATACACAATTTCGGGATAATAGATGTGTACATAATGTTTGCAACTGCGAAAGATTTAGCTATTGGTAGATGAAAATGAAAATTTCGCCAAACGTGACTGTATATATACTGCAGACATAGTAAGAGCGCTTTCTGTGAAGCAAATATAAACAAATAAAAGTAATAACAATTGACTTCTGTAAACTAGAAATACGGAATTTTGTATCCGAGTAGAACTACGTCACAGAGTTGCTGACGCGGGGGATGAAGCAAGCGAGGAAGCTGTATAGCGCGTAGACCAAAATAATAAAGACATCCTTTGGCGCCAGAACGTCGGCCATCTATCGATTACAATTCGAGATGACTTTATGTATGTGAATGTAGACACGGAGATACATACATGCATACATAGTATAACGTTATTCCACGTTATTTGAACAAGTGAGCGATAGAAAATAGCGAAGCCGTGGAAGAAAATTGCTGACATATATGAAAAACAAGTTATATACATGAAACTTGATAACATGAAACATTTTTATTTTCGTTTTACAGAATTCTTGAAATAGAGACGTAACATCAGGGAATAAAATTTGTACACGGTAATTCACTGTTATATTAGTCTGATCCATTCCATCTAGTAAGTTTTCGCGCACAAAAATTCGATGGGATCAAATAATATAATTCAAAAGAATTAATCGGGCCGCTACTCCGAAGGGAACTAAAAGTCTTGTGAGATCGTCAGATTTGACGAGATTTTGAGTACGATTCGAAACAGAGGACTGGTGGATTTTTCACTAGTTTGATCCGCAGTTGGCGCGCGGTGGAAGAGATCACTATTCTCGCGTGACGCTATTAATTCTACACATAGATGAAATTGCAGTCCTCAGTAGACAAATCGATTTCACGTAATGAAATGGCGAAAAAAATCTATAACGAATGATAAGTAGGCCATGCAGTAAGAGTAGCTTTTTTAACGTTCTACTTAGAAATTGATCAGTGTACATAAAAGCAGCGTGCATGGGTGAGGGATATAGGAGAGCTGAAGTGGGACACTGGGAGACACGATTTTACTTTTTGGATGATTGCCAAAACCGCATAGACTATACAGTATGTAAAGAATTGATCCTACTAACGTAAAATAATAGATTTCAGAGCGCACGTGTTCACGTTTATATATTGTCGGTATATTTGGAATTGTTATTATTTATCAACGTGCGTCGGGCGGGACCGAGTACAGTTTCCGGGATTCTCTTATCAGCTGCTCCACAATATACACGAGTACGATCACACAAATACATTTATAGCCATCAACTGCGACTACACCTGTAGTATATGTACCGGAATTTTACGTCACAGGGATAATAAATGAGATTATGATGTTTGAAAATGTGACTATGAATAATCAAGACACAATATATATAAGGAACCTTGTGATATACTTTGCAGCCTTTTTACCGCGAATAAATCAGAAGATTAATTAAGTTTTAATGATATAGCTCGTGCGAGATAATTAGCAATCTGTTCTATTATGCAGCGAAGACAAGCCCGCAGTTCTCTCTAACGAACTAATTTGCATTATTTGTTTACTGATCGGCGTAAATATGTATCTATAGAAACTGCGGCAAAAATCTACCAACTGTATAAAGTTTGTGACGGACTTTCGATCAAGGAACAAAAATTCGAAAAACCTGAATTACGCTCGAATTAAAAAACTCTCAGAATAAGACAAATAACTCCATCGAAGCCTGCGAGGAACTTCGTTACTGTATCATCGCACTTAAGTTTCATTGAATCTCGCTTTTTCCAGCTTTTGCATAAATTAACTAGCTGATACTATTCATAGAAGTCTTGAGTTAGACATGGCTAAAGGTTGTTCGTCGGTAGGCAGTCTATTGGTATGAAATATGCGCGAGCACAGGTACTCTCATCTTTCAACTTATATTATGAATATGTAATTCAGTCACGGTACAAAATAGCATCCTACGCTTCGTAAAAATACATTATTTATAATTCAACCCTTCTCCGCGATACTTGTAGCGCATAGCGCCTTGATTCATAGCGATTCGTATATTCCATCCGCGTCTGATCGATGAAAAATATAGATCATACGAGATCACGATTCACCTACAGTCGATAAAGCAGATCATATTGTACCATCGCATCGCTCACCCAAAGGAACAACAAAGTAGCAGAGATCACGCGATCTTGCCGATTGTAGGTATAAACGGACCGATCATTCGAAATTGGTAATCACTTGACGTTTTAAGAACAAGCGAATGATAATTACTTTCGAAGAAAAACATTAGAATTAATGGGTGTTCAGATTATCCCCCATTTTTGTTCATCATCCACCCTAATGGGTTTTCTGTTAAAACGAACCCGTTCGCATCGCACGTTCGTGAATTTCGTTTACAAATTTTAGCCATAAGTTTTTTTTTTTTTTTTTTTTTGTAACTAATGATTTCCACGTTCCCATGAAACGGGAAAGGAAAATTATCGGGAATCTACCCGAGTTATTAAAACCAAATCATTGTGAATATGAATCGGAGATTATATGGGAATACCTGTATCTGAGTAGCAGGTTTGATATAACAGATATTCGAAGAAATATAATGCAGTGTGCTGTATTGTATCGTTATACACATATGTACATGTTTCTTCTCAAACACAACATTATCATAAACAGAATATTCAAAAATCATCTATGCATGTGTCTAGAATAGTTCTAATTTCTTCATCAATCAAAGAGTCTAGAAATTCGGCGGAAAGTCAAACTACCATAAATACGGCTTAAAATCTAGTGTCTTAAACTCTGTATATATTATTTATACATGGATATAAGGTCATTTAATCAATGTGTAAATTATAGCATTGATATTGTCATATTATGTACGGAAATTGTACATTGAGGACGGACATTACTATAACAATTGTAATTTTTAACGCCATTTCTGAATTCGCTACCAAAAATCCTTAAAATTACTCTTCTTATTCTTCTTCAGCTCCTCTTTATTAATTATTAATAATTCAGAAGATTTACGATGCATATATATCGCGTGACTCAAAAGCGAAAGGGCGCCCGTGCCAAAGAATGTGGTGTTTTTCTTCTTCCATTTTTTATTTTTTGTATCCAACCACAGTTACGCTCTTATGACTTCAACGAATTATGAACAAAAAAACAACTCAGCAACCATATAAAGGCGTATCTCCACTCATATACGCCCTTTTGCTCATGCATATGGCACCGTGAAAATACTTCGGCTTGATATTATTGAATCTATGTCCGTTATTTTTAAATCTGTAGATGCCTTTTTGTTAGAGAAAAAACAAAAGGGCGTAAAATGACGCATACGCCCTTTTGCTGTTAGTCACGCGATTTGATTACATATTCGACATATTAAAAAAGTAAAAAGAACAAATGCAGATCAATTACATTCTAGTGGACGGAGATTACAGTTTACAGTGAAAATATTAAAACAATTAAGTATATAATTGAGTACCTGGCTGAGAGAACGATCTAAGCTTATTTATTGTTGGATCGTTCTTGCAGCCCGGTACTCGATTGTCGATTTTTATCGGTAGCTGTAAACCGGCTACCTATTGTACCTAAATTTATTTCTTATAATATGAGATGCCTTCCCAACTTTCGTCGTGAATTTCAATATTTTGATCGTATCATTCTGTAGCTGACTCAAATGAGACTTCTTACGAAATAAATAATGGTCAATAAACCGGCGGAGATCGTGTAATTAGCTGCACTATTACATCTGTGATCGAAATAACAGAAACACCACGTCACCTCGTCGTAATGATCTCTGTGAATATCCAACTGACTTATACTGTTATTGACGTAATGTCCCAGTCTGACATCCTTCGCAGCCGGACGACAACCTTCGTATTTATCTGCTGGTATATCGGTTCTAAAACCGCGTACCGAACTCAGACATTCTCTCGTCAGGATTGTTTCAGCTGAAAAATATTTTTCCGAATTATTAATAAATCTTTGACGATAGTTTCAGTTTTATAAGAATCTTTTTCTCCTGCATGGTGATCTTCCGTCTCTCCTTTCTCTCGTGAAATAGAGCTCAAAAAATTACACAGAATCCATGTTCAAGGGACCAATTGATGAGCTGTACATTTCTATTTCATCCAATATTTTTTAAATCAATTTTTTGGAAAACGATATTTTATTATCTATAATATAAAATATTTGGGTTCATTATATGAAACCTTTCTACCAAAATCAAAAATCTATCATCATTTTGGAGTGTTTCGTGTAAAGTCGGAGGCTAAGATCACAGATTATTGTGCAGTTCACATCGTTTTCGGTACTTCGAACACTGCATGTTTTCTCCCGCCCAATTCAAACAAATTTGTAAAACTGGCGCAAAGTATAGTGAAACGTGGATTTGAATTCTCCTCGGAGGGAAAAGATAGAGAAAACCGTCTACAGAAATATGTGCATTCAAATACCTCGAATTCGAGTTTGACGAAAATTCAGAATCTACTATACCTCCTTTTCTCTCGATTATTTTAACGCATATGTCGTCATCCTCGGGGCAAGTCTCTCCCCAATACCACAGCCAGTTTAAGGGTGTGCCACATCCTGGATGGTTGCTATTGCACCTGTAGCAGTACAGTGCATTCCCTAGAAGATTAGGTCAGTTCATTGAGAGCGAATTATAGAGGAATGGAATTAATGAAATCAGAGAAACACAAATTTTCATGTGAACAACAATTCGATCCGCGATTTCACACTTTCGAACGAGATTCGACAAATTTAAATTCAAATTATTGTCTCGCATGAAAGTTTGAAAGAAATATTGATAACTTAATACAATAAAACAAGAGATTACTGTTATTAGAACAAGGTTGTTTAATCATCTAATCAACAAGTGTCACACCCGTGAGTCAATCACAATCAACACGCGCAGGAATTTCGTACACCGTGTTCACGGTGTTACTGTTCTGTTTTCTTCCCGGTTTTTGGCATATTGCGGTAATCAACGAAATGTGAAATTACCTGGGAGCGCAGACAGGGCCAATAAGGCGAAGATAATCAATCCTCGTTTCAACATACTTCCCTAATAATAACCGCACAATTATAAAATAAGATGTAAAACAGCGTCAAATAACCAAGCCACACCCAGCGACTGCAATTGTTGTGTATGGATGGACTAGAGACTAGAGTTCTCGGTTGGTTAGTAGGCAGTGGGTTGTGCTGCCACCTGGCGAACGCTGCGCCATTCAATATCTTCCATTCCGAACATGCGCATATACGCGGGAGCATGTCGTATCTTTTCTTGAACACTCAACGGTAGAGACAGACTTAGTTAGAAAATGACCTCTCTTGGTCGCGCAGGATTTGATTGGTCGTCACACTTTAGTCACGTGACTAGCTACATCCGTACGTAAGGAGTGGCGGTGCCTCGCGCATTCATTTTGATTAGTTCCTTCCGATATTTCGAGTATACTGCGTGTGATTATTGATAATACAGATCGATTGTTAATCAGATATTAATCAGATATTCGGTTTTGAGAAACAACTCGCCCACTGCAAATATTCTGTGTCATGATTTCTCGTTCACTGGCGTGGGTACCCGGCTTGTCATGTTACGCTCCTGGCGTAGAAGAGAGTGGCTGTTTTCTTGCTGTTGCCGCTCTGTCCTGCATGTTTTTCGACTCACATGCTTCCTCCAGATATAAAGATGAATTTCGAACGTCTAAACACTCGGAGTCGCCTTCAGACGGCCGCGAAAGGTGAGTCGTCAATTTTTTGCCGTTTTTAACGAATCAGACAATCGGGAATCACTGAAACAATTGACGATTAGTCGATACGTGTTTGGAATCTAGGCTCGATATTGCTTTGCCGCGAAAATGGGATTTTTTGAATAGTTTCACTTTCGAATCTTTCATTGATTATTATTATTCACGATCCGTCACGATTTCTATTTTATTTTTTCATTTCGATGGAATAAGGGAGGAGTCAAAATTTGCGAGGGGTATATTTATTGTCAGGATGTTACACTTTTTTAAATTTATTTATATACAATAAAATTCATAAAACTTGTAAGTATAATATTACAGGAGATTTTGATGTGTAAGATTGATTTCTGGAAACCATTCATGCTATAAGTTCGTTTAGAATGAATCAATTCTTGTATTGTTGAATCATGATAATTAAATATTTATCAAGAAAATAAAAAAATGGAAAACGGTATATACTCGTGCAAAAAATTAATCTGCAAATTGAAATCACACATCCATGTTGAATATTATTATCATTATTCTATACGTCGAAAATGAAATTGCGTTATTGATTACCTGCGATCATTCTTAAAACTTGATTTTGAATTCTACGGTGATCTATACGCTTCAACAATAAGAGTATGTCGCCTATTGCATATTATCGTAGATTGTATAATTGCAAGTGCTCTATATTGTTAAGTGAATGCAAAATTTCTATGATAACTACGGTTGCAAATGAATGAGAAAATGATAATGCGTAAATCTGCTTTATTTTCTCTCGACTTCTAATAGCTTAGAATTGTGTAAATCTCTGCTGCCAACAATTCAAGATTCGAATTATAATTATATATCAGTTATCCCACGTCATGTATGTACTACATACAATATAGGTATATATGCATTGTCGAGATGGAGGATCATATTTCAGGAGGAAAAATGTATCATATTTTAATATATTACAATCTAACAGAGTAATTTGGTGTATGTATATTAATTATCATACCTGTTATATCATATCATTATCATATACCTTGTTCAATAAATATAGTATTGGTATAATTACTCGACGTGCCGAAATAATTTCTGATGTCTCTCTCTCTGTGTATATATATATATATACCTATATGAAAAGTATATATTAATAATAATGTAGGTAATTTATAGAAATTGTTATTTTTTCTAATTTTCTTTCTCCACGTGACGACCGATCGTTTTATTCTATAAGTAATAGAATTCAAACATCGTTGTACTAATTAACGTATTAATATCAGAATTTCGATAAGTTACAAACAAGTATATTTTCATATAGATAGATAATGATTTAATACGCAAATTGATGAAATATTTGCCAGCAAATAAATCGCCAATTTCTTCAATTTTAAACCTTCTCTCGTTATTCATTTGTTAATTGCGGATATTTTATCATTAATTCACATTTTTAATCCTATAATTTTAAATGGGTATTTGAGCAAATTTTAATAATTTTCTTATCCGTGTTGTTTTATTATTTTTATTTTTTAATTTTTGATTGCTTTTTCTTTTTCCTGTAAATATATATCATATGTATTTATATGTATATTATACGTAATATATATTTATAGCGTATAGAAGTGCATATTATATATTTACGGAAAAGTTGAGGAGGAAAATTATTATGTTGAATAATAATAATAACAATAATAATAATAATATAATTGTAAGTATCATATTATCGTAAATTTATATTGATTATTAAAATATGCCTAGGTAGATGTATAGTAGTAGTATATGTATGACTTAGATTATATTATAACACACTTCATAGGTGTAATTATACGATGACAATTAATTAAATATGACGTGACGTAAATCTTAACACTACTATCACAAAATTTACGACATAAGGTATGAATGTATGTGATGATGACTTCCTGTGTACTCAGACTTTCTTTAATATTCTGGTAAATAACGTTAACGCACCAAAATTGTCAGCGGTTTCATTTCGACCAAAACGACGATTTATTTCGTAAAATTTCGTGGTCGAAATAGCCGATGTTATTTTCTGTGATTCTATCGCGTCAACGTTACGAACTTCAGCCTCATAAGATTACGATGTCTGCTTCGTTTTATTGATTTTATTTTTTTAATTGTTTTCGCCAACTCTCTCTCGTTTTTGCAAATTATTAAAAAACTATAATTATCCTTCAGCCATGCACGGCAAACGCGGAAGAAAGATTTAAGTTTGCAGACGTAATATGTTGATGATATTGAATTTGCAAAATAATAAATATATTATTGCAATATCATAATATACAGCGAATAAATTATTATATACAACGTTATGGTTTCCCTTCTCTTTTGTCTTCATTCAGTCTATAATCTATAATATCAATAATAATAATAATCATAATATCGGCGATATATGCATTTTATAGGTAAATATGTTCAAATATTCATTTGAAAAGAACGAAGAATATGAAAAGTATAAAAACGAATACGCTAACGAAGTAAATAACTTTTTTAATAACAACTGGACCAACTCCTCTGACACTCCTGATTATTTCATTGTTCAATGCATAAACGGTTTTACTTTCTTCTATCAATTTATTTTTCGTATCTTCGTCCAATGTTTCGGCTATTTCGTTCATTGTATTTCGCAAATCACGTTTCAATTGGAATACGTTATACTCGCCGAAATCTGTCACGCAGTCGCCGCCCAATGGCACGTCTTTGAATGGCGATAATTTTCTCATCAATTGTCTCTTCTTTCGTAAAATTATTCCTCCGCTCAACAGACCCATGTACAAATGATAAATGTACGCCATTAATTGGTTCGGATCGGCGTCCTCTAATTGTCGCAAACGCATCAAGTACTTCACCACGCTGTCCCTGTTCAGGAGAAATAGGTATCACATCGTTTTTCATTTCATTAGCTTTGTTTTTCCGAAAATTTTATTATTCCTTCCGTTCCATTTAGGTATTTTGGTTTTTCAAATACCTGGGAGTGTAGTTCTTCATCCACCCTTTGCCCAGGTAGTATTCAAGGTCAAACTCAAAAGCTTCGGTTCTTTGAATACCCGGGATTCTCAATGTGCCAACTTTCGTGTTTTTCAATCTGATCATTGCTCCCTCCAAATATCGGAAAATTTCATAAAATACTAACAGTCCGTCTGCCCATACACCGCTGTCCGAAAATGCTGGGAAAACATAAAGAGATTATTTTTAATACGTTATTTTCGATTCTAGAATGAGATATATATTTACGCCCCGGAGGTCCAGGAGGTAAAAATGAACGAAAAAACAACGAGCAGGCACAAAAATTGGTTGCACCGATCTGCGTCACATTTTTCCCATCTAGTAGATAGAGTAATTTGGTCGTTAAAAAACCGGTCGATAGTATTATACTTCAACAATTTGGATTCGAAGTAGGTATACACGCCCACCTTCATTGAATTATCTAATGCAAATGGATTTCATATCGAACCTTATCGGGGATCGTGGGGTGTTCACGAATCGCCTAGTAACCAGATATAAACGTATGGAAATAGGATAAAATATCTCACCGAAGGCTAGCTTAGCATTAACGAGCGCGTCGCTAACGGCATGAATATCTCTGGTTGCCTTTCGCATCTTTTTACAGAATGTGTCTTCCTCGGTTTCGCCCATCTTCAATGTGTATATAACAAACAAAATAGAAGAAGAAATTCCCCTAAATCAATCACTTCTGGATGTTCTCGTTGTGTCAGACCACTGATTCGCGAGACATCATCACATCACTGTACAATTTACTTAATAATCCGTGCGAAACTACAGTCTCTTCTAGAAACAATACGAGAGCAATATATCTGGCAGCGGCGGCCTATCCGACGCCAAATGATGGTCAATGTTTTTTGTAGTCACGTGGACCCGCAGAACTTTGAAAATCCACCGCAGGGTGGCAGTTGGTAAAATTACGCAGCGTACGAACGTCACGTGGTCCTAGTTGAACCCGGGTGCCAAGGAATCATCAGTAGGACGACGTAGCACAGTACCGCGAGCGGCTTCGATTGATTTCGACGGCCTCCAAGGGGGGGGGGGGCTAAAGTTTCGCATAAACACTTCATGGAATCCTGATGGTACACGAGGTAGAGTTTCGTGTCGAGTGCACAAGAAGCATCAATAATATAACAGTGATACGGTACACGGTAAATTTCCGAACGTGTGTAGAGAGAAACTGAGAGAAAGAAGGAAGACCGATCAGAATATGTAGTATGCGACATTTACCGACCCTACAAAAGCGTTCCTCTGAAGCCAAGCTAATTTTAGCTGCATGGTTGGTTTTGGCGCGCATCCCGCCCCGCGTCATCCAGAGGATCCGTGCGGACCGCAAGATGTCTGGCAGTCGCGCAAGATATCAGGGGAACAGAAACCTCAAGGAGCCCATTCCAGAGTTCGCCCCCACGACCTCGCGCTTCGGAGATGCGAACTCTCAGGAAATGCGGGGGCATCACGAATATCTGGCAAATTTCAAAATCGTATAGTATAATGCGTAGAGTGAACTTGTGAGATAACAAAGTCACTTTTTTCTTAGATGCACCTATACCATTTGAATTTCGTTTTGACATACATGTGAGGAATCTCGTATAATCTGGAGACGACGAACATAAATTATCACACGAACAACAAAAATTGTTCACAGAATTGAGTGTGAACCCGTAGTAAATCGTCGCATCTGATCATGAGAACGAAAAAAAATGCAATGCAGCATTCATTACCGATGAACGTGAAGTGGAACTAATCACCGCGTGCTGGTCAGGTATCGTTCGATGATTGTGACCGACCATCGGTTACAACTTACTGGCACGTGAAAGTCCACACACAGATGTCTCATGCGCAGTAAAAGTAGTAATGGACTATCAATTGCGGTTCTTCACTTTCATTATACTGAGCATCGACTGGAATAATTCAAAATCTCAACAATTAGTTGAGAAGATTTTAATGATGTTATGTCTTGACTGACCGACGAGTTATCCTAATTTCGAGTGGTTTTGTATTGAATCTATTTCAGCTGAGACTCGTGATTGATGGTTTGTTCAAAAGAATGTTGGCGCTTTCATAGAGTATTCGTTGAAATCGGGTAAAAGTCGATATTGACAAAGTTGCAATGACGGTCATACCGACAACTCCGACCTCACTTTTATTCAATCCTCAATCATTATAGTCCATCGGAAATCACGAGCACAGCTCATACTCCACATCTCCATTTGTTTCAGATAATTACTTCTCTTGAAGTGCATTAGTAGTAATTGCAAATAAGATAGGACCCATCATATTTTCAAATCGGAAAGTTTGTTAGTCACTCCGCGTTACAGAGGCTGTCCAGGCTGTATCTCTTTGCATGGTTGAAGTTTCGAGCGAGGGTGTGTAGCACACACGCGTACCGCTCGATACAATGTGTATGTCATCGCAGCCTCCGGACGATCCGGAGGCTTGATGTCCGCAACGAGTGGAGCCCACGACGTCTGACATTGTTAAATTGAGTATAGAGGTCGTTGACTTCCGGCAAAGGGCCTCGCTATGTCCCCTGGCCGGGTCACAGTCGAGTCTTTCATTCGTAGGAGAACATGCCCCGACATAGCAACGTTGGCACGTGGCGGGGTTATCGCGTGTACGTTTCGTACATAATACATACACACAACACACGAGACAGACTACACGCCGCTTGCCCTCTATCGACATGATGCCACCCTGCTCCCGAGCATTTGTTAAAGGCGGTACAACAATTTAAGAGACTCCACCCACATCTAGCAGCCTTTTTGCTATCCATCGATCTACGCATTACACATTTACGTATATTTGGGCATTAGCATCGCCCGATTGATCTACGTCGAAGGATTCATCGTGCAAATGCGAAAAATTATTAACGAATTCAAGGCTGTGCTTGTTTATGAATGTTTTCATAGAAGGCTAAACGAAACGCTAGCCAGACGCGAGGGAGTCGCAACGAAGTGCTTTGTAAAATTCTGTAAAGACTACGAGAGGCAATATTCGTCACACTGTTAACGAATGACTTCTCCACTTCTGGAGGCGGGGAATCTTCGGTTTGATTTAGTTCAATAAATCAGTAGCAACGAAGCTCTCAAGCCGATGTATGTACGAGCCAGACCTTTTCGGCTTTGCACGATACTGTCCAATGGTTCGCTGTTGTTCCTATAATACCGTCGTGGGAGCTCATATAAGAACGTAGAATCGCCGAAGCTGATGCTCGCTCTGCAGCTAGAGTCAACAGAACGGTCTGTCCGATCCGAAACGCAATAAATGAAAATAGGGTCGATAGAACAAAAGATCAATTAGATAGATTCGCCGAGAGAGCTCGTCGTGGCGCCCGAATCTAGATTGTGCTTTATTTATTTATTCAGCGGTCGTCGGCCGAACCCTCTTCAATTTAATCGGTGGATTCGAATAATAACGAATCTGATGAAGCCGAGTGAAAGTCAAGGGCGAAGGTCAACGCAGTAAACATACTACGCCACGCGTCTCATATCTATGTATAATCAAGCGACGGAACTCGTCTCGCCAGCTGTCGTGTGCTGTCTGGGCCTTCGTGTTCTCCTGGTAGATGTTCACCAGCAATGCGGTGGTTATGGACGCTTACATAAAAATGAACCCTCTTCGAGAATATATTCTCTTGTAGGTAGGATAACCTTACCGGTTGCCAAGCCCCTCGAAAGTTAGGCTTGGGAACTAGCCACCTGAGCATAGTCCAAGGTGTACCACGAAATTTGCTCGCGTTAGAAACTCTACGGCGAGAGCCGCTTCCAATAACGTCATCGTGTTCGAGCGCGTCTCTGTGTTGCGCAGGTTATGAGCAGCCAGCTGCGATTGCGCAGGTCTACTGACGCAATATGACGTGATTCTTGTTTGAGTTACTTTTCCACTAGCGATTCTCAATTCTGATGCAATAGCATGCGAAAATTTTTTATACTCTTCATTATTTATTATAGTCACGTGCCCTGCACTTCTGATTCTCCTCCGATCTTCGCCAAAAGTACCCAAGCCGTCTAATTGAGCGCACAAATCAATCGAATCGCCGGATTCCTGTTTATCAGATCTCTGATTATCGCGTGAATATGATGCA
Source organism: Phymatocera aterrima (assembly GCA_963170745.1). Classification (NCBI taxonomy): domain Eukaryota; kingdom Metazoa; phylum Arthropoda; class Insecta; order Hymenoptera; family Tenthredinidae; genus Phymatocera; species Phymatocera aterrima. The sequence goes on from OY720660.1 coordinate 23,443,348, forward strand.
AGAAATTCTGTGGATCGTTACAATTCATTCTATGATCATCGTCAGCTCGCCAATAATTGAACCACGTTATGGGCGAATTACGAAGGTGCGATTATGTCCTCGGTCGTAACAGTCCGTCCCCTTTTTTCCAATCGTTGAGACTTGGAAATTCCTTCGTTTGCACTCCATTGCCAATTGCCATTTTCATTGGTAAAAGCTGGTTCCGAATATTGAGTATTTCCCTCTTGTTCCGAAGGTGGATTATAACGTAAGTTGAGAACCATTCACATACTGCGAGAGAGATTTAGACGCTTAGTCGAGCTTCCTGTTCTCCTGTTAAGTTGAGATGGTAAAGTTGCGCGGGCCAGTCGCTAAGAAAAAATTAGGCCACTGACTTTTCTAGTCAGGTCAGCTCTAATGCGTTGGTGTTCGCCTGATAGACGATAAAATGTATTGTCACTTAATTGTCACTCAATTTTTTACGCTCTTTGTTGTTATTATTCGTAGATTCGGACGGAGTTCCTCCTTTTACAAATATTGTTATTGCTTTTTCTTGTTTGTTAAAAAATAGAAGCCGAAGGCTACTGCCAGCGTCACTCACTGGTATTTACCTCTCTCTCTCTCTCTCTATCACTCTCCCTCACTCTCTCTCTCAACTCATATATTTTTAAATTCTTTCGATAAAATGGAGTCTACACAGAATACATAGAAGAGATCATTACAAAGCGAGTCCCCCTCCTTTAGACCTGAGGTTAGGGCGTGGTGTTGTTGTTTCTATTGTAGGTATCTGATAGTTCGTATTACCATAAGGCACACATGAATTGCAGAGAAACTAATTTTTAAGCGTTGAAAAAAAGATTTCGGATAAATATTGAAGAAAGTGTATTGTCACTGGAAAGTTCGTTGAATGGTGACATTTTTTCCCTAATCTTCTATTGCGTACGAAGAAAAGGTAAGAGATACGAGGAAAATTCGTGAAATAGGCAGACCACTGCAGGTAGCTTCAACGCTATGCTGATCTCCTGCTTCTATATATAAAATTTTTCAGGAAAAAGCCTGAAATTTTCACAGTTTTAGGGAAACGCCGAGTTTCACGTCAATATCTATACATTATTATAATATTCGACAATATATTTTTCGACGCCAACTTCTGTCCGAACGCCGGGTAGTCCTAGTGTGCGAAATATATCGTACTCGTATGCTCGGTGGTGGGGGACCCTCGGCTAATACAACAACCGTTCAACTCTCGCTCGCCACTCTCTCTCTTCGTCACTCTCGCTCTGTCTCTCTCTTCCCCTTCCTCTCTGCCTCCCCGCCATGCTTCGGCGGCAATGAGCCTTGTCGCGGCGTCGATGGATATTCTAACAAATTCAGTCGACGTTTAGTTTAGATATGAACAGGTATGGATGGGCATGTCCGTGGGTCACGACCATGCATGGATGGGCAGCGAATAATGCAGAGGGTTGCATACATGCAATTTCTCGAATTGGAAAGCCACTTCTTCCTCCTCTTTTCTTCATTCTCTTATTCTTCGTCGGAAGTGTGAGGTGAAGAACCTTCCTGTATAAGATAGACTCCTAGTCAAGGAGCACGAATAACTTTAGTCATGCGTGGCCACTATACGAACTTGTTCCGCCCTGGGAGCCAGGGACTAGGGACCCGACAAAGGTCGCGCAGTCCTGCAGCTGTCTACGGGCAAACTTGATGCCTGCTTTTGCCAATCTAAACGTGCCAATGTCCACCTTTCATTTTCGCACATTATTTAACCCGTACCAATACACGTTTCAACGTTAGCATAGCGTTACTTCATAGACAAATGGAATTACCGCATATTTCACATTTCTAGAACAATACTCATGATCGATAGACGTGTGTATGGCGTCTATCAATAACCTCAATACCAGTCAAGTTTCAATGGAAACGAAAACAAAACCGAGACGTATTTCTTATACAATGCATGATAAAGTGTTTGAGTTTTGGAACAAGAGCGGGATGAGACCCGTGGACCTTGGACAAGTATTTCTTTGTCCATGTGGAAGTTGGCTGGGGATTTAGAGCCACTTTTCAGCCTTCTAATAATCCGTCGAGGTCATTTATGCTCCGGATAGTCTCGGTCAGTGACTGTTCAAGTTTGCGAGGAGACTACAGAATGGGCTCATCTCCTCGACGAGCTGATATCCGGGTGCCAAAGCCCGCCGTGCGCGTCGTGGCGCACGCCGTGTTTCGCGCGCGCAACTGCGGCGTCGGTTGCCAAACTGTGGCGACCCGAAGCCGCAAACTGCATGAAAGGGCTATTACAGCATTGTTGTGTAGTAGTCAGTCCCGGCCAAAACGAGATGGGCCTCCGAGGTCCGTCGGAAGAATTCTACGAGGAGCACGAGCTTGAACATTGTGCGAAAAACTCAGCGAATACATTATGCATCGACGGTCAATTCGCACCGATTCTTTCTTCGAACGTTTCTTTACACCAACTTAGAGACAAGAAAAGAAAAAGAGAATAATGTTCTTCAAGGTCTCCATAACTCCATCAATTGCAATTTCCATAATGTGCAGAAAAGAATTGCACAAATTGTATGCATGTATGCACCTATAATTAGACGTAATGGTCGTCATATCAGTTCCCGGCAAAATATTATGCCGCGGGGCACTCGTTTCGTTTATGAATCAACGCCTAATCAGTCAAAATGTGCGGCTTGGCTCGACCCGGCTTTTATCCTTGAAAGAAGAGCCCACGAGTGCCGTCAAGCCTTCAAATTGGCGAACTTCGGATCCAGCAAACAGCAGAGCGAAGAAGTCTTTCGCGAATTCGCACACTGCTGTCTGGGAGGCGCGGGATCACGTGGCCCAACATTTCGCTCACCACATACGGGGTTGCTTGTATGCGTGATCCTGTCCCCTGTATGCATGTGTACCGCGAAGATATCGTCCGGCCGCTCATTGGATACCTGCTGAATTGGCGGAAACTGGGATTGGGCTACGAGACTCCCTCTCCCCTCATTTCAGCCGAGCCGCAAATTTTCTGACATCGTTCGATGGGCGGTTACTATGTTCACGAAGTCGTTGACAAACAAACAAAAACTGTCTACACAAGTGGAACCAGCTGTGGAAACGTTCGTGAAAAATTTCGCTCACAAATCTCAAATTAGTACTTTTTACGTAACCGCATGAATTTTGCGGTTGTTTTCTTTACTGCCAATTCGATATGAATTTTTCGCTCCGAGAATTGGATCTTTCGAACCTTGAAACCGCGTCGTTACAATTTCGTATATATATATACGTTGCTTATGACGCGGAATATCAACTGCCGAGAAGGTCAAATGGGGGCATCAAACGATAGATACGGATACCGAGATATATTATTCCGATAACAAGTTATGTTCAAGATAAGCCGCACGTGCCGAAGCTATATACGTGTAACAGTATTGAGCACGGAAATATCTTGTCCAACGTTGATACAAGGACATCCAGTAGAACGGTATACTCTATTCTGTAATTGACGCTCCACGTTTCCTGCATTACATAAACTGATGATTGGTGGCGGCCGCATGATGTGACCGTGAATTGAAGTCTTTTATTTATCAGATGGAGTGGCTTGCTGACTGACGTCAGCAGACAACGAATGTTTATGAATAATAGTTGAAAGTTGCGTTAGCCAGCCGCGATACTGCCTGTCAGTTGCACATTTATCCGAGAATAGGACAGGTAGATGCGAACATTGGTTCGAGGGAATTGGAACTGAAATGTTGTACGTGAAGATTTCGCACCGCTTACATGATAAGTAATTTGAACGACGCGGCTGAACCAGGAGCAGCGTGAGGTTATGTCTTTCGTTTCTTGTCTTCCAATAGAAAGGACGATTACCGCAAACTTATGTGCACGCATTCCCTTCGCGCAAGCTGAGGCGAGCAGGCAAGCAACTCGAATCCAATGCGCAACGGTCTCAAAACGGTCCCCTTTTTAACAGGGACTCATGAACCGCAGTGGTCGTCGGCTTGCAGAGACCACAGATCCGAATACGAAAGCACGCGACATTTTCTACCTGCAACAATTCTTCTGCCCCTCCATTCGCCATAGTGGTAGAGATAGATTAGAATAGAACAGCAGGATGGAATAGAATAAAATACAATAGGATAGAATAGAATACATCTACTATGCCGTAACCACATATCGACCATTGGGGAAAATACAAAAAGCTTATTACAATATAAATATAAGCGATGCAGTCACTGATGAGTTATACGTTCGGAAAAACGATTGAAGATAAAGATCTTACCTGCATTAGACTACAGGCTACGATATTGCTGCTAATCACCAGAAAGAGGTATCACAAGATACAGATGCAATACAAAAAGTAATTAATGAAGACGACTAATCTCTAGTAGAAAAGTAACCCGTAATTACATAAATAATGAAGGGAAACTCAGCGGTAAGAAGAATACAAAAATAGGGTTACAACTGGTCTAACCGAAGATAAAGACCGGAGCCTAATTTCAAGTGAAACATGAGCACCTCAGGTGAAAATAAATAAAAATGGGACTCCAATTCATGCAGCATGGGATAGATAGGGTACACCAGTAGGTATAAAGAGATCCATAACGATCGACTTGATTTATTATTTTTGCATGAGTAAAAAAAGCTGCAATCTTCGCTGGAAACAAATCAACAATTAATTCTTGCTTGGTATGTAATAGCTAGTTAAGATTATGTAAAAGTGTCTAAGAGTATAGTAGGTATAGCTTAAATATGTTAAAAGATCTACATGTTTCGGATTCGGCTTTCATAACGATGAATTTCATGAACTTGATTTGTTCATGTAGTCTGGCAAAAATTTGAAGATTATAGAATACAAAAATATGAGTATTTTTATTATAACGGTACAATGATATGATGGATAAATCAGTTTCAACAGAAGAATAGACCCCGATCGGCTTGTTTCCTTCCATTTCCTCTCACTGCCTCGACTCTGTACTTTCGTACTTCCATAGGATTTGCGTGATATTGTGTGTCGGTGATATTGATCATTGTTAGCTAGGCCGAAAATCTGCTCAGACAAACAATCGGCACCCTAATAGACACAATTGCAACGACGGCCGTGGCTCCCAGAAGCCAACATTGCCAACTCCTGCTCTACTACATATTTACCATAGTCATGGCATGAACAATGAACATTATTTCCCATTCTACGCCTCATTTATTTACGCAGGTACACCAGAGCTATGGTGAACTATACGAGGATTCGCTTGTCATTGAAGACGATATTCTAAAAATAAGGTATAAAGGCGGAGATTTATGCACTGCTGATGTGAACTTGGATGAACATCGGACCACTATTTCCTTCATTTGCGATCCGGCGCGGCGGCTATCGTCGTACGTCGACTAGCATTTAATGGGGATTTTAGTACTACAGATTCTATTTCTCAAGACTTGAAATTTGGTTTGAGGTAATCAAATTATTTGCTTACAGGATACAAAGCCAGAGTAAGTACTCTGACAAAAGTAAGCCTTGTCATTGCGAATTTACTTGGAGAACAGCTGCTGCATGCAACAAGAAATTTTTAGATCAACAACGTATCAAACCTACCCCGGATGTTCCGTAACCGCGATCATGAAACAAAGTTCCAGTAGGTTTCCCGATTGCACATTTTTCTCTATGAATATCGCTCTGTGAAATGTCATTGGTCGTTGATTGGCTAAAGGGGCGTCACTTCTCCTTGACTAGGCCCCTCCTGTATCGACCCTTGAGGTGATACACCCTGTGTACTCAAAACTCTTGTTCCAGACTCAACCTGCAGGCAATAATGGACCGAGACATCGTCGTCATGACAAGTGATGATACTTCATACAAGCTTCGGATTTGTGGCTCCGTTCTCGGCGCCGAATGCCCCAATGGAACTGCAGGTAACTTGAAGATATTTGTTTGCTCTCGTTTGTCCATATATTTTTTCAACGCCACGGACGGTATTCTGATGTGGGATTGGGATTGTCATTTCAAAGATTGCTTTGCGCTAACTTTCATTCGTGAATTTTGTTAGTCTGAAAAATTGCGATTACCTTTCTCCATCTCACGTACAGGGGTTTGCGATATCAAAAATAAGGCATCGGCGGGTGCCGTCAATTCTAGAAATCTCTCGTGGAGACACGGCGGACCCTATTTAAATTATACCGATGGAGTATCGTGCGGCAATGAGCACAGGCGTTACACTCTTATCGCAATTGTATGCAGAGTCAGCGTTTCTCAGAGTTCATCAATTATATTGAAAGACGAGCCGTGTTATTTGATCATACACTGGTACTCCAAACTGGCATGTGTCCCAGGGGTAGGTGAATGAGAGAGTGATTTTTTGAACTGTGTCGAATAGACGATCGAACTCTTCATGTTTGTAATTAATACTTCTGGGCATGATGTGCGAAGGATGCTAGGGCTGCCTTTACAGAGCCGTACGTACATAGGTGAAAAATTGTCGACTACCACAACAAAAATATTCTAATCACAGCAATTTATGTTTTAAATATCACAATTACAGAAACAGTTTATAAAATTAAGGTCAGGTACAAAATATCGTTGTAAAAATGAAACTATAAGAGTAACGAGTAATAGTAGAATATAATATATATGATTTATATAACACTCGTGTAAAATTTGTGTGAATAATATTACGTAAAACGTGGCGATTTTAAAACCGCAAAGTCTTGAACTATTTGGTTGAGGTCTAACTCATTCGCGATGTCGTTCTCGATGGATATAATTGCAAGTCCATCTAGTCTTTCTTGGCTCATTGTCGATCTTAAATAATTTTTAATAAGTTTGAGTTTGGAAGAGCTACGCTCTCCGGAAGCCGCTGTCACTGGTAACGTCAATAATATTCTTAACGCGACAAAAACGTTCGGGAGTAGTCGAGTCGTTAATCTATTCTCACATATGTATAAGAGGCACATCTCTAGGAGACGAATTAGCGGATATTCTTCTCGATAACACTCGCAATTCGTCAAACATTTCGTGAAAGAAACAACAAACAAACGAGTTTCGCATCAACATAAATTTGAAAAAAATAACGAAACCGATTATGAAAGAATAATCAATTTCGTTAAAATTACAGAAATTTCATGCTCACAGGCAAGCCTTCCTCTTAACGGACTGAGCTAGTATAGGGCTTTGCGTAGATTTTTTTTTCATTATTTCGAACCGTTTTGGGGGGCGGCGCGGCGCGACCAATTTTCTTTTTTTTACCCATATTAAGGGCCACCCTAATGTACATAGTTTAGTGTAGAAAAAAAAAGTTATGAATGTATCTATTCATAAATTTATAAATCGGAATTCGGCTTTTAACCAAATTTAATGGCCGCCCCAAAGACTTGGCCGCCCGTGAGCGGGTGCACACATCGCACACGCCTGGGGCCGTCGCTGAATAACAACCCGCCAGTCTTACATTGGCTTATAAATACACGACGACGTTATAAGTCTGGCCCTACCGATAGCGCCACGTCGTAGTTGATTCTTGAGCATGTGTCAGAGAGAAGATGGCTCGTCCCATTAAGTTATACCGCGGCTATAGGAATAACTGTAAAATAATCTGAAGCTAAATTATCGTATTACGATCGCATGATAATGAGCACATCCGCGATGATGTATGAAAGTGAATTTCGCATCCGTGCCGCTGGCGCACGTCCCTTGGAAAATTACCCAACCAAGAGTATATTCAAAGTTACACCGGGATTCTATACACTATATAACCAAGCTGTTCCGTTGTTGGCATTGATTTTGAATACGTTGCGTATACCATAAGGTGAACACGTGTAGTCACCGACGTTCCGCGACGTACCCAACATTTTGCCACGTATTCTCGTCTGTGCCACCGCGGGCCGAAGATAGTAGCGCGGTCTATGAATTATGAATGAAATCTGAATAGTCGCGAGGCTGTACTTTTCCAATTTTTCAAACTTCTCAACTCTCGGTATTCACCCGATCTTACACAGGTATACATTGTACATTGATTATATTGTTATCGCAATCGTTCTTGCACGTCGCACTATTGTTTTCTGTATCTGAGTTGCTGAAATTCGTCACTACATTCTTAAGGCAATCGGTTATCAGAACTCCTTCGCTCAGGCTTCCGTTGGACGTGAAAGTCTTGAGCGTATCGGCGGGAGGTGTGGTTGCCGCGGGTGGTGTGGCAGGATACCCAGCCGGATGAATGAGCCCGTTTTTATCCCCGGTAATTTGAATGTGACGTTGATGATTTTCGTAAATCTTATTTGCATTATTGTGTTTCTCCTTCGGCGGATGGGGCAGAGCATAACGTAACTTTTCCCAGAACCAGGGATCTCCCCATTTCACATAAGTATTCATGCTCAAATATGCCTTCAATTCCGGGTCCAAGTTATCGGTAGGTCCGACATCCCCGAATAATACTACGATCACTCTTGCTCTGCCTTCGCTTAGCGCTTGACTATGTGCAGCTCGGAACTCCATTCTTCCCCAAACGCTCTCCAAAAAATTCGGCGAGAGTATGACTATCGTTCGCCTCGAGTCCTCCACCGATTTCGCGATCTGCGTTGGTATCCATTCGCCGGCCATCCAGTCTCGAAAGTGTAGACACAGTTTGAACGGTTTCGGTCCTTCCTCCAGCTGGGGAACGAGCTTGTTCACCACGAACTCTTCGTCTTTGTGGGAGAAGCTGATGAATGCGTCGTATAATTTATCCTTGTCGAATTCCTCCTCAGAGGGCAAGAGGCACGGTACAAACCGTGCCCACTCCGGATGTCCGTACAGCCATACCCTGATCTCGGTTTCATATTTGTAATACAATGCCGCTAGCATTCCGATTAACAAGCCTATAACTGTCACGCCGAGGCTTATTCCGACAATCGATCCCGTAGCGACCGGGCACAAATCCGTCGTCGTCATACTGGATATCGGCCGGAGGTTCCCGCCACAAGTTATATTCGGGAAATTTCGTATTATCCCGAACTTCGATTGGACGAAGTTCAGAAAGTCTCTGGCATCGCAATCGCATTTCCATGGATTTCCGTACAGCGTTATATTTTCCAGTGTTGCGGATTCTTTGAAACGTTCGAGGACCTTGGAACCGATCTCCATGAGATTATTGTTGTGCAGTTCCAATACCTGAAATAGACAAAATGAATAGTTACAAGATACATTTACTAATTTTGTTATCCCCCGCCCCCCGATGAATCTATGACGTAACTATTCTAGAACCATCCTCTAAGAATAGAAATATGCGAAACTTTTTCATCACTTAACTATAATTCGTTACTTTACGATTGAATCGAATTCTATTCTATTCTATCCCATTCTATCCCATTCTATCCTATTCTATTCTATTCTGTTCTATTCTGTTCTATCCCGTTCAATTCAATTTTGCAAGTCTTCGATTCCTCTTACCTCAAGTAACGGAGGTATGTTGTCAGGTGAGATGCTAGAGATGTGATTGTGGGATAGCAACAACTTCGTAATATTGCCGTATCCCGATTGATTAATGTACGGCATCTCCGCTAACAAGTTATCGGTCAAATCTAGCACAATCTTTCCATTTCCGTAGAGGATCCTTTCCGGCGCTGCGGTAAGACTTTTGTGGGAACAGTTCACAGTGACTGTATGATCGTGCCTTCTGTACCAGCATTCACAATTATCTGGACAATCGGGAAAGGCGCATTGTATAGCTTGAGATTTCAAATCCGAGACGAGTATTTGGTGCATCCATCCGGGTCCCGCGCATCGCAAACCGCCAGGTATTATGTGGAACATTTTTTGTACATTCGGATGCATTTCGCCTCCCAGATACCTGAGAAAATCGTACAAAAGACAGTCGCAGACGATTGGATTCTCCTCTATGAAAATCCGGACGTTTTTAGTATCCAAATTAGTGGAGGAACTTTGCGAGGTGGCGATTACTTCCGCTTCATCCAGATCAATCTGACTTATATTATTGTGCGTAATATAGATGTCTATATGCTTCGAGAGAAATTGGAAGTCTGGTGTCTGAAATTGTAAAGAGAACGATTACAGAGTACCGAACGCCGGCGTTTATTGCACTGGTGAATGTATACGGGTATCGTGTATGCGACACACATGTAATGTTGAAAAGTGCAGATATGATGTCGCTGATATCTGTTAATTATTCATGTCAATGAAGAACCAGCGAACGGAATGAGATTTATTTTTTGAATTGAAACTCACCGCTACGATGGCAATTTGATTGTATTTCAGATCCAGCATTCGGAGATCACCTAATCCGAAGATCCAGTCGTCGATAATTTCGGTGATGTTGTTGTACGCTAAGTGTAGTTCTCTTAGATTCTTGCAGTTGTAAAACGGCGATTGCCTGCCAAATTCGGCGGGTGGTATGTGGTCAGATGCTGCGAGGTCTTCCCGTAGAGTGAGCCGATTATGCGATAACTTTGCAATTTGCAATGATTCCAGGCTGGCGAAACCGCCTGGCGCGATAGTTGCTAGTCCGTTGAACTCCAAGTTCAATTCCTTCAAACCGGTCAAGCCTGAGAACAGCTCTCTGAAATTGGTCAGAACTTTAGAATAAGGATATTCCATGGATAATCGTCAAAAATATTCCACGTTGCCAGAGATTTTCGGATAAATGGAATATATGTTGTTCATTTGTCCTAACAAGTGATGATCCGAGTCATCGTTCTTCCCGGTATTGCAGATTTTGGAATATACAGCCGTTTGAAAATTTCGCACATCGACCTAATTGTGAGCGAAACGTAATATTTCCGGACGTGTATGTCTCAGAGCGTTCGTTCTGGTCTTGTTTCTTTCGGAGGGAAGTCACCTTTTCTAATATTATATCATTATTTTTCAGGTAGTCAATATATTTCAGTTGTTCACGCGAAGGTGGAGAGGCTGCTTCAATCAGCGAGAGAAATGGGGTAGGAAAATAACTGTGGAACCGGTAGAGAGCGGTTTTGTTTCGTTTCATGAGTATGCTATTTCTAACAGATTAGGCTATGTACAAAAAATCTCATAAAATGAAAGAAAACCACTTTTCCCCGATTCCACAGTCCTTTTTACAATTCGCTTCTTCTTTCTGGTGGAAGCAGCCTCGCCACCTTCTCGTCGTTTCCGTCGAGCAATGACATTTATTTCTGTCAATTTCATCGAATTCTTTGATTTCCATATCTTAGCACTAACGTACTTAGACATAACGTAGGTACTACACACCTCTCTCCAATTAATCATATTATTAACACGATCAAATGCTATTGGCAAATGCTGAGCTTTGCAAATTTCAATATGCCTGTATATAAGAGGGCATTTGTTCGCAGTGGCGAACCTCTAGTGTTTGCGGCACTATAGGTATAGGACATTGGATGATTTTTCACTTAGCCGCTGTTAACGTGTCCTTCCTGTAATTGACAGGGTTGGCGAGTCACCCATCGGAGATGATGTACGCGTTTGAAAAAAGAAAAAAAGAAATCCAAATATACTATCAGCATTACAGTTCGATAATTTATAAATACTGTTATATGAACAATTGAAATAAATCGGCTAACTGAAAGATGATATGATATTTGGGAAGGTGACTTCTTTCCACGTTTCGTTCAGATCAATGCGTCAAATTTCCAAAAGCCTGTATTTTCCAAAATCGGCACGAACGATGACCTGAATGATCATTTGTTACGATAAATGAATAACATATTCCATTTATATAAAAATCCTATACTACGTGGGATATTTTGATCGATCATTAATGAATCGTCCCGATACGCGCTCGCTTAATGAAAATGTGCCGTCAAATCGTTGTGTCGACGTGTTCCTAGTGGCGGAGTGATATGATCCTAAATCAGTAGATATCAAATAAGCGGTATAATAGTACACAATCTGCACTCACCCGGAAACGGAAGCGATAGCATTTTTCTGTAGATCTAATCTCTCGAGATTGCTCAATGCTTTGAATATGCCATCGGGAAGATCGTTCAGTTTGTTTGAACTGAGATCCAGGAATATGAGATTCTTTGATTCGTTGAAAATATTCATTGGCAGCGTGGACAGAAGATTTCCTTTCAGCTTGATCTTTTCGAGTAGAGTGCTACCCCAAAAAATATCTTCCGGCAAAACCTCCAGTTTATTGCTTGTCAAGAACACTTCTCTCAATTCGGGTAGATTGCTTAAAAATTTATTTGGCAACGTAGTCAAGTTCCCGCGGTTATAATCAAAATGAAAAGTTGTGAGTTTAAAATTTTTCGATAGCAAATTCTCAGGCAGCGAAGAGAAATAGTTCCCAGACATATGCAATGTGCTTAGATTTCTCAAAGGCCTGGCAACTCCCGGGAGTAAAGTGGTCAGTTTATTATTACTGATTTCCAATGTCGACAATGCGGTTAAGCTCTGGAATACATCTCTCTCAAGATTGGTCAACTCGTTGCCCCAGAGAGCGAGAAACCTGAGATTTCTTAAACTTTGAAATAACAATGGATCGATGTGCATCAACTTGTTCTGGCCCAGTTCAAGCCGTTGCAGATTTGGAACAGCTTTGAAAAACTCCGGGACTAAAATGACGTTGTTGTGTCGCAGCTCCAGAAGGGTGAGTTCCGGCAGATCCGCTAGTAGATCAGCGGGAAGCTCGGTCAAACCGTTGGCGCTCAAACTCAGTTCTTCGATATTTGGAAGGCCCGACAAATGATGTCGCTTTAGGGTAGAACTCAAATTCCTATGAGATTCGAAGCTCAGTCTCACCGTTGGCTGAACGCCAATCCTCCGAGTGATTTCTTGCAAACTTGCGTCCGCAGGCAGTGAGCATTGCCTGAAGGAAAATGTCGTAACATTCTCAGCCTTGTTTGTCAAATTGACCTTCAAATCTGACCATTCAGCCATCTTGCGGCAAATCGCGGATCCTGATTTCTCCGTAGTTATCTCTATCGTGATCAGAGGCGCAGAGTCATTCGGACATTCTACGACGTATCCATCCGGAGGCACGTACATGCACATGCATTCGTTGATACCATTACATGAATATTGCGAGCTTTGGCCAGCCCAGACGAGCACCAGCAGCAATATCCAATCCACCCTATTGTTCTTCATCTTCATTTCGATTGGCCCTTTATCCCCTTGTGCTTTGTGGCCTGGCTTCTGCGTGTAGCTGCTACTGAAACGAATCAAACCGCTGTGTGACCATCCCCGATTTAGTTTCTGATTCTATTCATTTTATTGATGGAATAATGTTACGTCTTCATAATAGTATGATGATAGGTATTTGCAGAACCTTTTGCGCCCTTACGATAATAACAACTAGGGATACTTGGACAATTGATTATCGCCACATAGACGTGTGTCACAACACAGGTGTTTATGGATTCTACAGCCTGGATAATAGACTAGCATTATTATCATTACCGTAATCGTAATCATTATTACTGTCATTGCCATTATACGATTTATCTATGAAAAGGTCGAAGTTAGCCAGATTATCTGATACTACATTGCGAAACACGCTCGTTGTCGGGATTGAAACTATCTGTACGACACCGCACTCCCCTCTTCTGCGTCAGCTACCGCGGCGCGGCGGCCGCATAGTTACATTTGTAAAGCTCAGACATGTCCAACGCCTGTATACGGGCAACTCTTGTAGCACCGCGCGTTGCGCACAGAAATGAATCTCGCACCTTGAGATGAAAAGTTGTAATACTGTGTATTTCTCAGTCGCTTCTCACGGTTCAGGATAAAACCGTGTTTTCGGTATCACGGAATGACGGTTACTTTTTAACAGCAATATCGTCTTCCGAAGGATTAGGTAGGAAGGATCTGAACAAACGCGATGCACGTGCTTCGTTCATGAGTCCCGTAATTCAGGAGAAGTTGAGAACCGTTTTCCATTGGAGATAATTAACACTATTTCATAGTGAGTCTTACCAAGCCCCTCGCGGAGACAACGTAATCAGACAATGGTTCACAATTTTTAATAAAATGTAAGTCCCGTGAACGGAACACCAGCGTCGCGATTCCTCAGATCCTCCCTGCATACGTAATACGATGGCCATGATAATGATGACGACGAAGACGATGAATAATTTTGGAATCAGCACAAATAAGAAAACTAGCTATTCATGTGGCATGCTTGTAAACAATCTGTTTTTAGGGGAGAATTATATTTTCCATTGAAAAATCGCGCCACATACAATATTCTTTACGGTACTTCTATGAAAAACACAAAAATTATAAGTATGTAAGTTAGCGTTACTGCGCATGCCTCATTTCGAACTGCCGTGAAAAGACTTTATACGGCAGCTTACTGCCATATAAAGGGAAAAATAGTTTTCCACGGCATTTTGGTATGAAAAAGTGGCTTTTTGACGCCTGTTGTCGGTCGGTAAAGTAGCACTTTATACAGCTAATCTCAGAACTGCCATGAACAGACTTTAAATGACAGTTCTGAATGACGCATGCGCAGTAATGCTAACCTACATACCTATGATTTTTGTGTTTGCCATACAAATGCCGTGAAAAATATTGTATGTGGCATGCTTGTAAACTATTTATCGGCTCGGATGATTTCTCAATGGGAAATATCATCGCCGCCTAATATTAGTTTGTTTACTAGTATACCACATTATAATAGCTATCACGTTCTCTTCCTCTACTTTGCTGTGTTTCACGCTTCGCTGTCGCTACGCAGTTGTTCGATTATCGGTCAGCTCATGAATGATACTTTACGCAGAAAATAAAATAAAAAGCTGTAATCATCTCTTCTATAGAAACGGGATGTGGACATTCCGTTTACCACGCGCCGTGGTATTCCACTGTGGCGTCGATGACGTCCATACTTCTCTCTATACCTATTGCTCTACACATAGCTGTTGATTCTGAATATTGTGAATATGTATGTTCTTCATAAAATTCGTATCATCGGATACGCGGGGTATAACTTACCCCCGATCACATGAATAGAGACATTTGTCCTGCGGTAATCGGTTTCCTTTGGCTCCAATATAAATTGTAATAGGATGAATTTTCTTCTAGCCGCGGATTGATATTCTCGGCAAAATTATCACGAACACGGCACACTCGATGGACACTCCGTAATCGAATCATAGGGAATTGTTCGGTTCCATGTTCACGAGAACGTATACTGTAATTAATGCGAGTTACAGCTTGTGATATTTCGTTCAATGGTTTTCCACTTATATCCGTCGTAAAGTCTCAATCAACAACGAAACGCACGTCACAAATCCTCCCACTGTACTATACTCGTATGTATATTGCGGGGGGCTGAACCTACGTTGCCGACTTTCTAACGGCCCGCAGTAAACTGATGGCCGCTTCTCTGTCCGACGCTCAACACTCTGTGAAGTTTCGTTCGTGTAACAGTGGAGGGGTTTGGACAGGAACCGAGGAGAGTGGGAGACAGGCTGGAACCGCAATAATCCTTGAACCAATCATGTAGACGACGTTACTGGCACGTAATGTATTTCCAAAAGAGAGATTCATCGTCTCGGCAATTTTTTCCCTATTACCTTATTGCGTAATACATGCATAACTGGAAATCAAATGATAATACAATCCGTGGAGTACTGAAAGTTCGTCTTTTTGTCTTCCACTTTTCTCCTTGCTAACTTTTTTCCTTCCCGCCGTCTGAATCTGCCCTACCTAGGCGCAGTGTCGAACAACGCACGTGCTTGCCGGTACCTGTGGCTGATGCATGCATATAGGTAACGATCGGGAGGAAGTACAACGGTACCGAGTGCGATCGTATTGTCAACGGTATGACATATCTAGGTAGTCGTTACGATATCCTGAGTACTCTCGTCTCGTGTCGCGTATAGTATAGGTATACGCTCGTACTTCACCACTCTCTGTACAATTGATCGTAGCGGTAATTGAGTAGCGCGATGTGTGCGTACGGATTCTTTTTCATTAGTATCGCGGAATCTGGATGCTGTTAAAATTTTCTTTCGTTCTGGCGCTGACTGTACGTATTGACGCCGCGTGTTTCCCTCTTCTATAACAATTCATGCGGCATCAATCCGAGCACAGGAAAGTCGCAGAAAGTGTTATTATAATATGCATATCTCGTGAAGCAGATGAGACACAGATTTAAAGTGTTGGAATTGAAAAAACAATTACGTGATTGATAGAGATGATGTGGATCACACGTAAAAAAAAAGTATGTTGAGAAGTTGTCCTACGCAAGAGACTCATCCCGTGAGGAGAATGGGAAAAGAGTTGCGGATTACTTATAGCGGAATCTTTTGAAAATATTCATCAGAATATCCTACCGATCCAAATAATAAGCGAAATAAATTTTAGGTTACTTATAATTGACGGATTGGATGAAGAAGAATATCTCGACGCGAACAAGAATATTCTCCTTCCGTCCGTGAAGGTGTCTATATTTCATAGTATCTTTATATATAAAGAATGCGCTGACTCCAGAATTGGGTGATAGGATAGGGTAACCTCAATGTGATTAATAATTGAATCACATCCAATCAACCAATCACTTATAGGATACAATCAACGAATTCTTCGGTGGCCTAGGTTTGGTGTTATTATATAATTTTGGAAATCAAAGAGGGGAATACAGCTGATAAGTAGTCAAGAGAGAAATGACGTGTATGGTGCTTGAATATAAATAACAAGTTCAACTTAGCCTGACAGCGTAACTATGCCACAGTCAAGGGATCAAACGTAAGACTGCTGGAACCCAACCCAGCCAAGGTACTCACCTCCAAAGTAGGAAATCGAAAGGCGTCGTCAATGAAGTATTCAAGAAGAACTAATCATGAAATTTCAGTATCAGGCGATACTAAAATTTCCGTCTGTTCGATAGGAAGTTTAAATGTTCAAAAGTTTAATAGTCACAAGCGTTATATGAAGTCTATGCACTCTATAGAATTCGGAGAGAATCGTATAGAATTAAGAGAATAAAATTTACGTATTCACTTATAACTAATTGGAAGGATCCAATGCAAATTAGAAATGAATTTGAAATTTAGTTTTAAACAAAACTATTGTTTTGTAGTTTAGTGTCTATGCACTCTCGGTATTACGAATCTATGAGTCTTTGATGCCGTCACTTATCCAGATCACCCAAACACCAACTCTGTCTCAGTATCAAGATCCAGAGCGAAAGGTCAGCGCACCTCGCGACTTGTCAGACAAATGCTGCAGAGAAAAGTCAAAGACACCCGAGGTGGATGCATTTTGGCGGTTGTATATTACTCCGCGCGACAATTAGCCAATCAGCGTCCAATGTAAGAGGGACTAATTTCCAATAACTCCCCTTGGAAAGAAACAAAGAAAAGGCGTTCTACGGTCCCATGCCTGTGCCATAGTCGATTCTTGCTAACATCAATATAATTTTTCCCTTAGAATTAAATGAACCTCAGGCACTCATTCTTCCATTCGATACTCCATAATTGTCTCGAATTTCATAGTCTTTATATTAACTAATTAAGGGTTTTTTAGTGTTGAAAAATATAAATTTGAACAAGAAGAGTTGTGATGAACAAGCTATACGAATTTGGTCAGCAATATCATATAATCTTCCCAGTACTGACATATATGGAAGTACAGGTATCGCCTTTAGACGCAACTCTTTGACGCCAAGAAGAACAAACATAAACATTTCTTGAACGGATGCCCATCTTTCAAGACCCATATTATATTACCCAAACAATAGGTGGTCCATGAGAGTAATAAATGTTCATCCATTATCCCATACAGGAAGCCATAATTTTTGAGACAAAAGTAAACAAACAATTTAGAAGGAAAGGTATCGGAATGTACACTCTTGATGCCAAAAATGTGCCACTTCCATATGCAGCTAGAAAGACAGCGTCCTTTCTTAAGGGAAAAGAAAAAGAAAATATTAAAATGAATGAATGAACGAGACGTTAAAGAAAATGTGAGTTGGAATGTAACAGCCTTGTTCGGGACGTCTCTTGACCAGTTTCATAGTCCGGTCTTATTTGAAATAAGCATGTCTCAAGTACGCAAGGTTTCATAATCAATTAGCGCGAAGATCTTATTGGAGAAATAAGATCGTCAATAAGACGGTCTTCATCAAGTCAGGGTCGAAGATGACTTAAGCAATTGCTTATTCCGAATAATGTAACTCACAGGTGTCCGACATTGTGATTTCGGCTAAAATATTTTCGGAGAAAAATATTGGATCCAATGACCGCATTGGTTTCTCGATATTCGGCATTGCGTGATCAATATTAATAACAATTTGCAGCAGGTGTTCAGTTCAGGGGATTTTACCTGAGGGGAAATTTGGGTTAGCGGTGGTCAAAAGCGATCAGCGAAGTTAGGGTTAGGGTTAATTCCACAGACACCTATCACTTGACTTCTTGATATTATACAGTGCAATGGAATAAAATAGATTTTCACAAATGAATTTACAATTTGTTCAATATTATTGTAAGTATTGTTCGTTCATATAAGTTACATTTTGCTCGTAAAACCCAACAACATTAAAATGAAGCCCACGCGAAAAACGACGTCTTCTACATTATCAATTTAAAAATATTCATCTCATATATTCAGCGTCGTTGCCAAACATTTTACTTTTGTGACGTTGGTCAAGCGGTTGTTTCAACGAAACAAGCGTTCGATGAGGGCTTGCCCTACCGCAAAACCCTCTCCTGGCTGCCAGTGTGGCGGCTGAGCGGGCACTTCTTCTTCCTCTTCTGGTAACTCTTCTTCAGGGAGAATGTTATCCAAAGTTAGAGATAAATTGTGCAGAACAGCGCATGCCACTATTACAGTGGTCGTGCATATCAATTTAGTCCCCAGACCTTTGGATAGGCAAGGAAATCTGCGTTTCCATACTCCAAAAGTTCCTTCAACAATTCATCTTGTTCTTCCTTGTACGATATTGTAGCTGCTCGAAAGAGGAGAGACTTTGTTGATACGTAGTTGTATATATAGTTTATAATCCTCGTAACGTATTACAAAGAATCCACTCGTTTTTAATGATATAAACAAACAAAAATACCTTTGCTCTGCATCGGTAATGGGATTTACAAGCGGGGTGAGCAGAAACTGGAGGCAGGGATAACCGGCATCTCCAACAAGAGTTTCAGTTAGTTGTCTCCCATGATAACGCATGTACAGCCTTGAATTTTTGAAAATTCGGCTGTCATGTTGACTCCCTGGCCATTCTGGAACGAAATCCAAAAACTCCATGCGTGGTCCGACGACTGCCTGTATTGTGAGATATTAAGGTGATAATTATAAAGATAGTTCATTTTAGAAATCAGAATAACGCTATTTATATGGTAGATGCTATATTACCTGAACATTGAGGGAAAAATATCCCTTACGGTTTCTGTAAACCTCCTGCAAGTCTTGTAATCTCGTATGGGACAGACGTACGTGAGTTCAGTCGATAGCACCCTCAACTCCAGGAAGACCGATGCCATCCCTGCCTGCCCCGAGTTGTCGAAATAATTGCCTGTTGTCCGTTTGAGCTTGTTGGACGGTAGCGGGGATTTTGATTACATCGTACATCCGAGCCGCGATAAGTGTAGATACTCTGAATACGATCTTTGAAACTGTAGACTGGGATAGACTCATCAAATCTGCATTAACGAGCTGTTCGAAAATATAAAATCAATAATCAATTTTACCGCTAATGTGACGATGGTAACTCATCGATATTTTACGATGGGCGGTACGAAATTTCTTCAATGAAATGTTACTCACTTGAAAACCGGCAGTAGCGTAGAATCGCAGACACACTAGCAATTGCGTCACAGGTGGAATCGGTAAACCACGATTGTTAACTTTCACTAGTCCAGCTTCAATTCTTGGTAATAACCCATGTATAGTACTATGTTTTGAAAATCGGAATCGCCGCTTGAATTCAATGTCATTGTAAAACTCAAATGGATTTTCGCCATCTCGAACATATCGTTTCGGAGCGCGGGGCACTGCCTCATCTTCGTCAGAAGATTCGTCTGAATCCGTGTTACTCATATTATCCATGTCGTAAAGGTCCAGCATTTCTTCAACATGAGCCATATTATAACAAAATTTCGGATCACTTCACTTTTCACAAATATTTGCTCGAGTGATTTTCTCTAACCTCGCTTACCGGTTTTATCCGCTGGAAATTCCAACTCCCCTCATACTGAATTCCCCTTGCCGACATAGGTCAGGATGGAATTCAATAATACGGAGATTCTCAGGTATCTCCGGAATTAACCCTAACCCCAACTTCGCTGATCGCTTTTGACCGCCGCTAACCCGAATTTCCCCACAGGTAAAATCCCCTGAACTGAACACTTGCGCAAACTGTTATTAATATTAATCACACAATGCCGAATATCGAGAAAACAATACGGTCATTGGATTCAATATTTTTCTCCGAAAATATTTTCGAAGAAGTCAAGTGACAAGTGTCTGTGGAATTAACCCCAACCCTAACTTCGCTGATCGCTTTTGACCACCGCTAACCCGAATTTCCCCACAGGTAAAATCCCCTGAACTGAACACCTGCTGCAAACTGTTATTAATATTGATCACCCAATGCCGAATATCGAGGAAACAATGCGGTCATTGGATCCAATATTTTTCTCCGAAAATATTTTAGCCGAAATCACAATGTCGGACACCGGTGAGTTACATTATTCGGAATAAGCAATTGCTTAAGTCATCTTCGACCCTGACTTGATGAAGACCGTCTTATTGACGATCTTATTTCTCCATTAAGATCTTCGCGCTAATTGATTATGAAACCTTGCGTACTTGAGACATGCTTATTTCAAATAAGACCGGACTATGAAACTTGTCAAGAAACGTCTCGAACAAGACCATCTTGATGCAGGCCGCCTTATTTGCCGCGTCTTAAGACCGTCTCGTTTGACGACTATGCAACTAGAGCGTCATCCTGAGACCGCAAACAAGACCGACTTGATCCAAGCACGGTCTCAAGACCTGACTACGAATACGGCCCTTAGTCAGTATGAAGAGTTTTTCGCGTTGAAGAAGAAGAAAACGCAGAGCAAGAGGAAGGAGAAGAGAAAGAAGACAAGACGATGGGAATAGAAGAGTCGTTCAACTAACCTGCCGCGCCAATGTTGTGCGGTGTAGATTGTAGAAAGAGAGTTATTAAAAACTCACAAGCGGATAACCTGTTGAGCAATTTCAACTTGTTTCATATCAGGAATGCAGAGGAAGCCAAGAAGGCCGAAGTTCAGGAAAGGTTCTCAATCGAGAATTGCCACGGAATAAGACGAACCTACGCAGGATGAGTGTATTTAAATATTGAGTCGAAGTTGTTTGCTGAATTCGGCGGCTATTTAATACAAACCATCAGGAATCCATGGCTGAACGAAAGTCACCTTATCTCACTAGTTCACTGGACGAAAGACGAGATTTCTTACGCTCGACAATAACACTTACGCCCTTGTCGCACTAGCTGAATAATTATAATTAAATACTTATTAGGAACTGCATAACGTGAAAGGAAGTAATAGTGAAAATAATAACATAATTTTGGCGGGAATTAGAAGAGAGTGCCAAAGTCTCCATCAAGTAAAGCAACCGATCAGGCGAACAGAAGGTCGACGTGGGTCTATCAAGCCGGCAAACTTTTGCCCAACTTTACACCGGCAATACTATTGTCCTCGCATACTAGAAGGCATGTGCTCTCATTGTCAGATAGACGTTTAGCGAAATATCGCGGGGCTCGTCTTCGAGATAAATTACACGAAAATTTGTCCATTCCCCATTAAGATTTCTGCTGTCATCGTTGTTTCACGCGAATATCAAATACTGAGTAACGATCGAGTGGTGAAAACGTATAACTGTCAAAGTTCCGGCGCTCCTAAATGTATGAAACATCGAAAACACAAAAACAAAGTCCTCCAATGCCGGGTACCTTTTTAACCGGATATTGATTTTAGCAGAAAAAATTTCAATGCCATCAACTTTCCGGTGGAGCAGTGAATTGCTCTGGAATTTCGTTGCGGATGTCCATTCATTTTCGGGGGTTTTCTCCATCATAAAGAAATTTGATCTGTTCGGTTGGCATAGGAACACCCGTTGTTCCAGAATGAGATAGAAATCTACGACCGTCCCTATACATATTGTATATCTCTGTGGGAGCTTACGATAGATAGAAGTTGCGAACAGGCAGTGCCGGCGAGTTAGACGTCCGCTAGGCGCCGGAACGCCGACGTCCCATCGATCTGACTGGCCGAATACCGCAGCCACTTACGATGTTTCTACCAGACTTTGTATACATGTACCAACCTACGACCGCTAGGCACGCGGCAAGCAAAGAGGAGGGAATTTTTGGAAGTTCGCGAATTCCAGTTTTTCCTTCATTTTTATTATATTTCCTATTCAATTGCTCTCGTGTTTCTGTTTTTCCGTTTACCTGCACGTGAAGTCCAAGCCGGAAGAGGGTTGAATTTCCGCGTTTGTCACACGGTCTACATGAATAATGAGTTACCGGGTGAAAAACAAAAGGGCAAACCCTCCTTTGTCTTCGTTCATTATTCATATCGAGTTCCATGGCACAGTCCAGCCTCGTTATCTCGAGTCTAGATGATTCCGGATAGCTATGTGATATACTATAATATGTATATTCGTGAAACGAAGAACGTCCAATCGAGTATATTTTCGTACACTGATCCAACTAGGCAGACCTAACTCTCCTCTTCTGCTAATGAAAGTTCTAACAATAGAAAATTGATCGGTTAAACCTACCTACGTGGTTTTTTCTTCTCTCTTTTCGGTGCCCTCTTCTTTCGGAAAGTCGCCGGATACGTGCGTGCGTGCGTACATCATCATCATCGCTAATCGATTATCAGAATATTACATTACCTATATAACACCTGCGCTGTATGGAGAAATATTATACTGTCATGATAAAACACTTTTCCGAATCACTCCACGTCACATGATTCTCGTCGTAGGGATCAACCCGTTTCTGGCGGTTTTTTGGTCGGAATATACAGAACAGAAGTTTGGAGAGCGCGGCGCTCAGATTTCTGCGGTTCTTGTCTTCTCATAATTCGAGTCTTTTTCCACAAAATTTTTATTTACCAATCGATAACATTTCTTCTCACTTTCTCACGGTTTCTGGTGCTTTCCGTATAAACGTATAAACGTATGAACGACGCATACCTGAACCTAAATCCTCTTGGCAAAGGTTCTTCATTGCCTACGTCAGTATGTAGATATATATACCTATGCTACACACTACGACTAAATGCAGGCGTCAACTCTGTTCATCCTGCACGAATGGATACGCGACTCTGCAGCATTGCAGTGAGCTGCAGGTAAATACATATCGAGTACAAGTATGTATGTATACATCTACTGTACATGCATAACTGTGTACCGCAACACAGGCCTCGCAGGTCTCACATAAAGTTGCAGTCAAAAGTTATCAAGTATCAGTATTTCTCTGCAAAATCAACTCCTCTATGAGATAAACTGCACGTATATACACACGCACATAATATACACGTACAACGCGAAAGATCGAACAAATATGACTCCTCCAAAGTTGGGAATCTCGATTCCTGGACTCAATTCGATAATTCGAATTTGTTGCAAAAGACACAGCCGCGGCAATATCATCCCCTGTTACATGATGCAATGGTAAAAGATAATGGCGATATGAAACGGACGTACATGAAATATCATTTAATAAAATGAAGCGTTATCCGGTGGAACTGGAATGTCCGAATAGGTTCATACACGCCTGTCAAAGTTTGAAGCCTACTACATGATATTGTTGTGGGTATATGTTATCATTGTAGTGGGGCGCGAATTATTGAACGCTCTCACGCAGAAGCTGGCCAGAAGCGGCTCTCTCGTGCGGATTGCGGTTGTACAGAATGTCCGTATTTTTTTGTAACCCTGCGTGGAGAAAATGGCCGGAGGTTATCCACATACCGCGGGATGGGTTAGCTTACAATCGTGCCGTTTCTTCTTCTAACGCTAAATAGGTATATACACCAAATTTTTGTCAGACGTCTTGCATCATAAACGTACGTATAACAATTTCCATCCACTGCAGCGAATGAAAATGGTTGAAATTTTACTTCGGTAGTTCGTATTCGCGATACGAATTCTCTCGCCTATATACATACTATAGGTATATACCTGAACCTCATAAATAGCAGATTGTCGTTATCATGCGGACCGTAGTCTAGCTGTCCAATGAGGCGTGATCGTTTACGAGCTGCAAAATCTGTGGAGCATCTGTTTTCGAGATGATATTCACCTACATACTCTGCTTTCACGGCTCACTCGATAGGCATGTACACACATACATACCTACGTGTGTACCTCTAGCTGCAGCAGTTTGTGGGACAAGGATAAGGAGCTGGTGTACAGGTATTGCGATAAGCGGCGAACCGGGTGCAGCGTCTTAATCGCGCTTCCCTCGATGAGGCGTATGCTACAATTTTTGCTCGAAACGAAAGGTAATCCATTCGCTATGAGAATACAATCAAATTTCACCTATTCAGGTCTGTTTCTTATGCCTGTATCTCGATCGTTACGGTTTCGAACATCCGACTGCCCATAAGTCGCGGTGCCATACCGCAGGGAGTTGCGTGATGTTCGACAAGAAGTTTCTTAATTATTTACGTCCAATACCTAACGAGCTCTTTGGTTATTGACCGAGTTTCGGTAATAAAATATACCCCAAGCAACTCGAGCCTCGTTCAGACCCACAAATTTCAACGTCGATCATACGTTCTCCTCTGGAAGTTGGAGTTATTTTATGTTCGTAGGTAGGTGTGCGCACGTACGTTGTACATGCCGAAGAATTAACAGAGGAATCTAGCTCCTCGAGATAACAAAAAATTGACAAAATTCTGTACAATGATTTATTTACACTATTTTTTCAATCGATGTTCATCAAAAATTGACATCCCAGGAGATAATTTCGATTATTTTCCTGCCCTCGGAGTGCAGAGGAGGAAAATATTGCCACAATGGCCACGTTGAACGACTCTTTGAGCAACTTTGGTATAGATATTTCTCCATGAACACGACATTGAGAAATCGGACCCTCCGTGCGAGTGGAGATGGTAAATTTGCAGAAATAGGAACGCACTCAACTTCGTGTTTCCGAACTTGCAATTGCTATGCATTGTCAGACCAATGCGCTGTTATACCCATGCTGCCGGACACCTTATATGGCATAGGCATAGTTGGGCGATGACCCATTTGCCATGATCCCGTGTTAGATCCAACAGACGACGGTACAATATGAAACGTGATTAATTATCCAGAGCCCTGGATCATCGCCGCGATAATCCCTGAGCAATGTGTGAACAGGTGTATCGATAAAACAACACAGAGTATACCTATACGGGGATACGGTATGCATGTGACAGTATCGCAGGTATAGGTATACCTTCACGGACGAAGCGATCATGCTCACGAATTGAGATCTAGGTATACATGGGTGTATGTATATATATATATATATACCTGCTATCCGGGGTATGCGCTTTATATATAGTCCAATAGATTATTATTCCTAGGATAGAAGTTAACTTGGAACACGTATTGGGACTTTGTCAATGTATAGCGCGTGTAGCGTGTATAGCTGGTACCTATACGCCCGCGCCATGGAGGAGGATTCCACCCCCGGAGGATTCGCGTTACCTACACGGCGAATATCTCTGCCTTAATGTGTGGAGCCGTTGAATCCTTGGGACTTACTCGAGGCGCCCGAAATGTTAATTTATATCGATACCCTGAACTCCTAAAGCGATAACTTTCAGAATCTGATGTCTTTAGCTCGACGTGTTTCGCACGGGCCTGCTATATCGCATTATTTATACTCTCGTCCGTGCAGTATATTCGGAATTATCGACCCGCGATGTTCCTGGCGATGGATTGAATCCTTATAGCCTAAGCATGCGTAGGTTTTTGTCTTTTTGATTAATTTTCATGACTCATTTTTTAATCTAAAAAATTACAAATTTCCGAATAACATTTGAATCGTAAAACCACACACACACAAGCGATGTATGTTGTATATACAACGTCTGAACACTCGGAGCAGCGATTAGGGGGACGCGAAACCTGCGTCGTCAGTTTTTCGCCGTTTTCAGCGAATCAGAAAATCGGAAACCGCTGAAACAATTACTGCCGTTTTGGGCTCCCGGCCACCTCAACGGTTCTCCGAGTGTTCAGACGTTAGGTATTCTCCCCGTATAGTAGCAATTCTATCCGGTCTTCTCTGTTTTTGGTTTTGTTCTCGTCTTCTTGCGCTTCCTTTCGTACGAAATCCAGACCAAGTTATTGAACGGATCGATAATTTATACACAGAAACTACGTGTTAAAGAGAATAATTTCGAATTATGCTCTGGTTGATATATCGATGTACGTATTCTAATGATGTCGCCTCGTATTCGTTGGCGCAGGAGTTTGATCCTTTGGCACGACTCCGCCGAATCGAGGGCCGACTCCATCCCCGACTGGTTTAATCTGACAGCAGCAGCTCGATGGCATACTGAATTTTTCTGTAACTGCGGTACCGTTTTTGTGCACCGCGGCCAATACACGAGAGACGTATTTCTGCTTGCACAACGTCTTGTACCCGTAAATAAAATCTTCGATTATTTTGCAGCTACGGTCTTCGCCGACTCCCCTGCGGATTCAAAAAAAGCCCTCAGAAGTTGTCCAACTGTTCTTCAAACTTTGCAAATATTATGGGAATACAAGTATAACGCGATGAATGACAGGAATGAGCAAATCGTACTTACGCTTCGCAATTTTCCACCTTCACCCCTTGCTTGTATCCTTGCTGTTGGTCCTGCAAGACAAAGAGCCATTCCTTGGCTCCGTTTTGCGCTGTTTTTGGGTAGACGATTTTTGTCTGCGATTAAAATGAAACAAAAGATGAATGAGTGTAGTTGTGACCTGAGAACGTTGGATCGAGCGGATTATCGACGAAGTTGATGTTTTCCGGTCGTTTTGTGCAACGACGTGACGCTGCAGGCGTATCATACCATGAAATATGAGTAGTACTGCACCCGCTATGCGTTTGCCAATTTATTCAAGTGCGTGGCGCGACTTATCACGAGCCATAGCTAACTTCAGAGCAGAACCATTAACGCGCAGGAGTGTTATACGTTACATGCGTAACATTTTCCGTAACATATATAAAAACCCAAGTTAAACGCTATATGTGTATGTGCCTATACGTACGCGATACACTCGACCGCAGTGACTCAATGAAATCTTCCAAGAAAGCGTTATAATTTATATGAACAACAGCAATTCACTATGCACAAGGATTAATGTATAATATCGTGAATTCATTTTACCTCAGAACCGCAAAGTAACTCTCCGCCATCCGCTACTACATCCCCTCTCACCGTTATGTCGAACTGAGATAAGAAAGTAAGAGTAGATAAGTACGTGTAGGTATACGTATGCATGTTATAAAATATGTATACTTGATCGAAATGAGAAATATTGAATACAACAGGGGAAAAAAAGCAAAAAAAAAAAAAAAAGAACAGAAAGATCATTAATATTTATCGGTGTATCGGATCGGATCGGTTGTGAATAATTTATCATCTTACGATATCAGAACAGTATTATAGGTAAGTTGTAGCATGGAGTATATATAATAGAAAGAAAAAAATACGTGATACCAACGTGAGATGAGATCCTAATCATATTCCATTGATATGGTTGGTATACACACGTATCTACGCGAATTTCTATGCATCGTCGTGTTTGTAAATGACTGAATCAATTAAGATGAATGTGTAACGAGTATCCGACAGTTGTTAGCAAGCTTTTATATCCAAATTGACGACGACTGGCGAGGCGGACGTAATGATATAATAATTATATCGTACACGCATTTCCCAAGCTGTGTATATACGCACACAGAGGATATGACGCGATGTAATATGATTCTATGAAATTTCCAAACTGTGGAAAATATCTGCATTACGGGCATAATATTCTTCCGTGGGTGACAATGTGAAATGACTTCGTAACTTTGTACTCTTTCTGTTCTTTCTTCTTCTTCTTCTTCTTCTCCTTCTCCTTCTTTTCTTTTCCGTTACATCGATGAGCTCATCATAATACCTGGGATTAGAATCTGAATCTGAATGTATACAAATTATACTGACTTTATCGGTCCCAGAGAAAAATTTCAGGCTCTCGGTTCTGCGGATTATGTTGCTGAAGTATTCTTGCGGATATTCAGACTCAGTGCCTTCGCAAAATGTTTTACCCATGCAGGACGGAAGTGGCTTTGGTATGAAATTTGGCTCAGCTCTTTCCCATTCCCCTGGATATGCTAGAGCATCTCCATCCACCGCAGGTCTTTGATTGAGTGAATCTGCGAATGCAGGAGGAGAAAATAAGATCGAAATAAATGGAATGGTGAAATGACAAGAATTGCCCTAGTCCCACGAAGAGAGAAAATGAAAAGAATCGAGTGTTCAGATTTCCGGCTTCCACTCACCGCGTGCATTACTCCGCGTTGATTCGTGTCTGTCATTTTTATTTCTTATAAATTTCGGCTGAGCGTGAAGCGGCGTGGAGTCCTCCGGTACTCTGGATTCTCCTTCCACGCGATCTAACGCCGAAGACAAAGATGGTGCGGTTTGTCTGAAATCCCTCGAGGGCATAGACTGACCATTTTTCACTGCCTGTAACGAAAAATGAAATGATTGTTCGTTACGTCTTTCATTGTTTCTTCCTTTCGAGAAACCAACACGCACGCGATCCCGTTAATTGTACAATTAGGGAAATATGTAGCTATACATTATACATTGTATAACAGGGAGAATCTACGCCGACTCGGCCGACTGGGATTGAAAAATCAAATTAACGAAAAACGAGCATTTCCTTCAAGATACATAAAACAAAGACAGCGATATCAGATTCTCTGCATGGTAATTGTTCAGGTCGTTAACGTTAATTGTATTGCTGATAATAATAATAATAATCATAACAACAGTGATAATAATCGCGTGAATAATTATAATAAAAAGAACAACAACACGGCGAACAATGTCACAAAAATACATATAAATATATGAGAAACTGGTTGTCCTTGCCTCGCGTTCTAGACACGGTTTATATTATTATAATTAACTCGCCGGGAATGAGCGTAAGGTGTTCTTTTTCAGCTGCAGCGGCATATACTATACATGTATATAGACATATAGTATATACAGCTCGTTTCTGTCCATAATATATATACATGTGTATATGAACGACAATTAAAAGGACGAAAAAAAGGCGGAAAGCATAACCCGACCGCGATTTCGTATATTGCGGTTAGTTTTTCGCGAGTGGCCAATAACACAGGTATAAAACGGGGGAAGAGACCCGCGGCCGAGGAAGGTGCAGTTTCCGAATTCCTCCGTGAGAATAATTCTGCGATTTAATCCGAAATTCAAACAATTTATGATCGAGTATAATTTTGACGAAATTCCATATCGGCTGTCGCCCACATGATCGGCCTTTTACAAAAACCGATGTCACATTGACTCATCGTTGTCAATTATACGCCTCGCCGAAGGCCGTCATTGCAGCGGCAAGAATGAAAATATTTCGTAGAATATTTTGAGACTTTTAGGTGCCGTATTGTCGAGAATTGAATTCCGTACAGTTATAATCGGGATCTAGAATCCTATGTCTGCAATCTTTGCTGATTAGTTGATACAGTCGTGCAAAGGATTGTTTTCACTCGAAGGTCTCCCTTCCCGCACATATAGCCACGTTACAAATCGTCAGTCGAAGACATTGACATTCCAAAATGGAATTTCAAACTTTCCCGCATAGTTTTCATACGCTAGACATTCTCCAAATCCTCCGATCCTATGCTCAACTATCGCTGAGCAATAGAATACAAACCTTACCAAAAGAGCTAAGCCTGTGACGACCAGGAGACGAAATACTCGCGTGTTCCATTCGGGCGTTTTCGAGCTGCTAATTACTCGACACATCGTAAAACACTGAATATCCTGTTTTCGATTAGAAGGTAAAAGATGTAATAAACTCCGAAAATCACTCAGCCACTTTTTCCACTTCTTCTTTTATCAGTTGGATCTTCTTCTATGCGTGAACCAAAGTCGATTATATTTGATATGCGGCCACTGAGCAAGGATCTGGTGATCTATTCGTTCGCTTGGGTCCTTCTCGTCCTCCTCTTTGACGTTATAATTGTTTATTTATTTGTATTTGTCGATTATAGACCTGCGTAGCCCGCAGCCGAGTCTTCTGCCTCAGTAGGGAACCTCTTTCCTCCTGTGAACGTGATTCCTCTGACAACTGGCCGCTGACTGACGCCTCTGCTGACCACTGATCACTTTCAAATGACCATTACAGCAGCAACAACCGGCAGCAGTAGCCTGTAGCGGCACAGGCCGCAGTATGTATGTATGTACGAGTATAGCAGCGGTTAACTGGTCAGTCGAGTCAAGCCGCAGCGCGTGGTATGTCGTAACTCATGTAAACTCTTGAAAAACTTTCAACGTGTCAATAACAATAATGCACGGGCTATATGTTCATCTTTTTTTTACGCAATTGATCATCGTGCTCACGTGCACGCGAATCTTATACATGACCATCAAATTTGCAAACGGAGTTGTTCACCCGCGAATCAAAAGATTTTCATGAGATGAAAAATTCATGTACATACATAGGCATAGAATTAACGTTTGACTTTTTTCCTCTTCACTGTTCTCCGTGATCTTGTTCCCGCGGAAGCACTCAGTTTCTACGGCGATTTGAGAACAACCTTCGACGCGTCTCTTGAAAATTTGCGCAACCCGATTACACGGTTTTTTTCAAAGTCGGAATATAAGATCCCGATCGGGATCAGAATGTGCTCATGAATCCATCGGTCCTCTGCATCGAATGGAAATGGAAATCTTGCGAGAACGTAAGATTTCGCAAGTTTCAGTGAAGTTCGAATCGCTTCGGAACAGACAGCGCCGACGGATTACTGTATGTACTGTAAATGCATGCGCGCGGATCTATTCTGGTTAGTTACTTCAGAGAATGAACTTTTACAGAATCGGCTCTTCGAATTTTTCTCTCATTCTAACAATTTGATCTCCAAATTCAATTTCTGCGCGTCAAAAACCTGCGTTGGTCGCAGAACCAGAAGTAAAGTCTGGAACTGAATTTCCACTCGATATACTGCTTCTTAACCCGTACGAATTTTCCAATCCGCATGTAACATGTGTCCAATAATTGAAACTGCAAAGTTAACAGGAGCGCGAATTGCGCCGCATGCCTATTCGAACGCGATGCGAATACATCCGTCATATATCTATACGTAATATTTCGAAAGTATCAGTATCTACTGCGGTACTTACAAATGTGAAATCGCGACGAACGATTTTATTCCCATTCTTGCAGTGATACGAGATATACAGTACCTATCAATGAAAATTGTTAACCAATATTTCTTCGGAGCTACAGCAGAAGTTATGAGATAAAGTGATAAAAGACAAGATTTTCCAGCTCGTCGATATCTGTACCACGTCGAATTTGCTACGCAGTATTTAATATTATACCGCAACACGCAAATTTCATACATACCTATAACTAAAATTTTTTGGCTAAAAGTTTAGTTCCTCTTTCACATTCATGTCCACTATTGTTTGCTTGTTCGTTGTTCGTTGCCCCGAGGCGAATGATAAAATCCTCACGTTCAACAATTTTTCATTTCCATTTCATGAATTGATTTTACGCCAAGTAATATCTGCCAACTGCAGATACTCTGCGCTTTACGGAGTGACGCTAATGCAGATAAGGAGTAAAATTTTTACTATCCAATCGCAGTTAGCACAATATCAGTATAATGATGTTAATGATAATAATGAATCATTCATTATTTCAATTGTAGCATGCTGACGTCTCGAGTCCTTATTTGCGAATTTTTTACTTAATTTCTATCGAAATTGGATCCAAGGTAGGTACGATAATATATGTAATTATAACTGTCTTGCGGATTATTCCACGGTGTATCGTATCTCTATACAGGATGATTCAGGTTCAGCGGGACACATCTTCTGTACAGATTCCTCGAGAAATTTTCCAACGAAAAGTCCTTTGCCGAAAATTCCTGTGACCGATAATTTGCGAGTTGGAGAATATTCAAGTGCACCAATCACAACGCCGATGCGTCAGTGTGCAAAGACTGTGTTCACTCATACACTCGAGCCTGCCTTGTCTCACTCGCGTGAAAGCTCTGCGAATTGTGAACCTAGATCTGATGTATCTCGAAAACCCGAGGTCACAGGAATTTTTGGCAAAGGACTAGGACTCTTCGTTTCCGAATTTCTCGGAGAATCTATCCGCAAAATGTGTCTCGTTCAACCTGAATCACCCTGTATATACCTACCCACTATGACGGGTTTCAATGAAATCGATGTCCGGAGAGAAACAGTAGCCAAGAAAAACTGATTTATGTAGTTTCCTCCGTGTTTTTGATCGCGATCTGTATTATATACGCTCCTCCGATATCGTTTTCGGAGGATATACGCATAACGTACCAATGCTTAATTGAAAATATCATATTCCGCAAACTTTCGACTTATCTCATATATTTCGATTCGTACTTGTTTGTATACCTATATAGGCACTGTGTATAATATCTTGTGGTCGATGGTATTAATCAGTGTTTCGCGAAGCAATTTCCTCGCTCTGATACGCATTCTCAAGATTTACATACTTACGCTTGTTAATTTTTTCTTCTTTCGTCTTCAATTTTTTCTTCCTTCAGATTCGGACCACGGAAAAACCAAATTTCTTCATTATCTGGCAAAACTGAATTTTTCGACCGCTCCTCTGATTAGATTTCTACGAATTCTTACGTCCTACTCTCAGATCCTCTCTCTTTCTCGATCGAAAATTATAACGAGAAAAAAAGGAGCCGCGTTCAATAGTATTTCTTGACAAAGTGATGGATTATAGTACACAAAGCTATAATTTTGAAAAAATTAATAATCTTCTTCGGAACGCGAAATAAAATATTTTCGCCCAATATTGTTATACTGGTATGTACATACATACATACATGAATACATAATCTTACGTATCACAACATAATACAAAGTTTCAGTTCACTCCCGCGCAGATCGTTCCTCGTCGATCAAATAACTTCCGCCGCAAGTTTTCGAGGGAGCTTATAACATCGAGCCGTACTACTATTTTTTGATCGAGCATCGCATACAAATCTATACGTATATTTATCTTCTATAATGTTTTACACATACGTGGAACTGTAGAAGGTAACCGGAGGTATGGATACGGGTGTACAAAAACGTGCACGAAGTGCATGAAGCGTTTTAGCTTAGTATGTACGATATATTGTATATGTACGTAAAGAGGATCATCAGCTGCGCTGCAGAACGGCGAACTTTATGTGCGCGAGTATAGAAGTGATCTAGAACCATATAAATTTGTTTCCCTTGGAAATATATCGTGTCGTTTGTCCACGCTTCGACAGATATTCGGTGAATTTTATTCTCATTATAATTGCCCGAGGATAGTAATAAGCCTGTACTTCTATACGGCACGTCCTGTTATACAGCTACACATTTTTCCCGCTGCAGATATACTTGATAAAGTGTTCCACTGCAGCGTCACGCGTGCACTATATTCTTCGATACATATTACAACTAATTGCGAGTATAATACGGCGTTAGAATATTTATTATGCCAAGGAAATCCTTCCGACTCGTATAGGATATTACTTGTCTCAAACCCCGCATGAAGACTCGCGGTTAATTTGAATGCAATCAATTAACCGCGATAACGAGGAATAATTATCATACGGAATTAGGCAGCAATCATTGTCATACGGTATCCGACAGTATGAAGCTAGTATTTTGGCTCCAGTACCGATAATAATACCCCTCCGTGCCTCCATTTTCTAATTAATCGAATCGAGGGGGGTGCTCAAAACTTATTCAAAGATCATTATTTTTTCGTCAATTGTCGTACCGCGACGAACAATCGTAAGATATATCAACGATGCTTGTCCAATTCTTCATCAATTGGAAAAACTTTTGTCGATTTTTCTCCGCGCTTTTTAACGTATACGGTTACGAGGGCCTCAAAGTGAAGGCAATTCCGGAATCTGGAATTCGGCGACATAAAGCGATACCTATATATATAGTAAAGAACGAAAACGCGCGACATCTCTTACCGTCGAATTCTCGAGCCCGAAGAGAAACAAACAAAAAAAAAAAAAAAAAAAAATAAATAAAAACTCCAAAAATGAGGAAGAAAAATCACCGAACGGCTATAATTGATAAGTATCTCCCGTGTGTATACCTACTATCGCCGCAACAAAATCGCCCTTGATTTGACCCTGTTGCGGCGTAAGAACATTCGCCGGGGGATGAATAATTCGGAATCAATGTATTTTGTTCGGGTAGTAACGGGGTCAATACTAGCTCCGCGGCAGCGGTTTAGTGGGGGCCGGAAGTACGATTAAGCTCAATATAAATACCCACCAAAAAATCTCTCGACCCATCGCCCCGTTATTCAGTCCATTTTCAATTATCTCATCAACGAATCCAATAATTTTTCAAACCTTTTTCAATATATGAAAATTTTTTAACCGAGCGTCTTCGCTTGAATAAAATTTCGCATGATTAGCTACGTCCGCGGACATGCGCACTCCGACTTATCAGGGGTGTGCTCAGGGGCGGATGAGGGCGCGGGACGTTCTGCGCTCCACTTTTTCATATTTTCTGATAAATTTAGTCGTTTTCTTTATCATATATTCGCGTAATTGAAACGTCTGGCTAGCCAGATCATGATTGGAATCGAATTTTTCGTAATTTTCGACGCATGGAAGGCGAGACGAGAATCAAAATTTTGAATCGTAGAGAGAAAATGTTGAAAGAAACAAAAATTATCGAAGATTTCTGGTAAAAGTAGTTCAAAATTCATTCATAATTCACCGTCGGTATTGTCTTTCGCAATTCTATGATTTCTCCTCTTTTCCAACTAGCAGCCAGGTACGGTTTTCGCGCGGTTATATTTGAATCCGTGATACCGGCAGCGGTGGATACTCCCCTCTCTCGGACTGCTCTGTGTGTGCACGTATGTGTGAAGATTTTCTGCGCGTTGTCAGGACTGCTGATGGACGTGGAGAGAAGTAGAGGGGTGAAGGAAGGAAGGAAGAAGAAGTAGGGGAACGCTCCGGGGCGAGCCGCAAACTCTCAGCTGCAGAAGTTGCCTGTCAGACAGACGGCAGCCCACAACCGTGCTGCTGCTGCTGCTGCTGCTGCTGCTGCTACTGTTAAAGAAACAAGAAGTAGAGACGGAAGGGAAGACAGAAAGAATAAAACAAACAAAAAGGGAAAAGCAATACACAAAGGACATAGAGATACGGCCTCGATTATCGTCCACACACCGAGGCCTCATTTTTAAACAGTTTTCCAAATATTTTTATCTTATAAAGTTCAAGTTTTTACCGAGGAGTTCGCTGCACGGAGGACATCCTTCTTATTGCCGTCCCAAGGATACCCTGGGCCCCCGAGAAGACCAGGTGAGCTAACTGCATGACGCAACCTAGATACTCCGATTCGACGTCCTTCGAGGATCCTAGAATCATTTCTTTAGTCCTCAGGTTTCAACGGAAAGCCTTAGAATTCATAATTCGAGAAACACGCGAACACACACGTAGATTATGATGAACCAGCTCCCAATGTCATGGATCACTTGATATCGACTATCCTATAGTTTTTGCTACATATCTACGACAGAGGAAAACGCAACTTGATACCGCGGAAGGCGAAATTGTTCAATATTCGTGGAGATAGTCAGTTCAGGGCATAATTCATGGTCAGTTTTTAACGAGCTCCCATATCCAACGGTCTTGCTTCTCATCGTGGGCGGAACTATTTCTTAATTCTGTGATTATAGGCGTCTGGAAATTTGATTAATAATAACATGGGGCCTCAGCACCTGGAAGTTCTTGTCCAAAATTCACATAGTAAATGTATTCCGATTGCCATATATCTATATTGACTGAGGATTCATCCGGAGAATTTTGACGAGCCAATTGCCGATAGTCAAGAACCTGAAGCGAGCCGGCTCGCCCGATGTATCGCTGACGAGCATCGAGAGAAATTGTTAAAAATTGTTAAAAGCAGAAGCGATAAAAAGTGAAAAGATTTCGAGTCAAACGATCGTTCGAGTACCGATAATCTTTTCCTGTTATATTGTTTCCACCGTGGATATTATATCGTCGCCATCTTGGAATTGTGGGATATTTCTTTGGGTGTCTTGATCCGGGTGGACTCTATGAATACAACGCGAGAATTGATTTTAACGTAAGAATTCGTTTCTGGCACCATCCACGACTTGGCATTGGATTACGTTTCCGGAAAAGTAATGTACATACAACATCGTAAGAATGAGAACCATGAGATTAGTGAACCTGCGTTTAATGTATATGTATTTCGAAACGAGATTCCGGTACGAAAATACGTTTGACCCGACAATTTCTTTTATCCACGGAAATCCGGAAGCTTCAGCCTTTCCCTTTTCCATTCTATCCTCCATTTGATCGCGGTCTTGTGAAAAGATTCAATCACTATTTCTCCTCAGACCGGTGATTCATCAATTTTCTTTAGCCAAAACGCGAGCGGGTAGTTCGTGTTCTCGGTAAATCCATTGCGAATCCGTTAATTTAAAATGATGCGTAAGCCCGCGTTCGAGAGCGGTTGACGAATAATCTAATTAGGTGCGCAGAACCTTTTCCCACCTTCTGCTCTTTACGATTTTCGTTTTCACTGAAATCGAGGACCCGTGTCTCTTCCGCCGCCGTCTGTCGCAGTGGTAGAACCAAGTTGCACGAAGGGCAGACATAGGCAGTGATCAAGGACCGGGCCAAACCGTTCGTGGCCAGACTTACCTAGGGCTGACCCGTCCGGCCTCTACTACTCAGCCGTTGCCATGCACGAAACGCGGACATGACGTGTTTGTATAGTATAGCATACGAACGACTACGTCATGTGGATTGCCTATATTCATGTACCGTAGTACGTGATATATCCCGGTATGCAGGCATGTACATACATATGTGTGCCTAGGCATACATATAGGCCCGTGTGTGTTAATACGTTTGCCGGCTTTCGGTGCTAGCATCACGTTTCCCGTGCTTCAGTTCAATTCGAGACTTCAGCCCTGCACACAGCATTCGTATACATACCTGGGTATGTATATACGTACTACCTATGTCATACTTTCTTTTCTCGAATCAAGTTTACCCCCGTGCACGGACGTTATGCGGTAATTTCAATGCAGGTCATTAAAGTACGGTGCAGTACCTAACCGACTCAGGGATCAATAAAAGGTTATTGAAACGAACTACCGGCTTTCGGCCAATGCGGCAAAATCATTCTCCATTCATTCCGGCTTACCGATATTCGGTTATACTCACGATTCTCCGTTTCATTCTCTACGATCGGATTTCTGCAACATTCATCCACGCTCTGTTCATGATACAGGTATAGTGGAGTCCGTTATCAATCATTACGAGAATTGCAAGATAAACAATCAGCTCAAAGATTGGTCATATTCTCTTAATTCCTCTGGGCGATCTACGTTTTTTTATTGGAATGGACTATTCTAGAAATCAGGAGATTAGAATCAGGTGACGAGACGTGCATTAGAGATTGAATCAATTGATAACGATGCTGAAAACATTCGTGATTTTCCTTCCGCCGACCTTCCAAACTTCGTTAATTACGTGTTAATCCGTAATTTTCATACTTCATGTGGCCTGACGAATTTATTCGATTTTCCCAGGCATGAGCACGGGGGAGCCTGCCGGCGAGGGGGGAGGAGGGGGCGGTGAATCGACTCCTGGGGGTGACCACAGCGCCGGCACACCCGCCGGTGTTACCGGAATACAATCCGGGGTGCAAACCGGGCCCCAGCACCCGCCACCCTCACCCCTTAGCGGTTGCTATCTCCTCGTTGTTCTACCGGAACCGCATACCGCACAACACAAGGATTTGATCATTAACCGTCTTGCAAAAGGTAGGTCAAAATTTCATCTTCTCTCCTTTGATCTATGTGCTTTCCCCATCCCCCATTCCCCTGCCCGTGTGAGTGTGTTAGCCGTTCATGTATATTTGCATTCCATTTAGGTATCCCTTTTTTTTTCCTCTTTCGACATGGTCATTGGGTGCCTATGAGCTGGTATCAGAAGAGAATTACGCATCATGTATTCTTGGGGATTATGAGTTATCCGAAGGGTGCGCGCTTCTTACCGAAATCCGTTTCTTTTTTTTTTTTTTTTGCCACGAGGATGTGGTACATCCCTCGCTTATGCGTATTACGAATTGAATTCCTCCGTCTTCTTCTTTCTTCTTTTTCTCCCTCCCCGTTTTATGGTTCGGGTTGCCGAAAGAGGATCAAATTTGATACGCTTACATTTGCGAATTCTGCGAATTTACCCAACGATCAATGATTTATGAAGCAGGCTGCGGAATCGCTACGTGTGCGTATCTACTACCTTGGCAAATTTATCGGAGCGTGGGTATCTATATCGCTTATCTCGACAAGCATTGAAGATTATTGATATTGTGTTGTGTTTGTGCAGAATATTTCCACGCCGTTGCCGGTACTCGCAAGCCTCCTACGGTTTCATCACCCTCCTATCCTTTCATCCGATCGAAGATCATAATATCATTTCACTCAATTTTCATAATCATGCTGAAATATCTCGCAAAATTTTCGCCCCATACCTTCGTTCTCCTTCTTTATCTTTCCGCTCGTTTCTCGTGTTCTCCACTATATCGGCGATCGATGAAATGTATCATTCCAAACCTGCAGCTGTTCTATATCTGTTTATTAGTACTTCCTTCTTGCGGAAGTGTAATGCTCGTAATTTACATCCGCAAATAAGAAATTTCGCGTTTGATTGAAGTTGACTCACGAAATTGCAGCGAGGCATTTAGATCAAATTTATCGGAAACTTTTTCGTCTGGTTCTGATACATGACGCTAATATTTGAGTACAATGAATTATTCCTGCAGTGACAGTTATCTCGAGAAACATTCCAACAGTGGATAGACACGTATATGCTCGTGAATATATACGGGAAGCTGTGTTATGAGTATTTATACCTAATTAAATCATTGTATGAACTATAATGATTTGTTATTTTTATAGTTCCGTTAGGGTCTTGTTGCCCCCGTTAAATTATCGCGGTGAATCCTTTCGAAATGCGATTAAGATTTCTAATTCTCTTCGGTTAGGTATATACGTATGCAGGTAATTATCCGCTCCCCTGTTACTCGCAGCGCGTAATTACAGCGGCCTTGAAATTTGCAATGCAAACGATATTCGGCCCGTAACTTCATTATTTATAGCCGATGCGAGGTATAATGTACTATACATACGCGGTCTTTGCTATACACTATCACTGAAGTATACCTCGGCGGATCTAGATCGTCAAATGAATGATCAGGAAAGACGAGATGGTCGGATATTCTTATCATATTTATAAAAAATGGAACTCGAAAGTCGAAGAAAATTCAATCACAAGACTCGACAGCCAGTGCCGCAAAAGGAAATAATTTCTTTATAGCTATAGGTCATAGTTGGAAGTGAGAGCGTGTCGACAGATCGTTTTATAGCCTATAGGTTTACGGTCTTCGCTTCCGCATTGCGGCATTTTCTGTTATCGTATAACGTAGCGTTTCCTAAAACCCGCGGCCGCATTCCGCGTCGCGGTTTATGTCGAGCTTACTTGGTTCGGTTTTTCACCTGACATCAAAATCGCGCGCAGTTTCCGAATTTTTGCTTTTTCTATCCACCAGTCAGGAGGCCACTGGAGCCGCCGCTGACAATCTAACCTAGCTAGCATAGGGAATATTTATTTCCCATCAAATCCGATCAATGTTTTGATGGAGTGAAATACTTAGCCACTTTTTGCCATCGTACTCAACGAGTTCTCGACGTTTCTCCAAAATCGATCGAGTCGTTTGCGACAAATTACGATTCTTGTTTTCGAAACGGTGTCTGTGCATTTGAAATGGCGAGTCCTACGGCACCTCAAGACTTCGAACCGCCCCGCGGTCTTTGGCGGTTCCGAAACCGGAGGAAGGCAGCGAAATAAAAACAAGAAAAATGAGAATGTAGCGGTGGAGTGAAAGAATATCTCCAACCGGGCGTAATCCTGCACGGAACATGGAAGAAACCAACGGGGAGATCTCTCTCACCGATTCGCGATGTAAATTTAAATTTAGCGATGGATTTGCTCTATTTGCTACATACTCTCCAGCCTACCTAATGCATGCTGCAGCAGAAACTACTGCAGGGTTGTGACCCACGGCGATGTCCCTCGCGGCCTTAAATGCTCGTTTATATTTATAGACCAGCGCCAAGAGTCGTGTCGGTGAAGGGACGTTTTAGGTTAGCCATCCTTTCTTCGCTGCCAGTTTTCTACTTGAAATTTTATTCTCCAATTATACATGCGCTCGCATTTTGTTCGGGCTCAAACTTGGGTTGTAGCTCCAAAATACGGAAAAAGGTGCACTGAAATGAAAATTCGGACATTTTTTGTTTTCATAAAAAAACTGCCTTCTAGCTCTTCCTTTTTCTTTTCTTTATTCAAAATTTGCGAAAACGTGACCCAAGTTCCGTTTGTGAGATACGACGATCTGTTCCTCTCGTTCCTGCCTCCTAACTAATTTTTTCTTTTTTTTTCTCCACTTCTTATCATTCACACTTTTTGATATCATTTTATCTGTGATAGTACTCCGCAATGTATATGATACACCCTTTGTATGTACGTGTCACGGAAAATCGAGCGTCGATAAGTACCCTATACCTCGAGATTCGTGAACCAATTAAATTTCATCCCATAAAAGCTCTTCGCCAAATACTCCTAACTCGTAACTCGAGGTGGCGCTAAAACCTATAATACTCCAGCGACTAAAACGGAGGATCTTATCTCGTTCATAACGTATTTTAGCGGTTCGAACTATATCCTTATACCTATAAACCTTTCTCTTATACAATCGCTTCAACATTAATATTTAATCTGCCGGGTTCTCTCTCTTTCTCTCTCTCTCGCATCCTACATTGTACTTTTAACTGAATGACGTATACCTACTTAAAC
This sequence comes from Phymatocera aterrima, assembly GCA_963170745.1. Lineage (NCBI taxonomy): Eukaryota > Metazoa > Arthropoda > Insecta > Hymenoptera > Tenthredinidae > Phymatocera > Phymatocera aterrima. The sequence goes on from OY720660.1 coordinate 23,484,432, forward strand.
GTATGTATATAGATACCGCGATTGTTACGTTATAGCGATGTGAAGCAATCTTTGATCCTTGCTGTCCAATCCGATCAACGTTTTATGTGTCGCTTTTCATCTTCTTCTCGCTCCAGACCGCCCTCTGATCTTTGCCGTAATTTCGATAACAAACTGATCGAAATTTCGACGGATGATTCGATCCTTAGAATATCGAAATTACATTCTTTTCACCAGGAGGCTTTCATTGCTATGCCTATAATATTATTGTGCCTGTGATTCGAATGGCAAATTCGGATTCCTCTTTCTGCTTCCAGCTGTTTCGCGTGTAGCGAGCGAAAGAAAAAGAAAGAGGTGGAGAAAAAAATTAGGCAACGCGCGCTCGATACATGTATATATTCCCTCGCCGAATAATTGAAGGCCATTTTATTCTATTTTTAGTTTATACACACGAATACGTGTACGTACATTATACTCACAGAGTATATTTTATGGTTTCACCAGTGCAGCTCATCGTCTTAAAATATCCATGACTTGTATCCCGTACACACATATACGTTTATAATCCGTAAAGTGACGAGAAATTTTCACGAATTTTTTTCGCCGTTCATATGTACCCGTATTATATATGCACGTGCAGTCAAATTCTCTCTTCCATCAAGATTTCTCGATGCTAGTGTCAGTTGGTAATTTTTATAACGCAACGGTATAACACTATTATGCGTTACATGAAATAGACGATCTATAATTCCTCCCGATGAAAAAAGTGCCAATATTGATGTCCAATTGCACGAAAACAAAAATACAAGAAAAATCAATACGGAGCAGATAAAAGACTGAATGGAACTAATTCAAAATTGTCCTATGCCAAAGTCCCGGACCATCGACCCTGGAACTTCTCTCCTAAATCATTTTGCAGATGGGAAATTCATCTCTGAAATACATGAGTAGGAGGTGGAACATACACATACCTCAACCGCACGAGATTTTAATTTCCGTCATATTTCTTAATCTTGTGATAAATCACGATCTTTCGCAGAGGAAGAGGTTGGCCGTCGAGTAGGTAGGTCATAGGTATAGCTCCGTCGCGGTATTCCCTCCTACTCGGTCCCGTGCTTCTCTTCCTCGCGGAGGATCTCTCTCTCTCTCTCTCCACATTTTCCTTATCCTTTATTTTTTTTCGTCCTCTTTGGCAGGACCTCTTTGGCCCGCGTGTCGGCGACGTAGAGCCATGCGCATGGGACTACGACCGCAGTGCCTCCTTGCCTCCTAGCCTGCCTGCCTGTGCTCGCTAGCTTACGATCAATATTCCCTCAGACGACGAGAACTGTCGCTACGCCAGAATGCCTACCTACTGCGACAGAGCGTTTTTCTCCCCGTATTATATACCTGTGCATATCCCACGCGCGTCAGATATGCTCACTTATAATTCTGTCTAGATACACTTGTTTCTCTTTATACGCCTGAAGTCGCGTGTCTGTCATGTCGCGCGAAGCGAGGGGGCTCGACTCGCGAGCTATACCTACATATATGCTCGCCAATTCAAATTCATTGATGAAATTGCTCACTGGTTACCGGCAAGTTCGTTGCCGATCCCCGGATAAATCACATACAAGGATCATCTCGTTCCTTCCGCCATAATTTCACGAGAAAAGATCTCATGCGGTTCACTTTTCCTCATTTCTCTGCAGCAGGGATGTACAACCTGTCCGGTAACAAGGTTTCCCCCCCCCCCCCCCCCCCCCCCCCCTCCGTCCATAGGATAACTAAACTTACCGATCATGAAGTTGGTTCGAATTTCCGGGTATATATACTCAAATTCACGATTCCTTCGCGTAGAAGCGTAGATTTCGCGCGATAGGAGGTTCACAAAATCTTCGAGAATCATTTAAGAGCACATATAATGTACATACTTACATACATATGTGTAACATAAGGTTGACATAGTTACGCGCGGAAGGTCGTAGGTCAACCTCATCTCGCCACCCGCAGTTTCGCAAGCTTTATTTATTTCATTTCACTTGTTTTTTTACCTCTCCTCTTGGCCCCTCCGCCGTTTCCTCGCCGTCGGCCGCTGTGCCTGTAGGTACAATATCTGCTCGATGGTGCGAACAAAAGTACCCTGAAGAGGGCGATTCGGCCAATTTGTAACCAGCCTCGCGTGCGATGTATATGGAGTATCTCCCTCCTGGCCCGTCACGGTTATTATCATTACTGTAATATTGTATATAAAAAGGGAAATCACATCTACATACACTTGGGACTAGAATTGTCTGCGAGTACGTGGTTTTGTTGTTTTCGTTTGTTTTTTTTTTTCTGGTTTCAGCCATTTTTTTTCCTTTATCGCCAGATGACAACGTTTGACAAAATCGCGCAGCGATTGTACGTAGCTGTATCTGATAACTGCAGTTTGGGTTATCGAAAATGATCATATCCGTAGTATAATCTGTAGGTACAACGTATATATATACGTGCGGGACTTTGAATTTCCGATAGGTAGGTATAATGACGAGGCGATGTACTTTTCATGTATATACATATATAGTATACTAGTATTTAAGTAGCTTACACAAATACGAGGATTTCATCCTCGGGGAACTCTGAAAGTTCTAGTTGATAATTTCGAACGAAGGTTATTATTAATATCATTACTATTATTGTTATTATTATTATGATTATTATTACAGACTAATCGGTTAGTTGGATATTAATTACGCGAGAATACAATCGTCCGCCCGCTCTGCAGTCAAGCAGGGAATCTCACTGGCTCCGCATAGTTTCCGTTGAGCTTAATTATGTTATAGCGATATTATTAATAACAGACAAATGCTTCGTCGCGAGGATTATCATATCCGGACGTATCACAATATATACCGATACAATTCGTATAAATATGTAGGTATACCTACATGTTTTCGACAGTCTGCGTAAGGACGTCTATCCGAAGTGAGTCACGGGGCGGTTAAACTCCGTCGTCGTCTCGCCGCGCCGTGACGCATAGGTACCCCCTATATAGGTAGGTATATACCTATCTCCGGGAACGAGCGCGTCGCACGAACAGATATTCAAATTATGAAAAAGATCAAATGAAATTGAAGGGGGGGAAGAGATTTGACGGTTGCCCGGAATGTTTGTTCTCATTAACTTCAGCGAACAAGGTCGAAATTTTTCTTCCTGCGAAACAATTTGTATTCTCGTGTATATGTAGTACAGAAACGTTTAAATACAGCAAACGGAAGAGAACATAATAACGTAAAGTAGTTCGGGGCTGAATAAACGAGATCTCCGAAGACAAAAGTTAAAAGAAGACGCTGCAGTCGGGGAAAACGAGAAACAAAGTTATTCCGTACGGTTTTCTTATTTCTCTCCTTTCCGTTCTCTACTTCAAAGTTGCAAGTTAAATTCGACATCCACCTCTCTTAAACTACGAGATAAACTTCGCGCCCCCCTTTCTGACAAAAAAAGAACGCAAAAAAAAAAGAGCGGGGAAATACTTACTTGACATTTTCATTGCTCCCGCGTCTCTTCGCATCGGGGGGCGGATATCGAAGCGCGGAGGGGTAGAGACAATCTTTTCCTCCTGATATTTTCGTGAAAAATATGCAGGAATTCTCTGTTCTTTTTTTCTCACATTTTCATTTCAATTTCACAAATTTTCTAAATCTAAGATTCTAGGTATATATTTAGACGGAAGAAATTTATCTCAATTAAGCAGCTCCCGATGAACGTGGGATAAGTTTGTGTAATTTTCTTTGTTTCGCCTCTGTGTTTCGTTTCGCTGTAAAATTCGAACAAATTTTTTCACCGTATATTCTTACGGCTTGTGAACTTCTCTTACCATACATATACTTATCGAAGTTTCTCTGAAAATAGACATTTCTTTCCGCACATACATACATACCTACATACGTACGTGTACGATGATGTTTTGTCGGTTCGATCGTTTTAAATTTCCGTGGTCTGATAGAGAGAATGCTTGATAAAAATTTCGGTACGTTTTTTGCGTGAAATTTCATGTATCGAATGTACCATAAAATTGTGTTGGTCGTGCGGAAAAGGGTGAGGGGTTGGGGGCGGAAGTTATCGTAGGTCTGTCGTAGACCTCGTCGCAGACGAATCAATGATAGAAACGGGCAGAAAAACAAACAAGAATAATACGAACGAACGAGAAAAATCCGCACTGTACGGGTAGTCGGGCCCAGCCAATCATACAGGAGTAGCAACAATGAAAATAACAATAAAAACAATTTCAAATTTAAATATTCGATTGAACGTAGAGAGCACTTGCCCATCGCAGATGTCGGAGTACATACTGCATACCTACCTCCTACCTACCGCGCACACATGCGTGCAAATAACATGTATGCGCGCGTCTGGCCTTCCGGAAGGCCTGGTTTTGCCATGCTTTCGGCCAAAGGATTCCGCAGATTAAACTGCCCGATATTTTCGATGAAAAATTCACCCTCTTTCCTTTTATTTCGTTTTATTCAATTTGATGCTATTTCCACTTTTTTTTCTGCTCCGCCTGGAATACTTTTTCTCGATTTTTTCCATCTATTTCAATATTTTACGGATCAACGAAGCCAAACATCGGTACCTGATTCTTCTTTCATACGTACAAGCTTAGGTAGCTCTCACATTCACGTAGGCGTAGGTATACATGTAGAACATCGGATAGGAATGAAACTATAATTTCTTTGTTCCTTTCGGAATTGGATCATACAATGAAAATAATTATTGAATAAGCTATACGACTGATGCTTCCTCGACGGAAAAATAAACTTCGTTTTTCGACCGTGAAGAATCGGATTCGCCGGGTTCGTCGAAAAGGAGGATTTCTATCAACGGAGGAATATCGGCCGCATCGTTTCGATAGTCATTTAACACGATAAATTTAGCAAAAAAACTAAGAAATTGCGAATAATGTTGACGGTAGAAAGAATTTCATTGACCTATACGAGGCGGATTTGGTGAAACGTGAACCCGCGCTATCGTCGGTCCGCTAGCATGTCCTTTCCTCTACGGTCGACTGCGCGAAGCCGCAAGAATAGCATCGTTACAGCATGAAAATTGATAATGTCGGAGGTTCGGTAAAGTCGGACTTGAAATTACCGAAAGTAAAAAAAGAGAAGGAAAAAAGGAACCTTGGGTTACTTTGCCGTAAATGTTATTGCGCCACGGAGATTGAATGAATCGGAGATATAATCGAGTTTGACTTTCGAACGCGGGCGCTGCGGAGGTAACTCCTTAAAGTTACTGCGTTGTAGATATATGTATGCATCTATGTACACAACACATACATACATACATACATACAAGTCACTGTACTATATATGCCTGTGTACGAAAAGGGGAACGGCGGGAACGCCTTAGTGCGGAAATCGATTGAATCCTGCGGCGTAGCTGGACCTCTTGATACGATCGGGCTTAAGGAATAGCTTGCGCACGAATAGAACTACGGCGCGGCGCCTGGTCAAATTTTCTTGGGACTAAAAATTGGACGAGGAAGAAAAATGATTCTCACTGGAGCGGTGACCTATCTGCAATTTTTCACGCGGAAAGACAGAATCAAAATCCTAATACCATATGCAAAATAATTTGTTGACGTTTATGGGCCTCGAAAACAACGGCAATAATATTATCTCTACAGACGTATGTATACCATCGTTATAGAGGCTTGATGCGAATATATATATATGTAGGCGATCGCAATTTCAGATAATGGCTTGCCCTGAATAAGGTTTTATGCTGTTATTCTCCTGTCGTGTTACACTACCGTACACAGACATTCCTTCGATCGTTCGTTATTTCCGGTGCAAAAGAATAAAAAAACCGGCAACAGAAAATAAACACGCCCAATGATATGCGAGAAAAGCTTTGCCCGATTTTTGGAAATATATACGGTATTTTTTGGCGAAAAAATAAAAATCGCTCACAGGAATAGCGCAAATTTTACGATGTCCGACAAATTTTACATTCAAATACATAATTCGAGTTTAAAAAATGACTCAAGATCCTATTCTTCCATTTTTCGTCTTCAAGAGGCGTATTGTGTCCTGACGCAGTTTTCAACGAACCTCGCGCGACACAAGACGTCACGTAAATACACACGGACTCCATAAGGCAAGGCGAAGTGATGATTTTCATTTGATGCGAGCATTCTTCGGACTGACTCAACCGTCGCGCTGCAGAATAGCAGCAGTGTACAGTAACTAAATTTAACTTTGTATTCCGACGTGTCGGCTTCAGCCGTGACTTTTAGTCGGGCGCGTGCTGAGCTTCACGGTCGTTTTAGTTTTATCCTACCAGCACTTGAACTTGACCTCGCATTCAATTTCCCGAAATAACAGATTTTCTTTTATAAATTCGTAAAGATGGGGTGAAAATGTTTGAATATTCGAGCCAAGGATCCTGCTCTTTTTTCATTTTCTCAAAAAGTGAAAGAAAATAAATAAAATAAGAAATCGAGTATTTTTCAAGAAAAGAACAGATTAACTTTGTCGTCGATCCGGGTTATTACGCAGGAAAGTTTAACGGACGGCGCGATCGATTTTCGATCGAGTAAATCGCGGTATAGCGGTATAAGTGAATTGTCTGAGTATGTATGCGTGTAATGGAGGTACATAAAACTGTTTAAGGCTGTTCAATGCCCCCCGACGACTTCTTCCTGTATAACTGACAACGGCGCGACACGTGCGGACTTAAATCGGTACCTGGTGCCGCGACTTTTCTTAAATCTTAACCGGTCACGTCATCGCGCTCGTTGTTATTTAAACGAATTGAATTCAATTTTTATCCTCATACTCCGAGTAAGAGACTATTTTATAACCGCCGCGGTTTCTTCCAAACGATTCGAGCGATTTTACCGAAGTAGGTAGTCGATCTTCTCATTCGATTTTTACTCTCTGGCTCTGGAGCCTCCCTCTGGTCTGCGACTAATTTCGAGCGTGTATTTAAATCGGTCTGCCCCTAAAGAGAGGAAAAAAAGAAAAGAGAGAGAGTGGAAACAAACGTTTTAAAGCTGAAAAGACAGGGAAGGTAAATTTAGCTCGAAAACAGGCTTGAATGTTTCAAAACGCTCCACAGTCTCCGCCGCTTTTCACACGATTGTACTTTTTGAGCTTATGTTGGGCACTTTCGTCCTTAGCGGCCCCCGGGCGTGGCGAAATCCTTTGGCGAAAATCATTCTACCGTTTGTGTATACATCGCTGGTTACGAACGTATACCTCGCGCAAATGTCTGGCTTTCTTATACAGCTCGTACTCGTACTGCAGACGATGTAGCGCTCGGAAAGCAAACGATTAATAACCAGTCGGAAGTATCAGCTTTCTGCGATTCGGCAAGTTATTGCTCAATTTTGATCACTGTTCGTGAAAAATTGTAGGAAAATTTCAAAGCTTGAAAAGAAAAAAAAAGTGCACGAAACAATGACGAGGAATGTGAAATCAACGATAGTCGAAAGTGACACAAAATCGTAAATCGAGTCGATCGTTGATCAACTTATAATTTGAATTCCTATCAATTTTATATATTGGCTCTCGAACAGTTATATTGCCCGTTGAAGAAATCACTCGGTATACCATTACTGATTGAATTTACTTCTCCAACTGATCCTCGAATCGTGAATCGAAATAAATTGCAATAAAAGTCTTTTTCCACAGAGCAATATACGTTAACGAATATACATCCACTCGAACCGAGGGAAAGAAAAAGAGGACAAATTTTTCCAACCATGAACCCAGCTCGCAGACTACAATTCATTGATTGATGAACTCAAACAATGCCACTACCAAGTCATTATCATTGTATTATCAGTTTCGTGCTAATTAACACCGCAAAGTTGTCTGCAACGGTATATTGGGCTAATGGAAAAAACATAGGAAAGAGAGATAAAAACTGGGGTTAATGGTGTTTTGACATTTTAACGAGCGACTCAAGGGTGAGAGTCTCGATTGATCCGTGTAACGACGCGACGTTTATTAGCCATTCTCTCAGGCCTGGAAAGGGTACGCGATATAACTCGATGACGGTTACTTAAAATCCGTATACCTTCCGGCAAGAAGGTTGCATTGTACTTTCTCGATGAATGAGCCCTGTAGTTGATACTAAGGGGCGAAGTAGAGAAGGAGCGAGAGCCGCGGACGGAAGAAGAGGGGAGAGGGGCTCGAGGCTTACTTAAGACGAGTATTATAATCGCCAGATGCAACAATCCCTTTTATCCAAGACCGTAATTCAAACCTACGCAACCTGGGTCGCTTCGTCGTACGACGAGCATTAAGTAGGTCGGGGAAATACTTCTCTGCCACTTTTATACAGATTTTCTCCTCTCTTTGCCGCTCAGCTCGTTCCGTTGTATATCTGGGCCCAAACTCTCCCCGGTATAGGTACATACGTACCCATCTTCCCATTCTCGTTGAACCACGCTCCCGTACCTGTGAAAAGGAACACACCCCCAGCCGTAAAATCGCTTGCAGTCGCTTGCAGCCTCCGCAGGGTCTGCCGAAAGGAGAGAAAGCGGAGAAAAAGGAAATGGGGAAGAAGAGAAAAAGTCTGATCATAAGCTTCGGTGACGTTCTTTATATACATATGTATGTACCTGATCGATTTTATTTCTATTTTATCCTGTAGTCATTCTGTTCGCAGTCTACACTCGGCCCTCGGGGGGTTCAAATTGATCTGATCAATTAATTTGAAATGAATAACGGTTGAATGATAATGACGGGGGTTTCGGGAAATCGATGCTCTTCTTTCCGTATTCAATCTATATAGAATACTAATGTTTCTTCTCTTTTCCTTTGAACTTTGTTGCCGGAAAATTGAGCGTCCAGTCGCCCGTTAAATCGTTCGTCTTATTGTGAAACGAAAGAAGGGACAATTATTGATGATCGAAGAAAAAGAGGAGAGGAGAGGACAAAGAAGGACTTTGAACCATCGACGTGAAAGAATATTATCATTTTCAAATCGAGAAGTTGGTCTTCCGCGCTTTGGTTCGTCGGCAAAATTGCTCTTTTCTCTGAATAAATACTCGCTACCATAATCGGGCTCGAAATCTTGAAAAATCGTTGGACGATATTCTTTTTCGGCGCCCAACTTGGGCCGAACATTTTTCCTTCTCTAACTATGTGATTTGGCGGTTTTCGAAGATCAGCGCATGCAGGATGGTGAGATTATTTTAGATTTCGAGTTCGATGATAGCGGCAGGTATTCAATCGTGGATGAAGCTTTCAGGTACACAAGGAACTTCTGTTAAAGTTTGAAGTACGCAACATAACTAGACATAGGTTATTCTGTCCGGTTTATCTTTTCGTTCCTCTCTAACGAAGCAGCCAGGTTCGGTGCGGTATACCTGTATTCACGGTTTAGATAAAATACCCGCGTAGAGAAACAGAGAATGGCTTCTTTTATTTTCATCCATTCAGCTTTTACGGTTTCCTTACGGAGAAGAACTTTATCATACAGAGGAGCTTCGTACTTCTGCAGAGGCTAGCCGCGTGCGGTGTGTACATACTCTCCGGGAATCATTATGCTATGCTTCTCCTAAACACGTATGGGAGAGTCTCACAAACAACGAGGAGTCTCTGGGTTTGTGCAGAGCCGAAATAACAAACGATCTAAATATATCGTCATCGCCCCGCATCGCGTATCTACCGGGGGGCAGAGGGCGGGGGGAATTAACGAGCGTGAAAAGGAAGAAGAAGAATCACGGAATAGGCTCAACCCTCTCAATTCTCACCATTTGCGCGACTTTGAAATTTTCGAAAATTTCGAGTGGTGACGCTTTCTCGAGCGAAGCTGCCGCAGGGTTATTCGATTACGGCTGAAACGCTGACAACGTCAAAGCGTACGTTCCACGCTAAATACGCTTCGCGGAATTTGATCCGGATTCGTTGGGACGTAACTAACTCCATTTAGAGAAAGATTAAGATATAATTTGCCGAAATAGTGTTACAACTTGGCACATGATATGCGGGAAATCCAATAAATTGTAATCAACGCGACTCATCAATTCTGCCTACGTTCGTGCTTCGCGGGAATTTCAGCAGTCCATTCCTCTCCCTCTCTGTCTCTCTCTCTCCCTCTCTCTCTTTCTCTTTCTCTTTCTCTTTTGCATCGACCAGGGGAACGGCAAACAGAAACGATATTTTGGCAAACATGATAATGCCATTTTGTATAATGAAACGACCTAGCTACGCTCCGCTTTACCCCAATGTAAATCGGTCGCCCGAAATTATGTAAAACGTGGATCACCGATAGAGAAATTTATACTCGCCTCCGCGGATCCGACGAGGGATATGAAGTAAAACGGACCTATTTCATATCTCAGAGACAAACTCGCCAGTGCTTAAGGCTCAAAGTCGACGCCAAATTTTCAACGGGCTGAAGTCTCCCCGCAGATATTTGCCTTCTAGAAATAGTCCGCACTGAGTTTAGAGCGACATTCCTCACGAGCTTTTACCACCAAGGGTAAAGTTGATGTAGACTCGGAGAAATTCGAGCTCTCTACTCCTTTCGCTTGTATCTTTTCTGTTGGCCGGGGGGGGGGGGGGGGGGGGGGGGGGGGATTTGTCGTCATATCTTCTCAGCGAGAAACACAGATGACGCAGTATTTTCATATCGATATCTCAATGCGTAATAATGAGAAGTGAAGGCTCAGCGTAGAGTCTCCTCACGTTCGGAAGACCTAATAAGTCTTGAAGTACAGCATCATCATCGAATCCCGACTCGCATACGTAACGAGGTGACTTCCTAGTCGGCAAATAAATACCGTTAGAGGTATACAATGTCGGTTTAGTTCACTGCAAACATTTCTCCGTTCCCCAATTCCATCGTCCTCTCGCTGCAGTGCGGCTCTTGAGAAATATCGGGTGCTGAAAGCTACTTCATTCCCATTCACGGGTATAATAGGACGCTGAATTAGTTACAGAAGCTTAACTGAAAAGTGAGCATGGCTGCAGTGGAGAAGATCTTAAACAAAACTGTTTAGCAGTGCTATAAATCTTTATCCATGTTCCGTATAGTCGCGTTAATCGAAGGCTCGGAGCTCGAACAGAAGGAAAATGAAGCGGTTGAATTCCGAGTCCGTTAATAAGTTTATTTCAATATTTCAGTGACTTTTGTGCGAGTCGAAAGTTTTCGGAACGCGCGGATTTCGGTGGCCGTGCCATTGTTTCCTCGCTCTTTGATTTGCATACGGATACCTACACGCACCTGCGCCACCCATTTATGAACCCATTATGAACGTTTTCATTTCGCCCGGATTTACCGGTTTTCCATGCAAAGTCTCCGCGAAGGATCTTCTTTTTTTTTAATACCACGGAGATTTAGCGATTCAGCGATTCACCGCGGGGTAGTGGATTTCACAATAACACACGTCGAAAACAATTCTGAGGCTTTACTCTGAAATCCCATGCGGGAATGAGAATTGAAAACGTAATAAGACATAAATAAACCGATTAGGAATTTTTTGTACCCCGTTTCTTTCTCTCTAATTCCTCACTGTTCGTTAAATTCGTGAACCCGCGGCGCACCCTCACTTCCTTCTTTTTTGCTACATCGTAAAACTCGAGGACATAAAAGTGTTGTCCGAAGGTGATGACGTCGCGGCGTCACCAAACCCGTTGCCACGGCAATCGCCATATTGATTCCTCGAATCCATTAGCACGAGCTATCCATCCGTTTCGCGGGAGTCCTCCCGGGGAGTTATAAGGTGAGGCGAAATGCGTACGCACATACATATGTCTACCAACCTGTATTATTATTCCGCCGTACCTTCCGTCATACAAGTATAGTAGATCCAAACGTTTCAGCCAGTTGTCCATTTGAAGTGAGCCATTTGAATTGACCTCGCGGGGGGCTCGATTCCCCGTCGTCGAAAATCAAGAATTTCTTTCATTGCGAAAACGTTCGCTGCGAACCGTTCAAAAATTCTTGCGATTCGGCTGATTTTTGGTCCACGGAAAATTGGTCAACATTCTGCAGTTGCCAATGGACAATAATAAACTGGAGAACCCCCCTTCCATCGCGAGGCTGAACCGCAAGTAGGTATTTTATCTGTCACGTAAATCAGACGAAACTTCACAATGTGGAGGATATAGAAGAAAAAAATTGGATAAAGAGAACACGGAAGGAGGCTGAATTTTCGTCAAGGAAAGAGAATGAACGAAGTAAGAGAAGAAGAAGAAGAAGAAGAAGAAGAAGAAGAAGAAGACGACGAAGAAGTTCTCTTTGTAATCGACTCCGGCAGCGGCCGTTGGACGTCGCCGCGTCAGCATTTTTGAAGCGAACCTTTTGACCCAAATGCGAAACAAAGCCAAGCGCAGCGAAAGTGGTGTACTGTATAAGAATATGTTACATGTTGGAGGTTACACGTCTCGGTCGTCCTTAATACGGTCGGGGGGTGGATATGGACCGCGGTCGTCCATTGGGATCCGAATGAGATATACATTTAGCGCACGCGTTTGAAAAACGTACACTACTGCTCCGAGCAAATGTACATTATGTATATGTTCCATGCGCTCGTGTACAAAGTCACGTGCCCCCCCCCCCTTCACATCTCTTTCTCGAAAATGAGGGATGGACTCGCGTACCTACACGTGTCCGAAGTCTAAACATAGGTGTGACCCGCCCGGCATCCGACGTCGTTACGAGAAATGAAAGAAAAAAGGGGGGAAAAAAACCGAATGAAAAACGCAGAAAAAAGAAATGCCAACGCCCGCTTGGGGATCGACTGTAGCGCGGTGTGTACATACACACGCGTGTACGTGCACTCGCACCGTGTGTACTACATGCGACGTTGCGTGCGTACGTATGTACATGGATACGTGAAAGCCATACTTTACAGCTAAACTTAGCCAACCTCCGAACGTCAAGCTTCAGAATTTTAACCTCCTGTGCTGCACTGGTTTACGGATGCTATGCTGGATCCGTCAAACGAGATATAGTCTGGTCTGGAGGGCGCGCTTTTCTCACTCGGATATTGAAGATATTTTCGAGTTCTATTTCAAACCGCGATCTCCTCTCTTCGTTCCTCACTGATCAAAGTAAACACGGTGGCGAGTCAGAAAGTAGAGAAAATGAAAAACGCGGTTCCTTTTACACTTTGAATCCATTTCTTAAGGCTCGACCCCGCTGCTTTCGCTGGCATATAATAGTTCGCCAGTACATCAGGGGTGGAAATTGAGCCGTGTCTTCGCGCGGGAGTCCTCGACGTCGAGTAGGTATCAGCGCTCTGTCTTCGAGTCTCAAGGTGCCCTCTACTCCACCGTACCTACTGTCTTTGTCCTCCGTTTGGTTTCGTTTCGTTCGGTTTGGACCTACCCGCGCGTGTCAAAGAGAAACTGTAAACGTACCTAACGCTGCAATGTCACGTGACAGGAGTTTAACATTCGACGCCATCTTCGAGTGTACTAAATATAATATTCTTCCTCCGCGGATGTATCTAGGTGGAGGGTTTGAGTCGGAGCTCGAGTCTCTTCCTCTCTCCGACTACACATACGAGACGAAATTAATGGGTTATATTTCCGAGATGCTCATTCCGTGCATAGAAAAGTTCCCAAGGTTTTTTCGCTCCTCTTTTTACGCGTGGGCGCGCGTTCCTTTGGATTTTCTTCTTCTCTTCATCCAGTGATATTTTCCGCTCGGTTATAACCCAAAAAGTTTGTGGAACGAGGCGAGAGGGATAACTCGGAAGAAAACGTCGTCGGGGCTACGCGCCGTTGCGTCGTGGAAAATCGCGGTGAGCGCTCAGGCACCTATACTCGATGATTCAGCAGACGATGGGAAAACGTCCTCAGGGACGTCTTCGAGACTCCCTTGTGCGTATAAAATATCTCTATATATACACACACACATACCTGGGATAAGCCTCTACCCCGCGTTGATACCGACTTGTGAAATATTATCGTAACCCTCAACAACCCCCATGATGACGCGGTCGCGTGAGTCATTGACAGAGGGCCACCGAGGGGAACGATATACGCCTGCCCCGAGCCCACCGCCCATTAATTTGCTACCTCGCCCCCGCTTGTTTGTTCAACTGTATTTATTACTATATCACACACGTGTCTTAATCCCCTAGATTCTTGTCTCTTATTTCTATTGCCGAAACTGTACCAGCCGCCACGAAGCGATCGGTGCGAGTGGAGAGGGGAAATCCAATTAACTTGAGGCTCTAATCGCCGCAATAAAAACAGTGGAATTTATTTCCGCCCAGATTCCCGTCCCCCGAATATTCCGATGATAGAAAACTCGTCGGAATGTGAAAAAGCTCTTCCGCGAGTTCATAAGACTCGAAACTCGATCTAACGCCGCCGGAGAGAAGACGCGGCTCAACGAGGTGGTCGAATTTTTGCAAATTTTTACTCCGCGGAGGGTTAATGTTCTTCAGCATATAAATCTTCCTCGGGAGAATTAAAACCCTGGAATTAAACGTGAAAACGCGTTCTCTCTCAAAGATATACATCCGTTTTTTCAACCAGAATATTTTTCAACGGCAGAAAAGTGATCTCTGAATAGTAAGGACTGGTGTGCGTTAGTCCCAATTACGCTACGCCGGACTCTAGTGCGCTGCCGGTAAACTGTCGACACCTTCTACCTCGCTCGAGAGCGCCTAGCTGCTACGTGCACACAGCGACGAGCGACGCGACGACCGGCTAGCAGTAGTAGTAGTAGTAGCTCGTTCAACGAGCTCCGCATCGGAGCTTGACAAAGTCACTGCTTGCAGTGGAGTTTATTAATGTATGTCAACGGGTTACCTAGTACCGAAGGTATCCGAGCCTCAACCTCGCATCGACGAGCAACACTTTCGGCTCACTAAACTCCGCGATACCGGAAAGGTCGAGGATAATTGTAGAGGAAGGGATTGACGGAAAACGTTCCTCTCCTCGCAAATGGTTTCCCTTCTTTTAAGACGGATCTGCGGTTTCAGGGGTTTGAGGTTACCCGTAAAGGAAGCAAAACAACGGGGGAAATCCTCGTCCGGGAGAAGAATATAGTTTACATACGAGTCGGCCTAAAAGCAAAAGCAAAGTGCTAAAGTCCCTTCGCTTCAACTATGACACTGAATGCGTTTAACCGTTTTCTCTCTTTCGATAAGGATTGAACGGTTACTCGGGTGCAAACGAACCCCCATGCTCCTTCGTCGTCGTGAGACTAATTACTTCCTTTCACAAGACAACTGCGCAGCTATGTCAACACGGCACTGCACTTTCCCTTCCTAAATACGCGCCCTGAAAGTCCCGTCTTACTAATTCCGGGACGCCTATTTTCTTCACGTCCCTATTGTAACAAACAGCTTTTCCTGCCGGCCTTCAGCTCCGTGAGTACCGGTATCGGTCGCCGACGATGCTCCCTACCAAAAATTTGCGCCGAACGTGGGGCACCATGTGTAGCAAACATTTCGGATCCTCATCCCCTACAGTCAAGGCTCATTCGTTACATCAACTTTTCGATTCTTGATCCAATTTTCCGCGATATTTCAGCGAGCAGGCGAACGGGTACGTGTGTATTCATCCTGAAAGTTATTCGGAGGGTTTTCTAGAGATACGAGGAGGGACTTCACCGAGGCACTCGAAAGTTTGATTTCGTTTGATCAAGACTTCCGATACCTAACTTGGTTAATTCAGAGTAGTTTTAGCGCGCGTCGTACCGTAGGCTCTGTATTAGTCGGACGCGTCCGGTCGCGAGGGTCAAGTGCTATAAATTGTAATCTAGTCATCATCAGAGTATTAAGTGTCGCGAATCTTACCAGGTTTCTCTTAATTACCCAGCGTGCAGTCCGCCAGGTTTCACCCTCGCCAGACTATAGATTTCGTCTAGGTCTGCAACATCACGTGACCAGAGCTCAGGGGGTAGAGTACGCGCGGGTGGCTCTTTTCCCCTTCATGTGATGCAAAATTCAGGGCAGTATCAACCCTCTTTTATTCCTAACGTATTCATTTATTCATATCTATTCCAACGTAACAATTAAGAGAGACGAAAAGTTTTCGGGTACTAATTACTCCGTAAATGTATTTCTGCTGTGACATCACCAGAGAGGGAGTTAGAGAGAGAGACAGAGAGAGAGAGAGAGAGAGAGAGAGAGAGAGAGAGAGAGAGAGAGAGAGAGAGAGAGAGAGAGAGAGAGAGAGAGAGAGGGAAAAGAATGGGATTTGGCGAATTGGAACAAGAGCAGGACGGTGTAATGTGACGCGGGTCGTCGCCGAAGGCAGATTCGCGTTTCGCAGAGCGAGCCGAAACTGGGAGTAAAATTTCCTCCATACCTACCCCGTAACTTTATACTCGCGAGCACCGCTGATATCTACACTTATTTCAACCCTCCGCCGCAGATTCCCGTTCATATTTAATGAAACAACCGTACGCTTCGCTCGTGTGGGATGTATGTATACGTAAACGTGGAAATTTCCTACCTCAGGCAGACTCTGCTAATTGCTGACTAATTGGGCGAAACACTCTACACAATTTAAACAAACGAATCACACGGCTCCAGCCTCGAGACTCGCAATTTCGAGCTGTTGTACAGATATAACAATCTACTGCCGCACACAGGTCAGCACCGTAATATGGCGGTAAATATACGGTCGATGAATTAGCGGTAGCGGTGGTCCGATTTTTCCATTTTTCTATACAAATCTATCCTTAATCGTCGAGAGATGCGAGATTTCACTGGGCTGAAATTGGCGAGAATTTGCTACCCGCGTAATATTACAGGCACTAATAGAATTCGTGATCACTTTATTTCGAGAGTGTGAATCGACGGCCCGTTGGAAAGCTGTAACGGAAAATTTCGGGCAACCAGCACCCTGCTTCTCCCTGCAGGTAACTGGTAACGGGATAGACGCTGAATTGACGGTTTCCATTTAGGCGGTGCGGGTTACCTCGACGGGTAAATCCCTCGCGTGTAATTCTCAGCCATGCATAAGCAACGGGAAAAATGTTACCCGTTTCAAATTTGATCCCTCCTCGTTCATGATTTACGGTTCGTGACGTCCGCGTCGCGCCGGTGTGGAACTGGTAATAGTGGAAAGTACTTTGTCCCTGGATTCCTCCGATCCGGTTTTCGTGAATCCTCGAGAAGAATATAATCGTTGCAATTGTCATTTTCCTCGTTTTCCTCGTCACAACGGTTTCCTTCTCTTCTCTGATTTCTGTGTTCTTTAACTTGTTCGTTAGTTCGTCACCAATTTGAATACACTATCGCGTCTCGTCTCTTGCTTGTTTTACCAATTCAAAGTTTCACAAACATCGTCGCAACTTCATCTTCGACTAGTCAAATTATAGGCCGAGCGAAACGGAAGCAAACGCAGAACTTCATCCCCCAGCTCCGCGTATCCCAGTCTCTGAGAAATCACTGTTTTCCGAACATGATTTGCAATTCAAATTTGGCACAGCACATAATATATTCCTGACAACTGTAATTCTAGAGATAAACTTTAGAGGTTATCGAGGATTCAATTGGTTCTCATCAAATCCAACATCCTTACAATTCAAAAAATCAAAATGGGGAAAGTTCAAAAGTCGAATACAGATGAGAACGAACAGAAAGTAAAAGGGGATACATTTTTTTCACGATCATTATCGATATTGTTACTCAACTTTGCAGACTTTCCAGCTATTTCTTTTCCCTCCAACTAGCCATACATACGTCGTGGTAAAAATCTAATTGCCAGTAGACCGAACGGCAAAGCGATCAGTATCGCGCAAACAAAGTAGGGGCGGTGAGCATTAGGAGACTTCCGCGACACGGCTTCACCAGTATCACGCCCAGGGCTTCTGATCAATTTGACCTAGACGAGAGTCGAGTATCACCGACTTTCAACGAATCAGACCGATTCCTCAATGCGTGCGTACAGTATGTGTCATACAAGCTTACCGTATTGCTATCCACATTTTGCCAATTGGACAGAGAAAAATTCCAACGTTTTTCTTCTCTCTTTTCCATTCGGGCTGCTATATTCGGCCCTTTCTTGACCCGGAATTGAAGTTTCGCGACCGGATTGGGCCGAAAATTACCATTCCATGCCGTATTCGATTCGAGATGGTCATTTTTTCACAAATTGGTGCTTCATTCGAGCCAAAATTATCTTCGGATGTTTTCACCTCGGATTGTGACACATGTGGCCCAAAAGTTAACGTTTTCCTTCGCATTCGTGCTACCTTCTGTCCGAGCGTGACGTTCGGTGGAATACTTGGTTCAGAATCCGACGCAATTAACATTTATGAGCTCAATGTCCATATCTTCATCCGAAATATTATAAATTTTGAGTTGTTTGTTCAAAAAATCTTGGTCCCATTCAAATTCCTGCAGAATAAAAAGCAAATTTCGTGATCCGAGCATCTGGCCTAACGCGAACTTCGGAGCCGAGAATACATCTTCTGTGTCCAATAACCTTCGGCAGAATAAATTCTGGATGATATGTGATGTCAGTGTGACGAAGGAAATTTGGTATCTATGAAATCCCGCGTTTTTTCAAGCGTAGGTACGTAGATTAGCGTAAGCCTGCGATTGCGCGATCACATCGATTGCGAATGAAGTGGAGTATCAGCTCCGTCGAGGTGATTGTGTTTTCGAGTGTATCTACTTGATCTGGTCTGGAAGCCCTGGACCTTCTGGAGCTATAAAAATGGTAAATTAAAACGCGAAAATGTTGGTGCATTGTCTCATGTAGCTACGGATGTACACAAATTATAAAATGATTATCCGATATCGTGGTCGAAGGTGCAGGGATACCTACGGCAACAGAAGTCGTTTAGTCCGGCGATTAGACTAGATGTTTTTTTCCGTGACCGAAAGAGCATTCTCCCTCATCGCGATAAGCGAAAGCAGCGTCAGAATTTCTTTTGAAACGCGAGGACCAGGCGTGAGACAGTAATTAAGTGACTTTGGAGCAAGAAAACCGTCTTGCGAAATGGCAAAAAGACATAACCACGACCCTTATCTGCTTGTCTTTCGGCATTAAGCCCGCCCCGAAACCCGGCCGGCTCTCATCGCTATTGCCATAGGAACGCCGCACAGGGGCCGGGGGTCCTCATCCACTTGGCTTAATTACGTTATTATTAAAGTTGAAGATGAGGTGAAAAAACAAGAAGAAGAAGGCAAAGGTCGGGCACGAAATTGAAGGGGGCGAGAACATCACGAAAAAATTCAGGCTCCACCGCCCCGTCTCAAGAAAATAGTCATCATTTTTCTCTCTCTCCGGATAGAACAAGTATTTGTCATCGGCGATGAATCTCGTGACACGTGAGACTACTAATAGGTATCAGGTTGCCCGTGACCAAACTTCGATCGCAATGAACACACCCGGTTTCATTCTCATACTTAATATAACCCGGTATACAGTTTATGCGCGGGATATTTTGGCATTGATTGATGCGGCAGCTACGCAGAGTCGCTCGGTAACGTCTTTCCACCGTCGCGTCCACTTCTAGACGCAGGTGTTGTGCGAGAATGCTTCCACGTAAGCCTTTGACCCGGGCAAGTGTAGGGATGCGTTCCGCAGTCTTCGCCGAGATCTAGTTCATTGTCTGGGTCGTTTGTTTCGGAAGGTGTATCGTATATGCGGCGTACCTTTCTCTACCCCTGACACATGCATTAAACATAAGATGAAGTATATTACGTGGGCAGAGACCAGGGCAGGGCAGGGGCTCGTCGTAGCAGCCGAGTAGCGCCTCGTTGTTTATATAACGAGGAATCGGCTCAAGAGACGAGGGTCTTGTCCATGAGGGAAAACTGGCTAAGGGCGGGCCCTAGAAATGTGAGAGAAAATAACAGCGGGGAGGGAACTGGCCGGGGAGAATAGTTTCCATTTTTTCTTCGGTTTCCTCATTTTTCCTCTCCCATTTCCTCGTCCAGACCGTTCGAACATACTCGTAAAATGTTTCTGCGCAATGGAGAGGAGCGGGCGCTGGATCTTCACACTGGAAAGATGGAAAATAGTATGGCAAGCTACTATCGTCGATTTCTCGTGCCAATAAAATAGCCGATTTCCGAATTTCGAGTGCAGAAATTTGAAAATTGACACATTTGTTCGGAGACGACGGAAGATATGTATTCGCCTCGTCCGATTTGTTGCGCGCGAATCTGTTATCCGTATAATAAACGTGAATGAAGGGATAGAGCGTAATGCCGCCTACATTGGCATGCATGCCAACTACACGTACATTATACGCAAATGTATATATCGTGGATTTCGGCGTCGCGCCGCTTCCCGAGATGCAGAAGTCTGTGGCGTCGCGTCGCGTCGCGTCTAGTCCCGTCGTCCCGTCGTCCCGTCGTCCCGTCTCGTCTCGTCGAGTCCGTGTTATTCGATCGATGCCGAACCGAGCCACGGATACCACGTGACTGGCGCGGAGCCGGTGCCGATGACGTCATGACCTCCGCCCTAAACACCCCCAGAGCCAAGCCGATGCTGGGGCTAATTCATTTACGCTAATTACTTTGCCTCAGGCTTTCCCACCTAGCTGAGAATCCACTCGGAAGGTGGCGCCGATTCGTTCGAATTTCTCAAAGTCCCCTAGTCCCTTTATTTCGAGATTGACGTTTTTGAAAGTGCCAGGGAAGAGAATATCGACTCCCGAAAACGCCAATTTCATGACACCACTCCTCGACACGTCTACCCGAATTATCGACACTCACTTCAATCGACAGACTTAGAACAAAATTTGCAAATTTCTTTGCTACTATAGCATTTAGAAAATTGAAGCTCATGCCGAAGATGGAGCGATATTTCTGTTCATCGAGCTCGACGTGTGGAGCCACAAGTGAAAATAGACTGAAATCGTCGACCGCGCGATGATACAGTGTCCGTAACTGCCAAACTACATGAATTTCAAAGATTCACGGATGCCAGAAGGAAGAGAGAAATCAATCATATGCTGTGGAAATCGTGCAATCTGCCGATTAAGCGAGAGAGTCGAGCTGTTTCAGACTGCCATGTCGTTGTACAATGTCACAGATCGCTGGGGGGCGGGCAAAACATGTTTGCGTTTACAGACTGGGGGACTGCTAATCCTGTGTTCGATAGAAACGCGTGTATCTTCGTGTTGGGCATAGCGTATACCTATACCTGCGTAGGAACATGAATAAGACTACGCGGGTTAACCGAGTGTAAGGAAGAATCTTGGCTACGACAACCAATAATCGGCGAAAGATCGTATTGAGATATTTGAAAGCAGGTTAATGGCGGCTTAACTGCAGTTTTCGTCGCTGAAAAATAAACTGTGAAGTAGTTCAGCGTCGTTCGAAGTCCTGCTCTCAACGATTTCGGCATACATGCTACACACGGGATACCCGTGGTCCTCGATATTCCATGCATCTACGTATCTTGCAGCATATACGTATGTATTTCAGCTGGCAATTCGCCGAGACAAATTGGCGACGCGCAATGCTTTTCCCCGCCTAGCCTCAGGCTACGTGCGCCTCCTTACGGGAATCTGCAGGTTTCATCCCGGTTCGCAGGATACTAGACGCCAGGAAGATTCGTCCCCTTCCCTAATTCTCTTTTCCACTCCGTCTCTTCCTCGCTCTGCTTTTCTTTCGCCGTTCCTATACTCGCTACGGAGGAAAACACTTTTATATCCGTGAAGAGAGGACCTCGAACCCCCGGCAGACTGCAGACTCCAGACTGCGGACTCTAGACGCTCTTCCCTTTCCTCTATCCTCTCTTCTCCTTCCTCTTTCCTCTTTCCTCTTTCCGCCTGCTTCTGCGTCTGGATGGCCTTCGTCAGCCCGACGATACGGTGCTCAAACTTCTGTACAGCGCGAGAGGATTCGACGTAAAATTGAGGGAGAAAATTCACCTCCCTCGGAGGATCTCGTTGGTTTTATTCACAGAAATTCCCAAGCTTTCAATCAGTGGGAATTTTTGGTGCTACAAAACTAACGAACAATTCCGAAAGACTCTCGGGCTGCGTCGGAACGTGATGAACTCGGATTATCGCGTCAAGGAGCTAGACACGATATGAATAAACATCGCATACAGGCAGGAAAGTCGAGGGCCGAGGTACTGCAACGAGTAACGATCTTGAACTTGTATATCTCTTTTTCTTTTTTCTATTCCTCCCGGATTGTATTTGAAAGTGTCAATTTCCAACGCTCTCTCCTCATCCAGTCATAACCGAGGTCCACCCTACGCCGAGTCCCAACCAAAACATATACAAGTATCGCGGCATTCTACATGACGATGTTATTCAAATCCAAAAACGACGCCTTATTCGGCAAGGACGAAGGTCTTCGTCGCGACTTTCCGGCGAACCTGATATTCGCGAAAAAACAACGAGCCAGAATTCACCGTCGACCCTTTAAAAGTGCCAATTTCAGATCCTCCCCGGTTTCCTTTAGCCTTTCCTCACGTCCTTCCGCCAACTCGAGAATACGCACGTAGGTATAGGTATCTATATATCTACTTCGTTCACGGATTCTAAAAGGATCAACACTCGACCGCACACTGGATATTCGAGGGTCGGTCTTCGATCACAAATAACAGAAAAGAAACTGCTTCAAAGATACGAAAACTCAACCCTCTTTGACATTCATGCAAAGAAATCTGAGGCACCGGTTGTGAAACGTTCGGTTTCTTGAATCGGAAGTGTCACTCGAGTATTTACTGGGGAATCAGGGAAAAAGGCTGTATAGGTATGTGTAGAACAGCTCTATTCATTTTATTCGCCGTGAAAAATGAAACACGCTCGAATCTCAACTGTCATTTCTTGTTTGTTTCATTCGAGGTCTGAATTTGAGGACGTCTTACATAAATCACTAACTTTTCCTCAAATTGAATTTTCATCACTCATTTGTTCCTGTTCATTGTGTAATAGCAGACTAGTTTCAAGGACCGCGGGCTTCGTTGTACTCGCTCTCGAGCACTTGCGAGGTTTCGTTTTTTCTTTTATTAACTCCTACGAGCTGGGTTTTGGCAATTTCTCCTCAATCTGGCTCAATCCCAACTACGCTAGCGAAAAAAATTTGTATGGAGTAATTTTCGTCTCGAAGCTGAACAATTTCTTTTCACAACCAAGCCAATAACTTGTTCGGAAGAAAAAACACGAACGGCAAACAGTATTTGGAGAAAAATGTGTCGAAGAGGGTCCACCGAAATTTTCGTGTTAATTATACCCAATATTCGACAAAAGTTGAGAAAATTTCTCATCGAAGATCTTTCCCCGCTCGTCTCTATTCGGCAAAATTACGCACCAGCCGAGTTTCTGGGGACGAGGATTCCGAGTTCCACAAGATTCATCCTACGGAGTCTCATCAATCAATCTAACGATTGTCCCCGATTGAATTTTCCTAAACGGAGCTAGTCACGATTGGCAGGATCACTCGATTTCACCCATCGCCACAGATTGATTAATATCACGGACCACGCTTATCTTCTCCAACAGAGGTCTGCGGAAGTAGGAAAGGTCGCAGAAGAATGATTTTTGTTTCTTTGTAGGTACTATTGTTCCTCCGTCTCCACATTTGACATAGAACTACCGTATCATGTACCACCTTCGTTATTGCATCATCTGCGTCATGTTTATAATAACGAACACGTGAGAATCAACTACATTCAGGCAGCATCTGTCATTGTTCTGCTTTAAATAGTATTCATATCCTACAACATCCTGCAGGAACATGACGTAATGACAGGTTTATTCTCCCTCCATCTCTGACAATACCCCACACACCTTCATTCCAAGTTGTATGTACATACGTATGATAATTATTTCAATGGAGCCAGATAACTCATTGTCAGACATGTGCCGACTCTGAGTCATCCGGTTTCATTCAAATTTTCGTTCGATTTTTCGGTTACGTACGAGGCTCCGCTTTTCATACGAATCTTTCGTTACGAAACCAGCGCCGTAGCAATTTGAGGCTTTCCTCTTACCGCGGCTATATTTCCTTGGAGTTGATGCAACGGTTTCAAATGTGTTGTGAAAGATGAAATTCAGTACTGTAGCAGGCCAAGATAATGTCGAAATATCGTACGTTGGGTGCGTCGTCTGGAAGCTCGTGATCGCCGCGGCAAACATTCCTCCAATTTACCCCGCACTGAAAATCTGAAACATCGAGCTAACGGAATTGCGGTGGTCTGAAGTTTGCCGATTAATTGACCCGCGATGATTACGTTCGCAGCAGTTTTCCAACCGTAAAACCGTGTAACGCCGCCCTGGCTCGGACGTTTCCCCCACCGGCAACGAATCCTCCGGAATACTTTGGCCGTGAAATCCTTTCCCATCGAGGGACGGAAATTTCGAGAAAATCCTAAAACCGTTGAAGATTTGTTCGTCAGTCAATTAATCCGATGTCCTTAAATTACGTAGGTATTTTATTTTACTCAATCTCCTGATACACGGGGGCTCCAACTTAGCTAATATAACGTATAATCTCGTTAAGAGATTAGCCTGATATCGTAGGTCCTCTGCACTGCTCGCGCATGATACTGAAGCTCGGACGATCTGTGTGCCTCCCATACAGGGGGAAATAAAAGTGAACGCAAATCCTGATCGACACCCGGTGACCAGCTATTTCACTCTTCACTCTCTCAAACTTGACCTTGCCCTTAGCCTTGCATCGCATCGCGAGGGGATCCCCTCCCTCTGCAACCCTCCCGCGATACTTTGCGCGGTATGAAACAACAATCTACTTTAAGAAACCTCAAAGGTGCGGTTATACTTATACCAGTAGCTACTCTGACCGAGGCGCGTTCGTATACTCACAGCAGGTGGTACATGTATGAATTCCAGATTGTCACCGACCCACTGCTCCACTCTCGGTGCAGGTTAAACGACGTCGCTCGCCTCGTCGTTCCTCCATTACGCCACCCTCCTCTCACCTCTCACCGCAGTCTTTCCCAAGGGTGAGAAGACAGCGTCGTTCACCTGGAGAAATCCGTTCAAGTTTAGCCTAAGTAGAGGCGCGTGCGGTTCCCCCTCCCCCCCTCAGTGGTTTCAGCAGAACGGTTATTACCACGTTGAAACGTTTCATTAAAACTCATAACTGGGGCGACACCGCGACACGAAGGCTTCGAGCGACGTAACCCCGGCGGGGTTGATCAGCTGTTTTCAACCTTGAAACAGGGAGCCCCCGCTTCTTCAAATCTATTCTCCGCTCTCAAGCTCCGAAGAAATTATACCGAGGGTTAAATTCTAGGGTTTCGGATCTTCGCAGCGGTACAGATTTATCAGGCCGCAGACTTTTTACGTGTTTTTCCGGGCACGCGATGGAATAACATTAACCTAGGGGTGGAGAATCGATACAGGATACTTTCACAGCGGCATTACAGGGCTAACACCTTCAGGTGGTTGATTATTCAACGTGTCTTCCAATTTCTCTCGCCATTTCGTTTTATACTTTGGACTTGATTTTCATTTGGCGCGAGGCAATGCAGAAAATGTCGATTTTCGAAGCACATAAAACTGGGTTTCGTATACTTCTGAAACGATAAACTGCGTTCCGGAAACTTTGACATAGATTTTAATGAGTATTTCAGAGCTTGTATAGCTGTATACTTTATGCGTCTATCACCCCTCGCTTGAAACACCCGTCAAACAAACTGAATGGGACCCGCTTTGACGGGGTAATGTGACGCTAACCTACATCCCATTGAAAATATGACGAAACTAATACTTTGGGACGACGGAGCGAAACGCTAAGGTCAGGGAGCGTCAAGCTTCGGGTTATCCCTCGGGGTATCCCTCGAGGCTAAAAAAACTTTTCTTTCGAACATTTTGATGACGACGCTGACTCCTGGATTGAGAGGTCGAGAAAATTTTACGCTCTGACGCAATACCCTGCGATTGCGAAGGTTCGTATAATTTGCACGAAGTTTATGGCAAGATTGAGGGAAACCAGAAAATCAATCCCAACTCCATTTTCAGTTGTAGGCTTCCGTACTTTGTCTATGTTCTCGCGAAAATCGGTGATCGGAATCTCGAGTGATGAAATGAGTTGCTTCCAAAGATTGATTCGTAAGATCAAGAAAAAGGAAGAAATGGAGGAATATGAAGGGGACGACTTTTTTACGGGAAAGATTTCCGCCCGAAATCAATAGAAATGAAAAACGTCGCGACGTTCAGGTCGCGCAGTATGGAACAGCTGATATCATTTTTGAGTAAATCTGAAAGTATTCACGCTGCGCGCAAAGTAGGTAGCAGCTACTTCACTGCCTTGCTATTTCAGGCTTGAAAAATGTTTGAATAAAAGCTACTACTAGCTCGGAGTAAGAGTTTTTACCTCTAGGAAGGATTCTACGCGAGGCCTGCTTTTATTTTGTTGAGTGAGTGAGAATCTCGAGATTTACAGACAATAGCGATTCTCAAGTGCTCTAAATTCAACCGTGCAGCACTATACCTCGTAGGTACATACCAACCTACTCGCCTCCGATCATGGGAACTATACACGTACTTCAACGTTGAAGAATAGAAATTGGCAGACTCATCGAACCGCAGAAATTACCCGTCGCATATATTTCTTCGCTTTACTCGTACATACACATTTTATACGCGCAATCAAGGAAGGAAAGGGAATAGGATGGAATTCGATCTCAGTGCTCGCACCTGATCGTTTCAACCTATAATGCTCATGCTAAGCCACTGAAGAAAACACCAAGATCGCTCTAATTCACAGCCATTATTCTCAGCTTCGAATTCTTTCGAGGCGTTGGAACGTGTTATTCGCGTGATTTCCAACCAGGTATCGGGATCGCTCTCAGCGCGGAAAACCTCGCAAGCTCAATTTGACGGAATCACTCCAAATCGTCTTTGGATGCCCAGTGGCCTAGAGAGGCGGAATCACCTCATAGAAATCCCACTGACCTTGGACGATCGAGTGACAAAAGAGATCTGCGAAGAAAAGAAGATCTTCCCCAGATCTGTTTCAGTAATTTCCGTGTCATTTCTTGCTTTAATTCCGTCCTCTTTTTTCTGTTCTTTTTGCCGTTTTTTTTCTCAGTTATTATCTCGGGCTCGAGGAGAAAGAGGAAAGAGGAAAGAAAAAATCCCTCAGCGAAATTTAAACGGGAAATATGAATTAAAAAAGTAAACGAAAGTTTGTGTAGCCTAGGGGAGGGAAACCCCCGCTTATGCGGCACCCGTAGTTTTACCGATCGATAGATTGCGGGCGTTGAGCCACGTGATCGCAAGTTCTGCCAAAAACTGGGAATTTCTACTCGAGTTTCTTGGCTCTTGGTTCGCCTGTTTCGAACCACATTCAATAACACTCGGCCGGAATGTTCTGGACGACAAGAAAACCATTATAGGTATACGAAATACTGATTGCTGGTCACGCAGGAGTCCAGATCCTGGATCTTGGCTTTATTAAAGACGAGAGAACTAAAATTTACACGATCGAAAGGTACAGAATCCATTTTCCATCGGCTATTCAATTTACCAGCTCGATAAAGTGAAATTTTCGTTCATCAAATTTCCATTGAACTTTCATGAGATGGATGTGTGCTACCTTAAATTAATCCGTCTGTCAGATAATTAGCCGCGAATTTATTTCGTATAATAAGAAATGCGATAACCGCAGGATACGATGTCTTCGAACCGTTGAATAATCGAAGATGCATGTAATCACTGTAAGAGCGGCTTTAGGCGCACGCAATTTTCGGCGGATGTAATATAGATGAGTTGTACAGCTAACGAATTTATTACTTCCTCAGAACTTTTTCCCACCCTCTTAAGCTTCAGGGATTCGTGTAATAAATGAACATCCATTTTTTGGGGCGCCTAGCGTGGGGCCGTACTCTCTTTTTTGTTTGTATGGTTTTCTCATAATTTGCATATCTTTTTATATATTTGTATATTCGTATGTCACACCTTGCTATCTTGCTATCCATCTTTTTGTTCCTGAGTTTGCCGAAATTTCGATAAAAAAGTTAATATGCACCTTCACGAAGAAAATTTCGACTGAAATCACAGGTTTTTTTGTGACGTTTTGCCATCGGTACAGCTGATATTCTTTTTCGCAATTTGCATTGTGAACTTGAATCCCGAATAATGTTGAACAGTTTGATAACGGAATCATTTGAAAATTATCATTGTCTACCACGGAAATGAATACCTCGCGATGTCTACTACGCCGTTGTTATAATATTATGCGCATATAATTCAGATATTGGGAAATCGGGGTTTGGGTGGATGTTACGAAGTACGAGTTAATTAATAATATCGACTGTAATTATTTTCGGGCCGGGCCTCGTAGGCCTCTATAACTATACACAAATTTATCCATATTGAAAGATGGATTCCTTTTATGTTCCAGGATTCCTTTCGTGGGATAAAGACAGTTGTCACGTGGACCTGGAAAAGGAATTGCAGGCTTTAGTTGCGCAAGCACCCGAAGGAGAAGAAGCCCGAAATGGTGAGCCAAAAGACTTTATTGAAAAATCAAATCCGCCATAATTTTCTGCGTAGAATATGTATTTAGGTATTGTCCACGCATATCGTCATCATTGAAAAGGAACACATACGTCTACTCTACCGTTTACGTATTAATCAATCGACCGATAATTCTCGTCCAATCCAAAGCCCGCGGCTTGAATTCATTACGAATTATACCTACAAGCAGAAGCTTTCCGCAGGGAAACAAAATTTCAATATAGGTCTGTATAATCTTACAGTTAATTGGATATTCGTGGCCGGTATACTTCAAATTCGGGATAAAGTTAATTCATCTTCTTTGTTTGTTCTTCTTTTCATTCAATTCAGAAAGTCGATCATCGATACAATTGTGTAATCTGAGATTTATTCACGTTTTCTTCTTCCGCCTTATTTCTGAAGCGAAATGAAACAAACTTTCACATGAGTTCTCCTGCACTTTCGAATCAGTGATATTAGTTTCCCGAAGAACGTACTCTTCGAACTACCATAAGAACGCGGATTTAATATCCGCAGCATAGACATCCATCCCTCTGTATATATATAGTATATACTACCGAAGAACTTTGTTATTGGAGCTTTTAACTTTCTGCGGAAGAAACTGAGAATCCGTACGATGAAAAGACAAAAACCCATCGGTGAACCAAATTATGTAGATACCATCGAATCCGATAAGAAAAAAAAAAAAACGGAACCAGCAGGGAAATCACGTACAAATCAAGAGAGAGAAATTAAAACGAAAATTACCCCCTGGATGGCACACAATCCAAAGAATTTCAATGAATTTCATAATTGAACGCGATTCAACATCAGAATCTAATTCTAATCACATTGCATTGACAAAGTTCAAATAACCGTAATTACAAACATTGATTCATTCTCTATCTCGGGATACCGCACCTATAACTAATATAATCTCTCGAAATTTATCACCGCATTTAGGTATATATTCTACGCCTTGTTTTGTTCATACAATCATCGTTCGTCAATCCCGCCATCGCCATGATCATCATGATCATAATCGTCAGACGGATTATTATACCTGAAATTATCCTTTAGGTTGACTCAGCCTTGGAGGAGATCGTTCGAATGTCGTCTATCACCCCTTTCAGGCGGCCATTCGTGAGTGCGATGGTTCGCGGTACAAAACGCCACGGGAATCGAGAAATCCCGACGTGATATTAAATTCAATCTCATCACGATTCTTCAGAATATATTATAACCTTTTGAAAATAAAGATCCCCAGGGTGGAACGAGAGATCCATGCGGCGGTAATATAAGCCGGGCGAGGATCATTCGGTGGTCGCGTACATACCAAATCGGCTGCCGCAGCTATAGGATTCCTGCTGATCTGCTGAAGCTAGACGAGAGATTTAAGGCGTTCATAATTTCTCTATTCCTAGAGGCTCGAGGCTAGACTTCATTTTCCAATTTTTCTCATCGAACGATCTTGCGGAGTTCGATTTCCGTTGACAAAAAATAAATCGGTGCAGGACCCTCGATGGGATCTCGGTGAAATAAATTATTCTGCGCTCTCCGAAACGAAGACGTGTACCAAGGGCGAGGAAGCAAAGGAGACAGAGAAAGAGAGAGAGAGCGAGAGAGGTAAAATACCGCCTCTCGCGTACTATAACGCCTATTGTAATCACCTGTGTACTAATTACACGGTGTTTCGTGATCGTACACATTCAAATAAATATGCGCACACATAACAGAGCGGCGCGGCGCGGCGTGGCGTACGTACTTTCGAAACAGTTCAAATATTCTGCCTTAACAAACAATTGCCGTGGAGCCCAGGCAATAATTAAAGTAAACGCGGTCTGGTGAGATCCGGCGTCACGGGTGCACCGCCACATAATCGTGACAAATGTTTTTCGGGGCGTTTCATTTTAGTTTTTTTTTGCAGTTCACTGCGTTTTTATACGGACTTTTAGTGAGACCGAAATCGGCAAGAGAGTCAAATCGGAGATAACCGGCTGAGATATAGTATGAATTTTGTGAGCCCGACATGAGCCGCAGATTTGTTTTCTTTCCCCTTTGTCGAATCTTTGTGCAAGATTTTCGTGAATTTTTTCTGTCAGATCGCAAGATTTTGAAACCGATCCGAATGGATTTCCGATCCATTCGACGATCCACAAAAATACGAAAAAAGCCTCACTGTATGAAAACTTTCAAATATCCGTCTGACAAAAATATCGGTTCATCATACGCCACGAGGATAAGGAATTCTTGCCAAGCGTATAACCTTATTTCTATCTAAGAATCTAATTATATTCAGATAGCTCGGGGGGCTTAGTTCGTGCAAATATTGACACAGAGTTGTGCAAATAAGAACGGCAATAAATAGTTTTTTCTAAGAGAAATATAGCCGCGAGGTTAGTTATACGCTCGGCGAGGGACTTCGCGTAAATACAACAGCCGCTGCCGGAGCGATGGGCGAGCCCCTGATGAATACTAAATAATCAACCAATGTCCCAGCCTCGGCTAACGACGTATTCCACTCATCAGTATTGTTGTGTAACTATTACGAGACTAAACTTTCCGCGGCGTTTAGGCATCCAAGCGGAAGTTATTCAATGAATCTTTTCGGTAATTTGCTTCTTTTTCTGCTCGAAGTAACGTAACTTGTTCTTGAGCTGCTGTAGGACTCGCTATGTTGAATGTGCAAAAGCCGTTTCGAAAACGAAAATCGTGAATTTTTGCAAACGACTCGATCGATTTTTATGAAGCTCTGACAATTCATTGAGTACGATGGCAGGAAGTGGCCAAGTATTTCACTTTTTCCAAACATTCATTGGATTTGATGGAAAATGAATATTTCCCGTGATAGCTAGGTTAGGTTGACCAGCGGGGACTCCGATGGCCTCTCAATTCTTACGATATTCGGACCAATCGGGCGTTCAATCGATATACTCCGCGATGCAAGTAATGGGGGAAGGGACACCTCAAACTTATCAATCTTCCACCCGCATAAGCCTTCAAGTTATCGCGTTCGCCGCTGCCGAGCATCTAGAGTTTCGTAGTTTCAGAGGCGACCACGAATTGTTATTTGGTTTGGAAATTGCAGGATAGGAAGAGGATCCGATATGCAGGGTCATGGAGTAACAAATTAACAAGAGGAAACCCTGAGCCGTAGAACAGCGTAGCGTCTCGATGCGAAACTATGTCGTTTGTAAGCTCCCCGCACGCCTAGAGAGAGAATTAGAGAGGGAGAGAGAGAGAGAAAGAAAGGGGGGCATCTAGACATCTAGATTCTGTAGGTAGTATAGCTTTTCGGGAAATAATGGGAACAGGGAACTCAGAGTCTCGCCTTCCTCGACACAATGATCGCACAATGGTGCCCCGCCCCAAACCCGTGTCGCCAGTTTCATCTAAAATCCAGCCGGAGGGTTCTGCGGGATTCCCCTGTCTAGGTCTGAGCTCTCGGCTTATATCGGAGCTGTTTTATCGAGGTAAACTTCACGTCGCGGTCTCGAGAGCCAGGGAACGAGCTTTATATCATTTATTCATAATTATTGAATCCATTTGCACTCCCACGAGGAAATCCGTATGGAAGAAAAATCCTTTTCTACGGGGATCCGTTGATTGTTGGGTTCATCGAGCGAATGCCTGCAGTCATAATCTGCCGGCATCAGCTGCTGCCGGGAACGCGTTTTAATCAATCTTTTGCGCTCTCGAGGATTTACTGGTTTGATAGTAATATTTTCCCCGTTAGCAGCGTCTAGCTAGCTTAATAGCCAATTATTGTTCCATACCTTCTACCGTAGTGAAACGGTACCTATACGTGTAACTATCCCATCGATCCATACCTACTCCACACGCCCTTCTAACGAGCGAGCTTCTTTCTCTATTCTATTCTATTTTCCATCATCCCCCAATTCCCCTTCTCGCTCTCTCGTGTTTATCGTTCATACAAATTCGTACAGGTGAATTAACGATGTGAACAATCCATCGGAATTCAATTCCTTCGCCAACTAGGTCCGCCAACTTATTCAAATTACATTTGTTTCATTGCTCTTTTCCCTTGAACCTTCGGCTCCTGGCGAATCAGAACCGAATTATCGCTCGGCGCACTACGTAATGAACACAAAACCAAATTCTAGCATTATATTCATATGCAAACATTGATCTACCTGAATAAATACTTGATCGCGTTCCCGAGCGAGAGCTAGGCAGACAATGCAGTGTGTCGCGTAGTTCGAGCTCAATTTTGGCTCCCTCTCCCTCTCTCTTTCTCTTCATCTCTTTCACTTTATTTGGCTGTATTAAACCGCGTACTAGCAGTACCTACTGTACCCGAACTTAACTATCGATTGCTTCGAATCGATACCCCGAAGCTTATTTCTGTATTTATTGGGAAAATAAACTTCACGTTACTGTACCGTATACCTACTGTATTTGTGTAATTTCCAACAATTTGAGCTGCCCTCAAATTGTCATCCATGTATAATCTTCCAACTTCGGATATAAAACCTGATAAGAAATTTCATTAAACTTTCTTCATCCATGCGAGTCCCGGATAATATTCTCTCCGATAGGAAAATCAACGGTTGACTTTCTATTGCCCTTTGACGCCCGGTCCCTCCGGAATTGAGTGTTTGATCCCTGGCGCTATAGTCAATTTCCATTACCATTTATGACCTCCTTCCTCTTCGTATAGTTTCAACTTTCAAAGTTCAGACTTTGAACTCCAGGCTCGAGACTCGAGACTCGAGACCTTGGCTTCAAACTGCAGTCTTCGTGCGTTTACCTGAACCTATAGCTATGCCTATACCTGTGCCTATAACTCGCGAGTTCGTTTACACTCCATTGATCATATAGGTGGAGGATATACGAGTACGGAGATGAATTTTCTTTTGATCTGTTTCAGGCGAACGACTGATTCAGTACGCGACCGAGAACCTCGTTACGGAGGTGCTGATACACCCGCAGACGAACACACTGCTACAGTGCATCCGCAACCTCCTCGCTAGCTTCACTAAGCACAGACACATCATCCATGCCGGTTACACTTTCAGTGGAAATGGTTCCTGGATACTGCAGGTTCGTCTCTGCAGTTTTCAAAGCTTTTCGACGAGCGCGCAAACGTTTTTCATCCTTCGTATACCCGGCGCTTTGTGTGAAATCTTGTTTACACCGAGTTTTTTCATCATTGGAAAACTGGATTGCAGTTTTCTGAAATCCATAATGGCGGATCGAATGAGAGTAGCCTGCATTTCCGAAATTGACGTATTCCAACCTTGGACTCACGTTGTTATTGAATTTCGATGAGTCATATCACTCGTGAATAAACACTCTCATTCTTCGCAGGATGGAACCTTCAGCCTGGCTGATTTTCTGGATGCGTTTAGCGAGCATGAAGTGCAACGAGTTCTTCGCGCGTATGAGAATAGCGTTACCGTTGATATCCACTGTACGGGTGTCGGAGACTGGACGTCCTCGCGCCTGTCCAAAGAAGCCTGCACCAGGTAGGTGCAGAACTAGAAAAAAAAAAAAAACAATACCCAACCCAAAAAAGGTGGATAATAGAAGCTCTGTCCATGTCTCGAAAAATTGTGCCAAGTGAATGCAGCTCGTAGTCCTGGAGGTATTAGACTCGGATAAAAATTTCGGCGGATCTGTTTAAGGTCGTGCAGAGTACGAGTTAATCCTGACGATGTTTTGACGGCCGGTGTACCCGCGATTTCGAGTTTCACCAGCTACGTTGGACAGTATCTAATAGCCCAGACATTGGACCAGCTTATGGAACCTTCCGATGTTGTTGGAAACATCCGATTCAGTCATCCAACGCTTTATGTATTCCCCGGTGGCCAAGGCGACGCCGCGCTCTTTGGAATTAATGGCTTCAACATGCTCGTCGACGGTGGCTTCGCCAGGAAGGCGTGCTTCTGGGATTTTGCGAGGCACTTGGATCGGCTAGACGCGGTCCTACTCACCAGAGTAAACAACAGCAATATCGGTGGGATGTCCAGCGTGCTTCGAAAGAAACAAGAGATGCACGTTTATCCTCAAATCGGACATTTCTTCTG
Organism: Phymatocera aterrima; assembly: GCA_963170745.1. Taxonomy (NCBI): domain Eukaryota; kingdom Metazoa; phylum Arthropoda; class Insecta; order Hymenoptera; family Tenthredinidae; genus Phymatocera; species Phymatocera aterrima. The sequence goes on from OY720660.1 coordinate 23,518,805, forward strand.
CAATTTGGTGGTGAGCATTTGTCTCCATTTCACAGAGGAGATCGTGGCGTTCCTCTTGTTCTCTCCCCTCTTTTCTCTAGCGATTGACATGTTTGGATAAAATTTTTCAGGAACGGAGACAAGCGAATTCCCCCGACGGCGACAAGGACGTGGATCCATTGATCTTGAACTTGACGGATCTCGGGCAAGAGATGATGGTCAATCTACGACACATCAATCTACGGGCTCATCCGTGCTACAGGGACTTAGACCCGATCAACCTTTATCATAAAGTTGGTCACGGAACATTGGACATGTACGTTCTTAGCCCTAGCAAGGACACTCGGGAAGTGAGAGAGTTTTTGACGAAGTGGCAAGCCTCGGATTCCAAGCTGTTCGCGGGTTCACATAAAAAAGATTCAAGCAACTTAACATTTCCCATACAAAATTTAGTATCGATTTGCGCGCTGCTTGTGTGGCAACCAGCTAATCCCGAAGATACTATAACGAGGATTTTGTTCCCCGGTAGTACACCGCAGAATAAAATTTTCGAGGGCTTGGAAAGATTGAAGCATCTGGAATTTATGAAACATCCGGTGTGCTCTGCCAAGAGCTTGTCACCCTCGACGTCCCTCGTTGCTCTGAAAGAAAAAACTTACAAGCAGAAGGCTTCGATTATTGAGAAAAGCATGGACAAAGATAAGGATATCAAGAGAGTCTCGGATTATAGAAAAGAGAAGAAGGAAACTCTCGACCAAAAGACTGTTAAGGGAGTTGAGGAGTCGACTCCGAAACCATCTGTTCCCTCGGCACCAATCATTCCAACCAAACAGCCAGCCAAGGTTGACGTGAAGGCTAAAAAAGTTGTAGAAAATAAGAAAATTATAGACAAGGAAACTAAAACCGAAAGTAAAAAGATTGAGAGAGAGTTGAAGGAGGTGAAAAAGGATCACGTGATAAGAAAGGAGGCCGCGAAGGCGGAGAAGCAAGAAATCGAAACGAAAAAGACTGATGTAGTTAAAACGGAAACTGAAAAGACTGTCATAACTAAAGAATCCAAACCAAAACCCGAGCCAAAAAGGAAGGAGATTAAAGAAACTAGAACTGTTGTTAAGTCTAAGGTCGAAGCGACCGCGAAACCGGCGCCGAAGCCTGCAGTCGCAGAGAAGAAACTCAAGCCATCCATTGATAAGAAAGATGTCAAATCGTCCCCAACTACTCCTAAAAAAATAGTTAACGGTACTGCTAGTAGAACAGAAATAACTAAGGCCAGTAGTGCTAAAACAACAGTGAAAACCACGTCCAGGACCGTATCCGCAGTACCAGGGAAAAGCGCCAAGGATGCTAACAATCGCAAGGTCGTTGAGTCCAAGAACATCGCCCTGTCGTCTACTCCGGCTGCTGCTGCGGCGGCGGCGGCGGCGACGGCGGCGAAAGCTCCTTCGGTTACAGCGAAACCAAAGTCTACCGATCGCAAGCCGATCAGTCGGAGACCGAAGACCGGAAGTCCGAGCAAGCCGCGGCTTCCCGGAAGCCCTGCTAAATCGACACGTAGCACACCGACAGCTTCCGTGAAGTCGGAGAAGGACGGAGTGATCAGAAGACCGAAGAGCGACAAGGGAACGACGGATTCTTCCGCGGTGTCAACGCCTTCGGCAATAGAAGTTGAAAGCGTTGTTAAAATGGTCGACAAAAGTCTGACCGAAAAATCCGATGATATTTCGATCGATTCCATCGAGAGCAAAGCTCTCGCCGATCTGAAGGAAGAGAGAGAAGTTGTCGAAGAGATTGAAGCGGTGCTTAGCAAGGCGGAGAGGAACGAGATCGCGCGCAAGGACGACCAGGCCGAGGGCGACGATGAAATAACTGCCGAAGCAACTGACAAGAAGGACGAAGACGTTACGGAGGAAGACATTACGGCGGAGATCGAAGATGCGCCTAAAAAAGTTGGCTCGAGGAAAGAGAGCCAGGAATTCACCGAAGAAGATGAATATTTGATTGTTGAGAAGGAGGAAATTTATACCGAAGATTCTGCTCTGAGCGGAGAAGGCGAGCAGAAGCATTTGCTGGACGAAGTTGAGTCCGAAAAGGTGAAGAAGTATGAAATTTCTAAGGATTTGGATGTCCCTGAGGAGGAAGAAGAAGAAGCCAAGGAGAAAGACGCGACGGAAGAGAAAGAGAAGGACGAGAAACCAGAGAAGAAGATTCAATTCGACGAAACGCCCGAAGACGAGGAGAAGAAAACTGGCGGTTTGTCTCCCACGGGTAAAGAACGACTTCAGGAAGAAGTCAAGGATATTATTTCATCCGCAACTGAGATTGTCCAGAAAACGGAGGAGCGTGACGATTCTGGGAAAAAAGATAGCGAAGATATCACAAAGGAGCCATCGAGCGTGAGCCCTGACAAGTTTGATTCTTCCGAGAAGAAAACTACCGACACGGATCTGAAGCCTGAAGCTGATCAGAAAGAACAAATTCCTGAAAAATTTGAAGAATCTCAGGATCGTATATCTACTTTGGAATCTGGGGCGACTACGACAGCTCCAACTTTACCAGAAGACGAACGAATTACTCTGGATGAAATCAAAGAAGACGTTGATGAGAAATACGTGAAAGAAGAAGTTAAGGAAAAAGAAATTGAACCTGTTAAAGAAAAACCGCAGCAGGAAACTCCGCCGCCTGTTCCTAGCACAACGATGAAGTCTTTCGTTATTCGTGAAACGGTCCCACCTATGCAAAGAGACATCGTGAAAACCCCTGACGAAGTTGCGGATCTTCCTGTACACGAGGAGGTCGATCCTAAACTCTACGACATGGATGATTTTGACAAAGTTAAGGAAGACAAGGTACCGCAAACTCCCGAGGCGAAGGAACCTCCAACGCCTCCGGTCAAAGAGCAAAAAGGAATGTTCAGTTTCTTCGGGAAAGTTGCCGATAAATTTGAGAAAGGTATGGATAAACTTACCGGAAAGTCGAGAAAAGACACGGATAAAGAATCGGAGGAAAAATCATCCAAATCTAGCTCTCCGAAGGAAGCAAAACCTCAGGAAAAAACTAATCTGGGAGAAATTGACATGGGTAAAGTTTTTGCCAAGGTTGGCAAAATCGAACCTCATGATACATTCGAAAAAGCAAAAGCGCAATCTCCTATTGACATCAAAGTTGCGGCGATCAAAGAAACTGCGGCATTTTTGCAGCAGGAAATCAGAGAGACGAGGATCGACACTGTGCACCCAGTAGAGCCGGTCATTCCAGCCGATCCAAAGCGTGTCGAAGTTCCTTTGGAGCCGAAAAAGGAGCCCGTCCTCGAGGACATGATCATCCCGAAAGGAGACGCTCCAAAATTAGAAGCCACGATCGATGCATTGAAGGAGAAAGCATCGGAACTCATACCATCGAAAGAAGAGATCGTTAGTGAGGATCTCGTTGAAGACACAAGAGAAGTCGAAGCACTGTTAGAAGAAGCGTCCAAGAAGTTCGTCACGGTCAAAGACAGTTTGAGAGATTCACTGGAGTCGTTGGAAGATAAAATCGCTGAAGAAATCATCGAAGACATCCAGCCGACGAAAGATCCGGTCAAGAGTACGCTCGTAGGAGTAGCTGAAAGATTGGAAGAATTCAGACCCCAGGACGAAGACACTGCGGATTCAAAAGAGCCGGAAAAAGTGAAATTTGAAATTCCAAAGGATAGTGAAGATGCCGAAGATGATTCTGAGGAATACGTCGGACCCGTGAGAGATCTCAAAGAGGCCGTGCGGGATGTGGGCGAAGTATTGGCAGGAACAGCCGGTATTGTGATCGACGATAAGCCGAAGGATGTCATTGAAATCGTGAAAAAGGTTGCGGAGGTACTGAAAGATGATAACTTCTTATCCGAAAAGGTCCTATTCGATAAACCTGATCAGAAAGATGTGATACATGAGATCAGTAGGAAACCCATCGGGGCTGACTCGGCTGACAGCGGGGCCACTGGGCCAAAAGACATAACCGACGTTAAACCAATAATTGAAGGCACGATTATGCCGAAAAAAGTTGGAGTTACAGAGGAACTACCTCCGCAAGAAGAAATCGACGAGATGCTAGAAGTCGGACTCGCTAGGCCTCTCTCAGCCTACGAGCGACCCGACGGTCTTGAAGTGCGGGAAGAGCCTTGCATAAAAATCGTCAAGGATCCAATACCGGATGTGCAGACGTCACCGGGGGATAGAGCTCCTCTTGGAAATGACGTGAAAGATATGTGTTCGGCAATGATGAAGGACCGGAAGACGCCGAGTCCCAGAGAGTCTCCGAAGGAAGAATACAAAGGTAAAATTGACGTGATGGAAGCGGGGATCGAAGAAGTGTGCACAAAGAAACAGGCGAAACGTGATTCGGCTGGGACCGTGGAAGATGAGATTGCCGATATGGATAAACTGGAACAGCCGGAAATTCACTTTGAACAAAAATTATCCCCGGCGCAAGCAGAACTAGTCATGGTGACTCCGGATTCAGCTCCAACGTCGCCGAAATTCACCAGTGATAAAGTCTACGGCAAGGAGCTAGAAGATGCTCCAAACGATGAATCCAAAGTTCCTGGAGTATCCAAAGAGATCGAAGAATTTATTAGCAGTAAGGCTGACGTTTATGATATAATTGACGAGGTGATTAGAAAGGGTAAGAAAATAACTATTGAAATTATTGAATATATTGTTATTGTGAAGAAAGTCTCGAGGGAGCATGTGATTTATATTATTGAGGAGATCATTATTAATAAGGGTATTCCCCCGGATAGTGTCGTTGAAAATGTTGATATTCTCAGGAGCCAAGACTCCACGAACGAGCTTATCATATCCTCAATAAAGAGAGTCGAAATCGAAGAATATATCATAACCGAATACATTATGAAAGGTAAGAGAATTACCGTACGAACGATCGAAGAAATCGCGATCAAGAAAGTTGTTCCTAAACGAATTATTATCGAAATCATCGAGGAGATAATAATCAAACGAAAGATGTCCAGAGAATCTGTTTACGAAATGGTCGAAGAGGAGTTCATCAAGCAGGTCAAACCGATCTACGATGAATATGATCGACAGCTTCATCGGGCAAAACCAGAAACGGGCGATCATGAAGCTAAACCAGCAGTTGAAGAAGAGAAGCCAGAAACCACTGATGATAAACTAAGCCCGAAACCGGAAGTCACTGACGTAATTCCCGCTCAAGTACAAGAATCACTGCGTGAAGATGATCGGCCAAAAGTTCCAGGAGACACTGGGAGCCAACAAGCTCCGGAGTCTGCGAAGGAAAAAAATGCACCAATTTTCGATGAAAAAGATCTTGACGAAGGCAAGCTGATCGATGATTTCGTAAATATTTCTTCGAAGGATGCAGTCCTCAATTTCTTGCAAGAAGAAATGAAATCATTCCACGAAGAATACGTAGGAGAGAAGAAAGATTCTCCCGACGTATCCAGAGCGGCAGCTGATGACGCTATGAAAGATTCAGGCGATGATTTCGAAGCTGTAGAACAAGAATACAAACTTCTTGACAACCAAAAGACCACAGCAACGACCCTTCATGAGGCAGCTGATTCGAAAGATAAAGACGACGTTTTGGAAGCTGTTGAAGATGGCTTAGACGATGTTGTTGAAGCGGCCGAAAAATTCGTTGAAGAAACTAGAGAAAAACCAGAAGATTTGAAAGAAAGTCCTATTACAGATGCACTAACTGACAAGTTACCAAGAGAAGATTCTGCTCCGATTAAAGCCAAAACTCAATCAGTTCCTGAAGTCACCGACGATGCAGTTCAGTCACGTACTCGCGATGAAGCACCTGCTGCCGAGCAGAGCAAACCAGACGATGCGAGTGACGGAGCAGATGATGAAAGCATTTCGCATGCTCCGTCAGTAATTGCATCGGAAGTCTTGAATGCTACGGAAAAATACCTCGTTGAAGATAAAGAGAAGACTACCATTGTCGCAGAGAAGTTACCGAAACTGTCCACGGAGACGAAGCAGGTTATTGACGATATCACAGATGCGGTTGAAGACATCACTTCCGAACTTGGAAAGGATGAACCTCAACACGAACAGAAGCCGCTTGCGAAGGATGATAAAATTGGATCTCCTCCTCGTGATATCAAAGATTCAATTAAAGATACTACCGATGAAATTCTCGATGTTGAACGTCCGACCGAAAAATTGGACAAATCTGAACCAAAGACTGATGCAGTTCGGAAAGATGATCATCCGAAAGAAACGACCACTGACGAGCAGGACGACGGACCTGATCGTGAACCAGAAAAGCCTGAACTCGGAGATAAAGCGCATGTGACAGATGTTAAAACCACATCTATTCCAGAAGAAAAAACAATTTCAGATAAGATTTATCAGCCTGAGAAACAGGTTGAAGGAGAAGACGTGCAAAAAATTGAGGAACCGAAACTAGACACTGACAAGAAAGATGTGAAAGAAGTTGTGGCGAAGACACCAGACACTGTCGCACCGGTTATCGAAAAAACTGAGAAACTCGACACTGAGCCTGAGCAAGGAGACAATAAGCCGTCCGAACCTGCCGAGATCCAGAAAAGTCCGAGTCAAGAGAGTGTGAAAGATGTCACTAGATCTCCGGATGTAGGGAAAGATGTCATTGACGTTGTAAAAGATAAGACTGACGAATTGAAAGGCAAGGGTATCGTCCCGGATGTAAGTAGTGTTAAAATACTCGAAACAAGTGAAATCGTCGATTTCAAAGGATCGGCAAGCGAACTAGACGAGGAGAAAGAGATCACGCGATCGGAGAAAATTCCCGAAGACAAGACATCGGCTTCTCCTGATCATACTAGTGAAATACAGATTGTAGATAGCAGCTGTTTTAATATAGATCATTCACCAACTCCGGAAGCATTAAAGAAAGTAGTTTTAGATACTCATGATACATTGACAGACGAACCGAGCAAACCAGAACTAGCCGATATTGAGACGAAGGATCGAGAAAGTGACAAGCTTGATGAAGAAACTGATCATATTATTCGTAAGAAACGATCACTCGGTGAAGACTCCGTCGAACCAGAGACCACGGAACCTGAAATAATTGATTCAAAGCCCACAGAGACTGCAGAGAAGGTTGTTGATTCAGCTGCACCTGCGAAAGAAAAAGAGAAGGGTAGACCAGAGGAATTCCAAAAAGTACCGAAGGTACTTCCAGGCGTTGAACAAGAAATTGAGAAATTAGAAGAAAGCCCAGAGGATTCGACAAAACCAGATGACGACGAAGAGGACAAAGAAGTAGGTACCGTCCGACGTATGGTTGTTACTGCCAGCAGCGAAGATGGTGGCCATGAAACTGAACTGTGCCCAACCGGGAGCATCACGTTTGGAAAACCTGTCACTCCCGACGATTCTTTGAAAGATTCTTTGAAAGATATTTCAACGAAGTCAACCCCGGACAAAGATTCACTACAAATGGAGAAAGACTCATTATATTCCGGAAAAAGTACACCAGAAAAGGATAGCATTTCCGAAAAATCAATTTCGGAACTCAAAGATGACAAGGTCACTCCAGAAGATAGTCTAGAAAGATCTATCCATGGTCATGTGACGACAACTGACGAAGGCAGCAAAAAATCTCACGCGGCGGAACCTGAAGAAAAAATGCCAGTCACATCAGATGACGTAGTTTGCAAATTACCTCAGGAAACAGAGCAGCAGATAGATGATGACGAAACCTCATCACCTGCAGATAAAACTTCAGAGAAACCGACGGAGGATATTCTCAAAAAACCGGTGGAAACAGTTCCGGAAAAAGTGACAGACAAAGTTTCAGCAAAGCTTGCGGACGAAGTTCCGGCAAAGCCAGCAGGCCAAGTTCCGGAAAAGCCATCCACAGATTCTGGGACAGGAGCAGAAACAATTCCAGAAAAGATAACAGATAAAATTTCGGAAAAACAATCAGAAGAAGATCCGGAAAAGCTAACGGGTAAACTTCCCGGTCAGCCGGTAGAAGAAGTTCCTGAGAAGCCGGCGGAAATCCCCGGGCTCAAATCACCGGAGCCATCCGAATCGGAAGAATTGTCTTTGGCCGAATCAGTCTTCGATAAATCACCGAGCGGAAAATTACCGAGTGAAAATCTAGTCCAAAAGCTTGTAAAAGACGAGCCTGAGCCTGATGATGAGACTGGTGCACCTAGCATTCCCACAGAAACTGTCGATAAAGAAGCATATGCGTCCAGAAAGCCCAGCATTGTGCCGGTAGAGCATGATGAAACAAAGGCATTAGATGATAAGCTTCGTAAGGATAAACCACGATCTCCGATCGAAGCACCGAGCACCATACCTGGAAACTTAGATGAAAAATATCCCCCAATTGTGGCTCAGAAGGCCAAATCCCCGGTTCCACTTTCTGGAGAAACGGCTGACAAATCTAGGTCACCTAGCATAACTCCTGAAGACTTGGGCGTGAGGGATGCCACTGATGATAAGGAACAAAAAGACAAATCTCCATCTCCCACGGGTGAGGAACATGCCGAGACACCTGATGCGCCTAAAATAACTCCTGGAGAATTGGAGGAGAGACATGCGCCTACCGAAAAATTGGTAAAGGATAAATCCCCATCTCCATCACCCGAAACACTACCCGATGCACTCAAGTCAGTTGATATTCTCTCATTAAAGCATGAGGGAGAGGACGTTCCAAGCGACAAATTACCGGGAGAGAAATCCGCGTTGCCGATAGTTGACGAAGGGACTGATAAACCTCGATCTCCTAGTATTGTCTCGGCGGAACTCGGGCAGGAAGTTATTTCTCCCGATAAAATAGAGAAGGACCGGTCTCCATCTCCGAGCCTGAATGAAAAAGCGCCCGACCGTTCACCGCGCACACCCAGCATTACATCCGAGAGGTTGGACGGAAAAGACATACCTGAAGACAAAGTGCACAAGGATAAATCCCCGTCACCTACAAGTGAGGAAAAATCGGACAGGCCTCGAACGCCAAGCATCACTACCAAGAAATCAGACGACAAAGATGTACCTGAAGACAATGATAAATCTCCGTTGTCTGAAACCGAGAAGACAAGCGACAGACCTCAGACTCCTGAAAAACCGCATGGCACAGATTCACTCGTCGACAAAATACACAAAGACAGAACACCATCTCCGGTATCCGCAAAAGACGCGGATAAGTCTCCAATTCGTAGCGTCACTTCAGAGGAACCGGATGTCAAAGACATTCTTGAAAGCACAGTGCGGAAGGACAAATCTCCATCTCCTACAACTGACGCAGCACCAGATAAGTCTCAACCGCCGAGCACGACTCCGAAAAAACCAGCTGTGCAAGTTGCACCGGATCACGAGATTCAGAAGGAAAGATCTCCATCTCCAAGTACAAATGAAATGACTGATAAATCTCGGACGCCCAGCAGCTCGTACGGAAGACCAGACGACAAAATTATCCCTGAAGACCAAGAGCAGAAGGAAAAATCACCATCACCCACGCCTACAGATGGATCCCGGAAATCCAGCATCACCTCAGAAAAACCAGCCGAACAAATAATACCTGACAGTCAGGTGCCCAAAGAGAGGTCACCATCTCCATCTGCAGATGGAGCGACCGATAGATCCCGAGCTCCTAGTATCACCTCGGAAAAGCCAGATGCTAAAGATATACTCGGAAGTACCGGAGAAAAAGAGAAATCCACATTTCCCACGTGTGACGAAAAACTAGATGAGTCTCGGACGCCGAGTATCACCCCGGACAAGCCGGCTGGACAAGTGGCACCTGATGTTACCCTCCATACGAGCAGATCTCCGTCTCCAACTCCAGAGAAAGTGACTGAGAAACCTCGGTCACCCAGCATCTCTTCTGAAAAGCCGGATGAGAAAGTGATTTCTGAAATCCAGGAGCAAAAAGACAAATCCCCATCTCCTGCGCCAAAGGACAGATCTCGATCGCCCAGTATTGCTCAAGAGAAACCAGCCGAGCAGATTATACCTGACGGTGAGGTCCACAAAGAGAGATCCCCGTCTCCGGCCACGGAGGGAGTGACGGACAGATCCCGAGCTCCTAGTATCACCTCAGACAAACCGGATACCGAAAATATCCCCCGAAGTACTGCGGGAAAAGATGAATCTCCTACGAGAGATGAAAAACTAGATAAGTCAGGGACGTCAAGTATCACTCCAGAAAAACCAGCTCCACAAGATGCACTTGTTGATAAAGCTGTTAAAGACAGATCCCCGTCTACAACTGCTGATAAAGTAGCGGATAACTCTCGTACATCCGAAAAACCAGATGGAATAGTTGTACGTGAAACCCAGGAGCAAGAGGACAAATCTCCATCCCCCACGATTGAGGAAAGATCACGAACACCAAGTATGATTTCCGACAAACCAGATGCCGAAGATATTTCCGGAAGCTCTGCAGTGAAGGACAAGTCTCCGTCTCCCACAGCAGATGAGAAACCAGATAAGTCTCGATCGCCTAGCATTATCTCAGAAAAACCTAGCGAACATGTTGTGCCTGGCGATATGGATCTCATGGATGAGTCTACATCCCCAGCTCTGGACGAAACAACGGACAAGGCTCGGAAACCAAGTATCTCTTCAGAAAAACCAGATGAACATGGTCTACCTGACGACAAGGTCCACAAAGACAAGTCACCATCTCCTACGAAGGATCAAACACATGACAGATCCCGATCACCTAGCATCGTTTCTGAAGTACTCAGGACAAAAGAAATTCCTAATGACGAGGTGCACAAAGATAGGCTACCATCTCCAGTTGCAGACACACTAACAGAAGAAAAGCATGGCTTCGCTCCCGGACAGCCGAAGGATAAGGATATTCATGATAATGAAGTACATGAGGAGATATTTTCCTCTCCGATAACAGAAAAAGATACTCCAGAGTCACGAAAACCTAGCATTATTTCTGAAAAACCAGACGAGAAGCATGCTCTTCATGAAATAATAGGTAGGGACCGGACTCCGTCCCCAATGACAGATAATGAAACTGAAAAATCACGAGAACCTAGCACTGCGACCGAAGAAGTGACGCAAAAGAACATTCTCGATGACAAAAAACTAAAAGACAGATCCCCATCTCCAATATCTGATGTGATAACAAAAGGAACTCAAAAGCCCAGCACCACCCTTGAGAGTCCAGATCACAAAAATGTTCTTGATGACAAAGTACTTCAGGAAAAGTCTCCATCTCCAATTGTGTCACGGAAGCCGAGCATTATGTCTGACAAACCAGATGGGAAGACCATTTCTGATGGTGATATCCACCAGGATAGGTCTCCGTCTCCAAGTACGGACAAAGTAACCGGCAAGTCCCGGTCGCCTAGCATCGCCTCTGAAAAACCAGATGAGAAGATTATTCCTGACGATGGAATCCACAAGGATAGGTCTCCGTCTCCAAGTACGGACAAAGTAACCGGCAAGTCCCGGTCGCCTAGCATCGCCTCTGAAAAACCAGATGAGAAGACGATTCCTGACGATGTAATCCACAAGGATAGGTCTCCGTCTCCAATTACGGACAAAGGGACCGGCAAGTCCCGGTCGCCTAGCATCGCCTCTGAAAAACCAGATGAGAAGACTATTCCTGACGATGTAATCCACAAGGATAGGTCTCCGTCTCCAAGTACGGACAAAGTAACCGGCAAGTCCCGGTCGCCTAGCATCGCCTCTGAAAAACCAGATGAGAAGATTATTCCTGACGATGGAATCCACAAGGATAGGTCTCCGTCTCCAATTATGGACAAAATAACCGGCAAGTCCCGGTCGCCTAGCATCGCCTCTGAAAAACCAGATGAGAAGACGATTCCTGACGATGTAATCCACAAGGATAGGTCTCCGTCTCCAATTACGGACAAAGGGACCGGCAAGTCCCGGTCGCCTAGCATCGCCTCTGAAAAACCAGATGAGAAGACTATTCCTGACGATGGAATCCACCAGGATAGGTCTCCATCTCCAAGTACGGACAAAGTAACCGGCAAGTCCCGGTCGCCTAGCATCGCCTCTGAAAAACCAGATGAGAAGACTATTCCTGACGATGGAATCCACAAGGATAGGTCTCCGTCTCCAAGTACGGACAAAGTAACCGGCAAGTCTCGATCGCCTGGCATTGCTCTTGAGAAACCAGATGAGAAAGATATTCTCGAATGTGAGATTCAGAAAGATAAATCTCCGTCTCCAACGACTGACGATAAAACCGAGCGCCACTCTCGAGCTTCCAGCATCAGTTCTGAAAAACTAGATCACAAAGATGTTCCTGATGACAAGACACACAAGGAGAAATCTCCTTCTCCAACAGAAGATAAAATATCGGACAAGCCTCGGTCACCTAGCATATCTTCGGCAAAGCCAGATGACAAAGACGTTACCGAAAGTCCGACACAAAAGGACAAACCTACCTCTCCATCTGTTGACGAAAAACCTGAGCTCCATTCACGAACTCCTAGTGTCAGTTCTGAGAAGCCCGATGATGATGATATTCCTGCTGCCTTACGTATATGTGTGTATCCTTATGCCCGAATACATCAGGACAGGACTTCATCTCCCACAACAGATGAAAAAATCGTTGAGCCTCAGTCACCAGGCATCACTTCTGGCATGCCGGATGGAAAAGATATTCCAGAATTCAAAGCGCAGAAGGACAAGTCTCCGTCTCCAACGACCAGCGACAAGACCGACCGCCTCTCAAGAACTTCCAGTACAGGTTCTATGAAACAAGATGGCATAGATTCTATTGTTCACGTACCAAAAGAAAAATCTCCATCTCCCGTACCTGGTACAGAAAATGACAAATCTCGATCACCTAGCATCGTCTCTGAAATACCAGACGGGAAGGATATCTCTGATATCAAATTACGAAAAGATAGATCACCGTCACCAACTGGTGATAAAATAACGGACAAACCAGATCAGAAGGTTCTTGCTGGTGAGGTACCGAAGGACAGATCCATCTCACCAACAACTGACAAAGTCACTGATAGGTCAAGAACACCTAGCATCAGCTCTGAAAAATTGGGGGCACCAATTCTTCCCGCTGATAAATTACCGAAGTATCAGTCACCATCTTCGCCACAAGAAGATGAGCAACCTAGACAAGAAGAAACGAGTGTTATTAGTGATAAACTGGATAAGCCCGTTGATAAATCGCGGTCCCCGAGTATTATCTCTGAGAAGCTGGACGACAAGGATATTTCCAGTGAAGAACATCAAAAGGAAAAATCGCCATCCACTACTACTGATCAAATAACCGATTGGAATAAATTCCCCAGCGTTCCTGATCACAAACTAGTAGGAAAAGACCTTCCCAAAGAAGGCGGTACTGAGGACGAAAAACTGGACGACAAGCCAGATATATGTGAAACGCCGAAGAAGTTAAGCGTCAGCGAAGCTCCTGATGTTGCAGCATTCAAGAAGGGTGCATCTTCTCCGTGTTCTGACATTTCTGATAAGATTAGTTCACCCAGCACTCCTGCTCTGATGACAGACGAGAAGGATACTCCACAGAGTCCTGGCTCTGCTAGCGATAAATTAGATGACAAGAAACCTCATCAAACAAGTGAAGAAGACGAATCGCCTTCTGCTAGTGGCGTTGAAGTAGGAGATAAGTCTAGGTCACCCAGTATTGCAAGTGACAAATCGAATGTCAAGGAGCCGAGTGAAAAACCAAAGTCTCCTGGAATTTTGGATGATAAACCAGCACAACTGGGCATCTCCCCTAAGGACGGTCATGAGCCTGACGACAAGATCGAAATACCAGACAAGAGTAAATCTCCAATAGCGTCGCCTGGCTCCGATAAGTTAACCGATACACCGATAAGCGAATTATCGGATAATTTGAAGGCACCAGGTTCCATTGAAGATGAATCAAATGTATCGGACCAGCCCATGCTCGGCGATCACAAGCCGCAAGTTCCTGAAGATGACAAGCCCGAAGATCTATCGCGTCCGTCGAGTGCCATTAGCAGCAAACCAGAAGGTTCGACTCCTCAGGATCCAGAGAAAAACAGTGTACTAAAATCTCCGAGCTTGTTAAGCGAGGAACCGGAAGAGCATCCTGATACCACGTCTCCAGTTGATAAGCTCAAAACACTTGATATCAAACCTAGTGATTCGGTCGACGAGCCAAAATCACAGAGTCCTAGCCGCGAGAAGACAGACAAGACAGAATCCAAGTCTCCATCTCCGAGTACTGATGTCCTATCAGATCAATCTAGATCACCAAGTATTGTGAGCGAGAGGCCAGATGATCTAATCAGACCATCCAGCCGGGCAAGCACCAAGTCTGAACCAGAGGAACCAGCTGAGGGGCAGAAGTCTCCTATTCCAACACACGAAGTAGGCAAGGAAAAAGAAATTCATACGTCACCCGCCGACAGTTCTCTTCACGAAAAACCGAAATCTCCTGGTGGCGAAAATGACGAACCGGACAAGAAGGATACTGCTGATTCAACATCGCCTAGAGACAGATCTCCCAGCTATGACAGAACTCCGAAAGATCGTTCAAGATCACACAGCTTATTTGACACAGGAGACAAAACACCTTTGGGTCGTTCCAGGGCAGCTAGCTTATTCGATGACAAATTGGACGACAAAATTACTCTGTTGGACTTGGACGCAATGCGACCGAGTATCTCTGAAGAAATTGAAGACGATAGACCACTAGGAAAAGCCGATGATCGTAGACCTGTTTCGAAATCACCAAGCGTTGCCGATCTTGCTAGTCCTAAAGATTTCAAAGAAGCTGATATCGCAGATAGTGATTTGCCAGCTGCAAAGCGGCTTGAGATCGAACAGTACATTATTGATGAATTCATTTTGAAGAACAGGAAAATAACTTCAGAAATTATTGAAGAAATTGTCATCAAGAAATCGGTTTCCAGGTATATCATCATCGAGATAATCGAGGAGATAATTATCAAACGAAAAATTACGAGGGGCTCCGTCATCGAGGGTCATTTACCCGAGGAGGACACGGAAGTTGAAACGAAGCCAACTCTTGCCGAAACTCCAGAAGCTCATGACGACAAGAGCC